>CM021108.1:254368656-255028509 GCA_007115665.2 Sequoiadendron giganteum | reverse complement strand
CTTCCTCCATTCACATCTTGACAAGTGGCACTTGGCCATTGGATGTTGACTGATCCTGGACATTGCTCCATTTTTCTCATTCCTCCATCTTGTTTCTATAAATAAAAGGCTTTTCTCCTCATTTGATCATCCACAATTTGAGTAGACTTACTATACTCAATTTCATCCTCAAGCATATTTACTTTCATCCATTTTATCAAGATCTTAGCTAGGTTATGCAGATTTCTCATCATGGAGCTCAATTGAATCTTCATCAAAGGGAATCACTTATCAACATTGCATCATAGGAGTTGGGAAAGGGCTAATTTCTACACATAATTGGCACCAACTCCCTCATGGGATTGAGTGTTTGCATGTTTAAATAGGATTTCAATTAGTTTTCATGTTTTGTTCGTCATTTCTTCCTATTTTGAGCATTGTAGATGAATTTCATGAGGAATCTTAGTTCTAACTTGCATATGAATCTAATATTATGTTTATTTGCTATGTTTTTGTAGGTCTAGGATTGGGGTTCACATTTTGGTGCTAGAAGGAGGGTGAATCTGAAGGATTTAATCACGTTTTTTGAAAAAAATCATGTTTTTTATATATATTTTTGCAGCTTCTATGAAACTCAATCATTGACTGTCAAGTAGCACTATATTGCACCACTTAAATCTTTAAACTCTGACACTGGTGTCTTCCCACCAGAAAAATTCAAATTTCAAACTCGACCGTGGGCTCTCCAAATTCCAAACAGTGTCGCTAGTCAAATAGAGCCACAATTGCAGTCTTTGTTTTACTGTAGAGCATCGCTCTCAGAAATTAGCGGCGCTATATTGTGCCACTAATGACTTCAAACTCCACTGCACCGTTGGGTTGAATTAAAAATCTCAAATTCAATTTATTTTGACATGTTCTTTTTTATTTTGGATGTATTGGACTTCTAACCTATTTTCTATCTCTATATTTCTTGGTTTTAATTAGTTTTCAGGTTGAGGCAAGGAGGGAACAAAGATAATTCTGTCACTATGCCATTATTGTCTCATTGTATTAAGCATTTTTAAACACTTTGGGAGAACTTATAATCCCTTTCTAAGGATTTGATTACTTTTATGCTTCTAGGAGACACTAAATTTATTTTGGGCTCTAAAAAGAACACTACAAAAGCTTTCAATTTTACGACAAAGGGTTAAAAAGAAATTTAGAACAACATATTAGATTTGGTTTGAGGTTAAAAATTGAACAATACAACTTGCATCTTTCATTTTGATTCTTTAAAAATAATCAAATCATTGCTTTGAGGATTTAAAATGAACATGTGCATCTTTTTTTTGTAATCACTTACCCAAAATAATATCATCAAAAATGACGTATACACTTCTCTCACGCTTTATAGTGATCTTGCGAATCAAAAGTCCTTTTGGTGATCTTAACTTGTGTAAGAGGTTGCCTTCACATTTTAAATTGGGTTTTAAAAATTGAACAAATCTTGCGAGTGTGAGTGGAGTACATCATGAGTGTTCTCTCTTTATTTCTCAACAAAGATTGATCGAACTACGAATGTACTTGCTTACTTTTGTGTACCTTTAGAGGGCCTGACTTGGTGGGAAAAAGTACTCACCCCAAGGGAATGACCCAAGTGGTAATGAGCATAAGCCAAGCTCTTCCAAACCGCTATAGAAATTTGTGGTTACGATGAAAATCGTAAACAATGGGAAGCGGTGCATGATAAATCTCCCCTGATATCTTTGTGATGCGTAAAGCCCTTGTTTTAAGGGTTGGGAGATCTCTCACGAGGAGTTTATCATTGCATCCCCTAAACTGGATGCCCTTACTACAAAATTTTGTTTAGAAGCCCAAAATCCCAATATTTGTTGGCATCAAGAGGTTGGACCTTCGGAGCCATCCCACATTCTTATGCATTTTAGTAGAGATGAGAAGTATGCCATGGGAGATTCATGGGTACTGATGCTTGGATGACCTGAGAAGTGAGTGCACTGTAAGGGGGAGCCTGTGTGGTCAAGCATCTAATCATCCACTAAGAGTAAGTGTAGCTGGATTCGTTCAAGTGGGAACTCAACAAATATTTTCTTTTTTCCAGCCTAGGGTTGTGCAATCTTTGAGTTAGTTAAACACATTGCTTGGTTACAAAATCTTGAAAACAAGCATTCAACATTCAAATCCTCCAAATTTCAAACTCTTTAGGAAGGGAAAATACCATTGACAAATTCAAGTGCTCATGCTTGTCCTAGGGATTTTATCCTTAGAGACATCTAAGTATTTGGATTTAATCACAATTTTCTTTTACTAAAGTCAACATTAGGAAAATTTTGCCTTAATTTCCTCAATTTCCCACATAATGAACTTTGTGGGATGAGAATAAGTTAGGACATTAGACATTTAGTTTGAAACCCTAATCAAGAATTGTTTGTGGTAAAAAGAACTCATTAAAAAAAGCTAAGGAACAATTTAACCTCAAACGTGTTATTTCAAATGATTTCCTGCAAAATCAAAATCTGAAAACCAAGGTTCAAGAGTCTTAGTCCAAGAGACCATGAAGAGCGTCTTTCAAGGCTTCACGAAGTAAGAGAAAGGTTGGTTCACAACTTCTACAAGAAAGATTTAAGGAACAACCCTAACTTGTATGAGTTTTATTATCAACAAAATATAACTCTCTTTCAAAGGTTTTATTTTCTCACATAGGGAGTATCAAGCGTGTTCTTCAATACCGAGGTTTTGTAGGAAGGAGTTTTATCTAGGTCAAATCTAGGATCAAAATCAATCATTCTCATCCATCCCTCAAACATCAATCAACATCATCTCACCAAAAAACTCTCGAAAAATCTTGAAAATATCATCCATACTAGACTTTCGGAAAATCAAAATCATTTTGTTTGGTTAGATGTGTGTAGATGAATCGTTCTCCACATATTTGATCAAATTATCAAGTCCTTGTGAACACATTTACCTCTTGATAAAATCCAAAATATTGGGGTCTAGGAGTTCATTATCCAAAATCATCTTGTTTGACTAAGGGTGTCTTGATGAATCCTTCTTTACACACTTAGTCAAATTATCATTTTGTGTACAAGTTCACTCTAGGAAAACATCCAACCTCTTAGATTTTACAAGTTCACTATCCAAATTAATCGAAATCCAATCAAAGAAAGTCCTAAAGTTTAGCATCTCCCTTAAGGTCTCTCAATAGTTTCATCATCCGCACCATCCATCTTCCATTTATCTCATCCCCATATTTTGATCCTTAATCATCCTAGTTCTTCTCTTCTTGTGCCTAAAGTTAGATCAATACGAAGAATTAGAGGTTCACCTCACACATTCTTGAAAATTGATCCCTATTTTATGGTGCAAACATAAGAAGAATATGGAAATCAACAAGGAAACATCAACTTCAAGTGATCTAAGCCAAACTGCTCCTGAAATAAATCATGTTGGATCAAGCAATCCCCCAAGCAATTTCCCTCTACCATCAAAATATCCTCAAGAGGAGGGTCAAGTAGAGGAAATCACCAACAATGTCTTAGGGATGACACAAGATGAAATCCTTGAGATGGTCCAAAATCATGAAAATCATCAAATCGTCAATGCCATGATGAGGTTATACCCCTCCCAATACATGCTTGAGCTAGAACAAGAAGGGGCTAAACTCCCTTTTGACTATGACATAACTACAATTGTGGAAAGACCTCTTGGGATCATGCCTCCAATCCCACCCATATCTCCATATCAAAACATCACCCAAAGCATTATGTAGATCACATCATCCATTGCTTTAACTCTGCCAATCATTATCAAGGGAAGCTCATTGCTTCATGCCCTTCAAGCACATCCCCTTGTAAATAACCAAGAGTTGGAAGAAAACACCATATTGGGTCAATCCATCCCAGTAAATCCATTACACCCATATGTTCTGCTCATACTTCATAATCATACCAATTCATCCTCCTTTCATGCAACACCAATTGGTTCTCTCAATATGCAAACCTCTCTCCCTACCTCATAAGGATAAGGTGATTTGTTTAGAGTAGGGGGAGTCTTCGATCCCTCATCATCATCTATTCCAAAGAATGCACTGCCCATCTTTCCATCATTTCCACAACTTACATCCATATCACCCCTTGGGTTGGGTCTTCCTCCTTTACCCACCATTAATCAATCAAATCAAAGCAATCCCCCTATCATGAATCAAAGCATCATACCAAATCCTCCCGTCTTTCCATCAATATCGCAACAATAGATGGAAACCATCCAAGCAACCCCAATAATCATCACGTATACCATCCCCCAAGTCTCTCAAAGCATGGTTTCCCAAGGACAAATCATCTCAATCATGCCATCTGTCACTCAAACCCCAATCATCAACATGATCATTCCCCTCATCATAACAGTCAACACCATTCTCATTCCACCACCACCATCACCAAACACAACATGGAAAATTCATTCAGCATCACATTACAAGCAGCTCGATGAGCCACCTATCAAAAGGCACTCCAAAATCAACAAGCTACACAGCTAGCTACTCAGCAAGCGCAAGCACAATTGGTAGCCAAACAAGCACAACAAGAACAACAGGTTGCCCAAGCCCAAGCTTTATTACAGCAGCAACAAGCCACCCAAGCTATGCAAGAAGCTCAAGCAGCTCAAGCCACCCAAGTTGCGCAAGTAGCTGAAGAAGCTCAGGCCACACAAGCTACTCAAATTGCACAAGTAGTCCAATAAGTGCATGCTAAAGCCCAAGCCCAATATCAAGCTCAACAAGCACAAGCACAAGCACAATACTAGGCATAATTGGAAGCAACCCAACAAGAATCATATCAACAAGCCTTGCAAGATTATCAAGCACAACAACAAGCGGCTCAATAATAATTCCAACAACAATAGCATGACCAACAACAAATGTAGCCATTTCTCTTTGAGCAAAACTTGCAGAAAACTCCCACCAACATTCCACCCATTAATCCAACATCTCAAAATGTGTCACCCCACCTCCTGATCTGCAAGGTGATGTGACAACAAAAATCAAATTGATCTCGCAACAAGTGTTTGATCTTAAATCAGGAAAGACAACAAGGACACCCGACAATCTATGTCCCTATCCTTTTGACAAGATCCTTGCAATGATAACATTCCCAAAGGGATTCAAACTCCCCAAATTTGACAAGTATCATGGATTGGGAAACCCTGAGGACCACATTAGAGAATTCCAAGTGCATTGCATGGAATTCGCATAGAATGATACATATCTGATGTGGTTGTTTCCTCGTAGCCTGGTTGGTTCTGCCATGGAGTGGTTCTCTCGTCTGCCTACGTGTATCAGAACATTCCAATAAATCGTAGATGCATTCCTCAAAAACTATGCATTCAACATTAGAATGGATGTTAGTCTAGAGGAGTTATCAATGCTTAAACAAGGAAAGGTGGAATCATTCACATCCTTCCTACAATGATGGAGATCCAAGGCGAATTAGAGCAAATGGGCCATGCCATAAGAGCAACAAATTTTCACTATCATTGCCAATCTGGACAAAAACTTGGAATTTTATCTAAAGATGCAGTGCATCACCACATACGACCAACTAATCCCCAAGGTGTTCAACATCTAAAGGACCCTTGTTACATGAGGGGGCATACCTAAAAATCCTGAACATCAAGATAGTCACCCATCCACCATTTATAATGAGAAACCTTGCACATGGGAAAAAAATAGGAATGTCACCAATGATGGAGTGGTCAATGCCAAGGTCATCATCAGTTCTCCCAGGAAGAATTCCCAAACAAATCATCAACCATAGAACAATAATCACAATAACATGCAAGGAAAACGGTAAACAAGCAACCACCCCACAATCAATTGAACAACCTCAATAATCAAGGAGGACCACCTCCACAAAACTGATATCCCCCCAAGCAGAAGTTCACAGCCCTTGGGGAATTAATCGAATCCATCATGAAGAAGTTGGTCAATGAGAACCTCATCAAAATCCCCACTTATGATAATTACCAAGAGCCCCAGGTGAAACCACCCTGGTATAAAAAAAATTTCCTTTGCGATTATCATAAGCTCAAGGGGCATACAAAGTCCAACTGTATTGAATTGAAAAATGTCATCCAATACCTCATTGATGAAAAAATCATAAATGTTGAGCAACTAGTTGGCAATCAAGATTTGAAAATATACATGAATCCAATGCCCAACCACAATCAGGGAAACGATAAAGATAAGCAAAAGTTTGGAAAAGTGAAGCACGTATATGAAGGGGTTGTCCCATGCCTTAACGAAATGGTCATTGTTGTCAATATCAAGGGAGCCAACATTGATTGTGGAGTCACCACACATTTTGGCAAGGTCACCATTGCTAGGGCATCATAGCCATCTAGGACTTCCACCTCAAATTAGAAATCCATTCCAAATGGTTACAACTTCCTTGACCAGTTAAAAAGAACCCCTGCTCATATCTCCATCATGGAGTTACTGAAGATTTCAGCTGCCTACAAAGAAATCCTTGAGGAAGCATTGACTTCGTCAACCATCTCCACCAATCTTGATATAGAGAAATTCCAAGCTATGGTCGATAACATCACCAGTCCCAATATCCTCACGTTCTCTTATCAAGACTTCCTTGCCCAACCATCTCAAAACCGTGCATTGCATCTTGAAGTATTGGTTCACAAAAATAAGGTCAAAAGGTTCTTGGTGGATGGGGCTGCAAGCCTTAACATTTGTTTACTCAATCTTATAAAGAATCTTGGAATCTCTAAAGATTCCATTGAAAAAGGTAAGGGTATCACAATCAAGGCATACGATGATCAAGAAAGAGTGTCTCAAGGTACTATTCAACTCCCTATTCAAGTAGGGCCAACTGTTATGGAAACTACCTGTCAGGTGCTTGACCTTGACCTACCATATAACATCCTCCTAGGGTTCCTGTGGATTCATAGGATGCAAGTAGTTGCATCGACCTTCCACCAATGTGTCAAGTTTTCATACCAAAACCAAGAGGTTACAATCCATGGTGATCTTGAACCGTTCGCCTACTGCAAGAACCTAGAAGCCAAGTATTATAAAGTACCCCATGTCCCAAAGAATGATGAAGGGTCGTCAACTCCATACATAGATCCATCCAACATAGCCTCCACTTCTGGGACAAAGACACCCTCCATCCCTGACATATCTGACATCAAGCTCATGATCCAAGACAATGGGTGTGGGGATTATAGGATGAAGAAGAATGATTTTTTTGTAGGAGAGTTACCTCAATCTCCTAGGTCACAGGGTGAAATCATAATGTTGTGTCTCACTTTTTTCCCAAGATGGACATTTACATCAATATTTTTAACTGAATCTTCATCTTCTAAGACCTATAGCAGCTAAACTGTTAAGAATTTGAAGATGATGTGAATTAGTGATTTGAGGAAATTTGTGTGTAGATTCTAAATATATATTTAAAAAAAAATTAAAATAAATCATATATCTTTCAACATCTCCTTTAATAAATAGTTTTAAATGGAAAACAATATTTTCAGCAAGTAACGTTTGCGTCATACAACATAATTTTTTTCTATAAAGGATAAAATTATAATTTTTGGAATATAGATTTTCAACATCAATATCTAGGGAATGGATATTTTTTCATAATTTTTTGTTACATATATATTTTTTAATTAATTTTTGAAGTCACTATAACTATTATTTGGACATGTGTGTGTGTCGTACAACCTAACTTGTTGTGTATATATCAAAATCCATTTTTTCTTTTTTTAGTGAAACAAGGACATAAATACTTAGGGAAAGGGTATTTTTTGAATTTTTTTTACAATGGTTTACTATTTTTCCACCTCTTTAGAATGAAGAGCTTGATGTTCAGAGAAAAACCTATGTTTAGTAAAAATTAAAAATTAAATACAAGATAAAATGAAAACATATCAAAACTATACTTTTTGGAAAGCTAATTTCAAGGGCTACAATATTACAAAATATAATTTCTAAATGATATTATTTAATCCCTCAAAAGGTAAATCAAACGTGTCTTTTTGCTAGCATATTGATAGGTGTGAAGGAGACTCCATTGTGGGTATGATTTAATACTAGAGGGGTTCTATCCAAGAGGGTTTGATCTAAGGGGGTATTATCTATCCCTCTTCAATTAAAACCCTTTAGATGGAACCTATCAAGGATAAAATCATTATTTTTTCTAAAAAAAGTAATTTCAGGAAAAAATCAGCATGTCCCAAAAGTGAGACACACTATTGTGGTAGCACGTGCATGGATGATCCCAGCCAGCTGAAACACCCTCGCAAACTTTTAGGGCGAACCCTTCTAGATTCCAATGTTGGGGGATCTAAGTCGGGAGGTAGTAGATGAAAGCAAAATTTCAAGCTCACTATATGAAGATGAAAGGCCCATGCCTAATCTTCCCATGGATGAAAGAAGCAAAAGGTTACAGATGATGCTTGGTATGGGCTACAACATAAATGAAAGTCTTGGGAGGAACAACAATGCCTGACTGGAGCCCATCATTGTTGAGAAATGAATTAAAAATCTTGGCCTTGGATGTACCCCTCCAAGTGTAGCCATACGTGGTTGCAGTCCCCCAGTTAGAGTAGTCAAGACTCCCCCTCAGTTAATGATAGTCGCCCTATGACTACCAGTATCCACAGGTCTGCCATTAGATAACTTCACTTTTGACATGATTGATGTTTGCAGTAGTAGCGATGACGAGGATACCGTAACTAACTTACCCATGCTTTTTGAATATTCCTCCCTTCTCATGATCAATACCTTATCCTTTGAGTTGGATCACCAAACACACGAGATAAACTTAGTATACCCCCAACTCATTGATCACGACCAATGAGGACCACCGATTTTGGACATGTTTGAAAATGATGAGGCACTCTTAGAGTTCATGGGATTGAGGGATATAGTACCATATAGAGACCATAAGGCTAGATTTGACATCACACTGGACACTCAAGCCTATTATGGGGAGATGATTGAATCCTTCAGTCACAAAAGTGAGAAATTGAGAATGATCTCAAGGTCCTTGAGTGAAAACCACACTATGGCACTCTTTCACCATAAAATAGTAAAAATAAAGGATGCATACAATGGAAAAAACCTCTCTGAGGCTCCAAAGGATGAAGGATTCAATATTCCCCTCGCCGTACTTCATCTAGAAAAATCAGTAGTCCTAGCAGAACAATGCAATCCTGTCAACCTGGGAACAAAGGAGTTACTGCACATAACTTTCTATGTTGAATCCCTTCTCACATAAGAACATGAACTCTTAGCTACATTCCTGAAAGAAAGAAAGGTAAATTTTGCATGGACCTATGCTAACATGCCTGGGCTTGATCCAAAGGTAGTCATTCATCACTTGGTTGTATATCCCGAGGAAAAACTTGTGAGACAAAAGCTCAGAAAGATGTATCCTCAAATAGCCTTGCTAGTCAAAATGGAATTGTAGAAACTCTTGGATCCCGGTTTCATACGCTCGATTGATTATCTAGAATTGGTGTCGAATCTTGTAATAGCTTCAAAGCCAAATGGGGGCATCTACATCTGCATCAATTTTAGAGACCTAAACAAAGTGTGTCCCAAGGATGATTTTCCACTACCAAATATTGACATGATAGTGGATATGACGGTTGGAAATGAGATGCTATCGCTAATGGATGGGTTCTCAGGATATAAATAGATCATGATAGCAAAGGAGGACCAACACAAGATAGTGTTCACATTTCCATGGGGGGCCTACTACTGGAACGTGATGCTATTTGGGCTAAATAATGCAGGTGCAACTTATCAGAGAGCCATGACATTGATCTTTCATGAAATGATTCATAAGACTATGGAAGATTATGTGGATGAAATCTTCACAAATCAAGAAAAAGATGAGACCACATATCAGCTTTGAGTTCCATTTTTGATAGGTTGGAAAAGTATAAGGTTCTACTCAACCCAAAGAAGTGCATCTTCAAAGTGCAATCTGGCAAGCTCCTGGGGTATATCATTTCAATGAGAGTAATCGAGGTAGATCCCACCAAAGTCAAGGCAATCCTCGAAATGGAAGCACCCAGGACACTAAAGCAACTAAGAGGTTTACAAGGAAGGCTTCAGTCTATCTGTGGATTCATAGCACAGCTGGAAGAAAAACAAATCCCATATTCTCATCTACTCCACAAGGGGGTAGCATATAAGTGGGATGACAAATGTGACCAAGAATTCAACAAAATCAAGGAATACCTACTCACACCACCAATTCTGATGTTGCCAATTCTAGGGAAACCATTGATCCTATACATATCAACAACAACGACAACCCTTGGTGCTCTATTAGCCCAACATGATGAAAATGGAAGGGAGAGGGCTATCTACTATATCAACAAAACCATGGTAGGACATGAGATAAATTACACACCTATTGAAAAATCTTGTCTAGTAGTTGTATTTGTGGCTCAAAGGTTCAGACACTACATATTGGCTCATCAGATCAAGCTAATCACAAAAATAGATCCGCTCAAATACCTACTCTCCAAAGCAACTCTCACAGGAAGGACAACTAAGTGGGTTATGATATTAATAGAGCATGGCATTGAATATGTAAAACACAAGGCCATTCAAGGACAAGTAATTATGGATCAATTGGCAGAGGCACCTATATATGCAGAAAACCCACTTATCTCAGTTTCCTAATGAGTCAATTTTTAGCCTAAGAATAGTAGACCACTGGAAGATGTATTTTGACAGATCCTACACACAACATGGGTTGGGAGCAAGAATTTTATTCGTCACTCCCCAAGGAGACTGCATACCTAAATCCTACAAGCTGTCATTCCCATGCACAAATAACATAGCAGAGTATGAGGCTCTCATCATAGGGCTAAGGATTGTGGTATAGTGGCAGATTATGGCCCTTAAGGTATATGGAGACTCTCAGCTCATAATTAATCAAGTAAACAATGACAATCAAATAAAGAATGATAAATTGACTCCATACAAGAAATTGGTGGAGAGCCTCAAAGATTCATTCATTGATATTACATTTGAACAACTACCCAGAGAAAACAACAGAGCAACAGACTCAATGGCTACAATTGGATCATTCTTGGAAATCTTGCACAACATCCCAAAATAAGAATTCCTTTTAGAGAAGCTTCTTGTACCAAAATTTGAGGCATTGGAGTCTAAATTCGTGTGTGAAATCTTGGTCCCCATGATCCCTGGTACCATGAGATTTACACCTACTTGACAATAGGAGTCATCCCTGCCAACATAACCCTAAACCTTAAATGAGCCTTCGCCAAGAAGTCGAACCGCTTTATCATCTTAGGAGAGACCCTCTACCGTAGGAGCATCGAAGGGACCCTATTACATTGCCTAAATAATGAGGAAGCCCTAACTACTTTAAGTGAGGTACACAATGACATTTGTGGTTCGCACTCGAGCGGTATGACTTTGGCTAAGAAATTGTTGAGGACCGGATACTATTGGCCCACAATGGAAAGGGACGCACATGTTGTCAAAATATGTTTGTAGTGTCAACAACATGGGGACCTTATCCATGCACCATCTTAAGAGCTTGATCCCATTGTTACACCTTGGCCCTTTTCACAATGGGGGCTCGATCTCATTGGTAAAATCACCCCCATCTCATCCAATGGCTATAAATTCATCATCACCGCCACAAAGTACTTTACAAAGTGGGTCGAAGCCATTCCCATGACTGACATAACTAGAAAGAAGATATCTAAGTTCATCTTGAACTACCTCATTTGTCGATATAGTTTCCCCCAAGCCATTATCTCAGATAATGGGACACCTTTTAAAAATTAGGATGTTTGTGACCTTTGCCAAAAATTTAACATCCAACATCACTTTTCCACTCTGTATTATCCCTAAGGCAATGGCCCAGCAGAAGCCACCAATAAAATAGGTGCTAAGCGTAAATAAAGCACTCTCCATCCACCAAGATATTTGTGGCTTAATTTGCACACTCACTTATCAATTACATCTTACCATTCATCCATCTCCCATCCATCCATCTGCATTCGTACCATAGCTTGATCTTGTGTTCGTATCATGTTCCACCCTAGTACTACTTGGCATATTCTTAAGGTCAGTTTGTCCTACCTTTATCGAAGTAGTCTATCACATCACACTAGGGGCATATTAATGTACCTGCATCAGATCAGATTCATGTATATTCCTGTGATCTTCCTTAAAATAAAAAAAATTCAAAAACATTCAAAAAATCCATCAAAAATCCAAAAAAATCCAAATCATATCAAAATCCAAAACATGTCAAAAATTCAAAAAGTCAAAAAATAGATTCATCCAACCAAACTAGATCATCTCTAAGCTTGAATGTATGAAAGGTTGATCTTTGATCATCCCCTGAGACACCCTAGGTCAGTCCTTTAAGCGTTCGTCGCAATAAAATGGCAATTTGTTTGCCCATCTATCTCATCAGTAATCAAGTTTGTGTCAGTTGAACTATGTGGTATCTACGTGTATAATGTAGGCAAGGCTAATCTTTTGATCAGCTCCTGAGACCCCTAGGATAGGTCTTTAAGTCAGTCTCTTGGTCAAAATCTCAAAAAAATCCATTTTTTTTTTGAAAAAAATCTGAAAAATCAAAACAGCCTCAAAACATCAAAAACATCCAAATATTAGAAAAAACCTAAAATGGTTCATCTATCTCATCTCACTTTCACCTGCAATAATATCCACTCATAATAAATCAATCATCATTTTCATCCTTTGGTAAAGCAATCAGAAGCAAGTCTAGTAGATTTAAAGGTAAAAGCTAAATCGTCAAAGTCTCAAGTCTAGGTCAGTAAGTCAGCAAGTTGGTCAACTCTTGGTATCAATATCTTATCATCTAGTCAATCTCATTATCACCTGATCACAGCATGTCCTAGGATGCATCCTTCCTACAAATGACATCAATATCAAGCATCACTATAGTTTAGTCTTGGCTAGCGATACAAAGAATATTAGCTTGTTTGTTTACTTTGTCTTGGTCTTTTTGACTTATCCTATTTTGTGCTCATTCCAATGACCTCTCGATGATGCCTAATCAAAATGGTTTAGAGGAAAAGGAATGGGGAAACAATTATTATCTTTTTATCTACTGTGCTTGTTGGATTTTCTTATAAAATAACTTGGTCATGCATGCTTTGTTTGGTTTGTAGGGAGGGTGTTTTAGGTATCTTGTTGACCACATAGGAAGGCTTTCCTTTTTATGTTTTGGTTTGAGATATCTAGAACATATGAACTACATTCTGAATGAGGTTCCACATGTCAAGTGTGAACATGAATACTCCTATCTGATTGTCGATTCAAAGTCCATCACACTAGGTACAACACCATCCTGGTTCTTTATACCTTGATGCATGATACCTATGTGTGTTATCAAACATAGGGTAAATGGCCCTTTTAAAATCCCAATTCCTGATAAGATTTACATCATCATCGACATTGCATCACCATCATCATCGTCATCGATATTGCATCATCATCATCATCATCATCATCATAATCATCATCATCATCATCATCATCATCATCTCTGATAGAGTCATAGATCATGGGCTTGTTGGACCCTCTTGTCATCATATTTTTCTTCTTATCCCTCTATCTTTACTAACATTTCTATCCAAGTATTAGGTGTGTAATATATCAAAATAGACATGAGGCTACCCATGGCTGATGATTGTCTATATCATCAAATTTGTCTACATCAAACAATCGAGTTGAACTGATCTTCAACCTCTTTGTCGTGAGATTGACCCTCAAATTGAACTTTTCGCCCAATCTCTCAAGGGGGCAGTATGCTAGCGTAATCTTTTCGTTGGGGAATCAGTGGGGCATCTGAAAAAATCAGAGAATTTTTGAGCTTTGATCACAACAGTTTATTCTTTGAACCAACACAACAAGTGCATTGCTTGAAAGAGGGGAAAAATATACACATGGAAAATTTACCAACACACTTGATCCTGATTACTAACATCGTTTAATCCTGAATCATCTTCTTAAGCTTGTCATCACATTTCATCCCTTAATTGAATAAATCATTATTTATCTGATTAAGTCATTCTCTCCCGTTAATTAAATTAATCAATTTGATTTAATTAACCCTATGTCTTTGTTTAATTAAATAATTCATTTTATTTAATTAAATCTCTAAAATCATCTTATTAAATAAAATAAATTAAAACCTTATTTAATTTAATCTAACATCATCCCCTCTTAATTAAATAAATCAAAATCTTTATTTAATTAAAGTCTAAATCATTTTCTTCTGAACTTTGATCCTGAAATCTAAGTCAAATTTGTCACATCAACTAATATCCTATTAAATTAACTAAATCTCGGTTAATTTAATCCCACTCACTTAATTTCTCTAGATTTTTCCACTTGCACATGAAAATACATTTAATTGATTTATTAAATCTCTATTTTCTTTCAACATGACATCTTTAGGGGAATATTCCTTCAAATTTGAAAATCCCTCCAAGTGGATTTGTCCTTCCAACAAGATATTCATTCCTCTTACATGTCCTTGTGCATTGAGACAAGTGGCATTTAAGTCATTTTCTTTCCCTCTTCAACAAGTTATTTCATGAATTTGAAAATCCACCTAATATCATTTATTGGTTCATTCATCAAAATGTGCACAACCTTCCTCCATTCACATATTGACAAGTGGCACTTGGCCATTGGATGTTGAATGATCCCACATTGCTCCATTTTTCTCATTTCTCCATCTTGTCTTTCTATAAATAGAAGGCTTTTCTCCTCATTTGATCATCCACAATTTGAGTAAACTCACTATACTCAATTTCATCTTTGAGCATATTTACTTTCATCCATTTTATCAAGATCTTAGCTAGGTTATGCAGATTTCTCATCATGGAGCTCAGTTGAATCTTCATCAAAGGGAATCACTTATCAACATTGCATTATAAGAGTTGGGAAAGTGCCAATTTCTATACATAATTGGCACCAATTCCCCCATGGGATTGAGTGTTTGCATGTTTAAATAGGATTTCAATTAGTTTAAATGTTTTGTTTATCATTTCTTCCTATTTTGAGCATTGTTGATGAATTTCATGGGGAATCTTAGTTCTAACTTGCATATGAATCTAATATTGTGTTTATTTGCTCTGTTTGTGTAGGTCTAAGATTGGGGTTCACAATATAATTAATTTCTTGTAATGTATTATTCTGGCTACCTCCACAGCTTGTGTGGGACATTTAAATTTCTCTTTTCCACTTCTATTGAAAATAAATGTAACAATTGCAATTTTGTACAATTCATTTGTATTTGAAAAATAAATGAAATACTGTAATATGAATGAACTTTGTAAAATAAATGAAAGCAAAAATTATGCTTAATCATTTATGCATTCTCTTTTGTACTTCATTTATACTGCAAGGCATTGAATAATAACTCTGAAACTCATCCTACTAAAAACAATTGCAATCCAAAACTGAACCTTGATAAAAATTGATACAAACAGTAGCTTAAGCAATACAAAAATTAAACTGAAACTTTCACTTTAAAATGAATCAAAACTAATCAGCTCTGCCAATTGAGTTGTAGTGAAAATTGGTAACAGTTACAACAAAGCTTAGCAAAGAAAATAAGTTCCGCTCGACTAGCTATCTTGAATTTTGATGCAGTTGCCTACCTAAATCAGAGATTTGCTAAGTCAAGGAAGACCAAAGTTATTTTGAGGTTGGCAATTGATTCTTCATCTGGGAATATGTATGTTGAAGTGAATTAGCCCATTTTAGAGAAAACTGTGGACAAAAATTATTAAAGTGATTTTGACATCATCAAGGTGGACCTTGGCCCTTTGACACATTAAGGTGATATTCAAAAAATTTAGGTGTTTGTAGCCAAGTTGATTCAAAGGATAAACAAAGTGAAGAATACAAAGGATCAACTCAAACAATAGGTGCAAGTTTTGACATATTATCTTAGGTCCATTGTGAAAAAATCAGCTTTACCCATAGATGTGGCTCCCACCTTTGCAATTTATAGCATGGTGTTTAGCAATCTATTTAAAGTGGGGGCATACATTGGCATTATTCTTTTGCATTTCAATTATGTGGTCTTCTTACTTCATTTTATGTGTCTTTCTCTTTGTGGTGACATTGGGAACATGATTTCCTTCAAAAGCATGATCTCTCTTAGCATATTATATTCCTCTTAGTGGCTTGATGTGACACACTGTATTCCCTAAGTTTTGAATCTTCTATTCTTCGATTGGTCCTCTCTTGGAGACATTAGGCATGATGTTCCCTAAGTTAAGACCTTACATGACTAATAAAAACCCATTTGAATGTACCTTACACTATTTTAAATTTACAATAATTGTTATATGGCCACCTTTCATAACACACTTTGCTTGCCTCTGAAGCCATCCTATTTGTTCATGGGTGTTAACATACAAACTTTTACTTACTTCATGAATCTCATTGTTCATGTTGTGTGGCGCCTTATCAAATTTATCAAGCGGTATAGATTTGGTATGGTTACTACGTATGGGAGTCGACCATAGGCATGACTTTCCCATAGCCACTTGCTTGTGTGTGTGGGTGCATACTGACCACATGTATATGTGTCTCACTTTTCTGGGGGCTCACCTAGTGGACAATGGATTCTAGTAGCCCGTGTGTGTGTGTTTTTTTGCATAGTGGACAACATGTTGCAATTGTAAATGTTTTTTGGACAAACATCTTAGACTTAGTCCACATTGTGTTGGACAAACTATCGAGGCTTGATCTACCCCTTTTCCTATTTTTTTTCTTTCTTCTTTATGTCTTTGACAGTGTATGCTTGTATCTTGTTGTTGCTTCATACATCATTCACATGCGTGTTCTTTTGTGCCTATGTTTATTTTCCATAGGATCTTGATCCTAGGGGTTTGATCATCCCTCTTGATCGTTGTCATCCTATCTCACTATCATTGGTACACTTGGACCCCTCTTGATGCGAATTTGTCTACTTTAGTGTGAGTTTGATGCAAGGTCATCCTCTCACTAAATTGGGGGCTAAATGTAGTGTATACAAATGTATCCCTTTACATTTTCACACGTGTTTGGGCCCTCCCTGTTAAAATTTGGTTCATTTATAGCTTAATTGGTCCTATTTTGCATCCAAAAACCTAATTAAATGCATTTTTCTAAGGATAATCTTGACATTTAACATATGACAAATCATAATCTAATGATTTTGGCTAGGCTATGTGTTCCAAATCTAAGGATCTAGGACTCATACACCCTTTTGTGTGTATGGGTCCCACCTAGGTCTCGAGACTTGATTTCAAATAAAAGTTGGCAAGTACTAGAGATACATGCTATATTTTTTAATTTGAGTTGGCCACATCTAATGCTCATTTTAAAACCCTAGTTCATTAGGATACTCAAAGCCAAAGCCCAATTGTTAATAAATTATCTTATAGGTGGTTTCACTTATGGGATGTAAACAATTAGAATAAGCTAGAAAATGAACCTAATCATTCTAGCCTTACAAATGAGAAAGGCCCAATATCCAAGCCTCTAAACCTACATTAAAGGATTTCCATATAAAATTGTCAACACCAATACTTGAAATTTTTTCAATAGCTAGATCGATGAGTGTTATTGTTCCATAATCTAAAATTCCTCTTTCTTTGGCCTCCACCTTGAAATCTAGCACAACCCATTATTAGAGGATGCCATTTAATATGAAATTAGCATGACTCCATTAGAACAAAACATGACTTCTTAGCCAAATTCCTCATAATATGAAAGCATAACTTCCTACGAGATAATTGCCTAAATTCTATAAGAAGTTATTTCATTGCAAATAGGAAAATTCCAGTAGTTAAACAACTAAGTACCCATCAAAGCATTTATACTATAGAAATTATTATTGACACTCACAATTGACAATGTAATGGGTGTTCATGGCTCACATATTGTAATTCTCCCCTATCTAGCCTCTACATTGAAATTGATTACAACCCACCATTGACTTATGAGGTATGCAATTGGTATGAATCCATTAAAATTAAACTTCTTTCTATTCAAATCCTTATGAGTTGAACCCTTGATTTCCTTAGTGACAACTATCTAAACACTATAAATAATAATAGGATCTCTATAGATCATTAGGCAAGAAAATGTGATTCTCTCTTTGTTATGTTGGGGGAAGATGATATTTTTTTTTGCAAGAAGCTTTACTTATATGCTAGTAACTAGAGAACCTCAAGTCATCTAGTCACTCCATAAATGGTGATGGTTGTGTCCTATTTGTCATTTCCCACCAATTTCTAATTTATAAATTTGTAAGTGGAAGCTTCAAAAAATGAATTAGTAGAAATACAAATGTATATTGTTCTTAAAAATCGTAAATTAATAAAACTATTAAAAATAAAAGTTATAAATAGTAATCAATTTACAATCAATAAATAAAATTATAATAAATTGAAAATAAATGAAACTCTTTAATTAAAGATTTAGAAGAGCAATGTTAAGTCCATAAAGTTTGGAGCCCATGTACACCGACCCTATTCATAGGCCACTCCTTTCAACAGATAACTAAGTAATAGGCCACATCTAATGAAAGAGTGGAAAAAAAGAAATGTCCAACAACTAAATGCCAACTAGGGGAGAGGACCCAGTAGTTGTGCACCCTAACTTCATGCTTCTCAAAATCATACATGAAAATTTCAAATCACTCCAAATTTTTTACAGTAACTTACATGGTAAGTACCCTACTTATAACTTTCATTTTAGGGCCACATCATCAAATATGATGCCACATCAGCATGCTTTTTGTCAAGGTGTCCAAAAAGGCCCAAAAAAAAGTGCTACCAATACTTGTGCATTCACATCATGAGCAGTTGAGCGCTAATGTGGCATCACATGATTGGTTTCTTTTTAGATCAAAGGGATACATTTTGTTTAAGCTAGGTTACTTATGTCACAACTATTGGGATTTATATAAACAACCACTATCACAACTATTGGGCATTATATTAACAAATACTATCACAACTATTGAAACATGCTCAACTATTGGGTCCTATACCCTAGACAAAATGCTTTATTTGTTCTGTTTATGTGTATTTCAGGCGTAGCAGCCAAAGTTTGGAAACCAGTAATATTTACCTATGTGAGGAAGAAGAAGAAAAAGAACTCTTTGAGGAGGAGTTCAAATGTAGAGCTCTATGAAATACACAATGTAGGAATTTCAGAGCAGACTGAAGAGGGTGGCAGGAAAGGAAATTTGCGGGCTAGACAAGTAGCCTAATAGATCCAAGAGTTGGTTTTGTGTTCATGTGTATTTCTTTGGACTATCTTAGTAAATTTATATTTTGGGACCTTCAAAAATTTATGATGGAAACAGAGTGCAAAGCAAGGAAATCAACCAATCCAAAGCAAGGAAATCATCCAAAACAATGTTATGCTGCTCTAGAGGGAAGAAAAGCCCTTCTCATTGGCTTCTTTACCTCTCAAAAGAAGGGTGTTTATAAATGTCAAAGTCAGGCTGGAAGAAGATTTTGGTTAGAAATAATTTGTGAAAGTGCTAAGAAAAAACCTTAACATTGATTTGCGTGTTTAGGTAAGTTTGACTTGTTTCTGCACTAACATTGGCATTATTGGAATTCTCTCTTTATGCATTGATAGGAAAATTTACACAAAGGGGTTTGCAATTGACAGGCAGAGGTTACTTGCCTCTTTTAGATTCTTTTAACAAGACTATCATGCTTTTCATCTTTTGAATTTTGTTGTACAAGTTTTGTAAAGTCTACCTGAAAATGGGTTGCCCTTCTTAAACCACCTAGTTTTTCATATATACTAAGCACAACAATGAAATACCCACAAAAAATGAATAAATATAAATTAAAAGGGTTAATAACAGAGGAGATAGTCTACCATAGATTGTGTTTTAGAATAACATTGTTGCGAATGCATATGCCAAAAATAAAGAATTGAAGGGTTGAGACTAAAATGGCTATCAAATACCCAATCCACTCAATGCCACTTCTGCATTGATGAAAGCCCTCTTCCATTCAAACCATTTGTTTTATTAATCTTGTGAGCCTCAAGCTTGAATTGATTTGGTTTTCTATAGTAAAATGATGTTTGGCCTCTACTATCTAGCTAATGCTTTAACAAATGTCTTTTGTTAGAGGCATTCAAGCCACTAATGTTCCAATGAAAACACCTTCATTACGACAGTGTAGGGCACTTCAACCCTTGCCTTGCCTTTAGCTTTCAGAGATCAAGATTAGACTGGGAACCAACTTTTATTTCTTCTAGAGTGACTTCCTTTGTTATTTTCCTACTTTCCTTGTTGTGGACTGTTGAGGTCGACTTTATCCATCTCTTTATCTACATTCTTGCCAGCCTCCCTAAAGTAGCTCCCTAAAAGGACCTTCCCTTTCATTCATTAATTAAATTTTAGATCCCACAAGTGTGGAATGATTATCCTTTTTTACTTGATCCTGAATTGTTGCACCTTTTATAGCTATAAAAATAGAAATAAAGACTAACTATAATTATAGTTTGTCATCGATTTACTATAATCCAGTAGTCGAGACTCTGTGAAGTGAGCAAATATAGAAATTTATGTCAGTAGCCTCACAATAATCTTGAGTGAAATATGAAAACTTTAATGTTTGAAGCAATAAAGGGACAAATATGTTCATTATTCTTTGCTAAATATGTAAATCTTATTCTCACGAATCCAGATGCAAACTCCTTGTGTGGAAGTTTCAATTTTGTGCAGGCATATACAAGAAGTGATTACCATGGTTAAGAAGGTATTTATTCCTTGGCAAGGTCATGAACATTGACATTTGAAATAGGTTAGATTGTATTCCTAAGGAAAGGGCAGCAATTTTTATCCATGAATCTCAAAAAATAGACTAGTCAGCTACAATAGATAAGGAAGACTTAGTTATTTCATTTTTTCATATATATGAATATTGAAAAATTGCCCAAAAATTGATATTTTCCAGCCATTATGATTAGTGAGTAGAATTTTTTTTTAATTCCAGTTTATCTCTCTTGGTAAGGTCCTCTATGTATGGTAGAAAGGATTATTTTGTGTGTAAATTTTTTTGTGGGGGGGTGAATCAGTTTTCTACAAATTTGAACTTGGGATGGATCTTGGAATGTGATGGAATCTGATAGTCTTCAGCAGAAGCTTTTGGTGGCACTTGATGATCTTGATCAATCTAAACTAGAAGTCTAGGAATTGAAAGAAAATCTTAAGGATGCTGAGAAATTCATTCAGTCATTGAAGGACCAGATTTTTAAATCCAAGGAAAAGAGGAAGGATCTCTATGATTAGATTAAGTAGAAAGAAAGTGAAAACAAGGATGATGCACACCTGAATCAAACCTTGAAGGAAATAACTCAAGAATGTGAAAATCTTGCCAAAGACAATGCTACCCTAAAACATGAGATGGAGTCTATGGTGATGAAGGTGACTAAGGAAATTGAAGAAAGGAAGAAGAATGAAGAGAATCTTGCTTAGTCCTTAAAAGAAAGATTTGATGAATGCAGAAGAATAAATGGAGAATTCATTCAATTGGAGAGTGAACTACTACAATCCGAAAACAATGAAGAAGAAATTGAAAAAAATATTATTATTCTCAGGGATGAACTTACTACTGCAAATGAATACAAGGAGAAGTTTAAGATTAGTTCTATTAAGCTTGATGAGTTGACTCAAAATTAGAAGAATGCTAAAGACTAGCGAGGTCTTGGATATGAGAAAGGAGAAAGTTCTGGATCTGGGCAAAGAAATTTCATGCAAGGAAATCAGATGAAAAAAGGTGGAAGGTATCCGGTAAGAAAACCTAATGCTCAAAAGTTTAATGGATACTATTTTTCTTGCAAAATTGGGTCATATGGCTGCTCAGTGTAGAAGTAAAATGAAATCAAGTAATCCATCATTTTTTGATCAGTGTTTCAATTGCAAAAAGTTTGGTCATAAATCAATTGAATGCAAAAATGTGTCAAACTACTCTATCAGTAGAAGGAATGTTGAATGTTATACCTGTGGAAGAATTGGGAATATTGCTAATCAATGCAGATCAAGAAGAAATCAATGGAATGATTGGTCTAGACAAGGAAATACTGTGTGTTACAATTGTAATAGATAAAGTCACATTACAAGATTCTACAGAAACAAAAATATGGATAGAAAAGGTCCGGTATACAAAGGAAGAAATACACAGAAAGATGATAATGAAAAAGGAAAAATGATTGTGGATGAAATAAGAGATCAGATGAAGAAGACATGGGTAAGGAAGAATGAATCTAATGCTGGAAATGGTTCTGCTTTGAAACCTGCTTCCGATAATTCCTCCAGAAATTGATCTCAGACCATTGGACCAGGGGGATTTTTTCAAGAAAATCCTTTTTCCCCTATCCATAAGCTGGTACTGGATCACAAAAATATTGTCAAAATTTGTATTAATGATCTATATAGGCTTTGTAAAACACTCACAAGGAAACTCAAATAAATCATAGGTCCATAGAAGAATTTTTCTCTCACTGTCTAAGAAAGAAAGGTATCTAGAATACCTAAGGGCAAAGGAATTTATTACAAGTGTGCGAGCTATATAAGGCAAGTTGTAACCCTAATTTTTCACTTTACATCGAAGAAGAGAAGGAGTAAAGCACTCTACAATATAATTTTTAAGGAGTAAAGTTAATTCAAGATGAATCTTGAAATCCATCAAGTATTTCAGTTGTTTTTGAATTTCCAAATAATTTGGCATGCAATTGTACGAAAGGAAAAATGGAAAAAATCAAAGGGTCAATCAATTTAGATGAATCCAACAATGAGAAGATAAGATCCATAAGAAATATGTTGTCTCTCGATGAATTGAAACGGGTGAGAGAAGCCAAACACAAGAATTTGGACATTTGGAATGAGTTTCCCTATTTCGAGAACGCGAAAATCATTAAATTTATTTTGAGCAAATTGAATGATGACACTTTGATTCTGGACAAACCCTACATCATTTTGAAAGAAGTAATTGAAAATTTTACCGGATTATGCAAAGTTGGGGATATACCAAGAAAGAAAGAAATCCAGAATAAAGAAGTTGAAGCCCTAACTAGAGTTATTGGAGATCAAAGGGAATTGATAATCTCGACAATCAAAAACCCTGTGACAAGGTACATTAGGCACAAAGTATCATATAAATCTTTTTCAGAAATAGAGAAGGAGCAACTTCGGCAAGTGCGGTCTACATATCACATAAAATGATAATGGAAGGTAAGGACTTTGACCTGTTCAGACTACTAAAGGATCAATTGATGGAGAATGTGCAATTATCAAAAGAGACAGATTATCCTTTCAGGTTTGGTACTCTAGTCATATGTCTAGTAATGTACTTTCTGATTTTTTTATTGATGAACAACAATGTGATGTGGAAAGTAAATGAACGGATGTGCAAAAAAAATCTACACACACTCTAAGAGTTTGGAAAACTGTGATCAAGAATTCAAAAATTTCTTTAAGAGTTTGTTATGAAATCTTGGCTCAATCAGTATTTCTCCTCTGGTAAAATATTTTGAAGTTGGTTCCTCCTCTAGTGGGATGGAGAGAAAGAAGAAAAGAGAAAAATAAACTATTGTTTGGACTCCTCTAGAATGCAATATTCTGAAAACTGAAGGAAAAGGAAAAGAACAGGAGATTGTGGATATACTGGATGAGGAATTTGATGAGGAAACTAAGAACACATAGGGAAAATAGCAAGATTTAGCTAAACCAGAACAAGAAAAGGAAATGACAGAAGCAAGTGAAGAAGAAAATGACTTGAAAAAAGAGAAGCTACATTGGCTTATTCATAAGGAAGGTGGAATGTAGAAAATTTCCAAATTATGGTCTATCAGACCCTCATATGATCGGGATATGATTCTAAGTGTACTAAATGCTCATGTTGTGCACAATCAGATCAAATTGGAGAGTTTCCAGAATATTTTACTGAAGAAATGATTGAATGCATCAAGGAAACTATGGACTCTGAGTCTCAAAGCAAAGAAGGAGAAGTAATCTTTAATTTGAAGGAGCAGTTTAGGCTATCACTTACCAAGTTGAAAAATAAAATGAATGAGCTAAGGAAATGCATAAGTGCAACAAATAAAATCTACAACCATTGAATCCATTGGCCTCATGCAGTTGGGAAATACAAAGAGAATTTGGAGCAAATTGAAAAAAAATTAAATGGGATTGGAAAAAGTTTTGATATGTTTCAAGATTAGGATGGTACAATCAATAAAAGGATTCAAGAGCTACAGTCTGAGCACACAAAAATTCAATTCACTAAACTCACACTCATGGAAACTTTTTGGAAAGTGAAGGACCTAACTGAATGTAGACTGGAATAGATGGTTGAGATACTAAGGAAAGGTAAAAAATTAGAGGATGCGATTACAATCTTAGAATACCTCACTAAGATTATCAACAGGAAATCTAAGAATAACAACACGGTCATAATCATTGGGATTGCAATAGAAGCTTGGAAGAAATTTCTTTCGGAGATGAAAGAAAATCACAAGATAATTTTCTAACCCAAAGTAGCAGTTGTTCTTTTCAAAAGTTTGAATCAGTTTTGAAGTTTTGATCATATTTCAAAAGGGGAGATTGAACACATGTTTTGTTAATTGTTTTCATATGGCTTCTAATTTTGTCATTTATGTCAAAGGGGGAGAGAGAGTAGTGAAAAATGTCTCATCAATCTCAGGGGGAGCTATGTTTTGAAATTTTGAACTTTGGCAGCGTACTCATATTGGTTTTTGACACTTAGTCATTTTTCACTAAGTGTTGCCATCAATGCCAAAAGGGGAGATTGTTGGAATATGGCTTCTAGTGTTTTCATTGATGGCAACCTAACTTGTTCATTCGGTCTATAGTTTAGTATTGGTTCATACTGATAGAACAAAATGAAGAACAAGGTATCTGGTTAAAGGTAAAGATTTCAATCTATGTACTTCACCGGACTATTATTTTGAGTTGTGGATCTCAAAGAAAGGTATGTTGATGTTTTCACTATCTTATTCAAGAAGTATCAAGGTGTGCATTTACTGGTGTACGATCTAGGAGATCTGTGGAGTGTTCTTTAATCAACTTAATAACTAGGAACATGAATTCCTCTACTCAGGGATTGAACATCACAACCAACAATCATAATCTATTAAAGAACCTCATGTAATTATCAACCCAGGGACATGAACTTGAAATGGGTCAGCACAATATATGCACTAATCACCTTTCCTAGACATGCATGATTTCTTAAGATGCTTTATATTGGAATTTGAATTACTGGAATAACTTTATTGGATAACTTGCTTCAGAAATGAAAACTGAAAGGTAAAACTATTATGTATCTAGTGGCTACAGGAACAGTTGACAGCTCTGTGTTTTTGCCAGTTGCAGGAATAGTCACATAAACTTCTATAAAAGGAAATGCAGCTATTCTAACTTGCAGAATGAAAGTATAGGCAGCTCCCTAAGTGGGCCCCCTTAGGTAATGCCAAAAGTAGACAATAGATCAGGCAAAAAACTTCATAAACTTTATTGATTCAAGGTAAACAAATACATAGCACACAATCTCTTGACTGTATTTCTGAAACTGAAAAAATGTGTTTACAATAGAAATCTTCTAGCCCATTCTCTGAAGGAGAATGGGTTATTTATTGAAACTAAATCTAACTACTAACTAACCTTCCCTTATAAAATGGGAGGTCTTTATTACATTCAACTAACTAAGTAAAGAGGTGGATAAAAATGCAAGAACTAAGTCAAATCGGTTCATCAGTCTTAAAGTGCCACCATCCTAGATTTGTGCACCATCAAGACGCCTGAGCTAAATTTATGAAACACTCCTCTTGCATGGCGGATGAGTTGAAACTGCCTCCCTATCTTTCTACTGCTGAACCAGTCTTCATTGATTTGGTCTTCTATCCTTCAAGTGGGAATTGAATTCCTTCCTCCAATCATGGTACCTGCAAAATATCCTTCTAGCTATTCCTGAGGTAGAAAGTTATCTCAACATGTTCAACCTTTAAGATGATCCATCACTTCATTTATATATTTATTTAAGCATTAATCTAAAGCAAACATTATCCCAAACATGGCTGCAGGAAAGGTTTGTCACCACACAAAGTTATAAGGCATCCATTAAACTAATAAAACATTTAAAAGTAATAACCATGGAAGACTTAGCATAATATACTTATTATATTAAGCATAAAAAGTTTGTCTTATCCCATAATTAGTACTAAATGTTTGTTTTAGCATAATGAAAAGCATAAAAGTGTTTGTAAAATTATGATCTAGATGTGCCAAAAACTTGGCTCATCATTCCGCTCAACCAACTATTTGCTGGACCCTTCAGAAAATCTAGCATTTCTTCTCCTGGAAAATTATCTTAAATCAGCATCTTGCTACTATCCACACTCTCCATGCTGGAAACTCCAGAAGTGAGCTCGCATTGCCTCTAGCCTTTGCCATATGTTATATTCGGAACTCCTATTATATATGCTATTGTCCCCCTGTATAGACAATAATGGCCATAGGAGAATAGGTGGTTGCATAACCAAGGGCAACCAATTCTCCCTTTTTTTCCTAGCATTCCTCATGTATCTTTCCACCTTTCTGGTTGTTGCATACAAGGTATTGGGAGTGTGTGATTTTTCTCTTTTTAATTGAAATGGAAGATGCTCCCATATTGTTTGAATGTGCAGGTTTGCAGCACTAAGATCACTGTTTATTATCTGGGAATACTAAGAAAATACTTCTTGTCTCAAAGGCTCAATTAGTGGCCTAGCTCTTTCATCTCTCCACAATTTCTTCCAATCAAAGTAGATACCCATCCCATTCTTTGATTCATTCCTCACAGATAATGACATATTGACTTCATCATGTTGATGACTATAAAATTGTTCCCCCCTACTTATCTCATTGGTGATCTAGGAGATCAAAGCGATGATATGAATGTCCCCGACATAACATAAGGGGTTCCAATCCTTATCCTGGGGTACAACCAAATTGTGTAGATAAAATTCACACAAGAGGTACCTGATATGTAGAGGTGAATCTCTATATGCCTCATACAATTCTTCCACGGTATCTAATGAAGGATTTTTACCTTTTCAAATTCTAATAAGTTGGAAGTTCAAGTACATATCCTTGAGATACATTGCATAGATAGGTGAAGGTGCTAGACATTGCATCAGCCACAGAACAAGCTCTACCACCTGGTTGAGAGTGTCAATTAAGTTAGCAATTTCCAAATTCTTATTCTGGATTATCCTTTGTAATCTCTCAATTTCGAGTGTAGAAGTAGTCTGTTGATTCCGGAGTTCTTCAAAACATGACATTCCTATAGCAAAGTTCATGACATGGAGTGGAGGTCTATGACTATAGCTTACTGCAGGTGGCCCCTGGATTTCTTCAGTTACATCCACTTTTCCTTGTTCTTCTCTAATTACCTCTGTACTATTTGATTGTTTAGAGTTTTCCTGTCCTGAATTACCTTCCTGTTGCCAACCATCCTATTCTTCTTGAGTAGTAGGAATCTCATCAGTCATGTCAATGCTTTCACCCTCTTCTTTTGATGGAATCACAACTATTACCTCTTCCTTCTCAACACATCCTACTTCTTCCTGTAGTTGTTCTGTCATAGTTCCCTGTATCTGTTCTACAATGGCAACCAATTCATCCAAGCCAACTCCTTCAGGTGTACTTACAGTCACCTCAATAACAGGTTCCTCCATTTCTATTACACGACTGGAAGGGTCTGAGGTTGGTGGTGTGGCTGGAGTAGCATTAAGTGATTGATGGGTTGCCTGGTTTTGGAGTCTAGAACTCCTCCTTGTGGGAGTAGAAATTGTCTTATGCTTCTTTAAGGATTTTTTCATAGGAACAAAGAGGTTTTCCTTTTTTTTTTCTTTTTACAAGCTTAAGGGTTGCCACAATGGGTGATTTCCCTTTCTTATCACTGGAAGAAGGCTCGAGATTTTTGATAGGAGTTTGTACCGGTTGCTTGGAAGTTTTTTCAGAAAGAGGAATGTCATTTTGTGAATCAGATGATTCCTAAGTAGGGGACATAGCAGCAGAGGTCTGGCCTATGGACTGGGAGGTTCATTGCTTGAAGGTAAGAGGTTCCCCTCTAAGTCCAATATTTTGAATTTTAGGGTTGAAATTGACAATGAATTCCTCCCAGGTCATTCCTGATGCATCTTGAATAGATTTTTCAACAAGTAATTTAATAAGGCAGTGGTGGGATACGGAGTTAACCCTACCCTTTTTAAATTCAGCAGCACTATTTGATAGCAAATTGTAAAGGAAGTCGAGAATATTCATCAACAATCCATGGCGTAAATGAGACAAAATTTTGAAGTGATGAGAATGCAAGATTGAAAACCTACCTTCACAGGTTATGTATTTGATTATATATCCCACCCGTGACACCTAGTCCTGCAGCAGACTCATCCTTTGTGCACCTTGCTTATCTACCCATAGATGAGGGTCATTTGGCCAAGTAAACTCTACCCTGGCGCTCTTTGCATCCCTTCCTCTAGGAAATGGCTCTCCAACTTGAGGTAACCCCATTATCTCTACAATTCCATCAATTGATACATTCACCGTTATACCTCTAACTTTTTCTTCCCCTTCTTGAAATGTCCTTATAAATTCCTTTGCAATGCCTACATCAAATTTTTCAAGTTTCAGGAAGTAATTAAGTCACCCATATTGTCTGAATGCTGGTACATGCAACACATCCTGCAGTAGGATGTTATGATCTGTAGGCTCATGTCGAATCGGCTGACCTCCCATCTCATTAGTTTTATGATCACCTGGCTTTTCCAAACTTGGACAACCAATGAACTTCCTACAACCCCAATTCTATAGCACTTTGTCTCCCCTCAATCGAAAATTTTGAACCACTCTTCAAAAGATACAGAAAATATAGGAAAAGGAATTCGAACATTCAATCCTTTTGAAGGAAGAAGTAATCATAGATGAGTGTAACACATTTAGGTTCATTATTACAGGAGGGAATGGTGTTCAGTTCATTTAATTTCAGATTTTTAAAAATCTGACGCTCATGCCGAAATGACAGTGACAATGGTTGTGACAAGGCCTAAAGGCGGTGAAAATAATAACATGGCACAAAGTTTCTAAAAATAGAAAAACATGCTCAATCATGTAGAAAGGCCAAAGGAAATGACAACCATATAGGAATGTAGTTTGCATTAATTAATATCGAAATGAATGTAATAAATGAAACAACTAAGCAATCTTAAAGTGACATGGAGCTCACCTAGATGGAACCGTCGTAGTTACCTGATGTGACTGCACTTCTTCATTGGAAAATGTGATCTGTAGAAATGTGGAGGGTATGGAGAATGATAGGTGGGTGAGGTGGCAAAAAGAGTGTGAGTGTACGAATTCCAGATGGAGTGAGTTAATGGAATGGGGATCCAATTGGATGGCCCCTTTATTATGACAGTTTTATGCACTTTTATGCATGGCCTAGGGAATTGAGTTGTGACTCAATTCCTTTGGCTGCAAGATCAATGGTTTCCTACACAAATTCGAACTAGCTTAAAAATTCTTCCCTGTCAATGGGCTTATAGTAGAGCTTTAGGTGATGCCCATTGACTAACAGCTTGAATCGGACCTCATCAATGGTCTTCAATTGTACAACACCATTTGTGAATACTTCTTCTATTTCATATGGACCCAACCATCTAGTTTGCAATTTTCCTTGACTATCCTTATACCTTGAGTCATAAAGCAGATCCCAATCTCCTGCTTTGAATTTCTTCTCTTTAATGTACTTATCATGCTTATTCGCTGGTTTTGTATTATCTCAGTATGCTGTAGGGCATTCTTTTGGAGCTCGTCTAAGACATTGATGTGCATGACTTGTTCCTTTTGTGCAGTTGTTAGGTCCATATTCATTTCCATTGTTGTCTTAAGGGTTTTATGCTCAAACTCTATCAACATCACAACTCATTTACCATACACCATTTCAAAGGGTGTATATCCTATAGTAGTCTTCCATGTAGTGTGGTAGGCCCATATAGCTTTTGGTAACCTTGCAGCCCAGTCCTTTCTATGCAAATCTACAGTCTTAGTCAGAATTGCCTCTATATCTCTGTTGGTGATTTCTACTTGGCCATTAGCCTGTGGATGGTAAGGAGTTGATTTTATGTGCCTTATGTTATATTCATTAACTAAGGCTGTAATTAGAGTAGAGGTAAACTGTGCTCCTTGATTAGTGACTATTTCCCTAGGAACACCAAACCTGGTGAAGATCTCCTCATAGAGGAACTCTGCCACCTTGTTATCCCTAGCATGTTTCATAGGTCTAGTTTCTACCCATTTTGTTACATAATTTGTGCATACAAGGATATAAGACTTACCATTTGAAGGAGGATCAATTGGCCCTACAAAATCCAGTCCCTATTTGTCAAAGGGTGTAATAATCACTTGTAGAAATAGGGGCATCTCATTTGATCTGGTTGGCCTTCCCATCCTTTGGCATCTGTCACATCTTTTGGTGTATTTGGCTGCATCTCTATGCAGAGTTGGCCAATAGTATCCAGTGTTTAATATTTTAATTGCTATCCTTTTTGCAGCAAAATGTCCCCCACATGGTTCATCATGGATTGCATGCAGTATATCATGAGTATCTTCCTCTCGTACACATCTCCTCATAACCTAGTTTGGCCCTATATAAAACATGCAATCTACAATCCAAGAAAAGTTAAAACTTTTCTCTACCAATAATCACTTTTCCTTAGGGGAGAACTGAGGAGGAGTTCTTCCTACAGCCAAATAATTTGCTATATCTGCATACCATGGGTGAATGACCCTGATTGCAAACAGATGCTCATCAAGAAAGGAATCTTCAATAAGTGTAGAGTTATCTTGCCTTTGAATTCTAGATAGGAAATTTGCAACCACATTGGCTTTACCTGGCTTGTCAACAATTGTAATGTCAAATTCTTGCATGAGCAACAACAACCTTGCTAGTCTTCCTGTTATTGAGCTTTTGTTCATAAGATACCTATTTTTGCATGATCAGTGTGGAAAAATATCTGATAGCCTATTATATAATGCTTGAATTTGTTGAGGGCATAAATGATCGCTAACATTTATTTTTCTATAATAGTGTAGTTGAGATCATCTCCCTACAAGTTCTTGCTGATGTAATACAGTGCATGTTCAGTTGAACCACCCTTTTGTCCTAAGACAACACCAATAGCATAGTGTGACACATCTGTATGAATATGGAATGGAAGTGACCAATTAGGTCCTTTCAACACAGGTGCTTGTGTAAGGGAAATTTTTAGATCAAGGAATGCTTTTTCATATTCTGCTGTCCAAGCAAACTCTACATCTTTCTTCAGCAAACTATATGGAGGGATGCTATTTGGCCGAAGTCTTTGATGAATCTTCTATAATATCCAACATGTCATAGAAATATTCTTAGTTCCTTTTGCTTGGTAGGAAAGGGCAGATTAGAGATGACCTCAATCTTAGAAGGATCAACCTATATTCCTGCAGCATAAATATAGTGACCAAACACTATTCCTTCTTGCATCATCATGAAGCACTTTTGACTATTTAGTGATAGGTTATGATCCTCACATCTCTGTAGTACCTTTTTCAAGTTGGCTTGAGCTTCCTCAAATGTTGCACCATAAACAGTAAAGTCATCCATGTATATCTCCATGCAATCATGTGATATATCTAAGAAAATACTTATTACTGCTCTTTGGAAAGTTGCAGGTGCTTTGCAGAGACTGAAGAGAAAAACAGAGTAGGCAAAAGTTCCCCATGGGCATGTAAAAGTAGTCTTTTCCTAGTCCTCTAGAGCAATCTTGATTTGATTGTATCCACTGAACCCATCAAGGAAAGAGAAATACTTTTTCCTTGATAAATTATCCAACACTTGATCAATGAAGGGAAGAGGAAAGTAATCTTTCTTTGTTGTAGAGTTGAGCTCCCTATAATCTACACACACTCTCCATTTCCTGCATTTCTTAGGAACAATAACTAGAGGAGAAACCAACTGGATATCTGAGATTGGGTAGATAAAGCCAGCATTCAACATCTCCTGTAATTCTTCTTGAACAATTTCTCTCAAGGCTGGATTGATTCTCCTCTGGGGCTACCTAACAGGTTTGAACTCACTATTAATGAAAATTCGGTGCGTACATAGATTTGGATCAAGTCCTTTCATGTCACTATAATCCCAAGAAAAAACTTGTTTATGGGTAGTGATCATTTTAACCATTGACTCTTGCTGCTCCCTGGTAAGTTTATTGTTGATATTCAAAGTTTTTCCTGTAGCTACTTCCACTTGGGAAGTCAATTCAAGCATGGATAATTCAGACAGAAAATACATGTCTACTTCATGGGGCAATAATGTGTGCAAACAGTTAGTTGTTGTAGGATAATGAGCTGATGTGGGCAGAGGAAGAATGGTCTGCAAGGTGCATGGACTTTCTTCACAATGAGGGTGTTCAATACCATAATTATTCAGTAGGACATTGTATAGTATCTCTTCCTCCTCTTGTTGTGCAATGAAAGGCTCTCTGGTAATCATCTTGAGATTGGCCACCAAGTTCACTTCCTCTTCTTCTCCCAGATCTAGCCAAACAGCTTGCCCAGACTAAAGTTGAGGTTGGACTGGAGAATAGAGGGTAAGCTTCTTTGTGTTTTATCCATCAAATATTGTCATGTTACTAGTCTTACATCCAATATAAGAATTGGCAGTGGCTAACCATGGCCTTCCTAGAATTACAGGATAACCTCCTAGTGATGCTTTTGGAGACAAAATCATAAAATCAGCTGGATATTCCCATGAATCTAGGGTGACGACTAACTCTTCCACTACTCCATCAGGTTTGATAGTTGAACTATCAGCAAGTTGCAAGACTATAGGTGTAGGTCTTAAGACTAAAATACTTAGCTTTAGTACAAGGTATTTGGTCATGACATTGATAGCAACTCCAAGATCTACTAAAACATTCTTAATTTGAATCCCTTTAATATTAATTTCAACAATATGGTTGCTAGGGTCTGAATATTTTGGGATGGTAAGCTTCCCTAGCATCAAATTAGAGAGTTGGCCTAAGACATGAATAGTCTGAGGGTCTTTCTTCTTCCTACCCAGCTTCTTTAGACATGCTTCTTTAATAGCTTTTCTGTAAATAGGTACTTCCTTAATTTCTTAGAACAAAAGAATTTTTACACATATGTGCTTTAGCTCGTCAAGAATGTCAAAGGTAGGATCTTCTTTCTTTTTCACAATTTCAACTTCCAACCTTTCTGGGAAAGGAGGTGATGATTTATTGGATACCTTAGGTAATGATGGAGTCTGTATTGACTCATTGGGTTGGACTAGGCCATTGGCATCTTCTTCTTGCTCAATCTCCTCAGATGTAAATTCCAAGATTATGAGAGGAGATGGTGTGGGCAACATAGTTCCTGAACGTAAGTTGATATTATTCAGGTTGAGAGCATAGGTAGGCTGATGATTAGGATCAACAAAATAAACTTGTTGTTGTTCCTGCTGTTGAGGCTGATTATTTGGATTGGGTGTTGTTTGAGTAGGCAGTTGGGTTGGATTTGGATTCTGGCTTTGATTGGCTATAGGAGGTGATTGCTGTAGGAAACCAGTGGGTGGATTTGACCATTGCTGGCCTCCTCTCCACTGGTTAGACTATGGACAATTCCCCTATGGAGGTTGCCACTGATTTTGCTATGGTGACTACCATTTCCCCTATGGGGGTTGCCAACGGTTTTGTTGAGCATTTGGCCAAGGATTATTCCATTGAGTTTGAGAATATGGGCCATAATTTGGAGGGTACTGGTTCTGCCACTGATTATTATATGAACCAAAATTTTGCAAGGGGTCCTAAGGCATACCTTGTCTTGGGGCCCAAGGCCTACATTGAGCAATGAAGAACACTTCTTCCTCTCCTTTAATGGTTTTGAACTCGGTAGGAAGATGCTGGACCTCCAAATTGGCCACTGCTTTGCATCTGCAATCCTTCTTCCTTTGTCTACAGTGAGGGCAATATTTAGCTAGCATAGCATCAGCCTCCTCTTTCTTCCTTCTAGCTTGCATGGTGTCCAGTTGAGTAGCTACGTCATTTATAATATCTTGTTTGAAGTCGGACAAAAATTAGAGAGTTCTCCTTTTGATATGCCTGAGCCACTTCCTTTTGCAACAGAGGGTCTGAACCACCTGCCTTTCTTCACATTTTCCCTAGAGTAATTGAGATAGATCTTTTTTATGTCATCCCAATTGCTTTGGGTGATATCTCCTCTAGCCATGAGGTCTAGTGCTTCCATGCAAGTATCATTGACTCCTCGTAGGAAGAGAATTTTTTTAGACTCCTCATTTAGCTGGTGCTGAGTGTTTTTCTGCACACTGAACAAAAACCTGGACACATAATCTTCCAAGGTTTCATCCTCCTTTTGTGACATCTTGAAGATGTCATCTCCTCTCATATCATTCCCCCTACAATATTCTTTATACTTTCCTAAGAACAACTCCTTCAATTCATCCCAAGTGGCCGCAACATTGCCTCCTGATCCCATGAACCATCTTAAAGCTGACTCCTTTAAAGTAGAAGGAAACAATTTCATCTTATGTGCTTCAGTAGTATAATCAAAACTCCTACATAAGATGTCAAATTCAAACAAGAAGGTATGAGGGTCCTCTGTAATAAGGCCATAAAATTTTGGAAGCAATGAGGCAAGGATATTTTTGAGATTATTATTGTCATGTAGTTTAAGGAGTGGGAATGGAAAAGTAGGCCTTGCCATCCTTGGTGGTGGTCTTGGGTTAGCTCTTGGCTATTAGACAACAAGGGCAAGTGGGTTATTATGGGGGTCTTGGTTATTGAAAGTGTGCAGGTTATTCAATTGTGTTGTGAGTAAATCAAGGTTATCAGGCTCATCAAATAGGTTCAAACTTATCTCTGAGGAAGGAGAATATGAAGTGACTAGTTCTTGACCAGCATCTAAATATGGTTCTTCTGAGATAATTTATGGGTTAATTTCTTGGATATCTAAACTTCTAGGAAGGAATCTTCCAAATTGGTCTCTTCTTCTAAGCATACAGTAAAAAGTAAGTCTAAACTATGGAAAAATGTTGGAATAGTGAATTTTGATCTAAACACTAGGAATAAAATTTCAAGCTACCTACTAGCATGCCTGCAATAGGTCTTTAGTTTGACACCATCCCCGACAATGGCGCCAAAAATGTAGTGTTCTTTAATTAGCTTAATAACTAGGAACATGAATTCCTCTACTCAAGGATTGAACATCACAACCAGCAGTCATAATCTGTTAAAGAACCTCATTTAATTATCAACCTAGGGACGTGAACTTGAAATGGGTCAGCACAATATATGCACTAATCACCTTTCCCAGACATGCATGATTTCCTAAGATGCTTTATACTGGAATTTGAATTACTGGAATAACTTTGCTGGATAACTTTACAAAAAAATATGTAGAATGGAATATCTCATCTTGAGAGATAGACATAAAATAAGATAAAAACCAATTGAAAATGGTCCTATATATGGTAGTAGCTTCTATGTTTTTTAATTTTTCTAATGTTTTACTGCCTATTTTGTTACTTTGATCTGTAGTCCTAAATAAAGATTCCAACAAGTGTAGTATTTGTGACTTGCAAAGATTAAATTCCTTTAAGTGAGGTTGAAGGAGCTTAGTTTCTTGATAGTGAACTAAAAAGCTGATTGCTAAGGTATGTTCAAATAATTCAGATTTTTTATTTTGTTGAATTTTGCAATTATATATGTTTGTGTTGTTTCTTGTTCTAGGTATCTAAATAGTAATTTCCTTTCTTTATAGTCAATTGTTAGCTGTAATATATTTTTACTACCCTCTAAATAAGGTTCAAGCTTGTTGGAGCAATTTATTATTCCCTTTAGATCAATCAAACTTTAGGTCAATGTCATCCCTTAGATTGATGTAGAAAGAACAACATAATAGGAAGGAATCAAAGATTTAGGAGTGCAATCTTATCCATTATTCTTTTAATTCAATGAACCATTATGGTGCAAGAAGGATGAGACCACCTATTTTGAAAAAAATTCCCCATGTGCTTCAATCAAAGTCCTTTTTGTGGTGTTTGTGGCCACCTTCATCGCCATTGGCTAGAGTGGGCAACATTGGTGTAGTGTTTGGTAGTGAGTTATGGTTTGATATAATTCAACTAAATTTCATTTTAAAACTATGTTCCATAGTGTTTTCAGAATGGGTATATTTATAAAAAAATTAAAATATAAATATAAAGAGAAACTCTAAAATTTCTACAAGTTAATTGGTAGCAATATAACATGATGATAGAATAACAACTATATAATATGTTACTGTTAGGATGATATTGGACAATGTCTATAGAAGCTTGCACACCAACCACATTCTAAAAATAATTGTTTTTCTGTACTTCTCACACAATACCACACTATAGCCAACACACCTTTAATCTCTTTGACAATTGACAATTAGGACCGACTCTAATACCATATCAAAAAAATTGAAGGATGTGATTTGGAGTTAAATTTTGAACAATGAAATCAGAAATTATTGTTGTTAGTCTTAGCTGTTATATAACTTGTATGGTTAGCAATGGATCTGAATCATCATATATTTATTGTTGTTTTTTTAGTATTGTTTTTGTCATGATGATTTTATTGTGGTTATATTAGTGTTGTTGTTTTTGAAATGTTAAGTAGCATTTTCAGGGCGTCGTACCCTTCACATCGAGCCACAAGGGCCAAAAAGGAGAAAGATTAAAAAGAAAACATTAAAGTAAACAGAAAACAAAGACAACCCATAGACAACACATAAACCACAGAGAGGCAGCCGAAAGACAGGACATTGACACAGGCAACAACTAACTAGTGTTGTCCTAGTTTTTGAGTAGGAGGTCCACAGCCTCATCACCAACCCAGTCTTTGTTCTCTTGATTGTTATTTCACTCTAGCTCCTCCTTAATAGCATTTGACAGGGTGCTAGTGACAAAATGGTCCAAATTCATGGTGAAGCGGGTCAACCCACGAAACCTTTTGTCGAGCATGTCCATTCTCTTCTCCAAATCACATGGGTCCTCCCCAATGTCCATGGTCCTTAGGACCTCTCCAGGCTCCTCGACCAAGGGATTCTGAGAGTGAGAGGCGGAGCCATCTTTAGGAACCTTATTTTCCTCAGGAGTAAACTAGGGCCCCTCCAAAATCTCGTCCTCATCATCCTCAGTTTCCTCTTCCTTGTACTCTTTGAGTTCAGACCGCTCCTCTGAATCCTCAATTATCTACCTTTTTTTGTTGTTCTTTGCAAGCCTCTTGGATTTCCTTCTGGAATTTTCCCCACCAGCCATCACAGTAGTCCCCACAATAGTGTCTCCTTTGGAGTCTTTCCCTATTATGTTCTGGCCCTTTCCTTCCCTAACAATCGGGTTTGACGTTCCTTTCTCCTTCCCTTTTTTAGCAGTGGTGGCCCTATAGGTCGATTTCACCAAAGTGGACTTCAATTCACAGAGACCCTCCACCGCGTTGGCATGGGCCTTACCCAAACTAGCCTTAAGTTTCTTGGTGTCTATCTTGGCTTTGGGATTCCCCATAGTGCCCATATTGGATTTTTGGGGAGGGCTTTTAGACTCGTCTGTGGAGATATTCATAGCCAACAGGGATTCAATATCCTCAATTCTCACAGCCGTAATAGCTCTAGGAGGGCAGAGGGCCAGGTGGAAGTGGTAAAGTCTCAGAATGAGCCCCTGATGGAACGGGAGCGGTGGGAGATTGTTGGGGTTAAGGTTGGCTAGCTCTTTGCATTTTTCGACCGAGTTTTCCAAATCCATTAGAAGAAAGAAAGGAAAACTAAGCAACATCTTGTGTCTTAAATGGTTTAATAGGGGGAAGTGATAAAAAAAAGTAGGTTTTAAACCTACCTTCCAAGGTGACGTACTTCATCAGCGCCAGGCACACTTGATCCCAGGGCTTCGGGAGAGCTTCTCTCTCAAAACCCAACTGGTTCCACACCGGTTCCTCATCTCCTATGAAAAAAGATTTCAAGCTTTCATTGTCTAGTTTCTTGGTGTGTTTGGGGTATTTTTTCCCAGTGCACTTTAATCTTGTGGCTTGCGCTATGACTTCCTCATTGATTTCAAATGAAATACCTCCCATTGAGACCCTATGATCCTTCCACGAGTTGGAAAACTGGCAAGACAAGTTAGGGTCATGGTTGACCAATATCTCCATAAGAGGAGCAATGCCACCTTCCACATAGATGTGCCAAACTAAAAGATTATTCTGGAATTCATCACAGTTATCCGGCTCAGTCCTCACCTGCTCGCCACCCATTTTTCCAACCTGCACAGGAAGCCCAAGAGTTTGCAAAAGATACCAAATCTAGAAGCCGATAGGATAACGGATAATTAACACATTGTATTCATTTAGGCAAGGTATACAATGATGGGTAATTACGCCAGCATACAGGTCACATGCGCAGAAGGGAAAATCACCATAGGGTGACTTGACAATAGAGTTAATGAGGATCTTGGGAAGATTGCAGCCAGCAAGACAGGAATTGGCAAGCATGTAGGGTTCCTTCTTCTTGGATAATATGCGCAAAAAACAAGGCAACTTGGCCATAGGACTAAAAATAGAAACATTCCTAAGGGTGCAATTTGAGACTCACGCTAAACTAGCTAGCATGAAGACACTAGAAGGAGGCATTATTTTATAATGAAGAGTCAAATCATTATTAAAACTCTCAAACAAATTGATGCAAGGATGAGATAAAACAAGATATCTCACAATCCCCAAGAGAAGAGATCGCACGGTATGACTGCTCAAATTCATTGAAGTCACGTCCTTCCTTCTTTCCTTCATCCAGCCGCCTTTTTTATTCGTATTACCATCCTTAAAATTTAAAACCCACCACCTTTCCTTCACCTTAGTAAGCAAACCCATCCACCAGGTCCAAAGGATAGACATGTGGATCCTCCAGTTCATGCCCCACCCACAAAAATCTCTAAGCCTATAGTGAGCCAAAAAAATAGATTCCCTCCACCTATACGCCATCTCAGTGTTGACACTCATCCACCAGACCCCCAATAAAATCAAGTGGACCCCCCATTCAGTACCCATCATCCATAGATTTAAAATCATTGCAAAACTTGGTTTCTTTGTTCCCTCGCGATGATAACTTGAATTTTTGATGGTAACCTTTCCATTTTCCTCCAACATTTAGCAAAATCCCAGCAAGAGCCAAGATTAGCCAAGGAATCCACCACTTGGTTGCCTTCTCTAAAAATATGTCATCTTTTTATCCCTAAATTTGGATAAAAGGAATCTGGCATCCAACAATATATCCTTAGTACTCCAACCAATTATTATGTCTTTATTCACAACATCCGTAATAGACTTGGAGTCTCTTTCGATGTGGGGATTAGCAATCCCCAAAGAGACAACAATTTTGAGTCCCATTAGCAGTGCATGAGCTTCGGCCACTATAGAAGACTGCAACCCAATACCTCCAGCAAATCCCACCACCAGAGTCCCCCAGGATCTCTAATTAATCCACCAATACTTTCCCTACTTGGGTTGCCCTTAGCAACCTGATCAAAATTGAGTTTAAACCAACCTCTATTCGGAGGCTCCCATTTGGTATTTTTCCTGGCTAAGAGTTTTGAATTGTCAAAAGAGTTAGCCTCTAATCCCTGATGCCAAGCCTTGGCCATTCTAATTTCAAAATCCAACGTCCCCTTCTCTGAGAGTTTCCCATTAAAGAGAGAGAGAGATTCTCCTCAATGAGTCAAGCACCAATGTTGAAAACATCCTTAGGGATCCTCTCAACATTCCTGAAGACCCTATTATTCCTCTCCTTCCACAAACACCAACCCAAGATAGGAGGGACCTGATTCCAAGTTTCACTAGGAAGAGGGTGGGAATAGGGACCATACCAACCCAGAATGAATGATAAGAGATCCTTGCTCATAACCCAAGGGAAATCAAGTTTCTCAAATACTAGCCCCCAAACTTTAGTAGCAAATGGGCAGTGTAACAAAATGTGACTGACAGTTTCCTCCCCACTCTTACAAAGAAAACATCTATTGGGAATAAAAAAACCCCTTTTCCTCAAATTGTCCTGGGTAAGAATCCTGTTATGATAGGTCGTCCACCAGAAGAAACTAATTTTAGGGATCATGTGGTGATTCCAAATCTTCTTCCAGGGTTCCTCAACAGTATTTTGGTTTGTCAGCAGTTTGTAAGCTGACCTCATAGAGAGATCCCCCTATTTGTAAAAGGTCCAAAAAAACTCATCCTCTCTGTCATAGGATGGAAATATGGTGCTAGAGAGAATCACTTGAAGGGACCGAGCCAGAAAAAAAAAGGTCTTGAGATTGGGGGCAGGAGAGGATAAGGTCTTTCCAAATCCTAGCTCTAGGGGGTCTTGAAATATAATCACTGATGTGGATTCCAAATAATTTTGGGCCAATCCCATCATAGCCCTAAAGTCAGAGCAAGCCAGAGGGGTGTCAATTATCCAAGTCTCTTCCCAGAATATGATTCTATTCCCATTGCCCATTTTCCATTTAATCCCTTTCCTTAATAGGCCTTGTGTGCTGCAAATGCTCCTCCAGACTAATGAGCCCTAGGGGTGAGACTCCGAGAGACAATTGATCAAAGGCCTATCCTGAAGATATTTGGAATTCAAAATTTTACACCAATTCTTAGTGCTCCTTAACTGATCCCAACCAACCTTGGCCATTAGAGCCCTATTAGAGTTGACAATTGTCATGATTCCTAGTCCACCACAATTTTTGGCTTGGAAGACCTTTTACCATTTCACCAAAGAAAGTTTCTTCTTTTCCTCAGTCCCAGATGAGAGGAAATTCCTTTGAATTTTTTCAAATTTATCAGCAATGTACTTAGGCATCTTAAAAATGGAGAGGAAGTAAGTGGAGATACCTTGGAGGGCCACTGTGAGCAGTTGGAGTTTGCTAGGATGGCTTAGGATAGAGCCCTTCCACCCAACTAATTTCCTTTGGATCCTTTCCAGAATCAAGTTCCAAAAATCAGTGGTAACCTCCTTAACCGTGAGGGTGAGCCCAAGGTAGACCGACGGGAGAGATCCACTGACACATCCTAGGACCGCAGTCACCCTAGATTGCAAATTAGGCATGTAGTTAAAGAAATAGATCATGCTTTTATTGTAATTGATGCTTTGACTAAAACAAGAGGCATAGTTGTTAAGGCAAGCTTTCCATTTCCTGGATTCCACCATAGAGGCTTTCCCAAAGAGAAAAGTGTCATCCACAAATTGCTGCACAAAAATCGGATCCAGGGAGGAAGCTGCTCTAATGCCCATAATGGAGCCCACTAATAGCAGACCAGTGAAGTTCCTACTTAGCACATCAGCAATCATAATGAAAAGATAGGGAGATAGGGGGTCTCCTTGTTTGATTCCTCTTCCAGTAGAGAAAAACCCAAAGGGAGATTCATTAATAATAACAGAGTACTTTACAATATTAACACATTCCATAATGAGTTTGATGAACAAATTGTTGAATCCAAACTTAGCCAAGACCTTGGGGATGAAATCCCATAACACTTTGTCATAAGCTTTGGAGATGTCAAGCTTGAGAGCCATCTCTGCATTATTACATCTATCCATTGAATGGAGCAGTTCATGGGTGGTCAAAGTAGCATCAAGAATATGTCACCCAGGGACAAAACCCTTTTGAGTAGGACTAATGATTTTATCCAGAAGAAGTTTGATACAGTTTACTAAAATATTAGAAATGATCTTATAGAAGGTGTTACAAAGGCTAATAGGTCGAAACTCAGTCATGGATTGAGGCTCACCAATCTTGGGGATAAGAGCGATGAAAGTGTGGTTCAATTATTTGAGAATCTTACCCAATTTAAAGAAGTTCCTGGCCACAAGCACTAGGTCCCCACCCACAGTATCCTAGAAAATATGAAAGAAGGCAAGAGGAAAACCATCAGGCCCTGGGACTTTGAAAGCCCCCATGCTAAAGGTAGCTAGACAAAATTCTTCCATAGAAATAGTACTAAGAATCCCCATATTATCTTCCTGAGAAATGGTGGTAGGAAGATGGTTGAAAATCACACTATCCAAGGCCGGATTAGGCGCCTCGGCTGGGGCCGAATAAGCCTCTTGAAAATAGTTATCAGCACAAAGGTCAATCTGAGCATGATTCAAAATCACCTCCCCAGTAGCATTAGTCAACTTAGAAATTTGATTCCTTTTCGTATGCTTGATGGCTGAGACATGAAAGAAAGAGGTATTCCTATCTCCTTCCTTCAACCATTGGACTCTTGATTTTTGCTTCCAAAAGACTTCCTCATTTTTGAGAACCCGTTCCCATTCCATCATGGTTCCCCATTCCTAGTTGTGAGTCCATTGACTATCATCTCCCTCCTCCATTCTCTTTTGTAAGAACCTCAACTCTCCTTCTAAAAACTTTTTTTTGAAAACACATCCCCGAACACATTCTTTTTCCATCCTTTTACCATGTTTTTAATATGTTTAAGTTTGAAGAAAATCCTGTACATGGGGGAGCCCTGGACAGGAATATTCCACCATTCAGAAATTTTATTTTTGAAATCAGGATGAGAGTTCCACATTATCTCAAAGCGGAAGGGAAAGGGACCTACAACAGAGCAAAAATTGGTGGTCAGAAAAAGGGGGTTATGGTCAGAGACTGTCCTGGGTAGGGTTATTAGGTTAGCATCTAAAAAATTAGACCAATATGGAGAGCAGAGGAAGCGGTCTAGCTGGACCTGAATCAAGTTACCACCAGCTCGTCTATTAGACCAAGTGAATTTTTGGCCCAAGAGCTCAATATCAATTAAACCCAAAGAATTCAAAAAATTAGCCAGGTTAGACATGCTGTCAGAGTAATCCAAAAGGCCACCACTTTTTTCCGATGGAAAGAGGGGAGAGTTAAAATCTCCAGCAACAAGTCAATGGCCTCCCCTATTTAGATTAATTTTAACCGCAATGTCATGCCACAAAATACTCCTCGCATTTCTTTGATTTGGAGCATAAATATTGATTATAGACCAAGATTCACCAAGATAAATGAACGAGGCCCCCACACTATTTTTACAGTGGAATAATATAGAGCCCTAAAATTTAGTTGGGTTCCAAAGCACAACCAGACCCCTTGAAGCACCCTCAACATCACTGTAGACATAAGATGCATTAGGCCAAATAAATTTAGCAATTTTATCAAAATTAACTTTCATCATTTTGGTTTCTTGTAGTAGGAACACATCAATATTATGTTCCATGACATAGTCCTTCAGAGCACATTGTTTGTGGGAGCTATTGATCCCACAAACATTCCATGACATAATTCTCATTTCTGACCTTTTTTTGAGGACACATCCAATGTCCTCTGCTTTCCCAAGGCAATCTCATTTTTCATTTCTCTCATCCTAGTGTGCCTCTAAGAAGGTCTCCCTGGCTTGGACTCACCACCTACATCTGCCTTCTTCTTCCTTCCTTTTTTCTTTGGCATTGTCCATATCCCTTCTTCTACAGTTTTCTCAAGCTTCAAACTCCCCATAATTTCTACAGATTCATCAACCATACCGGAGCTCTCTTCCTCCCAGATTTCACCATCCTCAATCAATGCCTCACAAGTCCCCACAGAGACCACCACAAAAAGAGGATCAACAACCAAAGAGACAGGGTCCTGAGTCCCCACAGAGACCACCGCAAACAGAGGATCAATAGCCGAAGAGCCAGGGTCCTAAGTTAAGTGGATAGACAGGGGTTTAACAATAGACTCCAATAAAGCACTACGGTCAAATAGTTCAGAAGGTGGACCAATAGGGGTGGGTGAAGGCAGAGGGTCCTTATGTGAATGAGCAACACTCGAGGGGATAAGCCCAGAGTCATCCGACGGATGGGGATCATTTCCAGAAGGAGTAGAGAGATCTTCCATAGTACAGTTAACCTTATCCTCCCGACTAACGGTAGATTTATAGTCAGAAATCAGATGCCTAGCTTTAGCACACTTTTGACAGTATACCACATCATTTTCATAACACATTGGTTGTATCCAGCTGCCAAACTTAGAGAGGAACTTGATAGAGTTCGGGAGGACTTTATAAACACAAATATTAACACAAAATCTAGCAAAGACAAACCTGGATTTTGACTTTGTAATAGAATCTGTGGTGATGAATTGACCCAACGAATCCTCAATACCTTTGAAAATGACTTCATCCCAATACTCTAGAGGTAAGCCCAGAAGTCGCACCCAAATTGGAGCAAACTTATTCAGATCTGTAGCAGGGTCGAAACCTAGTTTCCAATGACACATAGCCAGGATATGTTTCCCATAAACCCACGGACCCGATGACAGAGTCACCACCAAGTCCTCCACAGTCATGAATCTAAATAGGAAAAGACCACCAACCATCACATAGATCTCCACACTACCCTTAAGGTGCCATTTTTCTGCAACCCATTTCTGAACCATATCCACCATTGGATGGTAAGAAAGGAATCTACCCACTACAACATTCTCCATGGAGGAGAGAATCCTATCACAAATCAAATTAGGAATGTCAAACTCCGTCCTAGAAGCCGTGACAACCTTAGGTAAAGAAGGAAGCAAGGAGGAGACTTGTTTTCCATTGGATATCACATCCTTCCAGCCAACAACTAGAGAGATCTCCACCGCCGGCACAAAAGATTCACCCGGAATCGCTAAAATCTTCAAAAATCTTGTAGGTGAAAGCATTGTCCCCGCAGGGGTGGTACCCAACAGACACGGGCCCAAAAGAGAGGAGCACGGGTCAGGAGGGGCAGAGGGGAACCGTTGGGCACCCCCAAAATAGAGTCCACCATGCATGCAGGAAGTTCAAACGTAGAGGAGCGGGAATTTCACTTTGTTTGCACATATGTTAGGGATTAACTAGATGTTATTAGTGTTGTTGTTTCCATTGTTGTCATGATTAATTTTATTGTTGTTATATTAGTGTCATTTTTGTTGTTATAACTCACTCAACTAAGTTTATATACTAAGTGTATATTCTTATAATTAATTATTTTTTATGGCATAAATTTGAGTATATATATTGAAAATTTGGACACTTTTCCTAACTATATTATCTATGGTAATAAGTGCCAAGCAACTTTTGTTGTATATATATTATTTTTTTCCATGGAGAAATTCAAATGTGTGGAAATAAAAAAAAACATTTTAGGTTTTACTATGTAAATTTGTTTAATATTTTATTCAAGTGAATTTATTTTTTACTATTGTTCTCTAATTTAAAATTTCATTTGTTAGAGTATGCATTATTACTATTGAATGAAATTATATTGTGTGGTTCTAATGGTAGGGTATTTAAGTGTGTGGGCCGCAGTTTACTAAAAATTAAAAATATAAATATTTAAGGTTTTACCTTTGTGAACTATATTTTTGAATTTATGAATTTACATTTTATTTACTTAATATTTTTCATGTATTCTATGATGTGTTTCCAAGGGTTGAAAGGCATTGACATGTATGAACCAACATTGGATTTTACGTAAGGGTATAATGGAATTATAAATTATATTCATCTTGAGTTATTTATATGGTTTTTGTGTAAGGGTTTCACTGAGTATAATATTAATTGAGTCTTATGGGCTTTGTGTAAAATTTTCATGTCTAATGTACATCTAACTTGTATGGCTTGCCTAGTGTTCTTGTGCAAAAAAATTGGACACATTGATTATAATGCTTTTGTGTCAAGGGTCTAATAGAATGTATGCCATCCTATGGTGTGTGCTAGTGTGCTTATATATTAAGGTTGATTGACATTGTTTACGTCTAATGTGCCTAGTGTGCTTGTTCATTCACCATGGTTGAGTGACATTGAATATTTTGTGATGATTCTAATTGAAAATGACACAAATGGTGTGTGTTAGGGTTGAATGACATATATGACATAGTATCTAATGTGATTATCCATGTATCATTTTTAGTGACATTCACTATCATGCATGAAAATTGTATGGATTTTGTTTGAAGTTCAAATAATATAATGTCATTGAGTAGTTGTCTGGGTTTTGTTCGAGTTTCATCAAACACCCATGGTATTCCTAGCATACTTGTTTATTCATAATGATTGAGCGACGTTAACTCACTTGCATGATGATTCTAGGGATTTTGAATGAAGAGAATAATGTCATATATGTGGCATATTTGTATGGGTTTTAGGTTGCAATAAACTCCAATGGCTTGCCTAGTGTTCTTAATCTTGTCTATGTATCATGACTAAGTGGCATTGACTCTTTTGCTTGATGATTGAGAAAGGGTTTAATGACATATATGCCATTGAGTTGTATGGATTTTTTTTGAAGGTTTCAATGGAATATATACCATTGAGTTGTATGGGTTTTCTGAATTTTGCATCAAGTTCCTATGGTGTGCCTAGTGTGCTCGTTTGCTTAATAATGGTTGAGATGCAAAAGTCAATGTGCATGATAATTGTATTGCTTTTGTGTGAAGGGTCTAATTATATATGTTAGTTGTATGGTGCTTGTTTGAAGCTTACATCAAAATCCTATGATGTGTTTAGTGCATGCTTATTCACCATGATTGAGTAAGATTGACGATTGTGCATGATGATAACATTTATTTTTGTGTGAAGGGTATAATGACATGTATGTTATTAAGTTGTAGGGATTTTTTTTGAAGATTACAATGGAATATTTTTGATTTATTAGTATGGGTTTTGTTTCAAGGTCCCATAATATGTTTATAATGTGCCTACTGTGCTTGTTCATGCATCATGGCTCAGCAACAATGACTCTTATACATTATGATTACATCAAGATTTTGTGTGAAAGGTCTAATGATTGATTGTGTCTTATGGGTTTTGTGCAAAATTTATGTGGCTTATATGCATTTAAGTACTATAGATTTTTTTAAGGTTCTAATGGTGTATATTTTGTTGAGTGACCATGAAACTTATACATTATTACTACATTCCTTTTAAGTGAAAGGTTTGATAGTTGATCGAGCCTTGTGAGTTTTGGGAAAAATTTACATGCTTAATATGCATCTAAGTTCAATGGAGTGCTTTGTATTCTAGCTCCCTTATAGATTAGGATTAAATGGCATTTGATTATATGGATAATGTACAAAAAACTCGTATGACATGTCTAGTATATTTATTCATGCATCATGATTAAGTGGCATTGACCCTTGTGTGTGATGCTTCTAATGTAATGTGGAATATATGATGTGTATCAGGGATGAATGAGATATATGTATGGACAATGAGTATTATTGTGTTTATGTGAAGCTTGCATCATAGTTGGTGTGTTTATTTATAGGTAATGTTTAGTTATATTCAATCTTGTGCATGATGATTATATGGATTTTGTGTGAAGGACCTAAGGACATGTCATGTCATTAAGTTGTAGGATTTTGAATGAAGGTTATAATGACATATATCTCATGGATTTTTATGTTTTTTCTTGAAGTTTGCATCAAACTTTATGGTGTTCCTATTGTTCTTGTCCATGCATCATAGTTGACAAACATCACTTCTTCTATAGAATAATTGTATGGAATTTACATGAATTTTCTAATGAAGTATACATAATTGAGTTGTATGTGTTTTCTTTAGAGGTTCTAATGGAATATTTAATCAAGTTGTATTGGATTTTTTTGAAGGTAGCCTCAAACTTGTATGGTGTGTGTAGTGTGCTTGTTCACGTATGAAGGTTATGTGACATTGATTCATGTGATGGTTCTAATGAAATGTGCCATATATGTTATGGGTCAAGGTTGAATGGTGTGTATATCATGCTTACCTATGGGTGGCATTGTTTTTGTGTGATACTTCCATCATTATCAGTTTACAAACTTCCTATGCTTTGCCTAGTGTGTTTATTTATTCACTATGTTTAGTGACATTTTCTCTTGTGCATGGTGATTATATGGATTTTGTGTAAAATTTCAAAAGGAATATGTCATTTAGTTGTATGGTTTTTGTTTGATGGTTGCATAAAAATACTATGTTGTGCATTGTGTGCTTGTTCATGCATCATGGTTGAGTGACATGCACCCTTCTACATAATGATTGTATGAATTTTGTGTGAAGAGTCTAATGACTTGATTATGTTGTATGTGTTATATTTGAAGGTTAAATGTGTGTTATTATTGTATGGGTTTTATTTGATGCTTGTATTAAAGTTGTATATTGTGCCTAGTGTTCTTGTTCATGCATCTTAGTCAAGTGATTGATTTTAATCATGATGATTTTAAATTCATTTTGTGTAAAGGGTCTAGTGACATTCATTGTTGTGCATGATATGACATAAATGCCATTGATTTATATGGGTCTTGTTTGATGGTTGTGTCAAAATCCTATAGTGTGCATGAATTGTAATTGTTCTTGCATCATGATTGAGTGACATTGATTTTTATAATAGTGATTGTATATCTTTTGTGTGAAGAGTCTAGTGACATCTCCTAGAGTTGTATAAGTTTTGTTTAAAGTTTTTTTCAAACTTCTACAATATGTATAGTGTGATCTTATATATTTTTTGTGAAGGGTCTAGTTGTATTCACACTAGCACATGCATGATTATATGGATTTTGTGTCAAGGGTTATGGTTTATGATATATGATTATGATGCACATGTTATGATTATGATAATATGATGCATAGTAAAACTTGTGAATGCAAAAAAATCAATCTCCACTAACATATTTTTCATTAATTTCCATGGGTTTTATTTGATAGTTGTATCAAACTCCGATGTATTGTATGGTGTACTTATTCATGCAACATGGTTGAGTGACATTATTTTTTATCATGGTGATTGTATATATTTTTGTGTGAAGGGTCTAGTGAGATATGTCATTAAGTCTTATGAGGTTTTTCATGGTTTAGTAACTTGAACCATGCAATGATTGTATGACTTTTTCATAATGGGCATAATGACATGTCATTGAATTGTATTGACTTTGTTTAAAGGTTGCATCAAATTCCTTCAATATGTATAGTGTGCTTTCTCCTACATCATCATTAAGATACATTGACTTTCTTGTGGATGATGATTATTTGACTTTTGCATGAAAGGTCTAATGACATATTTCATTAAGTTGTATGTTTTTTTCTTGAAGGTTCTAAGTGGATAAATATTCATTGGGTTGTAGGCATTTTGTGTGAAATTTGCATAGCTAATTTGAATCTAACTATCATGGAGTGATGAGTGTTCATGTACATTAAAATTGATGATGACAACCTATAAATGATTATATTTCTTTTTTCAAGGGTCTAATCGCATGCATTGAGTTTTATGATGTTTCTTAGTGTTCTTATGCAGTATGATTAAGTTGTGCACATTGATTATCTTCCTAATAGAAATTAAACTCATGTATTTCCTATTTTTGTTCATGTACCATGGTTGAGTGGCATTAACTCTTGTGTGATGGTTCTAATAGAATACAACATAAATGGTGTGCATTAGAGTTGAATGGGACATATGGCATAATACCATGAGTTTTGTTGGATTTTATTTTAATTTTGTGTCATAGAAAGTGTATATCAAACTCATATGATGTGTCTAGTTTATTCATGCATCATGGTTTGTGACATTCACTCTTATGTATGGTATCTTATGAGTGTTGATGGTTTTTGTGCTAAGCTTGCATCATGGATAGTGCACATCAAAATTTGATGGTGTGTCTAGTGTAATTATTTATGCACTATGGTTTATGATATTCACTAATATGGATGATTATATGACTTTAATTGGATGGTCTACTGACATATATGTGATTAATTTGTATGCTTTTTTGTGAATTCCATTTTAATTTTTATAGATTTTTTTACATTTTTTGTGTTAATGTGTCATGATTGAATGACATTAACTCTTCTATAAGATGACTATATAAATTTTGTTTGAATGATATAATCATATATATCATTAAGTTTCAGGGGTTTTGTTTGAAGGTTCTAATGGCATATGTGTCATTAATCTGTAAGGGTTTTGTTTAAAGGTTTTGATGGCATTTATATAATTAAGTTGCATGAGTTTTATTTGAAGGTTTTAATGATATTTGTTTAATAAAGTTATATTGTTTTTTTTGGAAGTTGCATCAAACTCATATGGTACATTATTTTTCTTCATTCCTATTAGGCATAAGATTTGAATCTTCTATTTTGTGGTTCTAATGAAATGTGATTGAATATTGTGAATTTCATTAAATTAGTATGGATTTTGTATGAAATTTTTTTTTGTTACTATATCATGATTGAATGATATTGACTCTTCTCTATGATGATTATATGAATTTTGTGTGAAGGATATCAACATATATCATTAATTTTTAGGGATTTTATTTTAAGGTCAAATGACATTTATTTAATTGAGTTTATGGGTTTTGTTTGGAGATTGCATTGAACTTGCATGGCATGCATACTCTTCTTTTTAAATCATAATGGATGTGAGATTTGACTCTAAAGTGTGATGGATTTAATTAAATGTGGCATGTGGTGTGGATTGGTGTCAAATGGAATAGTAATTTATGAGATTGATTGGTTTTTGTGAAGCTTGCATCATGACTAATGTGCACAAAGCTCTAATGGTTAGTGGATCTCACTCTTATGCATGATGATTGTATGGATTTTTTTGTAGAGGGTCAATTACATACATTTCATTGAGTTGTATGGGTTTTGTTTGAAGGTTCTAATGATATTTTTTTAATTAAGTTATGTTGTTTTTTTTGGAAGTTGCATCAAACTCATATGGTACATTATTGTTCTTCATTCCTATTAGGCATAAGATTTGACTCTTCTATTTTGTGGTTCTAATGAAATGTGATTGAATATTGTGAATTTCATTAAATTAGTATGGATTTTGTATGAAAGTTTTTTTTGTTACTATATCATGATTGAATGATATTGAATCTTCTATATGATGATTATATGAATATTGTGTGAAGGATATCGACATATATCATTAATTTTTAGGGATTTTATTTTAAGGTTCAAATGACATTTATTTAATTGAGTTTATGGGTTTTGTTTGGAGATTGCATTGAACTTGCATGGCATGCATACTCTTCTTTTTAATTCATAATGGATGTGAGATTTGACTCTAAAGTGTGATGGACTTAATTAAATGTGGCATGTGGTGTGGATTAGTGTCAAATGGAATAGTAATTTATGAGATTGATTGGTTTTTGTGAAGCTTGCATCATGACTAATGTGCACAAAGCTCTAATGGTTAGTGGATCTCACTCTTATGCATGATGATTGTATGGATTTTTTTGTAGAGGGTCAATTACATACATTTCATTGAGCTGTATGGGTTTTGTTTGAAATTTCTAATGAATTTTTTTAATTAAGTTATATGGTTTTTTGGATGTTGCATCTAACTTTTATGGTATGCCTAGCGTCATGCATCATGAGTGTGATATTGACTCCTGTATTATGGTTCTAATGGAATGTGGCATAAGGTTTGGATAAGTGTTGAATGAAATATATAGTATAATATCCTATGAGTATCATGTGTGAATCTTGCAATGTGATTGGTGCACATGAAGCTCCAATGGTTAGTGACACAAACTCTTGTGCTCGATTATTGTATGGATTTTTTGTTGAGGATCAATAAAATTCATGGAATTGAGTTTTATGGGTTTTGTTTGATGGTTACATAAAAATATATGATGTGCATAGTGCACTTATTTATGCATCATAATAGAGTGGCATTCATTAGGTCATGAATTTTGTGTTAAGGGTCTAAATGGTTGTATAGTTTTCTATGAAGAGTCTAATGAGATACAATGTTGAGTTCTCTGAGTTTTAATTCAATACTGCAACAAACATGGTTCAATGACATTAAATTTTGTGGATAATGATTGTATGGATTTTGTTTGAAGGTTATAATCTTGAGTTGTATGGTTTTTTAAGGCTGCATAAAACTCATATGGTGTGTTTAGTGTGCTTTTTCATGTATAATCATTGATTTACATTATCTTGTGTGTAGTGATTGTATGAATTATGTGTGAAGGATCTAATGATATAAATTTCAATGAGTTGTATGGGTGTTGTGTAAAGGTTCTAATGGAATACATGTCATTAAGTTGTATGAGTTTATTTAAAGATTGTATTGAATTCTTATGGTGTTCTTAGTTCTTGTTCATACAGCATGCTTAAGTTACAATGACTATTGTGCACCATGATCATATTTCTTTTGTGTGAATAGTATAATGATATACATGTCATGAAGTTGTATGGGTTTTGTTTGAGGCTTAGATCAAACTTAGATGATGTGCCTAGTATGGCTATTCATACATCATGGTTGAGTGACAATGACTCTTGTACATTATAATTACATGGTTTTTGGATGTTTGGTCTAGTGATTGATTGAGTATTATGGGTTTTGAATAAAAATTGCATGCCCAATATGCATCTAAGTACTATGGATTTTTTTTGGAGGTTCCAATGAAATATATGTGATTAAGTGACCTTAACTCTAATACAATATGATTAATATTATTTACATGAAAGGTTTGAATATGGATCGAACTTCAAGTTTCCTTGTATAAGACATGCATGGCTAAAATAAATTTGAGTACCATGAAGTTCTTTATTTTCTTATACATGTATTAGAAATGATGACTTTTTAGTTTATAATTGAATATATATCTATTTTATTAATTGTCTTAAGGGATAAATTTCACTCGTTATTTTGATGCATTTTATGGATTATGGTTAAATTGGATTTAATTATATGGCTAACATACTTCAAACCCTTAAGGAATACCTAATATCATTATTATTGCATCATGTTTGAGTGAAAATGATTCTTATGTGTGATGGCTCTATGGTTGTCTATATGATTAATTTATGTGGATTTTGTTTGAAAGTTATAATGACATATATGTTATTGAGTTGTATTGGTTTTTCTTGAAGTTTGCATCAAACTCCATGGTGTTTATAGTGTGCTCATACAAGCATCATGGTTGTGTGACAATGGATGCATCACATGATGATTGTATGGATTTGTATGAAGGGTGTAATGACATGTATGATTGAGTTGTATGGGATTTCTCTGAATTTTGTAATATTATATATGTCATCAAGTTGTATCTGTTTTGTATGAAGGTTGCATCAAACTTGTGTGGTGTTCCTAGTGTGATACTTATGTGATGCTTCTAATGAAATATGGCATATAGGGTGTGGATTAAGGTTGAATTGTACATATATAAGTATAGTACTCTATACATTCTATTGCTTTGTGTGATTCTTGCATCATTACTAGATTGCATGAACCTCCCATGGTTTTGCTAGTGTATGCATTCTTGCATTATGTTTAGGGACATTCATTTATGCATGACGATTATATGGATTTTATTTGAAGTTTCAAAAGACATATATTTTGTTTCTAGTTGTATGAGATTTTCTTGATGGATGTATCAAACTCCTATAGTGAGAGTAATGTCATTGTTCATTCATCATGGTTGGGTGCCATTTCTTTTTATCATCATTATTCTATGATTTTTGGATGAAGAGTCTAGTACATTCATTGTTTTGATTTTAATCAAAAGGATTTAAGCCAAATTAATATATTATATATAATAGAGAAGGTTACATATTGAAATAACATTGGAAATTTACAAGCTTGAAAATGATTTCCACCTGTACTTAAATCCAAAATTTTGTAATATCAAAATGTCATCATAATTTTTCATGACATATACTACTAAAACATCTATTCTTACATACATTTTCAAATAGAACTATTCTGCAAGTTATTTACAAGTGCATATGCTATTTTCAAATTGCATTTTCACACAAAAAAACTAAAAAACTTTCCAACTTTTTTCTTCATTTTCAGGAGCATCCAACTGAAGATTGTTCATCCTGATGTTCAATCTGCACATGTTGGTTTACTGAAGAAGTTTGAGATGTTGGAATTTATTGTTTGCCCTGGAGCCTCCTGTCGTTGCTCCACCTACCTGTCATGAGCTGTTTTCTCTTTGCTAGTTTTGGGATCTTCATCCTTGCAGCTCCTGACTGCTCATAATTGAATGAGGTAGCTGATTTTGAATTTGGCATTTACTGTGGTAGGTAATTTTGAATTTAGAGGGAATGTTTGAGAAAGACAAAAGGAATGAAGGCAGTATTATTCTGTCAGTTGGAGAAAGTTTTTTGTAGAAGCAAGTGATTTGTGGCAACAAGAAAAGTTGTAGAAGCAACATGGAATGTGATTAGAACATTTCGTAGAGTGTTTGCAGTGAGCAGAAACAACTATTGATCACTCAGTGATTGCCAGGAACAATAGATAGTTCCAGTTGAGTTTTTGATAGTGAGCTCTAAATAAATCCTGATTGTTTATGAACTGGTTGAGCAATTGATAGCTCCCAAAAAATTGTAATAGGTAGTTGTTTAGTTTGTTTGAAGTTTCATGTTTCATGTATTGTTCATTTCCAATCAGCATTTCGAATAGAAGAAGAAAATATTGCATGTATCCTCTTGTTTGTTATTCCGCATTTGGGTATTTCCAATTTAGCTAGAAACCAAAGCAGCAGCTCTGTGTTTTGTTTTGTTTTTGGATTTAAAATCATTGACATGGTATCAGAGCCATAGGCCCCATTTCCTTGTGAGTTTGGGCATTGTTTTTTTCTGGGTGTTGAGTTTTTTGAGACATGGTTGGAGATGAAGCAAAGAGTTGGCAGCTGCCACCATCCTTTAATGGATAAAACTATGATGTTTGGGCCAAGAAGATGAATACCATCATGGTGGCCAATGATTTGTGGGATTTTTTCATAAATAGGTTTGTGGATATCACTGACCTAGCTGCATTTCCAGCTCTTATAAATAACCAGAAGACCCTGTTGAAGGAGCAAAGAAAGAAGGATGCAAAAGCTTTGAGTTTGATCGAATCAGTCTTGATAGAGGTCATTTTTCCTAGAATAACAACAGCTGAGTATGCAAAAGAAGCTTGGTAAATCCTTCAGATTGGTTACAAAGAGATTGATAAAGTCAGAGGTGTGAAGCTCTAGTTACTTCGAAGAGAGTTCAAAGTTATTGAAATGAAGGAAAGTGATTCTATTGCAAACTTTCAAATGAGGTTCTCAGGTTTGTTAAACCAGCTGAGAGAAAATGGAGATGTGATAGAGGAGTAGAAGATTGTTGAAAAAATCCTTAGATGTCTACCCATGAGGTATGATCCACTCATCATTGTTATTGAAGCGGCGAAGGACCTTTCTACTTTGACAGTGGATGAATTAATGGTTTCTCTCCATACCCATGAGCAACGCTTAAAAAGGTCTACTACTTCTTCCCAAGAGAAAAATTTCAAAGCTCAGTCAAATGCAAGAGGCAAGGGGAGAGGTAGAAATGGCTCCCGAAGAGGTAGAGGCAGATTCGGTCAAGGAAATGTTGGAGGAGAAAGCTCGAGATGAGCAAGTAGCCAAGAAGGAGCGAGCATCTCTCAAAACAACTCCCGAAGAGGCATGAAGAATAGAAGTTCGAATGGCAGAAGTGACAAGAGCAACATGGAGTGCTATTACTGTCACAAGTTTGTACATTATGCTAGTGAGTGCTGGAAAAAGCACGGTAATCAGCAAAAACAAAATGCTAATGTGGCTGAAGGAAATCAGTCCACAACCTTCATCATGTGCAACGTTGGTAAAGAAGGCAGCCCCAAAGTCTAGTATTTGGACAACGGTTGCAGCAACCACATGAGTGGTAATGAAATTTTATTTTCTTTCATTGATAAAAATGTTAATTCTGAAATTAGAATGGGGAACAATGGAGTAGTTCCTTGTGAAGGGCAAAGGATCTATCATGATCCGCACAAAGCAAGGTGAGAAGAAGGAGGTTCAAAATGTGTCTTTTGCATCGGGGTTAAAGCATAACCTCATGAGTGTCGGACAACTGATCCAAAATGGATACAAAGTGCTGATGGAGAAGGGCCAATGAGTCATCTATGACAAGAATGAGAGGACAAAGGTGTTTGCAGCAGTTGCAGTGACAAAGAATCGGATGTTTCCATTGAAGATTGAGACATGCTTCTCATCTCAGTCCATTGTTGCACCTCTCATAGATAGAGAATGTACAACAATACAACATGCAGCCCTCAAAAGCACCATTGAAGACCCCTCTGAGCTATGGTATCTCAGGTATGGACATTTAGGCTATGCTGGTTTAAGTCTTTTATCCAAGAGAAAAATGGTTGATGGTTTGCCAAGTATAGTAGAGCCTAATGTTAGATGTGAGGCTTGCATTTTGGGCAAGCAACATAGGCAGCCCTTTCAATTGGGAAACTCTACAAGGGAAAGAGCACCATTGGAGTTGGTGCACATGGATTTGGTAGGCCCTATGCAAGTCACGTCTATTGGTAATAGCATATTTTTTATGACCTTCATTGATGATTTCAGCCATAGAACATGGGTTTATTTCTTGCAGCATAAGTCTGATGCATTTGATAAGTTTTTATTGTTGAAAGCTCAAGCTGAAAAGGAGAGTGGACACTTCATTAAGGTCCTAAGGTGAGATAGAGGAGGAGAGTATACCTCCAATCAATTTGTGAATTTTTACAAGAAAAATGGCATCAAGAAGGAGCTTACAGCCAATTATACTTCGTAGAAAAATGGAGTGGTTGAAAGGGAGAATAGGACCATCATGGAGATGGCAAGGACCATGATGAAAGAAAAGGGACTCCCAATTGAATATTGGGGAGAGTCTATAGCAACAAATTTTTATTTGATTAATAGAAGTCCAACAAAGGCAGTATGTGACAAGATACCTCAAGAGGCATGGAAAAAATGTAGATGGACAGTTGAGCACTTAAGAGTGTTTGGTTGTGTGGCTTATGCACACGTGCCTAAGGAAAAGGCAAAAATTGGATGACAAGGGAGAGAAGTGTATCTTCATGGGTTACTATTTAGAATCAAAAGCCTACAGGCTGTATAACCCAGTCAACAAGAAAATGGTTATCAGTAGAGATGTGGAGTTCTTAGAAGATCAATCATGGGATGGAAAAATCGCTCTCGATCGCTCTAAATCGCTCCTAAATATTCTCGACGTTGAAGAAAAGGAACAAGTACATAATGATGATTTGGTGGAGCTAGCAGTTGCTCTTGATAGCTCTATAGGAGCTCCTAAAATTTTCAGAAATCACTCCCGATTGGTAATAATCGTTTCTGATCCAAACAGAGAAAAAGGTAAGTAGCCATAGACAACTAGAGAATGGGTCATAGAAATAGCTCCTGATCACTCTGAACCCAGCCTGTTCAACAAAACAACAGCAACAGTGAGAGTTTAGACCCTACTCTCTTCTCCCTAATGCCAAAAAAGACCAAGAGTCTAAGGGAGATCTACCAAGATGAAAGGTATGATGAAGAATTGATGAGAACATGAATTTTGCATTGTTTTCTCATAGTGATCCAATTTATTTTGAAGAAGTTGTAAAAGAGGATAAATGGTGTGAGGGCATGGATGAGGAGATAGATGCAATAGAAAGGAACAACACATGGGAGTCAACTAATTTTCCTCCAAACACGCAAGTTATTGGAGTGAAATGGGTCTACAAGACCAAGTGCAATGCTAAAGGAAGGATAGAGAGGCACAAGGCACCATTAGCTGTCAAGGGGTACAAAAAGTCATTTGGGAGAGATTATGGTGAGACATATGCCCCTGTTGCAAGGTTGGAAACTATGCAGGTAGTCATAGCAATTGTAGCCCAACATAAATGGAAGGTATTTTAAATGGACGTGAAGTCTGCCTTCTTAAACAGAGTGTTGAAAGAGGAAGTTTATGTGGAGCAGCCATTTGGATATGAAGTTCCAGGTGAACAACACAAGGTGTGTAGGCTGAAGAAGGCTCTTTATGGGCTGAAGCAAGCTCCATGGGAATGGTACAATAGGATGAATCATATTTGATGAGCAATGGCTTTAGAAAATGCGATGGTGAGCCCACTCTTTACATCAAGGCAGAAAATGGTAATATTTTGATTGTTTTTTTGTATGTAGATGATCTTGTTTTTACTGGGGATGATGATTTCCTCATTGCTGATATTAAAGAGGCCATGAAAAGAGAATTTGAAATGACAGATTTAGGTCTCTTGAGTTATTTTCTAGGAATAGAAGTAAAAAAAATGCATGATTGTATTTTTATCTCTCAAGAAAAGTATGCAAATGAGATCTTGAAGAGATTTAGGATGCTTGAATGCAAGCCTACCCCAACACCAACAACCATAGGTCTTAAGTTGAGCAAGGAATATTATAGCAACAATGTGGATCCGACCATGTATAAAAGTTTGGTTGGAAGCTTGATGTATTTGACAGCAACTAAGCTGGATATAATGCATGGAGTGAGTCTTATTTCCAAATTTATGGAGACTCCAAGAGACGCCCATTGGCAAGCAGGTAAGAGAATCTTGAGGTATGTGAATGGTACCAAAGGATATGGCATGTTGTACATAATAGAAAAGAGTATGGGCTAGTTGGTTACACTGATAGTGATTGGGCAGGAAGTTTGGATGATATGAAGAGCACTTTGGGTTATTTATTTCATTTGGGTTCAGGTGCTATATCATGGGCTTCCAAGAAGCAACCTATTATTTCCCTATCAACAGCTGAAGCTGAGTATATAGTAGCAAATCCAATAGCATGTCAGGCTATTTGGCTGAGAAGAATCTTAGCAAATTTGAGAGAAGAACAAGAGGATGGAACAGTGATCTTTTGTGACAATGTTTCATCGATAGCCTTGACGAAAAATCTTGTGTTTCATGGAAGAAGCAAGAACATTGAAATTAGGTATCATTTCATTCATGAATTGATTGAAGCTGGTGAAATTAAAATGGATTTTTGCAGGTCTGAGCAGTAGCTAGCAGACATATTCACCAAGCCATCGAGCATTGACAATTTTGTGCGCCTAAGGAGCAAATTGGGCGTTGTTGATTTAGATCAGGTTTGATCTTGTTATTTTGTTGGCTCAGGACAAAGGGGGAGTGTTGGAATTTATTTTTTTCCCCTGAGCCTCCTATTGTTGCTCCACCTACCTGTTAGGAGTTGTTTTCTCTTTGCCATTTTTGGGATCTTCATCCTTGCAGCTCCTGATTGCTCAGAATTAAATGAGGTAGCTGATTTTAAATTTGGCATTTACTGTGGTAGGTAATTTTGAATTTTAGAGGGAATGTTTGAGAAAGACAAAAGTAATGAAGGCAGTATTATTCTGTCAATTGGAGAAGTTAGTTTTTTGCAAAAGCAAGTGATTTGTAGCAAGAAGAAAAGTTGCAGCAGCAATAGGGAATGTTCTTAGAAAATTTTGCAGAGTGTTTGCAGTGAGCAAAAATCGCTCCTAATCGCTTAGTGATTGCCAGGAACAATAGATAGTTCCAGTCGAGTTTTTGACAGTGAGATCTAAATAACTCTTGATTGTTTATGAATTGGTTGAGCAGTTGATAGCTCCTAGAAAATTGTAATATGTAGTTTTTAAGTTTGTTTGAAGTTGTATGTTTCATATATTGTTCATTTTCGATCAGCATTTCGAATAGAAGAAGAAAACATTACATGTATCCTCTTGTTTGTTATTCTGCATTTGGGTATTTCTAGTTTAGCTGGAAATCAGAGCAACAACTCTATGTTTTTTTTTTTTTTTTGGACTTAAAATCATTGACAGAGAGGCTACTATTACATTTATATTCTACAGTAATGGTTGATGAAAAGGGCCATTCAGACGAACATGAGGAGGTCCATTCTGATGAACAAGAGGAGGTCCATTATGATCTACTAGAGGAGGTACATTTTGAGGAGGCCTAATGGGAACAATATGATGGTGTTGACGTGATATGAGAAATTAAACTGAGTGATAATTTCTTTTGTGTTTCCTCACCATATCACTCCCAAGATCAAACTAGTAGCGGCTAAGTTCCCTCTATAAATAGCTTTAAGAGTTTAATTGAAAGGATAATTTCAATGCATCATAGATGTTAGCATAAAAAACCTTGCAGAACATATAATGTCTTGGAAAAATATCGCCTACATATCCATCACCCCAGCATAAGTCATAATTTTGAATGCTTCTAAGCAAAGCATTGTTCTGTAAAAACACCTCTTGTATCACACTATTCCCAATTTGTTGCACTTGTTGAATATCTTGGAGCATATCCATAATGTTCAAAACAAAAATGGATACCAAATTTGACAGGAAGATTATCCTTTTAGCCTTGGGATGCAAAATTCATCACTTATTATAGTTCTGACACAATTTAGCACTGAAGGACACTCAACCTTGAAAACATGTATTAGTTGCTCTTTCTCAAGACACCCTGGAAAAGGTAATTCCCATGGAAAAATAAGAAATGTCGCCCTATAATTTCTTGGCATATATTCCAAGATATAAATTTTGATGGGATGTTGTTAGTTTAAGTTACTTGAGAACCTTATAAGCCACACGAACTTTGAACAAAGGAAGGGAGGGAAAATACAATGATCAAAACACACAACAACAATGAAAAACCCCAATGGCCAACAACAATGCCAAAAACACACAGTAGCAACAAAGAAACCCCAACCCAATTACTCAATTTTATAGAATGACCTCAACATTTTAAAGGATAATCACTTTTAATAAAGCACCAACCCACTGTTTAACAACTACTATGAGATATTGCGCGTTTGAGAAAAATAATATTGGCCTTACCCACAAAGAAGCATAAACAATATTAACATCAGGTACTTATAGATATTGTAGACTTTAAAAGGAAGCCCTTACCAACTAACATAGATTGCAAGCAACTGTTGTCTTCAAATTCCTTGATAGACAAATCCTTACCAGGTATTTTATTTGTCACATTTGATTACCTTACTAAAATAGCAGCATCATATCAATAGTCTTTGAGAAATGAAATGAAGTGAATACCAACTTAACCCAGTGCTCATTAAATAGATGAAGATATCGACAAATTGAATTGCAATTTAGTTTTTGCCTTGATCTCCACACTTTTTTTCATTATTATGATATTTTCCAGTAAAATGCCTGAGTGTGCCAACTATTGCCTTTATATTTTCATTATACTAATGATTGATTGAGATTATGTTTTCCCACAAACTAATCCCTGCAAAATATCGACACTTGTTAGCACATACAAGCATTACCTTTACGACATATTTTTTGAAAAATGGTAGATATAATTTGTGACATCAATTGCTTTGTTATGCTTGATTTTATTTTCACTGCCTTTATAGATGAGAGCTTTCGCTTAGATCGCCTTTGTATCAGAGAAGAGAAAAGATCTTGTATGGACATTTGAAGTGTGTGCACATTGCATTGCTATTTATGTTACAACGTGCCTCAGTACTTTGCCAATCCCATCACCTTAGGCAAGTGTAGATATTGCTAATAGTAACCTTTTCCCATGGTAGTTGAGTATATTTACACTAACCTTTCCTTTTGCACAATATCTAATGAATCTTGCATGAAAATATTTGATTTATTATCATATAATATTTCATCCACATTTTGATTGCAACTTAGGTTTGCTAGTTTATCTACCAACTAATTTCCCTCCTTCTATGTATGTTTTAGATGCATAGATCTTAACTTGTCCATTAGCTTCCATGCTTGCTCAAGCACATATCTAATTTTTCAGCAATACACCTTCCTTTCTTTACAAGCATTAATTATAATTAGAGAACCTCCTTCAATCTCCAAATTGTTGATCTTTAGTAGCATTTCCAAATGCAAACCATGATTCAGCATGGTTATTGGTTCCTTTTGGGAGTTTTGTTGATTTTTCAGAAATAATTTAACCTATGTGATCCCTTATAACCACCCCTACCCCTGAAATCCCTAGATTTCCATGCGAAGCATTGCCAAAATTTAACTTGTAAATTTTTTTTAGAGGCGGTATCTAAACTATTTTACTTCTATCAAACTTTTTCTTTAGGTTTTGATGTAAATTTTCTTTGAAAGGAACCTCAATATTGTTCCATTTTTGCAATAAACTTGAATCCCAATCTGTCAATAGTGATCCAACATTTTTTACCTTTCAAACATATTCATTTGTTATTTCAGATATTGAAGATTCTAACTTTCTAGATGCATGAGAATAGTGATGACTTATACAGTAGTGGCCAACTTGAAAATAAATCCCACAAATTATTTGGTAATAGTGAATACCAATTTAATATTTTTAATGTACGACTAACAACTATATGCAAAAGGAAAGTGTATGAATAGATGATTTACCTCCTCCAAGGCATCATCACACAATGCACATTTAAATTGAGCTACAATTCCAAGTTTTGCAAGCTTGTTGCTTGTCAAAAAAAAATTCTTTATAGCCAACCATGAAAAATAGCCTGCCTTTGGTAACACTATTGAATTCCAAAAAAATGACAAGGCTCTTTGTGATTTTCTACTTTCTCCTTTACTCATGACTGCCTTGTAACCTATTTTAACTGTGTAAAGTCCTAATTTGGATGGTGCCCACAATATTCAATCATCTTCATTTGATGCATATGCATGACTTTCACTCAATCTGCCCCTTAATTCTTCTTTTAGATGAAAATGGTATAGAGGATAGATCTTTCCAAATTAATTTCCCTATACATTCATCTATTTTTTGGAAATAATCTTTTACTTTTTTACCCAATTTAAACTGAGAAAAGCTCATATGCTTTGAAGATTTTGGAATGTACATAACAGTGTATGTCCACACCATGAATCCTTCCAAAAAATTTCTTGATGTCCATTATGAATTTCCCACGTCAGGTAAGGTGTGATTACCTATCTACATGTGAGCAGAAAGTTTCACATTGTAGAACCTTGTGGTGAATCTAAAAATGTAAAGATTGTTTTTGGATCTACCATATCCAAATACTTTTCTTGCATGACCTTGCACCACTTTTCTTATGGCTTGGAATACATATTCCAAACTAACTTTTCCCCTAATGCTAGATTTCTAGCTGAGAGTTTGTGCATACCAACACCCCCTTTTAATTTCTTTTCATAGATTTTTTCCAATGAAATAAGTGGAATATTTTTCTTGTTGTCTGTATTTCCCTTCCATAAAAGTCTCTAATTAAATTTTCAATTATAACAAGCACTGATTTGGGAGCTTTTAACACCACTAGATAGTAATCGTGTATAGTTGAAAGCACTGATTTGACCATTAAAATATGTCCTGACAATGATAACCAATGACCTTTCTAACTTGCTATCCTCAACTGAATACTTTGAATGATCTTGTCTCAGTAGGAGAACCTATTTGCACCTGTGAAGAAAGGAATACAAAGGTACTTACAAGGGAGTACTATTGTTTGAAAGCCCATAATCCTTACAATCTATCTATGCAAACCTACCTTAATGTTAAAAGTGTAAATTTTTTACTTTTCTGCATTTATTTTTTGACATGAGCCAAATGACTACTTATCCAATATGGACTTGATATGCTTGGCTTCTTGAAGTGAGGCCTTAAAAATAATATTGTATCATCCATGAACAAGGACTGTGTAATAGATAGATCAGTTGACAAAATATTTATTCCTTTCCACTGATGGAGCTTCAAATTTTTTTCTTTGAGTTCCATTATTATCTTGCCTCTGTACTGGTCTGTCATACTATTCGGAAGAAATCCAAGGTTGGGGGTTTTATTTTTTCCTTCATACAAATCCTAATGTTCTATCTAATACCTTGGGTAGGGTCTATTCTGCCATTACCTTTTTGAAGGGGGTTTAAAAATTACTTATGTCCCATTGATTCATCTAGGCTGGGCCCCTTTTAATAAACAGTGTTAAATATTTTTCCAAACTTTATTATCTCCTAAGTTTAGGTTGGCATGTGCCCCGTGTTTTAAGAACAACATTAAGCCATCATTTGTTGTTGACCTAGGTGATGTCCCCTTGTCCTTTTAATAATTTTTTTATATTTTGCAGGGAATGTTTTTTAGTGATCGTCAATCATCCAACAGTTGATCTTGATCATTCCCCATGATCCCATGATGGCCTCACCACTGAGTTTCAACTGATTGCGATATCACGGGTGAGTGCCACATGTCTCAGCTATCGATGCCAAAAAGGTTAACAAGGTGCTTTATTTTTTCTATCGAGCTTTAATATGTTATATAGTGGGTTACTAAAATAGCTGCGAGATGCATGTGCTCGAGATCGACGGTGGTGTTATAATCTTGATGCAAATTTGCTCAATGGTTATGTTCAGTGTTGGTGAATGTTTTGAATGAACATGATTTCCGATGGTGGGGATCAACGGTTTCCCTCCATCGTGTGATCCAAAGATGCAAGGTGTTTACTGATTGCAATATCACGGGAAAGCGCCATGTGTACTTCCTTGGTGATGCAAAATGTGGTGGGCCCTTGTTGCTTAGATGGAGGTTGCATCATCTTTTTTGAAGTCATTCGTTCGATGATCTGACAAAAACAAAATATCAATGGTTGGAATTTGAATTCGCATTAAATGCGATTGGAGCCATTGGTGCGGTATGTGAGTGAGATTTAATGGCGGATGAGACATTTACTAGCTCAATTCGATCAACATAAAGTGTTTTCCTTCATTCTATTTTACCACAAAGAATTCAAGCACCCTGGCAAAGTAGTTTCAGAGCCAGAGACAAAGTTTCGAGTAATCAAAGCAGGAGTTTGGCCTTCTACAAGGCGCAAAATCAGTGTGTTGTTTTTTGTACTGCTTGGTTAATTTGACTGTGATTTTGTGAAGAAAATTGTGGTATGCTTGTCAGAGGGCTTGTTAATTTTTTTTGTAGGGTCACTGGTTTGTTTAATTGAGGTAAATTGCAAGGTTTTGTTGTAATTTCATTTTCTGGGTAGCCCTTGTTTGTTCAAGAATTTGAATTATTTAAAGAAGCCCTAGTTCATTTGAGATGGCACCACCAAAGCAACATTCCATCCATTTTGATTATTTATAGAGGAATTTGTATGATGATTTTGTGGATCAACTCCCATTATCAATAAATGATAGGAAGAGGGGTTTAGTTTTGATGAGTGGAAGAACCCTAGGTGAAGGACTAGTGTGCAAGAGTTATAACATTGCAGATGCTAGGGTTCCTATGATTGGTTTGGAAATGTTTAGGCTGTGGTATGGACAACAAAACCTAACTCACTCCTTTTCTAATGGTTGGAGATATGACATGGGGAAGCTAGTAGTTCCAAATGTGTTTCCTGATGTGGACCTACTCAGAGCGGTGGCAACACGACATGACCCTGTTACAAGAGTAATAAGGGATAATGATGGTGGGATTTTGCTGAGTATAAGCGTGGATGAAATTCAACAGGTCGAGTGAATCTAGCTCATTTTTGGTTCCAGTTGATCTTGAGGAGATGAAGTAGGAGTATGCAAGATCGAAGCCTCTTTTCAGATTGAAGTTGCTTCCTCCTCATCTGGCTAAGGTAGGCAGTTCAACAATTCGTATCAGCCCAAGTAACTAGGAGCCTTTCAGGCTGAGTTTCTTTGCCAATCACTTTTTGGCTACATTTTATTCATTGTGCCAAATTTTTGGATTGAGCCCTAATACTGGAATGCCAATTGCATACATGTTCATGGGGGCCCAAATTTAGCATCCCAATTTCTCTGTGGTGTATGACTTTGCATCTTTTCTGGTAAAAAAGATACATGAGAGATTGCTGAAGTTATAGGTGGGGGATATTGACACTCCTTTCTTTTGGTATTCCCTGTTAATACACATGTTCTTGTATAAGAATGCTGACTTCCTCTCAAAGAAGATGCAGTTGAGGCAAGATGTAAATGGAGAAAGATTACCAGTACAGGTTTGGAGTGTTGATTTATCATATAATAGGGGAGGTGCCAGTTTTCTACAATTTGAAAATTGCTTTGCCTCCAAACTCAGGGTTCGGTTGGTAGTGAATGTGCCTAGAGTCTCTGAAGACCTACATGACTTCCTCAAACCAAAGGTGAGGAAGCCTGATTTGAAAAGTTGCCACAATTGGGATGACATCATTTTGTACCCTGTAAGTACTGTTCTAAGAGTATATGGTTTCAAGGGAGCCCCACATATCCTCCCATTTAATGTACCATCAATAATGGGGTTTGTTGAGGTCATGTGGCAAATAGGTTGTATTCATGAGGACAACCTAATAGGGAGGGGAAAAGGAACTTTGTTCCCTAATTACACTGTTGTATCTGATTTTGTTTTTTCCAAGGGAGGATGGGTCCACTTTGGAAGATATTTTGATGAATTTCATTTGAGGAGTGGTCCTAGGAGGTAGCATGACCCTGAGGGCTTATTTGCCTTGTTTAGGCAATGAATTAAAGGTGGCAGGTTTGTACATGAGTTCAATTTTCCCTATCACCCAATCATGAATGAATTTGATTTGAATAGACAGGAATTGAATAAGGAAAATTGGATTGCATATGAGAATTTGTTGGCTATGGTGCATAAAATGGATCCAAAGTATGATCCATTAATGGAGTTCACTCCATTCCACAAGAGAATTGACTTCTTGATGGATAAATTCAAAGAGATCATGGGCACCTTGATGACCAAGAAGGTCAATTTGGAATTATATTTTGGTATACAAAGACCAGAGGTGAGGCTTGAAGAAATAAGGCCAACTTATCAACCCTCAGTGAATCGGCCTCTTTAAAAGAGAAAGAGGAATGATAGTAGTGATGAGGAGGAGGGGGATAAGAAAGGAAAACAAATAATGAAGACATCATCACAACCAGGTCCAAAGATTAGATCACCTAGAGGGATAAAAATTATTGATTTGGATTCACCACCAGAGAGTGATCATGCATTACTACCATCAGAGCCAAGCCCTAAGAGGCAGAGAGTTGAGGAAGCACAAGATACTCTGATGGATGAGATAATTGTTACAAATCAAGACATGCAGGTTGGTATTCCTTCCCCTCCTAGATCAACATAGTTGGTGCTATCTGATATGGATGTGAAAGGACAATGTGTACAAGATGCCAGAATGGAGGCCTGCAAGGCATTCTTGGATGGTGATGCATTTGTGAAGACTCCAGTAATCTTCCAACTGGTGTGGAGGATGAAGTTAGAAGAATACCAAGACAAATGCAAGAACAAGAGAGAATCAAGGCTTGATAGGTCTGATCGGGAGAATGATGATGAGGTGAAGCCCGAACTAATGGAAGAATTCAAAAGAATCACTCCTGAGGAAGGAAGGAAACTAGTGACTCAGGATGGTGTCCTAATTTTTCCTAAATGGGACATAGTTGATGCAGTAGCATTCAATGCTATTTTATAGTCCAAGCATCCCATACAAAACAATGAGGAAGAGGTTAAGGCAGCTCTGCAGGACTCTGCCTTTAGTGAGGAATATGAAACTCTCGAAATTTGGGCATTGGCACCCCAGGGCAGAAATCCAAATGTGACTGATATTAGCCCAAACCTAAGGGGAGGGTTAATAATAGAAAGAGATTTTGAAACTTCAACTACAGAAGCTACAAACTTGACTATAAATGTGACCAAATTGGCCCAGAAGATAGCTGAAAGAGAAGAAGTTGAAAATAAGAGTTTGATGGAGAAGTATAACATCATAATTGGAGAGTATAGTAGGATGCAACAAAAGAATGTTGAGCATCAATCTGAGGTAGATAGGTTGAAATATAAGCAGGTGGGAGAATCCTCCAGTGCTTTTGGTATCATGGCATTACCTTCTACATCAGGATCAGTACCCCTTACTTCTCCAATTATTTCTACTCCAGGATTCCCCATCTAGATGCCTGCTCTCAGTCCTACATTAGGGCCAAATGAAGAAGAGGTTGAATACTCTATGGATCCAACTAAGAAGCATATGTTAAATAAGATCACAGAGTTACAGGCTGCTTTAAAAGCAAGTGAGGAGGGAGCAGTTGCCAAATAGAATGAGGTTATTGATACAGTTTTGAGGCACCTAAATGAGAAGGTTGATGGTAGATTACCATCAGTATATTCTTTATATTCTTTATTCTTGGATGAAATAAGAAATATTAATAGGGATCGGGAAATAGTTTTTCCCTTGGCTGAGAAGTGGATCCCTAGGGCCAATGATCTAGATATTATGTATAAGGCCTCTAGATTTGATGCAGATAACATGCCCCAATCATTGAGGCCTACTCAATTTTTTGTGAAATCACTGAAGGGTTTTCAGGCCTTACTAGATGATTTGAGTAGGAGGATTAAGGAACTGGTAAAGAGTTTTGATGATTGGAGTGATACATTTTTGCTAGATATAATTGATGCACAAGGAAATATTAAATCACTACAACAGTGGTAGGATAGAGCGGATGGATTCATCAACGTACAAATCAAGTTGATTTGTGATGATTCAGACTATGATTTGTTGGTGAGTAGCATGGATAAGATAATTAACACCGACACATTTTTGGAGTCTTTTGAAAGAGGCCAATCGGGTAGTAGTGAAATACACACCTTACAATACCAAGGTGAATGAGGTGGTAATTTTTGATTGGCCAATAGATGAGGAATATTAGAGATGGGTGGACAAATATTTAACCGAGGAGTAGGACAGTGTTGACTGCTAACGGTTAATAGTTCAGCTATTACAGTTATAACAGATTTTGGTTATGTCTTGATGGCAGTTTTGGCACAGGTTTCTTGAAGTGTGGCTAATGCAACAACTTTTTTTCCAACGGATGGGATAAACAAGAAGATTCTCTAGGGACTCAGATATTGTAATAAATTTTTGAAATATCACAAGGCGGTCCAAGTGATTAGTGACAGGTGTATTTCTGACCTGATGCTTTTTTTCTCCTTCATTCTTTATAAGAAGGATTTCAAGGCTAGAAATGCGGGTTAGCAAGTTAGATATTTTTAGGTCGAGTCTAAGCATAGTTGCAGAGCAAGTTGTAAAGCCTGTTGATTTAGTGTAAATGCAATTTAGGTTTTTGTGTCATTCTGTAGTAGGGTTTTGAATTTATGAGGGTTTAATGTTTCATGACAATACTACCATCTGAATTAGAATGATTCATTTCGAGCTCATGTCTCTCCCTTGTATAAGCATATCATAATATTGAATAATATAATCAAGGGTTATTGTGTTCATCTTACTGTTGTGGTGTGTATGATTCTCATTTTTGCTTTAGTTCAAAGAATTAATTAAAATGCTTGAATGGAGTTATAGGTGGATATGTTTATGAAGGGATTTGATAAGAACTATTGGGTTAGGATATAAATGGGTGGTATTATAAGGCAATATTGTTAGAGATCTTATATGCTATGTGTTTGAATCTATCACGAATCTTTAAATGCTTGTGAATTCAACTCCCCAATGGTATATGGCACTGGTCTAAATCATATTTGTTTGTGAGGTTCTGCATTTTCTTGTTTTTGCTTAGAGTTTGCTACAAATTGCAAATCAATAACTATCTTAAGTTGTGAAGTATTGTTGTAATCATCTCATGCTCCAAGTAGTTCATACTATTGATGAAAAGCCAATTCTATTCAATATTATCCTATTCTGTTGAGCTATTAAAAGAGATTATATGTTATTGTTAATGATTATTTATAAGTTTGGTGTAGGGATTATAAACACATTAAGGGGATCACCCTCCCGGGTCTTGCAGAGCTCGAAGTGTAGGAGGTTTTTGTTAAAATCCTCATCAGTTGGTCCAGGTCCTTCAAGCTGCCCTTGATTAGAATTGTCAATTCTATAGGTAGAATAGAAGACCAACCTGGTTACAGTAAAAAGAACCAACATCTACAACCCCTGAATATATGTGATTCTTTAATTGATCTACTAAGAGCCTCTGCAAGTATAATAAAAAGAAAAGGCAATAATGGATCACCTTGTCTTACTCCTTGTGTAGAACTAAAGAAACCTATAGGTGTTCAATTAATTAACACTAAAAAAATTTCTCCTGTCAAACAAGAAAGTAACCACTTACACCACTTATTTTTAAACCCAAATTTCTTCAACACTTGCATAAAAAAATGACCAATCCACTTTATCATAAGCTTTAGTCATATATAGCTTAATGATAAATGAGGGAATATTGTGTGTAATAGTACATTCATTGTTGTGCATGATTATTATATGGAATTTGTGTAAGCGTCAAATGACACATATACCATTGAGTTGAATGTGTTTTATTTGTGGGTTGCATAAAACTCCTATGGTGTGCATAGTTTTTTTGTTCATGCATCATGGTTGAAGGACATTTATTTTTATCATAATGATTATATGATTTTTGCATGGAGGGTATAATGAAACATGTCATTGAGTTGTATGAGTTTTTTTTAAAGGTTAAATTAAACTATTATACTGTGTGTAGTGTGCATGTTTATGCATCATGGTTTAATGAAATTAACTATTGGGCATGATACTTGTATGATTTTTACGTAAGGTTCTAATGATGTATTTATAATTGAGTTGTATGGGCTTTGTTTAAGGTTGCATGAAACTCCCACAACACACCTAGTGTGCTTCTTTATGTATCATGGTTGAGTGATTGAGCATAATGATCTTTTTATTGAAGGGTCTTAATGTAATGAGTTAGTGAGTTGAATGGATTTTTTTGAATGTTGGATCAAATTCCTATGGTGTTTCTAGCATGCTTGTTCATGCATCATGGCTAAGTTGTATTGGTTATAGCGCGTAAAAATTACATGACTTATGTGAAGGGTACTAGGCATATATGTCATTGAGTTGTATAGAATTTTTTTAAAATTTACATCAAATTAATAAGATATGCCTACCATTTTTGACATCATGGATGATTGACATTGTGCTTGTTCATGCATCAAAGTTGAGAGATGTTGATGATGCAGGAGCATCCATTTGAGAAAATTTTGGTGGGTTGATTGGGAATTTTTTGTGTCAATAAGGTCAATTTGGACCATTTAAGACCATTTGGGGTCATACTGGATTAGTTTTGGGTGATTAGGTGCAAAATTGTCAAAAAATGCAAAAGTTGTTAAAAGTTGCAAAAAACTTGTCAATGTTGTCAATGCAATTTTACAAAGTTGGTTAATGGGAGTTATTTTTCTGTTTGGATGGTTGTGGGAGGTTTTAATCTAATAAATATGACATGTAAACTCAAGAACCAAGGTTAGGTGAAGAGATGGAATGAAAAATAAACATTTTGGAAGCATTCTCTTATGTTTTCCATGGTGAAACAAATTGTAAATTGGATTGTACAAAATTTTACTACATAGTACAAACCTACAAGTTATTTGAAAATTTGGATATTTTTTTTATCTTTCTATTTCTTTTGGTTTGAGTTAATTTCACCATGTTTTGCAAAAGTTATGATCAAATTAGTGATTGCCATGTACAAATTTTCACTGTTTTCTTCTTGAAAAATCTCTTTTGTATGGATTGTATGACCTTATAAGGTCAAGGGAAAGCATGGGGATGATGAAGATATGAAATATATTTTTATTTTTTTGAGCTATTTCATTAATTTTTGTTAAGGTTATTGCATTTTTGGTGATGACAGCCATGCACCTTAACTAGGGTTTCCAGAAACACTAAATAATTCATATCTTTGTTTTCCACTATCAAAAAGTTATGAAAATTGGTAGAAAGTTAAATTTTATGGAAATATAAAACCCCTTTTTGGATCAATCCTTTAAAATATTCTATGTGTGAGGAATCAATCACAATGTGCTCTCATTTGTATTTAAACAACCTTGAAACCCTAGTGACTTGAGGGTTCAATAAAACCTATGCTTTGTTGGATTGTGATTGGTTGGGAAATCATTAAGATGTGTTTTAAGAGGGCTGATAAGTCCAAGAATATCATGTCTCATGTTTCTTCCTCTTTGTTGAGTGCCAATAGGCTTTAAGAGCAAGTTACCAAGAATGCACATTTGCATCATTTGTGTTGAAACCTTGTTTGGAATGTGTCAAGTTTGTTGTAAGTCCTTTCTCTACATAAATTGACTCTTACGCATGAAAAATGTATGAATTGAATGAAGGGTATAATGATATATCTATCATTGTGTTATACATGTTTTGTTTGAATGTTTATGGCATTGAGTTTTATGTCTATCAAGATGTGTTAATGGGTAGTATGAAATTTAATATTGTAATGAATTATTCATTACCATTACTTGTTTAAATAAAATTCTCATTTTAATTTCCATTGAATATAAAATGTTATTTATTAAAATTTATTATAGATTTCTTACTATTAAATTTAATACTTCCTCCACCAAATGAGGAGTGTGGAGTAAGTTATTTAAAATGTTACAAGCTAGTTATTTTTGTACATTCTATTACCCTTATTAATAGTTATAGAAATCTATAATTTTAGAAAATTAAAATTATATTAGGGTTTTTGCATTTGTAAATATCATTCATCTCTTAATGAATGGAATTATTATTTTGGATTTACGTACAATATCTTAATTGGGATAGGTGTCATTTGACCTGATTTCATATTTATTATATTTTTTCTTCCTTATGGTCCTATATGGAAGTGAAATAAGCTACTCTTGATTCTAGACATAGGCATTTCATTATTAATAGATGATTGTGTACTAAATGAAGAGCTGATTGATAGGTGAAATTTCAAAGATATGCCACATTTTTATAAAAGAAATGGTCAAGATTGATCTAATTTTTTAACTTGAATTACTGGAAAGTGACATTATATGTTTTGAATTTCAAAATGATATAAACCAATGAAATGAAGATTTTCTAGTGTACTTTATGCTTGTACTATTTGAATGTATTTTTTTAATAAGATTGACCTAATAATTTAGTTGATAAAATGATTAAAAAAATGAGGTTACATGGTGATGAGCACATAATTATACTGAGAGGGGGGTGAATTAGTATACGATAAAATTTTACTTATTTCAATTTAACAATCGTAATAAAAATCACACAAGATCTAACAACTAAGAGAAAAAATATTTAGGTGGAAACCCTTGTGAGAGAAAACCAAAGAGAAAAGACTATTTGAATCTACCATCCAAATCCAACCTCAAGATAAAATATTCTTACAAAATTTTGTAAGCACTAACCCGTTGGAGACACCAATCTCCACTACTAAGAACCAATTTAGTAAGAGACACTAATCTCTTCTATTGATAGGCACCAACCGAGCTAAATGAAAAGGACTTAAATTTCTTGAAACTACTTCTATAATGGATGACAATTAAATAGATATCCTTCAAAAAATCTTCATTGAATGATCTTCTATTCTTCTCTCCTTCAAAAATCTGGTGTGTTCAACTGATACATATTTATTCCTCCACACTTCTTATTCTTCCCTGTATATATTCATGCAACTTGGAGAGGGGTAAAATTTCATGGAGGCATCATTTTAATCTTCATAAATTTTCCTAGTGAGAAACTTTATATGTATTTATAATATGGACACCTAAACTGGAGTTGGCCCATTATTATTTTAATTGAATTTTTTTTTTCAATATAAAATGTGGGAGCACCAAGGTAGAGGAGGGTCAACCATCATAAATAAATATGAATTTTATTTAATTATATCAATCCCTTTGTTAAGGTAAAATATTCCCTTTGAATGGTGCGATTAGTGGCCTTTGGTCTTCATACTTTCAATTCCTCATTAGAGATTTCCTTGGTAGTGACTTTGACATCAATGGCTATTAAGCCAAGAAATTCCCCATTTTTTATTGATGTAAACCTTGCTTAGAAATAACCTATTAATATAGAAAAAAATATAATGCTACCCCTTTCTCCAATTCTCCCCCTTGAAATCAATGACAATTAAGCCAACAACTTCCCCATTTGTTATTGATGGAAACCTTGCATAGAAATAAACTATGAATATAGAAAAAATATAATGCAGGTACCCCTTTCTCTAATTCTCCATGTTTGACATCAATGGATAATGCAGTGATGAACTCCCCCTACAAAGTGCTTCTCCTTAATGAATAGATGATAAAGATATTACCCCCAACTTGTGTCTAAGATATTCAAAAGTTTCTTTTGGAAGGGTCAAATTATAAAAATATTTGTAATTTGTTCTTATGTGGTAATGTATTCCAACTTGAACTTTTATTATGTTACTTTTTCTCTAAAGAAGTGATATCTGTTTGGAACATGTCCTTTTTTGGAGTGCATAACATGATTATTCAAAAAAAATATTGCACTTGTGTTATGATAAAATATTTAAATTGGATGAACAAATTCTACCTTAATATCTCTTAGTTTTTACTTCATCCAAAGAACTTGTGTACAAAACATGATGCTTTGTATTCAACCTCTGCTATGGATAGAGAAATATAATATTGTTTCTTTCTTAACCAAGATACAATATTATTGCCAAGGAAATTGTTTCATTCAACTTTGTTCTTTCTATCTCTTGAACAATTTAATAATGTCTTTCAACAACACCATTTTTTTGTGGAGTCCTAAAAGTTGAGATATGTCTCTTTATTTCATGATGCTCACAAAATTCTTCAAATTCATTTGAAATAAAATTATCCTCTTTGATCTGATCTCAGGAATTTTATTTTCAAATAAGGCTTTGAATCTCTTAAACTTATCAAATTCTCTAGATTTCTCCCTTAGAAAAGTAAACTCGTGTAATTCTAGAATTATCATCAATTAGCAACATAAAATAACTCACCTTGCAAACTTAGTGTCCTTGTAGGCCCACATAGGTATGTATGGACAAGTTATAATGGTTTTCATGTTGAGTATTCCTTTGATTTGAAGCTTGCCCTTATTTTTTCATGTGTTGACATATCTTATAGATAGTGTTTGAAGGCTTAACAATCCTTGGAATATCACTTACATCTTTCTTAGTGCTAATTTTTACTAGATTATCAAAGATTTAAAACCCATTCTTCTATGTCGTAACCAAATCTCATATGCTTGCCTCATGTAGCCTTTTTCTCCTTTGATCTCACTAAGTATGTAAAGGTTATTAGATGTTCTACTTTCCTTTACAGCTAGTTTTCTTATAATTTCCTTCCTAATTTTACAAACTTCAACATGAAATGTGAGGGTGTGTCCTTGGTCACGCATTTGAATAACACTCAGAAGATTGTGATTCAACCCTTGAATTCATAAGAGACATTTTTCAATTTTTTCTTTTCTATTTTCAAGGCTAAGAGTACCTTTACCAATTATGCTCATTGTAGTATTATCTCCAAATTTTATTGTACATCCATTTACTTCTTTCGAAGTGAGGAATTTTCTCTTGTCTCCTGTCATATGGATTGAGCAACCATATCAATTTAATATTGATCTCCTTCATTTTGAGCATGAAAGGCAGTTTATACAAGCATGAATTTCTCCTTCTTTTCTTTCTATTGCTTCTTTTTCTGAACTTTTACAGTTTCTTTTTTTTTAAATCTATGGCTTCCACTTTCTTGTTTTTCCTAGGAGATTCTACAAAAGTGTGTTGTATGTCCATAGTTTTTCCACTTATAGATATAACATTGTAAACTATTTAATTAAAAACATAATTTCTTCTCATCCACTTCAGTTAACTAATTTTTCTCCATAATACACATGACATTGTATTTTCAAAATAAAATTATTCCCTTTTCAAAATATATTCCCTCCATAAATATCTTAAAATATCTTCCTTAAATCAAGGGATGGAGTTGAGTTAACTAAATCTCTCATTAGTTATCCACCCTTGATCTACATCCTCTTATCTCCACTATTGATCAATCCTCCAAGAATTCTATAAGATAAGTCTTAATTATTCATCAAATTCATTCACAATCTTCATGAGCTTGAGCATTCATCATTTTTGAGAATTTGAGCTATCATTGTGAGTCAAGATCTTCATCAACAAGCTTTTGCAACATGGGTTATAAATGATTGATAAATCCACATATTGAATTAGCATAATTCAACAATGGAGTACTAGGTTTACATGTTTATTTTGAATAATTATATCTTATTTAGAGTTGTATTCTTGATTTTTGTTTTATTCATTTAAGCATTACATTCTTCTTCATTAGTTTAATGGGTTTATTTAATCTTTTTATTGTAGATTTTTAGTATTTTCTAACCCTGATTACTTTGTTATCACCTAAGTATGTACCCTTGCTAAGTTGCATAAAATTAGTTTACTGGTGAAAAACTAGATCTTTTCTAGGGTTTTGGGTCACCTATGACAAAAAGAACCTCCAGAGAGGGTTGGTTCCCTTTGGTTCTATCACCTAAAATGACTTAACTATTGCTTTTTTGTTGATGAAAAAGAATAGAAGGATGGAATGAATTGGAATCTACCTATGTGGGTGATGCACCAAAATGGTTTGCTCAAACATTAGGTGTTGTTTTGACACACAACTAATCAACAACTTGGTTTTTTTTGCACAACATTAACTTTTGACATATTTATGTATTAGTGTTTCATGGAAAGGTCTATGTTTTTTATAATTTTAGAAGGAAGAGAAGTAGTATTATTCATAAGTTGTACTATTTAGCATACAAGCACTTCCAAATCCTTAGAAATTTGTTACAACAGATAAGTGGCATGTGTACATGTGTTTGAATAGGTCAAAAACCCTTTTGGGCACCTAAAAACTATTTTCCAAGGATCAAAGATATAAAAACTCTAAAGTGGCATTGAATAAGGGAGGTGTTGACCTTTTCAATTTCAATCAATTCCTAGATATCTGCAATTACTCCTATACTCCATCAATTTGGTCTCCAAGTTACCCAAACTATCCCCTATATCTCTTCAACTACTCATAATTATTCATGATGCTACCACCTCTATCATTAATTCATTCAAACTACCAACTCGAACTTCCTTTGCATAATGATAGGGCATGTGTGCAATGATTTTGAGATGAAATATGCTCCTTTTAAAGGGCGTATAAGAGCTTCAAGGGAAATTTTTCCACATGTTTAAGACTTTCTTTATCCACCATTTGTAGTCATGATTTCATTTAATACACTACCATAGTAATGGCCCTTAGACCCTGATACTAGCCATCTTTGATTCATATTTTAGAGATATAAAATTGATTCCTTAAGCCTTGTCAAGTTTATGTATTTTTCTTCCTAGTATTTTCTTACATACTCTTATGCATGCTATGTTATGGCACTATCTCCTATACAATGGCTATCATTATCATGAATATAGTCATAGCACACTATCAAAGTCACTTGTAAAATATTTTTTCATTACAGTCACCAACCACTTGATCAAAGGTCACATTCAAGGTCACAAGTCATTTTCTTGAGGCCTCTGAGTAAAACTCGCCACCTATCAAGGATTGTAGTCTTTAACCATTGTTTTGGGCTCCTCATTCAAGGCATAAATAATGTGATTGTCCTTATAACCTTGATCACAAACATTATCCATGTCTCATATTATAAATAGCAAGGGCAAGGGTTGCTATAACTTCAACTATCAACTTTCATCTTTAGACTGGTCACTTATTCATTCATTGCATATAAGGACTATTACACTGTCTTTTGACTTGTCATGAGACCTTCACTATGCATTGCCTATTTGATTTGGTCATTTGACCCTTGTCATTTGAAACACAATATAACCAAGATCTTTATAAACTCCTAAAGTGTAGTAACCATGTACCAAAGAATAAAATCTCTATGAATTAGGTTAATACCCCAAGTCTTTCATTTCTTTGAATCATTACCCATTACCTCACAGTCATTGTCATTGTCGTTAATAACCCAGGTCTTTCATTTCTATTATTAATTTCACAAGAAGGAATACCTTGATGTTATTGTTTGTCTCATCCAATAGGTCTCCATACATCATATGAGAATGATAATGTCAACCATGTGGATGGAGTAGTTTTGAGCATTATCTGAGAGCCCTTCCGTTAGTATTTTAATGTCTTCTACCTCTACCTCTATTATCTCCTCTTGCAAACCTCTCACCTTATGATAGTCCTATTGCATATGTTTATCCAAAAGTCATATAAATTTCAGCCATCTCCCTGCACTACATAAAACTATGGTATATTATGAGAGAACATTGTTTTGGTGATTGATTTAGTTATGCAATCAATACCAAACTATCCTCTTAATAACTAGGGTACTTCCCTCTTAATAATCATGGTATTGCCTTCTTAATAGTCAGACAAAATTCTTTGCACTCCATTTCCACATAAGGCATATGAGATTCAAAACTCTTTTAATTAGTGATTACAACCGCTTCATGGCTAGATTGGTAATCTCACTTGAAGGCACTAATTTTTATTGACTTGGTTGAAGAACAGTATATAGTTCTATCAAATCAATCAAGATATCAATTAGAATATCTACACCATGCTTCAATGTCCAAAGATACCTCCTTCATGTTGAATGTTGGATCTTGTCTTCCCCGTGACTCCATTATCTAGCACCACTATTTATTTTTATCTTCAATATGACTTCATGATGCTAGTCTTGATAAGATTTACCAGTCTCACTAGCCCTTTTGTTCACATTGCTTATAACAATCCTAAGAATTTTCATCCTTCATTACCCTATAGACATATCTTTTGACCTTTGAGACTACACACTACCTAGGACAGAGGTAACCACCATTCACTACCATCACTCTATTCTCACATTGAAACTATTTCAAACTTTTTCACTCATAACATTATCTATCATCCTTAAAACTACTATCTCCATGGAATATCATGAAGTATTCACTTGGATTGTCATGAAGCATTCACCTTTGCATATTCTTCTTAGTATGACTTCTATGGAATTTCATGGAGTATCAAACACTAAGAACCTTTATAATATATTTTCCACTTAGCTCGTGATCTATTCATCATGAAGAGGCTCAACACACTATACATCTTCTTCAAGGTCATGCAAATGATATGTCATGATTAACAATTATCATGACTTCCTGGTGTTCTTCCCTCTTGAATCATTAATTGTTGCCTTCCTTAGTACAATCATTGTCAACTCAACAAACATTGTGTTCTCCCCACTATGAATAGGCATGTATCTCCTTCACACACCAGTCAGCACACCCACTATCATGGAACCTTATAGAGCTATTGTCCCTTTCATACTTTACCTTTGTCTGTCTTGAAAGTTACTCATCTAGAATGAATGAATATTTTCTATTGAATCTACACTTTTCATCTCCACTCATCTTAAAATATTTCTTTATTTTTCATAGCATGAATCTCACATCTCTACCCTTTTATGATTATCGTATCTTTATCTTGCTCATGACTATCCATTTTAGCATATTGTCACCATTTTTTTTATCATAAATATGAATAAATAAAGGCTTTCTTTTGAAATAAATAATTTGATGGTAATAGTCAAGGAATTTCACATTTTTAATTTTCACGAAGCCGTACTTAGAGCCTTTGGAATTTATGAGTGTTCTTCTCTCCTAGAATGTTGTAAGTGATATATTCACTTGGGGATAGAAATACATACTTAAAACCATAACCATATCTGTTGTAGTTTCCTTTTATGCAGACACATTAACAACCATAACTTTGGCTTCCTTGAGAAACATTGTACAGACCTCATATAGATAAAGTAGCTATCTTCATTCCTTGGGAGAATTGTGACCTTTCATTCTAAGTTTTTCACTACCCTGTGACTCCATACTTGAGTTTTTTGATACACAACCTTTTATTAATCAACTATATTGTATCTTCTTCATAAAAACAACAACAAACATAGAATAATAGTTTTTTTCTTAAAATCTAAAAGCATGATAGGATTACATGGACTTCAACAAACAAGTTTAAAGATCTAAATATGCAATCTCCTATCTAAATTGATAATCACAGCTACATCCAAATCTTATAGGATTTCAAAAAACAATGATAATAGTAACTTCAAAGAGAAAACATGCTAAGAAAACCTTCAAAAAAATGATTTGGAATGAGTAGATTATAATGGTTCACAACTTAATATCAAATAAAACCTTAACAAAAATGTCACATAACTTCTCTAAAGTCATCACTATCATCTAGCCTCGTGGTCTACCAGGGTTCTAGTGAATACACAAAAGTGATCCCAAAAATGTACATTAAAGATCATGCACATATCCTTGATAAACCGGTAAGGTTTTAAAGAATAGAAAGACCTATAATTTATTTTAATCTTTAAAATGTATGACTTGAAACCTAAAGCATTTGAACACCTAGAAAATATCTGTGAGGCTTCTTTAACTTTGTAGCCCACATGCAATTGTCCATGAGCTAGGCCATAACTTCACCATGCCACTTGGAATGAATGTGGCATTATTAATGCTATAAAAATCTCTTATTACATGTTATATTTTCCATTTGATCTCTAGAACATGGAGAAATCCTTCATGAATCTTCAACATAAAGAAAGGAAGACTCCTTCAACACCGACATTAAAACTCCTTCATGAATATTCTACAACAAACCCTAAAGCATATGCTCAAAGAAATAAAACCAAGAAATTTTCCTTACCCTTGGCACACAAAGACTTCATCATACTTTTTCCCTCATTTTTCTTGAAATTACAAAAACCAACCCCTACATGGTAGCTCAAAACCTTATAAATTTTTTACATGACTTTGTAAAAAAATGTTTTTTTATAAAAGATGTTAACATCTTTGGTGATCTCTAATGAATTTTTTTCTTTATAAAACTTAGTGACCAACTGCCTTATGTAGTTTATTAGACATAGGATTCATGAAAGATCTTGGAAAATATACTAACATCAAACCCTAAACATTGCTATAGCACTCCAAAACAACATTTGACACCTTCAAACCTACCCAAACCTACCCAAAAAGGCACAAAACATGATTGAAACTAACTAACTAATTGTGCATCAACACTTGGAGGAATGATAAAAGCACATAGAACCTATGTGAAACAACACTTATTGACCAAAATAAACCTAGCATAATATGTACAAAAATATCATCATACCTCAAAAACATAGCTTGAGGTGTATCCCATTGATTGGGATAGAATGTATCTCTCCATCCATTTTAGATAGTTGAAAGGCATTGTGATGTTTTCATTCCATAATGATGAAAGGACCACTCCACGTGGAATCAAAATTCATGTGTTTCCTAGGCCTACTCTTAAGTTCATCCCACTTGAACACTACATCACCTTCATTGGACACCCTTAGTGTTTCCTTCTTGTCAAAATATTTCTTCACTTGGCCTTGGTGGAGTTCCATGGTTTTCATGGCCTTGTCTCTTACTTCCTAAAGATCCAACAACTGTGCATATTAGACTACCATGGGGTCTTCTTCTTCAAGCATCTCAAGCTGATTGACTATGTCAAGTGCTAGAAGTTAAATGGACAAAGCAAGCCTTGCTTCCTTCCCATAGACCATCACATATGGTAAGCTGCCTATTTCCCTTTTGGAATTATCCTATCTACCCAAAGGGAAACTTTTAACTCAGTGTGTCATGTTCTTTGGCTATCTTCCATGGTTCTCTTAATGATCTTTATCAAATTATTGTTAGTGGACTCAACCAAACCATTTCCTTGAGGGTAATAATTTGATGAAGTACTCAATAATATACCATGTTTTACATTCCACTCACTAATTCTTGTACTAATGAAATCCAAAGAATTGTCTGAAATAATAGAGTTAGGAAATCCAAACCTTGTTACCAACTCCTCATAGAAGTTCAAAATAACACTTTTAGCTGCTTCTTTGAGGATTGTAGCCTCCATCCACCTTGTGAAATAATCAATGGTAGTCAAAATCCACTTGTTCCCAACACTAGATGGAGGATGTATGGTCCCATTGGAGGATGAATTTGGTGCTTCTTCTCAATCTAGCTTCATGATGTAGTGCCCCGCCATTCCCACTATGGATACATAGGTAGTTTGGCTTTGGAACTTGAAGATGAAGGTAAAATAATAGGGATATTTAAAGGTGTGTGCTAATGATGTTAAGTAGTTGATGGTGTATATTATGAATTTATGGACTATGTGTGAAGGTTAGGATATGATTAATTATGTGTTTAAGGATAGATTTATCATGATGTGTGTGTGTGTTCAGAGATGACCATTACTAGGATGCAAACTATGGGCATATTTGTGCTATGGAAGTGCTTTGGTTATCTTCAAGACTTTCACATGATTCTGACATATTATTATCATAATGATGATATTATGATTTTGATTATGATTATATTTGTTATCATGAAGAGGTACTGACTTGTGTTCAAGTGTTGCGGTTGAAGATGGAACATGAGTTTCTGTTAGTAATTTTTTGAGTATGATGCATATTGTTGTGTTTATTATTAGGGGGAAAATAGGTTTTGATGGGTCCCGAAACCCATTACAATATGATTTTGAAGGGACTTGCAACCATATCTAAAGAGAACATGTTGCATCAAAGATAAAACATAAGCCATCAACAACCCACCAGCAATAGCAATAAGAATACAACAGGACAAACAAGTTGCACAAGGAAAGGAAAGGGCCATAACCCCTTAACCAAATACAAATAGGTTTTACCTAGGACCATAAACCCAAAGGTTTTGAAGGGACCTTAAACCCTCAACTAGGTTTTTTTGGGACCTAGAACCCATAAGAGAGCCATTCAAAATAACTCCCAGATCCAACAAGTTGAACCCATCAAAGACAAACCAGTTGAAAGTTAGCACCCAACCAACATCCACCTCCATAGGAGCTAAAGGGAAACATACATTAAGCTGAACCGACCAAACACCATTCAACCCCACCAAGCAACACCTCCCAACTTCTTCAGGAAAAACATCCACCTCAATAGAAGATAGCACCACCTCAATAGGACATTCCAAAGAAGACAAAAGATGCTGAAATAAAAAAATAGCCCAGCCTAGCCAAGAAATCTCCACCTCAATATGAGAGATCAAAACCAGACCAACAAAAAGGGTAAGAGAATCCCCCTTCAAAACCATACTAGCAGGAAGAGCTCGCCTCCATAGGGCCAATAAACATATCCACAAAAATAATGACATCAAATAAAAAAATATGCACGAAAAAGAACAAAGGACCCCACACTATGGGTCCCATATAAGCATGAACATGGATCATGGAGAAAACCCACCAAAAAGAATCCCCAGCAAGATCTCTCCAACTAATAGAGTTGAAAAAGGCCAACAAAGAGGACCAACGACAATAATTCCATCTCTTGCACATCTTCAAATCAGCCCCAAAAAGGAGGGCACGTAGAGCTAACAAGAAGCCCATCCAAGGAAGAGAAAGGTGCTGCTAGAAACCTAGCACCCCCTAAGAATGATCCAAAACAAGAAGCACAACTTCTGGCATAGAGCGAGCCCAACACAAAGCCGCCCGACCGTCATAGGCAACAAAAGCAACAAGAAATGGGAAAAGAAACCCAATAATAGGGAGAGTGGAGAGAGAGCCCAACATTGCAAAATACCATTATGCTCGACATGCCAGCCCAAGCCTAAAAAAAGGGCACCTCACCAAAAAAACCCCCACCCCAAGCCTCCCAACAACCATACCCAGCATCCAAAGCAAAGCCTCACCAAAGCACGATGCCAAACAATCTGTAACAAAGATCCCCAAATAGAGACAACTAGAGCCTACACAAAGCAGATCAAGGCAAGGAACACCTGACAATAGAGAAGCAGGAGAGGAGGCAAGACAATAAAGAGCACCATCCGATCCCACATTCTACTAAGGATCTAAGACAAGCCCGAGACTCTTTGTAAATAACTCCACAACATGCAGGCTAAAAACCACCCCTAGCATCAAGTGATGTAGTAGTATGTTGTTAGGATAGGTGAAAAGGGTGGAACCATACCATTGGATGTATGAGGGACATACAAGAATGAGATATGATTGCTAGAGTTCCTTTTCTAGTGCTTTGGCTATTATGCACATGTATTCTAACTTGTATGTTTGAATGAACAGGTACTAGGCTACGTCTCCACCCGAATTAGAGGGTATGAGCATGCCTCTAATCCCAAAGGTGGTTTCAGAGATAACATCTAGGCCCAAGTTATACCCTAACCCTAGCCATTATCACCAATTAGGGACAATTGATTCAGTGTGTGACCACCTTTCTAGGTTGTCATGGGACAATGCCTAATCTCCTATACCCTATGGTTGGAGTGTTGCACTTGTGTGAATGTTTATGTTGGTTTATGTGATAGTGTGACCCCAATGTCTAGCTTTGAGTACATGGATTCAGTTCAAATGGTGCTAAGTCCTTTGGTAAGTCAGGTTAGTCACTATTGTGATCATTCTCATTATTTATGTTTTGATGTGAATGTATCATTTTAGTAAGAATTTATTTTGTGGTTCATGCTTAGTCTTAGATTGTGACCTATTTAAGTGAAGTTAGCTTCTAGGTTGGATATGTTGATGGTAACTATAATTGTCACGTGTGTTAAAGCATGATTTAATGTTGTTATATATATGCATATATATTGCTATGGTTATTCTTTGGTGTGAGTGAATATTGGTTATTAATATTATTATGATTATATGTGTGAAGGAGGTGATTTAATATTGTCATGGGTTTGCACCAATACGGTATTATGTTAATGTGCGTAGACTATTATGTGTTATAATATAACTATGTATGTTATTATTATTTGTGCGAGGGGATATTGGATTGTTATTATTATTTATGTAAGGGTGTTATTTACTATTGCTAAGTGTTAATATTAATTAGTTGTTATGTTAGTATGTGCATATCATTATGTTCATTATTGTTGCTTGTTATGTTTATTATCATTATGTTATTGTTTATTGATTTTGGAAACAAGATCATTTGATTATTTAATTGTGGTTTATTGAATAATAATTATTTTATTGAGAAATGAAATTAAAAATTAATTAGGGTTTATTTGATTGAAAAGGAATTTGGAATTGGAACTTATTTATTAATTAATTATTTTTGAAACCCTTGTGGGAGTGAAGTCTGATTTTTCAGGGTTTCCTTTTTAGTTGGTAGTTGTGCATGAAAATAAAAAGGGGGGGATGAAATAGTTGGATAGTGTGAAAGAGGATTTTTTTTGGGGTGTGAGAGTTGTTGCAATTTGAGGGTTTTGAAAGTTGAAAGAATTGTGATGATTTTTTATGTTTTTGGTGAGATTTCGAGCGATTTGAAAAGGGTGGTTTGGATTTTTGGTTGTGAATTCATGAGAATTTATTGCTGCTAGTTTGAATGTATATTTTGGCTTTTTATCATGGTTCTTGATTGGTGATTTAAGCTTGGAGGATTTTTCGAGGTTTCAACTTCTTTTTCATTATTGTTCTTCAAATTTGAGGTAAGGATTTTCTTGATTTTGTTAATTTATGCATTTCAGATTTATAGGCATTTGAAAAGGGTTAAATTAATTAAGGTTTTAATATTTTTAATAATCTGGAAAAGATCTAGTTGCTAGGTCTCTCATTTTGTCATTTGACTATAATTGGGTATGCCAAAAAAGGGTTTTTAAGGGAGCCATTTATTTCTTTTTCATTTTGTGAATTTGTGACTCATTTTTAGTCAATTTTGCCCATGTTTTTGAGTAGTCGAGGGTCAAATCTATGATGGTTTTTTTGACGGATTTGCATTTCGAGCTGATTTGACTATTTTATGGCTAGCAGAATTGACTGTTATCAAGAGGTAGGTTGTGTACTTAATTTATGATTTTGTGTTTTAAATTCATAGAGATTTATATGGATGTTATAGAGTAGGTTATTTGAATTTTTTGAAGTGTTTCTTTCAAGTGATGAAATGCTACTACATGTTGGGTTTTTCATTTTGATGTTTGATTGTAATCGGGTATTGCGAAAAGAGGGTTTTTAAGGGAGCCTTTTATTTGTTTCACATTTTGTGAATTTTTGAAAAATACATTAATGTAGATAAATGTTGTTATGATAGAGAAGATAGGTTTGGGATTCGAAAATGAAAGAACTTGAAATTTTCTCATTGATGTATTTGGTATCATTGCTGAATTCAAATCAAGTCTAGGAAAGATCATGACACCAACATCTTCCAACATTTTCCTCCCCTTTTCAGGAGTCATATTTGTCATCTCATCATCCACACACTTTCTCAATTGATCCAACAGTTGCTCCTCATTCCTAGAGGTAACAACACCCACACCTTCTCTTATTTCTTTCCCCTTGGATTAACTACTCACTGGTCAAGTCCGCCCATGATGCTGAGTTTTTAAGGGTCAAATTTGAAATGGGTTTTTGACAGATTTGTATTTCGAGTTGATTTGACTATTTTATGGCTGGTAGATTTGACTGTCATCAAGAGGGATTTAATTTAGTTTCAAAGGTTGTATAGGAGGATATAGCTCTATTCTTTGATCTGTGTTGTGTTGTACCATATATGCTTGAATGTTTTTACTATCTATATGTTGATAATCCCTTACTATTTATGAAATCTTGTGTTGGGGATTTTATACTATGTAAGGATCAATTGTACAAAGGTTATGCATTGTTGGTCCTAATTATGCACTGCTGAGAAAGAGAAATTAAAGTTGCCTATCATGGTATAATATTGTGCAAATTATGTACTTTATTTTATGTGTTGTGGTATAATGATCAAATTTTGGGCTTCATGTTCATTTGTGTTATGTGTTGGGCCTCTGGATGTATCTGAAAGTATTTGTGAAAGTCATTGTGATTTTTGGTTGATTCTTGTTTTAGGTAGTTTCCTTTGGATGTTTGGTGTCAACTACTTGCTATTTTTGTTTCTTGCTTGTGTTTGGGGCCTAGTGTTGTGTCCTAGCATGGAGGGAGTGGGCCTCAGGGTTCCATGTGGTAGGGTGGTATTTTCCAACCATCCATTAGGGTTTAAGTGGTACAGTTCGTGTGCAAACATGGAGAGTCTTTCCTTCCACTTCATTCCAAAGCTAGTTTTATGGTGCAAATGATATTTCCAAGAAAATTTTGTCCAATATGTATTATATATGTACCTCTTAGATGAATGAATCTTGTACATTTTATCATTCTTGTAAAGGAAATGTAAATGAATTGATGTAATCTTGAAGATGTATTTATTGTTGTTTATTATGTAATGGAAAGGTTAATGTAGGAATGTTGTAGTGATGATGCATTTGAGCATATTTTAGTAGTGGATGTGATGTATATTTATGTACCTATTTCATGGCATTGATTAAGATTAGGTTCATATTGGCATAGGGTTAGGTGAGATTTAATTATATTTAGATTCATGTTGGCATATGTAGAAAGAAGATTAAGATTTATTTTTTAGTCATGTTTATATGCTTAACTATATGTGTTCTTAGTGTATCATATGTCTTTCTATAGGTTTAGTTAGTGTAGATGTGCCGTAGTAGCGACGCTAGGGGACCACGGTGGATAGGTGTGTAAGAGGTTAAATGGTTAACATTACTTTTAGGTCATAATGTGATTATGATATGATGTTAATGTAATGATATTATCTATGTTAATTTCTTAAGTTACATTAGTTGTGCCACTTTATATTTTAAAAAAAAATTATTGGCATGATGTTTGAGGTCTCTTGTGTTAATCCATCGGGTCCCTTAGTAGGGCCTTACACCTGATATCAGAGCCAGTGTTGCAACATTGTGATCTCTTGTTAATGTTGTCACCCATGCCTAGTTATAGTAACTTTTCTTATTCATGTGTTCTCAAATGTCTGTTGGGTGGCTAGAAGGTCATAGGGACCCTTGTGTTAGATACCATGTTTTAATCTAAACACCCAGTTGAGATGTTAGATAGAGGATTAGACACTTTGTGTATTCTCCTATTGGGTGTGATTCCTTGGATGCTTGTAACTACTATTTTTTTTGGTGTGACCTTGTTTCATTTCTATGACTTCTAGTTCTTTAAAAGTACAAATTTAGTCTTGGAATGCATCTGCAAGTTCAGATTAATTAGCTTTCAAATTGGCATGTGGATTTCCTTTGTTTGACTAAATGTGCATTAGGATAAGATGTTATTTTGTGTAGTTAGGTTACTTATGTGGTTTATTGCATTTTTATAATGTTAAGAATATATTGCATGTAAAAGGGGTTGCTTGATTATACTATGGAAAATCATCTAGGTAGTTAATAAATGAATTATCGGTTAGTCTTTTTATGATTGTTATATTATATGCAAAGCGATGTAATGGAATCTTGATCATGTGTTTAGTTATGATTATAAATAAAAAGAACTTTCCTAATGGTGATAGTTGGGATTTGGGTAGAAAATGTGACTTAATTTTCCTTTATATAGATGTTTTGTTTGGAAAGGGTGTGTTTGCAAGTTTCTTGCATCGAAATAAATTATCTTGTTTCCTCTTTCTCTTAACCCACCTATAGTTAATAAAGAGAATTAGTCTTAAACCACATTATAATAGAAAATAGTTTAGACCTTAAACTTGTATGCTTAAACCTTGACTATGAATTGAAGAAATTATGTTTGAAATTACTTGAGTGACGGATCTTATGTTCTCTTGAAACTGCACTCCTTTCTTTTGGTTTATGCATAAAAGATAGATTATGAATGAGACTGAGTGTAGTTGTTGGGTATTTAATCTATGCATTTGGAAGTAAATTTATGTGATTAAATTTTGCATTACATGATGTCATATGCTTTTATTGGAAAGGGCTACTTTTGTGGAATAAATAAGATGCTAGTGCATAAAACTTGGTTTCTATTTTAAGAAATTATGATGAATATATTGGTATTTGAACATCTTGTTTGCTATGTGTAGCTGAAACCTATGATGTAATGTCCTTGTCTTTTCTTACTATTGTATAAATAGTAAATATTTATGCATTGGATGTCTTGCATGTTGAATTGTTATGAGGGGGTAACATGTGAAGTAATTAAACTTAGGTATGGAACATGGATATTTGAGTAGGCATAATCACTGTGTAAAGATTTAGTGTTACTTGTACTGGCTTGGGATAAAGTTTGAGAGAATGTGGGATTGCGTTTTGGGAAAAAATATGTGAATCCTTTTGTTTTGTGAAAATTTGAATAACTTGTGATAAAGTAAGAGTTGTTTGTGTTTAGGAAAGACCTACATGAAGTAGTAAGAGTTAAGTAGAGGATCATTATTGTTCTTTTGTGAATATCGAACTTGTGTATAATTTTTTGAACTATGGATGCATTAATGTTGATGTGAAAGTATTAATGATTTTTGGATGCATTTAAAAAATCCATAGTGCTTATGTAAAATTCTTATTGTGCGGAAGAAAAGTTTGTTTGCATATGCATATGTTATGATGATAGAATGTTATACCAAATGAATAAAAGTGAATGTGAATTTGTTAAGTGATCACGATGATCATGACATTGACATTTAGCATCATGTGATATATAGAAAAGAGTAGAGTGAAAGAAAAAATGATAAAGGGTTATGGATAATATGTAATGATATGATTTTGGAAAGGGAATCACATTGGTTATGGAAATAAATGTACTTATGGTATGTGATCCTTGGGTAGTAATGGAATTGAGTATGTAAATGTAACCCCCTGTAAATGTGAGAAACCAGTAACTGTGTATTGGTTGAGTGTTGTGAATACCTAGTACTTGCTTTGTGTGCCCATGAGATGGTGATACTATGTACCCATCCATGGGGAATATGTTGTATTTTAGGTGTGGGATTAACCATACCATTATGTGTAATTGTATGTTTGTTATCTGATTGAGGGAAAACCCACGTGTGGCTAAAATTTATATATAAGAGTAGCCAAAATATAGTTTCACAAATTCTTTTCTTTTGGTTCTATGAATATCTAGTACTTCAATCCATAAAGGGGTAGTAGTAGCCACAAAGTTCCTTGGGCAGGGTGTGTAGTGTACACATATTATGGCACAGAGTGGTCTTAGCTCAATCGATCACAAGGAAAATTACTCACTACTTCCCCTTATGATGGATCAAGGTACTTGATCCATATGTGCTAGCCTAATCCCCATAGTTCTTGAGAATATTGATGGTATTTCTTGGATGATCATCTACCTTGTCTTCATGAAAGGTATGATATGCCACATGAGTTTTCAGTTGGGGATCAAGGTCTAGGGTGAGAGGGACCTGCATAGACAACCCAACTAGATCTATGTGATGACATGTGTAACCACTTGGGGGCTAGGGTCTAGGGTGAGAGGGACCTACATGGACAACCCAAGTGAGACCATGTGCCCCATGTATATGTATATTTTGAGGTCCAACATGTGGAGGGAGGTTTGTTACCCATGCTGAGGTGGATTTCATATCTGCACATGTTCTGACATGATGCAATAGGTACAATGCCACACCCCACTAATGTTTCGACACAGTGATGGTGATGATGTTTTGTTACTAATGTTCTGACATAGTGATGGTGATGATGTTTTCACCTCAAAGACCTTTTTGTACCTTTCTTTGATCATCGAAAGTAATTTCTTCCATTCCAGCACAACATAATGCATTCTTATATACACACTTTCCAACACAACTAGTAGTGTGAAGAAGGATGGCCAATCTATGGAGGAACATTGTTTCTCACAATCTTCTACATCAGAAAGAATTATGGCAAGATGGTCTAGTCGGACCTCAACAATCTCTTTTAGAAGCCAAAAAATCTTCATTACATCATCCCTTTTCCTTTGCACAATAATTAGTTCTTTCAACTCACCAATTCTCCACCTTTGCTTCCCATCTTTATCCTCCAAGATATCAAATTTCTTCCCAATAATGTTCACCTTAGATTCTATTGCTTCAATCTTGCTTCAAAAATTATCAATTGTTTTAGGCCACTGAATGCAATACTTGTAGATATCAGCCATTTCTTTCATGCATTTCTTTGTCTCCACAATCAATTTAGATAACCTTTGTTTTTCTTTAGAACATATTTTCTCTACTGGGGCTTCTATCTTGTGTCCTTCTGGACCTTCAAGCAATGTTCTTTCCTTGATTAATTCAACTAGATTCTCATGCAGAGAATCATAAACAGTAGAAAAATCAATACCCTTACAAAACAAATACTCAATCAGAGAATCATCAACTTTAATCTTGTCAATAAGAGAGTCCATAATCCAAAATTCACCAACTTTCTTTATTTTTGCTTTCACCAGCATAGTCTGGATGTCATATGGATCAAAGGATTCAGATCTAGGTAGAGATTCTTCTTCTTCTTCCATTTCTTTAGGATAACAACAATATCTTTAGCAACTTCTTTTCTTTTCCTTGATTCTGAAGGGAAGTCATTTACAACAACTTCCAATTCTTTCAATATGAAGGAAGAGCCTTCCTTAAACCTAATAGGAATAGCTTCACCAGAGCTCATTACATTTTTCAATGATGAGAAAAAGTTCTTGCATGCACTAGTTTTATCCTCTAGATTTTCCAAATGTTTGCATATCTAGTTTGCAATGGGAATCCCAGACTCCTGCTCAACATTCTTCTTTCCTGGTAGAGATTTTAGAAAATAAAGTACCAAACATATGAGAAAAGATACAAAATGAAATGGATAACCATCTCTCAAAGAAAATTGTATGTTCTTTATGAGATTCTCAACAATTAGCTTACACAGATCAAATTGATTATTCTCCTTAACCAGTTTATGCGCCAAATATACTGCAATTGGTGAAGCAGATCTTTCTCTATTCTTGAAGAATATTTTATAAGAAATTTTGTATGCAACATACCTAACCAAAGAATTGGTAATGGTATCGATCAACAGTGCTCGGGGATCTTTGTCAATGCTTGTCAATTCCTCTACTTCCCTGTATTTAATAGTCTTTCGTCCAGGAATTTGTCCAACACTGCATAGACTGGTAACCTCTTTGATCGCTTCCTTCGAAATAGAATAGGATTTATCTAATATAATGCAGTCATCCTTGAATTTTCTCAGAAGGAACAAGATGAATTCTTTATTAGAAAACCAAGAAAATTCTCCCCATATATCCAAGCCTAGGGTTTGTAGATTCTCAAATTCGCTAGGTTCCAACCCTAATTCTAGTTTCTTTATTTTTTGATCATCAAATTCATCCAACTCAACTCTTTTCAAATTCAAAGGAGTATTCCTACTCAATGATCTAATAGAAATTTCCATTATAGCACTTAAAATTCCACAAGAAAATTCTTCTATTACCTTCCTTTGTAGTCACGAGATAGGGAAACTTCTGACACCTTCTTTCGAATATCCACAATGTTCTCTACGAAGGTCTTCAAATCACTTCAGAAATGCTTTGAGAGAGTTTTGAATCTATCTAAAAATCCTTCGAATGTATGATGATTAAAATGATTTGAGAAACTTCCTTTATACCTTATTATTGTGCCCTAACTCACATTAATTGCAAAAATCTGACAAAACTTTTCTTCCATTTCGATTGAGAAACCCTAATTCGCTCCACAAAGGAACATGCTCACTTCTTTTCATCCGATTTATTTCCCAATACCTTTTTCCTATAATTTCAAATAACATATCTGCATGCCAACACCTGACACACCGCACTTCCATGGGTTTAATTGATTTTATGATAGAAACTCCCCCTAAGACCATGCTAGGTCTAGTTCCCAGAGGAATCATCTGCACTGGATGAGGGTATAGATGTATCAGTAGTCTCTGATTCTTTTTTATTTTTCCATATCTTTCTCATGTCCTACTTAACTTCATCCTTGTCAACCTTTTCACTGGTTTCTTATCTTCCATCGGAGCAAATTGCTTCCCCATTTTACTTCTGCAGACTTTTGAAATATGTCTCGATTTCTTGCAATAGTAACATATAAGATTTCTCTGTCCAATTTGATTTCCATTCATCCCTATTCTTCATTGATTAGATTTATGTACAAACATGTTATAGGAGTAACAATAGCCATTAAAATATTGATTTATCCTTCTTCCATTAAATATGTTCATCATCACTCTGCTAACAATCCTTACTTGTGATCTGCATTCAGTAGCCCTATGTCCTATCTTCTTGCATGTATAACATTGTCCAGAGAAGGGACTAGAAAAATGCTTCAACCTACTCCTACACTCAGTTGCCTTATTTCCAAGTTTGTTAAATGAAAAATAAATACCATTAAAAGATGAGTACCTTTGTGCATTCGGTTGCCTGATAGGTGATCTCCTTCCAGAGTTTCTTTTCTGCTTTCCTTTATCTTGACTCTTCTGATTATTCACTGGATCAAATTTCTACTTTCCATCAACATCATTACATAAGCCACTTTTGTCCTTAGAAGGTTTATGTCCAACTATTAATTCATCAAGCTTGGTGGAGCTTGTCTTAAAGTCATCTTCACAGAGTTTTTCTTTCTCAAGATCTTCTTTTAGACTCATCACTTCCTACTCAAACCTAGAGCACACATCAACGTTGCTTTGTATCACTGTTTTCAAACATTCTTCAACTTTCATCTTTTCATCTATCTTCAATTTCAATTTGGTATTCTCATCATTTGCTAGCTTCAATTCTTCATTCACTTCCATGTATCTTTCTTTGAATTTCTTTAACTGCTCTTTCAATTTTTGGACACACTCATTTGCTTCATCAAGATTCTCCTTCAAATCTCTATTCTCAATTTTATTTCAAGGGCACTCCAAAGCTCTTCTTTATCCATTGCTCAATCTATAGGATCTCCATCAAGCTATTACACTTATCAGGAGGAACCAATAGCTATGATACCAATTTTTTAATAAACCGGATATTGAGAGGGGGGGTGAATCAGTATCCACTAAAACTTATTGAACAATCACCATTAAATTATTTCATTACACAAAAGATAAGAGCAATAGCAAGCATGCCATTCCATAACACAATAAACACCAGATTTTACATGGAAAACCCAATGAGGGAAAAACCACGGTGAGGATTAGCTCACAGTATATAGTTATATCAAAAGGATGGGCTCACTGCCAAATACAAAATATCACTGCTTACAAGGACTTGTGTTCCAAAGATGGAGGCTCACTGCCTACAGAAATTGTGTAAACAAAATTTGGTTAACCACCAAAGTTGAACTAATAAGAATGCACCATAAGTGTAGATTTAGTTCCTTATATGCTCACACTATTTGTTCACAAATTGATCTTCAATTTTCACACTTATGCTTCTTCTCTTCTTCGCATTCACTTCACACACTACTTACATTACTCCACGTCTCTTTTCATCACACTTCACTCATATCTCATTTCTTTGGATCTTCTAAACATCTTGTATATATACCTGTATGCATTAGCTAGGTCAGATTTAGAAATAATTCAACTGTGTCAAGCATAGTCATGTTGGATAGGACCATAGCTAAATCTTTCATGTAATTTGCAATTCATTATCGACTAAATATTAGGTCGGCCATGATCAGCCTAATACCGAAATGTAACCAAAAAAATTGATGCCAGCACATCACCCAAAACATATGAGCATCTGAGAATGCATACATACACGCTTCCAACCATTCTAAGCCTTTTTTCAAAACCTTAGATCATACCAATTACCAAAGAGAATATGCGGACCAGAAATACCAGATTTACCAAAGCAAATACCGGATGGGATAAACTAGTTCTGCACACCAGTACAGGGTACTGGACCAACATGGTGACATCAATGACAATATAAGACGTATTTCCAACAGTAAAATCATGATCTTTTTTTGAAGATGTTATGAGATTTAGTGTTGTAAAATGAATAAAGTGGAATGTCTTGTTTGTAAATGATGGATATTTAATTAAAAATGTGTACTTTGTGTGTATATTTATGTTGTGTTTTATGGAAATGTAGCATTCTGATGTATTGATTGCTTAATAGTGTATTGGAAGAGGAATTGTAATTTAAGGGTAAAGAAAATGAATTGGTAATTCATTTGAAATTGAATACTTCTATATGTTTTTGTTATGAGAAATTCTGCTAGTTAGGATTAAAAGGGTGCAATGTTTTCTTTGTCTTGAAAGAAATTGATGGGTCTTAATGCTATTATGTAAGGATTTTGAGTGGTTTATGTACTACGGAATCATTTTTGAAATGCAAGTATTGATTGTGTTGTTATTGTGACATTGAAAACTAAAAGGTTAGGTCATGTTTGAAATGGACTACATAAGTATATATCCTTGTGAGATGAATTATTTTCATAGGAAAAACTAGTGTATATTATTTTGATGTAATGAATCAACTTTGGTGCTAGTAATAAAAATTTGTAATACTAATGTGTTATGTTTCCACCCTATTTTGTGACTTCCAAGATTAAGTCAAGTTTTAGGGGGGGAGGATGTAGTACCCCTCTATTCTCACCGTGGATGTGCAAGTAGTTTGGCTTTGGAACTTGGAGATGAAGGTAAAATAATAGGGATATTTAAAGGTATGTGATAATGATGTTAAGAAGTTGATGTTTTATATTATGAATTTATGGATTATGTGTGAAGGTCGGGATAGGAATTACTATATATGTTTAAGGATATATTTATCATGATGTGTGTATGTTTAGACATGACCGTTACTAGGATGCAAACTATGGGCATATTTGTGCTATGGAAGTGCTTTGGTTATCTTAAGGATTTTCACATGATTCTAACATATTTTTATCATGATGATATGATATTATGATTTTGATTATGATTATATTTATTATCATGAAGAGGTAATGACTTGTTTTCAAGTGTTGTGGTTGAAGATGGAACACGGGCTTCTATTAGTACTTTTGTAAGTATGATGCATATTATTATGTTATTATTATTATTACACAGATATTTATTTGGATAGTTAAGTGATGCAGTAGTATGTTGTTAGGATAGGTGGAAAGGGCGACATCATACCATTGGATGTATGGGGGACACATGGGAATGAGATACAATTGATAGAGTTCATTTCCTAGTGTTTTAGCTATTATACACGTGCTCTAACTTGTATGTTTGAGTGAATAGGTACTAGGCTATGTATCCACCTGAATTAGTAGGTCTAAGTGTGCCTCTAATCCCAATGGTGGTTGAGGAGATAACATCTAGGCCCAAGTTATACCCTAACCCTAGCCATTGTCCCTAATCAGGGATAATTGATTCAGTGTGTGACCACCTTTCTGGGTTGTCATGGGACAATGTTAGATCTCCTATACCCTATGGTTGGAGTGTTGCACTTGTGTGAATGTTTATGTTGGGTTATGTGATTGTGTGACTCCAATGTCTAGCTTTGAGTATGGATTCAATTCAAATGGTGCTAAGTCCTTTAGCAAGTCAGGTTAGTCACTGTTGTGATCATTCTCATTATTTATGTTTTGATGTGAACATATCCTTTCAGTAAGAAGTTATTTTATGGTTCATGCTTAGTCTCAGATTGTGACCTATTTAAGTGAAGTTAGCTTCTAGGTCGGATATGTTGATGGTAACTATAATTGTTATGTGAGTGTTAAAGTGTGATTTAATGTTATTATATATATATGTATATATATATTTATATGGTTATTCTTTGGTGTGAGTGAATATCGGTTATTAATATTATTATGATTATATGTGTGAAGGAGGTGATTTAATATTGCCATGGGTTTTCACCAATAAGGTATTATGTTAATGTGCGTAGACTATTATGTGTTATAATGTCACTATGTATGTTATTATTATTGGTACGAGGGGATATTGGATTATTATTATTATTATTTATGTAAGGGTATTATTTACTATTGCTAAGTGTTAATATTAATTAGTTGTTATGTTAACATGTGCATATCATTATGTTCATTATTGTTGCTTGTTATGTTTATTATCATTATGCTATTGTTTATTTATTTTGGAAAAAAGACCATTTGATTAATTAATTGTGGTTAATTGAATAATAGTTATTTTATTGAGAAATGGAATTAAAAATTAATTAGTGTTTATTTTGTTGAAAAGGAATTTGGAATTGGAACTTGTTTATTAATTAATTAGTTTTTAAACCCTTGTGAGAGTGAAGTCTAATTTTTCAGGATTTTCTTATTAGTTGGGAGTTGTGTGTGGAAATAAAAAAAGGGGGGATGAAATAGTTGGGATAGTGTGAAAGAGGATTTTTTTTGGGGGTGTGAGGGTTGCAATTTGGGGGTTTTGAAAGTTGAAAGAATTGTGATGATTTTTGATGTTTTTGGTGAGATTTCGAGCGATTTGAGATGGGATTTGAAAAGGGTGGTTTGGATTTTTGGTTGTGAATTCATGAGAATTTATTGCTACTGGTTTGAATGGATATTTTGAATTTTGATCATGGTTCCTGATTGGTGATTTAAGCTTGGAGGATTTTTCGAGGTTTCAACTTCTTTTTCATCATTGTTCTTCGAATTTGAGGTAAGGATTTTCTTGATTTTGTTAATTTATGAATTTCAGATTTATAGGCATTTTAAAAGGGTTAAATTAATTGAGGTTTTAATTTTTTTAATAATCTAAAAAATATCTGGTTGTTGGGTCTCTCATTTTGTCATTTGACTATAATCAGGTATGCCAAAAAAAGGGTTTTTAATGGAGCCATTTGTTTGTTTCACATTTTGTAAATTTGTGAGTGATTTTTGGTCAATTTTGCACATATAGCTACATAGTTGAGGGTCAAATATGAAATGGGTTTTTGACGGATTTGAATTTTGAGTTGATTTGACTATTTTATGGCTAGCAGACTTGACTGCTATCAAGAGGTAGGTTTTGTACTTAATTTATAATTTTGTGTTTTAAATTCATAGAGATTTATATGGATGTTATAGAATAGGTTATTTGAATGTTTTGAAGTGTTTATTTCAAGTGATGAAATGCTGCTACATGATGGGTTTCTCATTTTGATGTTTGATTGCAATCGGGTATGTCAAAAAGAGGGTTTTTAAGGGATCTATTTGTTTTTTTTGCATTTTGTGATTTTTTGAGTCATTTTTGGTCAATTTTTTCCAATTTTTTGAGTAGTCGAGGGTCAAATATCAAATGGGTTTTTGACGGATTTGTATTTTTAGTTGATTTGACTATTTTATGGTTGATAGACTTGACTGTTGTCAAGAGGGATTTAGTTCAATTCCGAAGGTTGTAGAGGAGGATATAGCTCTATCCTTTGATCTGTATTGTGTTGTACCATCTATGATTGAATGTGTTTACTATATATATGTTGATAATCCATTCCTATTTGTGAAATATTGTGTTGGGGCTTTTGTATTGTGTAAGGATCAATTGTACCAAGGTTATGCATTACTGGTCCTGATTATTAACTGTTGAGAAAGAGAAATTAAAGTTGCCAATCATGTTATAAGATTGTGCAAATGATGTAATGTGCTTTATTGTATGTTTTGTATTATAATGATCAACTTTTGGCTTTCTTATTCATTTATGTTATGTGTTGGGCATTTGGAAGTATCTAAAAGTCTTTGTGAAAGTCCTTGCGATTTTTGGTTGATTCTTGTTTTAGGTAGTCTCATTTGGATGTTTGGTGTCAGCCACTTGCTATTTTTGTTGTTTGCTTGTGTGTGGGGCCTAGTTTTGTCTCCTAGCACAGAGGGAGTGGGCCTCAGGGTTCCACATGATAGGGTGGTATTTTCCAACCACCCATTAGGGTTTAGGTGGTACAATTCATGTGTAAACATGGAGAGTCTTTCCTTCCACTTCATTCCAGAGCTGGTTTTATGGTGCAAATGATATTTCCAAGAAAATTGTGTCCAATATGTATTTTATATATATGTACCTCTTAGATGAATGAATCTTGTACATTTTAGCATTCTTGTAAAGGAAATGTAAATGAATTGATGTAATCTTGAAGATGTATTTATTGTTGGTTATGATGCAATGGAAAGGTTAATGTAGCAATGTTGTAGTGATGATGCATATGAGCATAATTTTAGTAGTGGATGTGATCTATATTTATGTACCTATTTCATGGCATTGATTAAGATTAGGTTCATATTGTCATAGGGTTAGATGAGATTTAATTATATTTAGATTCATGTTGGCATATGTAGAATGATGGTTGAGATTTAATTTTCATTTATGTTTATATGATTGATTGGATGTGTTCTTAGTGTATCACATGTCTTTCTATAGGTTTAGTTAGTGTAGATGTGTCATAGTAGTGATTTTAGCGAACCATGGTGGATAGGTGTGTAAGAGGTTAAATGGTTAATGTTACTTTTAGGTCATTATGTGATTATGATATGATGTTAATGTAATGATATTATCTATGCTAATTTTTTAAGCTACATTAGTTGTGCCATTTTATATATATCTTTTTAAATTATTGGCATGATGTTTGAGATCTTTTGTGTTAATCCACTAAGTCCCTTAGCGGGGCGTTACAGATGATTCATTGGATTTTTATTTTATAGCTTTCATTATTGGATGTTTTCTTTCCATAGATTCATCTCCCTTTTTTTTAATAGTTGGAATTACTTTTTAGGTGGCATGATAAATTTTAACTATGTTTTATACGAATTTCTTTTGCACTGTCTAATTTCAAGGTATATGAATTCTATAAAAAATAGTTCAGTTGCAATGATAAGCGGATAAGCAAGAAATTAGTTGTACACAAATTTATAGATGGTGCAGAATTAGGTGCAGTGACCACCACGGTCAACTCATACACACATAAATACAAAATGCACAACTATTTCATTGTAGCAACTACAAAATTGTTTCAATGATACACTAAGTATTTCAGGTTGCAATGATAGCATTAGAAGCAAGAACTTGGGTAAACACTAAAATGGTATAGAGGGTATAGTATCAGGTGGAGAAATTCTACTTATCAAGTAGTAGTTACCACTTCATACACTCCCAAATACAAAATGCAGGCCTATTTTTATTAGTGTAGCAATGCCAAAGACCTAGTATTATGCACTCTGAATAATTGCATCATAATTTCATTGTATATTGATGGGATTAACTATTTGTTTTCTTTCTCTATTTACATTGAAAAATCTGTTTGATTGTTTTCAAAAACAAAAGGGGGCCCAATTTTTTTCCTTGAATATTTCAGCTCAAAAACAATGACAAAAGAGAGCATAATAAAATTCTAGGGCAGTTAAGCACATAATTAAATATAGTTTTCTTATTTCCACATATACTATTGTAGAGGGAAGGTGATTGAAACCAAGTTATTGTCAATGGTGTAAAATAAATTATCTTCAAATATATTGTCTTGTAAATGCTAAATTTTAGTGGTTTTGTAGCTGTGAACTTGCATGTTTTTCTTATTGACATAGGGTTTTCATATCCAATTTTTCAAAAACCAATATATATAACTATTTTTAAAATGCCTTTATTATTTTCTTATAAATCCATGGAATTAATTATGGAGAAAAATCTACTCCTTCCAAGCGTGAACAATATTAAGGTGATCTTTGCCCATAACCTAACAACTAGGCTTTGATACCAAAGGAAAAAAACTTTGCATCAATATAAAATATTTCCACAAAACTTAATTAGTGAAAAATATGCAAAAGAATAGACAAACATGAAAATAAGATGACACAAGATATATTGTAGAAAAATATACATGAGGGAAAAACCAAGCCTCCAAAACTATCCACATAATGTATTATCTCATTCATAAATATGATACTACAAATACATAGTCTTCATGAATATGTCCAAAACATCAATCTCTCTACATGCACCCCATGTGAACAAGTAAATGGAAATTATGTGACAGGTACAAGAGATGTTTAATGAAATTTAGCAAACAAGCAAAAGGTTATAGAAAAAAGAGACCGACAAAAAGAGAAAAAATACAATAAATAGAGGAAGTGAGAGAATGGCTTGAATCTACAATCAAAGATGAAAAGGAAAAAAATGAAAGAATTGAAAAAAAAAAAAAGATTAAAAAAGAAGATAGATGGGGAGGATAAAAAAAATATTGAGTGAGTGAGCAAGCAAGCGAGAGAGAATAAAGAGAAATATATTGAGAAAAAATATAAAAATGTGAAAATATAGAAATTGGCAAGGAAGGTAGATAGACAAAGAGAGATAATTGAGAGGATGAGTAAAATAGATAACAAATAAAAGATAGAAAGCGACATGGGGAGAGAAAATAAAGAAATATTTTTTATTGGTGAAGCCATGGTTTCTAGATTTCAATCCTATGACAAATAATTCCTTGGTTTTACCAATTTTGATTAATTCTTTTCCATCCCTCTTTAGTTTTGGGTTGATTATATAATACACCTATCTTCCTTTTTGTAATAGTGTTATGAAAATGTCATGAAGGAGGATAGAAATTATTCTAAGAAACCTTTGATCCAAAGCGCAAGGAGAAGTATGCTATGTTACTTAATACAAATGGATTATTGGTGTATCAACCAACAAGTACACTAAAATAAAATTATTATTTTTTTTGTAAATTGGCTTCCAAGTAATCAAAATATTTCAATCCAAACCCCTTTCAAAGATGATAAAAAGGTATGAACTTCTTTTTCTTTTCTTTTTTTGTTGACTTAGGGTTGTCCCTGTGACCCATCCCAATGCCCAACCCGCCTTACCTTAGTCTTACATTCTGCCAAGTTGGGGTTAGAAAGGGGTGAGCTAGGTCACAAGGATATAAATTCTTCTAAGGTACCTTTAATCCAAAGGGTAAAGAAGAAGGGTGTTATGTTACTTAATACAAATGGATTGTTGGTATATCAATCAAAAGGTACATTAAAATCACATTATGATTATTTTATAAATTGGCCTTCAATTAATCAAAATATTGCTATCCAAACCCCTTTCAAAGATAATAAAAGGTATGGATTTTTATTTCTTCTCTTTTATTGTGTATCCTCTTGACCTAGTCCAATGCCCAACCTACCTTACCTTGGTCTTACATTTTTCCAAGTTAGGGTCAGAAAGGGGTGAGTTGGGTCACAAGGATACAACTTCTTCTAAGGAACCTTTGATTCGAAGGGAAGAGGAGAAGGATGCTATGTTAATACAAATGGATTGTTGGTGTATCAATCAACAGGTACACTAAAATCACATTATGATATTTTTGTAAATTGGCCTCCAATTAATCAAAATATTCCAATCCAAACCACTTTCAAAGATGATGAAAAGGTATGAACTTATCTTCTTTTTTGTTGACTCAGGGGTATCCCTGCAACCCAACCTAATGCCCAACCGGCCTTACCTTGGTCTTTTAATTTTTTCAAGTTGGGGAGAGAAAGGGGTAAGTTGGGTCATAGGGATAGAAATTCTTCTAAGGAAAATTTGATCTAAAGGGCAGAGGAGGATGCTATGTTACTTAATACAAATGGATTGTTGGTGTATCAATCAACAAATAAACTAAAATCACATTATGATTTTTTTTGTAAATTGGCCTCCAATTAATCAAAATATTCAAATCCAATCCCATTTCAAAAATAAAAAGGTATGGAATTCTCTCTTTTTTTGCTGACTCGGGTATCCCAATGACCTAGCCCAATGCTCAACCTGCCTTACCTTGGTCCTAAATTATGCCAAGTTGGGGTTGGAAAGGGGTGAGCTAGTTCACAGGGATATAAATTATTTTAAGGAAACTTTGATCCAAATGGTAGAGGAGAACGATGTTATGTTAATACGAATGGATTGTTGGTGTATCGATCAACAAGTACACTAAAATCATATTATGAATTTTTGGTAAATTGGCCTTCAATTAATCAAAATATTCCAATCTAAATCCCTTTCAAGGAAAATAAAAAGGTATGAACTTCTCTTTCTTTTCTTTTTTTGTTGACTCGAGGGTTTCCCTGTGACCCAACCCAATGCCCAACCTACCTTACCTTGGTCTTACATTCTGCCAAGTTGGGGTTGGAAAGGGGTTAGTTAGGTCACAGGGATAGCAATTCTTAAGACACCTTTGATCCAATGGGAAGATGATAATAATGCTATTTTAATACGAATGGATTGTTGGGTATCAATCAGTAGGTACATTGATATCGCATTATGATTTTTTGTAAATTGGCCTCTAATTAATCAAAATATTCCATTGCAAACCCCTCTCAAAGATGATAAAAAGGTATGAACTTCTATTTCTTCTTCTATTTTGTTGACTCAGGGGTATCCTAGTGACCCAACCCAATGCCCAACCCACCTTACCTTGGTCTTTCATTCTACCAAGTTGGGGTCGAGAAGGGGTGTCATGCTAGGGCAAGACTAGTCCCCGAGGGATGTATGCAACAACCTGCAAGCCATGTGCATTTGGTAAACTCAGACCTCAAAGTCAAACCAAAGACCATGGAGAGCATACCCATGACTTAAGCCTCCTTCGTTGTTCGTGTGGGCTCTAAGACAAACTCAACTTCTATTCCTTCTTAGGAGAGAAAATGAGGGTATAGAGGCCAATTTTTAATTCTATTTTAGCATAGATAAATCAATTACTATATATTTCGCTAACATTGTCAAATGATTGAAAAAATGTTATGTATTAAAAATTGAAGGAGAAAGAGAAAGGTAGAGAGAAAAAATGAAGGGAAGGAATGGGATTAATAAATTAGATACAAAGAAAGATAATAGGAAAATAGATCTAGACATAAAATAGATAGAATGAGAAGTGAAAGAGAAAGAATAAAAAAGGAAAATAAAATAAATAAATAGAGAGAAAGAGGTAGGTACATGGTGAGACAACAAAGGAAAGGTTGTGAGAGAAAGTCAAAAGATAAAAAATGGATAAAAACTATACAAATATAAAAAAGGAACATTAAAGTTAAAGAAATAAAAATCAAGAAAGAATAACATAGAGATGAATAAATAAATAATGAATGACCCAAAAACATAGAGAGATAGAGAAGATAGAGACACAACAAAGATATACTCATGTAAGAAATTTGAATAAATAATAAACAAATTTAGAAAGACTTAAAAGACATAAATAAATAAAGTGGTGAGAGAGTGAGAGAATTTCAAACATAGAGATAAAGATTACAAAAAGTGCCTTAGAAAATGAAAAATAAAAAGAGGGAAACAAAAATAGAGAAATATTGATGAAAAAACAAAGAATCATTAAAAAAAATATGCATGTAAAGAATAAATACAAAGAGAGAGAGAGAGAGAGAGAGAGAGAGAGAGAGAGAGAGAGAGAGAGAGAGAGAGAGAGAGAGAGAGAGAGAGAGAGAGAGAGAGAGAGAGAGAGAGAGAGAGAGAGAGAGAGAGAGAGAGAGAGAGAGAGAGAGAGAGAGAGAGAGAGAGAGAGAGAGAGAGAGAGAGAGAGAGAGAGAGAGAGAGAGAGATCAAAGCGATAGATATTGAGAGAGTGTTAATGTGACAGAATGAAAAAATTACAAAATAAATGATAGAATGGATAGACAAGATTTAAACCAATATTTCTTCAAATCATAGAAGCAAATATCTTTAAAATACTATGAAATATTCTAGTATATCTTTTTCTCAACAAGGTTCCAAACATTTTCTTGAAAATATCGAAACTTTTTCAAAATATCTTTGACCAAAATTTTTGCCAATATAAATTATTAGCAATATGTCACTAGAAATATCACAATAAATTAGTTTTTCTTTTATATAAGCATCAAACCTTCAATTTCTTTGTTATTCTACTCTAGAACTTTTATAAACAGGTTATACACCTTGAACAATGTAAGTAGCTATTAAAATTTTCAAATGCCATTATTGAATAGTCGAACATATCTATTGCTAAGGGACAAAAACTATTGCTATCGTTATTTTAAAAAATGAACATGGTTATCTACAATTGTGAAGACACCTAGCATAATTGGTTTTGAAAACCTTGTGAATAGGAAACATTATTTTTGTTATTTTGATTAGTAACTACAACTATTGCCTTTGATAATAGCAAACAATGTTGTCATTATTCATGATTTGTGAGCAGTAGACAAGATGTTCACACATACATGACAAGACTTCTTAAAATATAACACATTAATAAACACCCCTTTACCCTTAATGTCAAATGATTATGCTATCTTTTAACTGGACATTATTGATGCATCACAAATTATTCAATGGAAGATGGTTTGACAATGCATGACAGTAGTTCTCAAGATAATAATAACACAAACCTAAATGACAACCATTAAGTATCTTAACCATGAATTCATCATACCACAATACAGTCATCATGGGAAGGGACTATGATATTTCCAAAACACTAATTAAGGGCAGTTCTATGATTAATACAATCAGGGATTGTATGACAGAGGAAGACACTATAGCTTTGAAGAGACAAGGTAAGAATGAAGGTCATCATGAAATACAATAGAGGATAGTCTAATGTGGTGGAGATTACTATGTGTGACAGTAGTGCATGAGAAGACAACATCAGAATGCCAAGTAAAGGCCTATGGAATGATATCAAATGAATAGTCAAGGGTGTGGAATTTTGACGAGGGACATGAAAGGTTTCCCAAAGCATTATTATGGCAGAAATTTTATGGGATAATGGCATGAGAAGATCAATTTCAGTAGTATGATTTAGTCATATGATAGTGGTATTGCTATAAGATAAAGAATGGAAGGTCCATAGTGGATACCAAAATGAAGGATAGTCAAGAAACTGGTGATAAAGCCATGGCAAGAGGTTCAAACAAGTGGACAACAAAAGTTGAAGATGGAAGATAGTATGATCATGCAATGGATGCTATAGGATAATTAAAAGACACGTGAGTAGCTATAAGGACTGGTGATAGTCTAGTGATAAATGGATAAGAGTTCAAGAGCTTGTGAAGCAAGACAGTCACCATGAGAGGTGACACTGAAATTAGTTAGTGTTAAACAACATTAAAGAATGACATGACAAGGTTGGGAAAGTTACAAGTCTCTTACAAAATTTGAGAATTTTTTTTCAAAAGTAGGAGTCTTTGAGTCAAGAAATAAGGCTATACAAGACAAAATTCATGTGCCCATAAGCTTTTCCTTAGTTTTTCCTCATTAAAACTTTCATTGAAGTTTTTCTCCGCTCTTTACCTGCCAGGTTGGTAGGTATGTAATAGGGATATGAAGACAAGTTAAAGGGAAGTGGATAAGGAGAATTTTAGCTACACAATCATGAAAGTGATGAGACAAACATCATGATAGATAGTTCATAGAGAAGTGTGGAAGACATTCATGATAGACATAATAACCAACATCTATTGACAACCATTTTATAAAAGAACAATGACCATGCCAAAGAGGAGCAATGATCTCCAAATTGTGATGAGGTTATGAGAGACAACTGATAGACATGAAAAGAAGATTGTGTATGTACTGAATGCACAGTGGTATGATTGCATGGGATATGACAACAAAAGTGAAACTAAACAATCATAAATTATCATTATGCAAGGGGTGGTCTTTTCAATCAAAGGCAGACAAGAGAATATTTCAAACCTTATGATATTCAAAAGGTCCAAGAGGTGGCAGACCATGAGCTTTACTAAGGGGAGGAGTCCTTAAATTATGAGGATAGCTACCATCTCAAAATGAAGGTAGTCATTTCAAAGTACCTTGTGATTTATGACAATTATCTTACCACAACCAATGAGAGAACAAAGCCATGAAAGGAGGTCAAATGGTAGTATCTTTAACTGTGAGGACAGTCACAATGGACTCTCTCTACCCCCTTTTTGTTAAAAAAATGTCACAGATTCAACCTATTCAAGATTCAAAGCATCGTCGAATAGATAAAAATTCTCAGAACATGGTAGATAAAAATTCTCAAAACATAGTTTTTTCTAGTTTGGTTTTGTATTTTTTTAAGCTATACATTATCAGACATTTAGCGTTGAACATATGTTTAACATCTGGAATGTTTACAATGGACATGGCCTATTCTTGAATCCATCTCTTGTGTTGTTCATACATATCATGGTGTGATTTTCTTCAAACCTTGTGGAGTTTGTGTTGTTTCTAGAATTTTTAGGTTTGTGGAGTTACTATTAGTATTTGTTCCAGTTACTAGTGTTGACACTACCAAATCTTGACTTTCACAGTCCATAAATCTCAAGGTCTAATACTTGAAAGAGCATCCACTTACATCAGAGATATTTTGATCAGCATGGTCTCACATTCAATGTGATCTCACCAATGTGGTGTTTGGCAGATCTATGTGTGTCCCTGAGCTTCAGTTGCTAGTGAATATGTCTGCGTGAAATTTGGTTCATATGTCTCTCTTAGGAGAAAGGAGAATAATCTTAATGCAATATCATACTTTCAAGAAATAGTGTGCTTCACCCTCTTGCACTATACACTGTTGAATGCCCTTACTTTACTCCAAAAACATTTCATTATTCTTTGTGTTTTTCTAATTAATTAACACTCATTAAAAATACTCGTCGATGTGCCCATTTCACATGAAGTGTGATTTCCAATTTAATCGTACAAAGGGGATTTGTAATGAAATGTTACAAGAAAATTGATTAACAAATGCATAGCATTAAAGCGTTGTCTAACCATGCAAGTCACTAAAAGTTGATACTGATGTGTAGAATTGAATCCATTCCCTTGTCAAGACAAAGGATAGTTGCCAACTATCACTTTTCATCTAGAATGTTTGCACCTTCCCTTAAATCATTTATTCTTTATTTTTAAAGAAGACGAGCAAATAGATTTTCCTTGTTTCTTTTGCATCAATTGTTGATATTATGCTCCATCTCTATAAGGTTCTATTTGGTTTCATAGCATCAAATATTTTATGCTTTTATTTATATTTTAAATTTTTCTATTGACACTTTTCTTTGGTTACATATGAAGTAACAATTTATTTTCAGTCTCACTATCTGTATGTGAGCTAGCTATATGCACTTTTTTCAAACTCTTGCTCTTAACTACAACCCTAGCATTGGTATTTTTGTTACAAAACATTTAGTGATCCATTCATTGTCTTTTATGATCATGTAAGGCTGGAGTGTATAAACAAATGTGAGCCCATCTACTTTGCATTGATCTGGTTATTCGTATAGTTTGACTTTTCACTTTCAAGAATATTGCTTGCAAATATATTCTTTGTAGATTTGTCTACTTTCTTAGAAATTGGAATACATGTACGAGTTACGCTTCAACCACAGACTTTTATCTCAAAATGATTTAGAAAGCCAATTTTACAAATATCTAGGACCACTGTCCAATTTTTTTTTATTGTCATGCTTGTTATTAAATCTAGTTGTCACCTATAATCATATTCGTTGTGTATATGATTTAATATTTTTCATCCTTCTTAAATGAAATTCAACTAATGTCAGTAGAGGGTTTTTTTTACAAGCAAGTGCCTTGTATTAGGCATTAGGCTTATGTTTGTTTTCTTTATTGCTATACAACTCCTAAACCAAATGTCACAATAGAATAAACAATTGATTGCCATTAATTCATGTTTAAGTAATCATTCTTGCATATGAAGTTTAAATCAAAGGAACACATATTTTTCATCGTCAATATCATTTGCATTCAGATGTGTGTGGCTCATTTTAACTTTTTTTGCAATTTTGTAAGTTTTGTTGAATAGATCTTGAGGTTGGAAACCTATAGAATCTTCAATTACTTCTTATTTTACTTTCGTCCTGAATTTATGGCACAAAATTGATGGGAAGTCATTTTTCTCTATTATGAGGATAAACTTGACTTTGTGGAACAAAAATGTCATGTGAAGTTGTACCTTTTCTTCTTTTCTATATTTCTTTATTTAGAGCCAATTCATTTAGATCTTAAATCACCTTAGTAGTGAAACTATACCTTTTTTCACTCTTATTTTATAATTTTCTTCTAGATACATCTTGTTGTACTATTTTTTAATCATTCCTTTAAATCACTGTAATGTTTTTGAACCTTAGCTTTGTCATTGCAGTATTTCTAGTACATGTCTGCAACATAAATAAAAACCAAGTACCTTGATCATTTAATAAGTTCCACCCACTCTTTTCATGTAAATTTTCATTGCTTGCTCAATTGAAATTAAATTTTGGGATTCCTATTTCAGGTGGTTCCCAAAATCAATTTCCATGGTTTTGTTTACTGGCAATGCTATTTTGACCATGTTGTTCTTATACATCAAATGTTCAATTTTTTTGCTGTTGTAAGGATTTTGTTGTGTACCTGCTCCATGATCCTACTTTTTTTCTAAAGCTTTCTTGCATTCATCTCCAATAAATATACCAATGAATTAATATTGTTCCTATGCTAGATTTCCTAAGGTTTCACTGTCTAAAAATTGCACTCTATAAATGACATGATGGTATTCAAGCTATCCGCATTTGTGAAAATAATAGGAGAGATTATTTGAGATTTCCTAGGAGGAGTCATCTTGCATGAACCGATTATTTCATTTTTGGATTGATTTGCATATTTTCAAAAAGAGGATGTTTATGTACTGCACAATATGCTTTTTAAATTGTAGTAGGTTGAATGGTTTTAGAATTTTCATCTTAGCATTAGTAAAATTGCTTTATGCCAGTAAAGGATGGGATATTGAAAGGTAGTGGAATGGAGTGAGAGTAAGAAATTCTCTATTTAGTTTTTAGAATTCGTAGATATTGAAATTATTTGGTCCTTTGTATCTAAGAAAAATTAAAGAATGCATTTCCTAATTTACTATTATTTGTGGTTGTTTAGTTCATTCAAAGACTTGAAGCCTTGTACCTTTGTAATTTTTTTAGGTGTTAAAATTGGAAGGAATCTAGTTATCAATAGTTTAAACAAGTAGCTTCTCTTTTGACTATTATAATTGTTTTTATTTTCCTTTTTTATTTGGTACATGAATTTGTGTCTTGTATTCATTGGATTGTTCTCGTGATAGATATTTCTTTTCATTGACACTTAACAAGACCCATGCAACATGGCAACACTATGAGATTGTGATTTCTTGGTAAATTCTTGGGCTTAATATTATGTAGAACAAAGAGTTTTGTATGTAGTATATTGTGTAATTTTTACACTCAATACATATAATACACAATGCCACAATTAGTTGTGCTCCTGATTTTTTTTTAAGGTCCCTGTAGGCAGGTTTTTCTTGCCCATGGTTTTATAGCCATTGTATTGTAATACCATTTAGTAGTTTCCTATGCTAATGTGGCCATAAACATTTGCATGGATTAGGGTTGAACACAAGTGAAAAATAATTTTTTTATTGTGAAGGATGAGTTACACTAAGTCAGTGTTGTTATTGTGTTTTTGGCACAATGGTTTCAATGGGTAAAATCTTTTGTTACATTGTAAGTGTCATTTCTTTTTTGATAGTATTATATCTCATTGCCACATTCTATACTAGTTATGTAATGAGAATTCAAATTTTAAAATAAGTTATAAGGTTTTTTATGGGCTAATTCGTATTGCAGAAAAGGTATTTACTCTTCAACACTACCCTAGAAGAGGACTCCCCCAAGTTGGTTGAATATTTCTGCTCTGGATGTAAGTTACAAGCGATGGTATTTCAAATTAATGGTTATATCTTAATTATTTTTCTTATCTACATATGAGATAAATTTATGGATTAGATCATCAGTGATACTGCTTGGATGGTTATACAAACCTTTGAATTGATCATATAGTATTTTCTCCTTCATTTAGGTTGGATTTACTTTTAAATTTTTAATATTTATTATATTTTCTCCATTATATTAAAGGATAAATCATATTGTTCACTTTTAGTCATTCAATAACATTCTTTTATGCAATTTCTAATTTTGTGGGAATGTTAAATGCCTAACTTGGCATTCCAATCTTCTTTGCAGATTTTTGTGTATGCTCTTGCCTTGCATGTTGTTCTTATGAGTGATGGTTATGTGCAATTGTTAATTCTCTTGGACTAATGCAATCTACACATAATCTTCTTGATGTTTTTCTTCTTCAGGTCAAGGAGAATATTTGCAAGTTTGTGAAGAAGGGTTTGATACCATCACAAATTGGTGTAATTCTTCATGACTCCCATGGAATTGCTCAAGTCAAGAGTGTGACAGAAAGTGAGATATTATGAATTTTGAAAGCACATGGTATCAACTTTGAGTTTTAGGCTTTATTTATAAATTTTTACATTCTAGTTTTTGATGACTTGCTTAAAAACCTATTATGTATGGCCATGAAATTTTATTGAATTTTTCCTAAGACAAGGATTTTTGTAGGACTTGCACCAAAAATACCAGAGGATCTATATCACCTGATTAAGAAGGTAGTTGTAGCAAGGAAGCATCTTGAAAGGAATCACAAGGATAAGGATTCTAAGTTCTGCTTGATTTTAATGGAGAGAAAATTCCATAGGTTGGAAAGATATTACAAGAGGGTCAAGAAGTTTCCACCTGTTTGGAAATAGTAAGATATTCCTTATTTTATATTTCTTGTTTATCCATATTTATGAGGCATACAATAAATATAATTTGTTATTTTTCGAAATCTTTTGTTTTACTATATGTTCAATGGGAGCATGTTCCTGATAAATGTGTTCCTTATTTTACAAGGATGTAGTAGGAATGTCCCTGGGCTCTCTTTGCAAGGAATGATTAGTTTAGGGAACATCCCCACCGAATCTTCTTTCCCATTGCCTATTCAAGCTCTTCCCTAGTCTGTGTCAGCGTTTCTTGTGCTCTTGGACCATACTTTTTTGAGTTTTGGTGGGGTTTCTTATGCACCCTATACCTTTCCCCTACAAATAATCTGTAATATTTTCTAGCAAATTTTCTCTTTGACAATGCATTGCCTCTCCAACTTAGACAAGATTTTACTAGTGTAAATGAATACTCTTTTTGTTGATATTAATGCTACCCTCTTTTGTCTAGATTTTAGGGAGCAGAGGCTCTACCTAAGTATCCATACCTTTTTTATCCACATTAAAAGGGGATTGTATGGAACAATAGTTACTGTTGCTTTCTGAATTAAAAAAAATAGTGATACTAATGAAACTAGTTAGGATTATGTAGATATATAGTTTCATGGTGGCATGGTGGAAGTTGGTCTTTTAACCTGTTTGATAATGAATATAGTTGAGATTGAAATGGTTTTTGTTACTAGTTCTGATTCTTAACTCTTAAGTGATAATTAGCATTGATTGATTAAAAGTTTTTGTTGCTACTAGAAAGGCTCCTATTGCTGCTATAGGTGGCATTGACTGATTAAAAGTTCCCAATCCATTTCCTAGATGCTTGGATATGTTGCCACTGCTCCATAATTACCAAAAACTACCTCAACATGAAAATAAGACATGTTTTTCATGAGGTTTGAAGTGGAAATTGATTCCTTAAGGTGTAGAATAAGGTTTTGAATATCCCATACAATACTAACTCTTCCTTTACATTTGCAAATAATCTTTTTTGTCTCTTGACGATCTTCTTCAAAGGTAACTGTTGTTTAATTTTTTCTTGGTACTTTACTCAATAAGTTACTGTCCTCCATTATTTCAGTGCACTATCCCTTGTCTTTGTTCATTTTCATTGAAACCTCTAGGGACACTATCTTAGCTTGATCCTTAAGAAATTGGTGAAGATTATCCTTTTGACCAATTAAGGTGACTGGATTATGGATTGTGCCCTCTTTAACTTTTTCATTTCTTTCCTTTAAAGACTTATCACCTATCATGAATATTGACCTCTTCATGACTTCACTCCATGATTTCAAGTCTTTATGCTCTTTCCACCTTTCTTGAAGATTTTTCCTTAAAATCTATTATTGTCATTGTCCATTGCATTCCTTTAAGCTTTTCCTTTATCACCACTATCAGATACTTTGCAATGTTATGCCATTCTTTTCTGAACTTTAAATACTAATCTCTTCATGGTAAATTGACTTCCCTTAGTGCATTTCCTTCATGCTTTGTCTTTCCTAATGACTGTATAAAATAATTCAAACTAATCTTTATGAGATCTTTCACTATCCCTTCCTTGAGCTCATTACATTTTTGAAACCTCCTACATGAGCATACATGGTGGATTGTCTCCTTGAGGTGGTTGTTTTCACAAAAAAAATGTCCTAAATTGTTAAAGACTGCCCCTTCCTAAAAAATTGTCTTCTAAATTTTTTTAACTTTGATACTGCCATATAGTCACGAGGACTATCCTCACAATTCATTCTACATTTGAACCTTTAGAAGCTCTATTCTTTTCTCTAGGCTACCCTTTTTCCTAATGGTTTTGCACCACTCTCTGTTATGATTGCCATTTTTCTCCATAGGTCTGCTTGTTCTAACTTCCCAGGGTCATTCTCATATTGACTTTGACCAACTATCATGTAATTTCTCAATCTCTCCTTGAATGATAGGAATCTCATCACTTGGAAAACTTGTAGAAGCTAAAAATCTTACAAAATTCTATTTCCACAACCTCCAGTAGCTCTTCATAATCCACATCATCAACCTTGTCATGGTCTTGATACTTCAAATATCGATCAACAATTGTAACCATTGCTTGGTAATAAATATGGTATTAAGACATGTAATCCTCTCTCCATGATTATTCATTCAACTGCTCCACTTTGGCTTCTTGAGGAGTTTCCAAGAAATATTGTCTTAATTAGTTTCCACAAACTACACATTATCACCAATCCCATGTTTAGTAGGAGCATCATGATTATTTTGGAAGTAGATAGATATAACATAGAAGAGTAGAATTTTCCATGACTGTTGAAAGAATGGTGCATGGTTTCAGGTTTCCTATTGTCATTTTCTAGTTTCTTATAAATATTATTGAATGTTTATATCTGTGTTATCGAATGTTTTATATCTCAATATAATGTGTATTTTTTTTGTTTTTGTAGAAATGTATTAATAAACTCCAAGAAGGGGATAAAGTTGGGGTGTTGGATCCATTTGATGGTGCTACTATGGGAATTGGGTAGATTCACTCACTATCTATTATACATGGAATCAAATTGAAAGGAACAGGAGATGTAAATGTAAATATTTTAAAGGTCACAAGTAACATACCCCTTTATTATGAAGAAAAAATAGATGGAACTATCCATCTGAAAGAGAAAGAAGCAACCTTCACATGGTGGCCACTAAAATATTTGCAAAAAATGACATGTTTATCATGTACTAGCTATTAGACAACTTGGCCCATTGCTTTATGCAGTAGTTTAAATGTGTTGTTCAAGGATATTTATCATGGTGTATTTGCAAGAGTTGGAAACTCTTAGACTTTGACATTTTTTATTATACACACACACACACACATATATGAACATCTTACATTTCATTAAAATTGCATTATAATTTTTATTGTAGATTACATTTTTTTATCATGATGTTGAATCAATCTTTTATCTTCTAGCATGTTGTAGCTTGTTCGCATATGTAATATTTTTATTTTCTTTTATGTTTTAATTCAAGTTTAATAATATGTTTATTTTTGCATTATACAATTTATGATATTTAATAAATTATTCATATCATATAAATGGAAATTTACTTCTAAATTAGTACTAAATATAATGATTATGCAATTAATAAATTATGTATCAATATACTACTAGTTGACAGAAATCGGTGAACAAAAACAATTAAATAAACTACCAAATGACGACAATTAAAAATTAAAATGACTAAATTTACTACCAATTAATGGAAATCAATAAATTAAAATGACTAAATATACTACTAGTTGACGTCAATTAATAATTAAATTGACTAAATATACTACCAATTGATAGAAATCAGTGAATAAATATGACTAAATATATGACCAGTTGACGGTAAAATAATGATTAAAATGACTAAATCAATGACTAAATTAATGACTAAATATACTACCAAATTGATCAATCAAAACAACCAATAAATAACCTAAAATGGTTTAGTCATAAATTTGGTCGCATTTAAAATGACCGACAATAAACTACTAATGGTAACATGACCAAACTTAGTTATTTTTATGCAAATTTTAGTAGTTTTTTCAATCATTTATTGTTGTTTTTTAGTAGTGTATGTATGTATGTGTGCATACATACATATGTATGTATACATATATGTATGTCATGCATGTATGTATGTATATGTATGTATGCATGAATACATATGTATGTATGTATGTATGTATGTATGCCATGCATACATACACACATGTACATAGTTAATATTTGTATAAATATAAAAACTAAAATTATTACTAATTTAAGATTTAATTTGTATAAATGCATGTCAATTGCTATCCAAATGTCACCTATACCAACAAAGGTGAATGTAGTATTGAAAGGGTAGAGAGGATGATGGGGTTGTAGGTAATGTTGTGTGAAGGGTTCATGACAACATCGGACATAAAGTTAGTCAACCATAGGTGCATGAAACCCTTAAGATTCCACCATATGAAACCCATAAATGGTATGTATATATATACACACAGTTGAAAAAATGATAGGTGCATGATACCCTTAACAAGATGAGTTGCATACATTTTCTAAATATATTGTAGCGATATGAACATATCTTTTGTCTGATTGAAGTCACGGAAAAAGTATCCCTTCTACTTTTCAGAGCTTGTTTGGGCCGTCCTTGTGAGTTAAGCTTAATGTTGCCTTGATTTAGTGTTGCAATGTGGTTGACACATTCACATTAGATCTTGGGCCCTTGTGAACTAAATTTAAATGGTACCTTGCTAAAGTGTTGTGAAGTGTTGTAACACACTTTTCACACTTTTCTAAGGTTTTATCAAATAAATAAACTTAATAAACCTTAATCTTGCCTTATTTGGAGTGTTGTAACACACTCACACTTCTCTAGGCTTGTAATTAATAATGGGACTTTCTTATGCTTTAATTGGCCCTATTTTATAGCCACAAGCCTCATTTATTACATTTTTTTGAGGATAATCCAGACACCAATCATTAGCTAATCATAATTTAGGTGTTTTAGGATTAAGTGGCCTATATTTAGTGATTTGGGACTCATTTACCACCTTGGGTGAATGAGTCCCACCTATATCTTTTGGTCCCAAACCTATTTTCACACATTTCCAAGAAATTTTGATTTTTGGTCCCATACATTATGTTTGATTGGGACTCATTCTCCACCTTGGGTGAATGAGTCTCGTGTGGCCCAAAATCAAATTTAATTCAAATTTTTGGCAGGATTTTATTCACCTAGATCTGATGTCGCCTTTTAGTGTTATAATTTCATGAATTCTTGCATAATTAAGTATAAATACAAGGTTCTTTCACTCATATTTGCACCTAGAAATATAAAAAGTAATCAAGAGTTCACAAGAGCATTCAAGGGTAGATTATCAAGCATTTTAGAGCATTTTTCAAGCATCAATCATCATGTCAAGGATCTCATGCATCATGTTTGTTATTGTGCTAACAATTGTGATGTAGGGTTTATGATTCGAGCAAGTTTTTCATTTAAGATAAACATCATTAAAGTAAGATTCAAGAACCACATCCATTGCAGCCATCTCAAGCATATTTTCAGCACCTTATTGCTAGGTTTTGGTGAGTTGTAACATTGTCATTTGTTCATTCATCATTCTCTATTCATATTTGATTTCATTTCAAGGATTGATTTCCAAAATGGGGTTTGACCAAGGCAAACCCCTATCCACTAACCCAACAACATTTTTCCCTCTCATTTGTGTGTGATTTGTAGGTCTAGGTTGTAGATTTCCTAAGGAGTAAGATTGGAGAAAAGGTGCAAATCATTCAAAGTTGTCATCAAGCCTTAGAGAACATTGGAGAAGACCTACAAGTTGTAAATCGGAGATTCAGATTCAGAAACCAATCAGGAAGGATAGAAAAGAGCAGGATTAGCCTTTGAAGCTTTAGAAAATCCTAACTGGATTGATTCACCACTTCTAGTGAATGAGTCCCATTTTGAATCAAATTTTTAGGATTTTACATATTTGAATACCCTTTTGGCAGATTCCTATTCCTACACAGTTTTCCAAAATCTAGACTGATTCACCTAGCTTGGCGAATGAGTCCCAATTATAAATAAAGTTTGAATTTCTAGTGTTCCAAAACTTCATCCAACCATCTCCAGATTTCCAAGTGCACATTCTATTTTGTAGTTTTTTGTGTTGTTTCATCCACTTTTCTAGGTCATTTCATAGTGCATTTAGCATTACTTTTCATTCAACTATGGTTTAGTGTTTCATCTTGCATTCCATTATATTTTCCAAGTCTAAAATTGGTGGTGAACCCCTTATTAGTCTACTTTCAGCCCCTAGGACAACCCTATTGCAAGATGTCTTTCTCTTTTGCATTGAGATCTCTAGGGTTACCCTTGAATGGAATAGCTTGAAAGTGGGTGTGATAGCACTTAACCATTATTCACCCCCATTTCCCATGGTTGCACTGACTATGTGTATATATATACACATTGTCAATCAAAAGATAGCTACAATAAACCCTTAACAAAAAACCATATGATACCCTAAAATATTGTGAATATATTTATGGAGATTGTAGAGATAGACAAGTGAAATGTCATAAAAATATTTAAAGATATCACATTATGATACAAATATTTCTTGACCAACTATGTGTATATATGTATATGCATATATATATATACATAGTCAACTGGATTACATATCCAAGAAAACTTTAATAGTCGAGCAAATGATAGACAAATGAAATGTCACAAATTCACACATTATTTAAAGATATTGTAGATATACTATACTAGCCTTTCAGTCGGCTATGTGTGTATATATATAAATATATACACACAATTTGTCACAAGATAGTTGTAGAAAAATACATGCAATGGATAGATATTGTCGTTGTGAGGTTGGAAGAAAACCTCAACTATGATGCATGAGTTTACTATTTTCCTTAGGCAATGGAAGTGTTATAAACACAGTAACAATGAAAAAATCATCACCATGAATCACTCTCATAGTCTCCACCATCAGTTATGAAGTGCACCATCATTGGTCCTATTTTGGATGGTGTTATGTTCTCACACCAAGCATGAATGGTGTTGTAGAGAAGCGAAATCAAACCCTACTAAATGAATAGCATGTTGAAGTGATTGCCAAAAGGTTGATAATGAAGGGGAGAGGGGAAGTTAATGTAGATTTAATGCACATTAAGGTCATAGGGACTAGTGTAGTGGGAAATGGGAAAATAGGTACCACACATCCATCACCAGTCCATGCCACTTTTATTGTCAAAAAATGTGATTTTAAAAAACCAATCGGGAAATATTGGAAAATGTGCAAATTGTTCTCTCGGTTAGATTTTTTGGGTTATCAGGTGGACACTCTTGGGTATGCAAAAAAAATTTAGGCTAACATGGAATCTAATGATGTGGACCCCTCATACAATATAGGCCTCACCACCATTGGGCCCTCTCCCTTATTTATTCAAATGAAAAGCAGATCAAGAAAAATACAAATGCAGACCTATGATTTAGAAAGTTAACATCTAGGGGGGAGGGGTTGATACGTTTGCACCCTATCTTCCAAGGTCCACACGAAGCATCACATGGACCTCTAATTAAATTTAATACTCCTGTCACACAACAAAACTAATTTGGAAACAAAAAATTCTTTTTATTTGATTTTTAAATCATATGTCATGTGTACAAATTTGATTTGGCCAAGGTGTCAAAAATTTTCCTATTTGGCCATGTGACCCATCATGACATGGACCCACTCACACATGTTATGTGGCATGATATCCAAATTGGAGGTTGTTTCCACATCTCCAATGAACAATTTTCCACCCTTTATTTCAATTGCTTGCATTAATCACCCGCCACCCCCGCCATTATAACTATGTTTAATGTGTGTACCTTCCATTACCTCCACGACATGTCACACAAATTCCAAGAATTCCTTCATCAAATTATCCTGCTACCTCACACAACATGCTATCTTTCACCCCTTTGTTTCTACCATCTTCTCAACTCTTCTTTGCAAACAAACCAAAAGGTGTTTGTTAATTCTCTCTACAACTTCAATCCTATAACCACTACATGTTACACTTTGATACCGATCTCCCTTCTAGTAGCCACCAATGCATGTTACACTTTGATAACAGTCTCCTTTCAAGCTCGATGATGCTTCCAATTTGGTTCTTCAATTTCATTACAGGGTTCCCATTTCAGTAGGTAAACACGGGGGCCATTGATTGTTTTTTGGTTTGCATTCTTGATATGCTACCTCCTCTAACACATGCATAGGTGTTGGATGAAAACTTCAATAGATCACCACCTATTGTAGTGAATATCCCTCAGTGACACCCCTTTGACCCAATTGAGGTTCTAACCTCACCAAGGCCTTACCAATCTCCTTTTTCATTTTTTAATTTATTATCGACTTTTTTTTGCCCTCTATTAAACATAACTGTGAGGGTCTGTAATTATGTGGGTGGTTTTCTAATATGCATTTTGTATGATTTTTGAATTTCTCTATTTGTATAGAAGGTTATGATTCTTCAAGGGTCCTTCCATAAGAACTTATAAGTTTTTATGAACACTATAAAATGTGTGTTCATAAACACACTACATGTTTAGAGGAAATTAAATCTTTTGTTCAAGCATCACTATGATTTGTGTAATGGGTTTATGTTATTGAAATGGGTTTACAATTTTTTCAGGAATTTTATGATGAAATTGAGTTTGGAAGGTTGTGATTTACTAATTTAGTTATCATATATTTTTCTGCAAAAATGAAAGAGGGTTTTCTACTTTAGGGTTTTGATTTTGTAGGTTTACTAAGTCATGAATTTTTTTCATTTGTCTATGACCTAGTTTTTAAGATTACTCTATTGGTTTGTTCAATGTTATAGGTAAATTTATCATGTTCATCAATTCATTCAAATAAATATTGTTGGTTTTCTCGGTGCCATAGGTAAATTTCTCGTGTTCTCTTTTTCATGTGTTTCTTAGTATAACCCATAGATGAATTAATTGTCTAGCTCATCAATTCAGTCAAATAAATATTGTTGGTTTTTCAATGCCATAGATAAATTTCTAGTGTTCTCTTTTTCATATGTGGCCATAGGTTTTGTATGGTTTTTTCCAACAAGGAGAAAATCATCTTCTTCTTTATTCAGTCTCTTGTATTTGGTATTTGTAGATGTTAGTGTGAAATGTGTTTATTATTGTCTTAGAGGGTGAGAATTTTTCTTTGAATATTCACACATTAATTTAATTCCAAATATTTTGTATGATCATTTCAAGGGATTTGTAGTTGTCAATTGAGCCCAAACTATAGTTTGCAGGTTTCAAACTTGACCAACACTTTAGTTTGAAACTTTGTATAAACTATAGATGTTCAAGCACTTTTCTATTTTAACTTATAATTTTTCTTTCTTGACCTTTTGGTCCCCTTTGTCAATATGTCTACCATTTTCACTTGGAATTGGCTTATGTGGTAATTTTAATTCACATGTGTGTATTTAAATATATATTCATATACTCATACATCATGTCTTAGATAGAGACTAAGGGAATACAAAGCTTGGGTGAATCCTAATAAAATATCAATGCAAATCTATCCTTCATAGTGATATCAATTAGTTGTAATGTTCACATGTGTGTATTTAAATATATATTCATACACTCATACATCACAACTTAGATAGAGACTAAGGGAATACAAAGCTTGGGTGAATCCTAATAAAATATCAATGCAAATCTATCCTTAAGAGTGATATCAATTAGTTTCAATGTGGTACAAAGATCAATGCTTAATAAAATGTTTAGTCATCCCAAATGTGTAAATGATTCAATTAAAATGAATGCTGTGATGATGGATCATTGCATCTCAATGTAGTTCACACCAAATGATCTCTTAGTTCTAATATATATGGTATTTTGTTCCTCTATTGTCATAAGATTTAGGAAGTTTTCATAAGTAATGATAGTGAAACTAAGTGTTAACTAGTAATACATAATTGAAGGTCAAATATTGAATTCGACCTTTGTGGTGATCCAAATCTCTTACAAATTGAATGCAACATTAAAGAATTAGTTTAGAACACATAATCCAACTCACAAGGTAATATGTACAACTACGATGAAATATTGTAGGATATGTGGTGACTAGAATGTGAATTAAAACTTACAAATAAAATATAAGAAAAATATTTTTTGGCCAATGCAATATTTCTCTTATACTTTGGGATGTTCCTCCATGATTATTAAGACATAAAGAGAGCTTAATATTTCTATTTTAAGGGTTTAGTATTTGTCTTGTGATTAAGAAGGTATTTTGAACATAGTTCTTGAGAATTAGGAATAATTATCTTGAAAGTGAACTATAAAGGGGTCTACAAAAAAGGGATTATATTCTTTTAGTATGAAGGTCCACACATATTATTATTTTGTTTAAACCTATTAGTTCACTATTTTATATTAACTATTAATTTTATATGATTGCACCTCTCAAAGTTGAATACAATATTTGGTATTTCAATATCTGTTTGGTAATACTAGTAGGGGAAATCATGTTCATACACAACAATATATTGGGATTACAATATGAAGAATTATCTATTGGTTAAATGTGTATTATATGGGATTCTAAATACATTTGATGGTCTCTTATTGCTTGCATCTATCCATAGAATGAAAGTAATTTTAGAACCTTAATGTGACACCACTCTTACAAAATTAAGATTTAGAATTCAATATTATTATAAGATAGCACAATAAGTTGAAGTCAATATTACTAATAGTATAATATGGTGATGTTAGTGTAGGTGATTGTGTATGAACACAAGTATAATTTTTGTATGAGGCATAAGAGCATGATGCTAAGATTGAGATGGTGTGAACAAGTTAAATCAACTTGTTAGAAACAAAAATGATATGTGGCATTCCTCCTTTTTCCTTACTATGATGTGTTAATTTAAGCTTGTATTAATGTTCCATTATCCCTATGTTAGAGTTATACTATAATTCATAATAAATAGTGTAATTTTTGAGAGTATTTGTCTTACTAATGTCATTATCAAGGGTCCATAAATGATTGTTGTTCCTTATATTATTATATATTAATTTTAGTGGACTTATACCTCTAGAAACCAAACATTGGGGTTATATTTGTACATATTATCATGATCGTTGATATGTTTAAGAAGATATATTCAAATTAACTAATTTTATCTTTCTCTATGAAACCCACCCTCCTCTCTTGCCACTAACTTACTTCTACCTATCTTAGTAGTTTTATACGTAACCCATAAGTGAGATGTGAATCTATTTTCTTATCATAGATTATGTTGCCATATTCAAATACTAAGAGAGAACATGACTTTACCCTAGACATGCTAAATTTAATTATTATACATATTGTGTAAAGGTCTTATAACTTGTGAAGTACCTCTATTTATGATTATCTATTTAACCATTAAAGATGCATAATACATTTGTGCCTTTATTTAAAAATATTAGGCAAGGTAGAATGTATTTGATGATATGTATATCGATTATGAAGTCACCCAAACTAGTTACTTCTATTTAAAAAATACATGGTCCATATTCATAAACCCATCCACAAAGGGTAAAATTCCACCTAGTTCCAATGGTCTGCGAGAGAGCCACACTTTCTCTATATTTGGTATAAAAACCCCTTCATGATATTCTCTCTCATCTCTTTTACTTCATACAATCACATCAATTAGTAAACTCATGATAACATGGTCAAAAGATATCATTGGTATGAGGACAATGACTTACTGATTGATTTCTAGATGTATATTTGATATGTGTGATACATTTTCTATGATAAAGAGATGTCCATGGATATGCACTTGTAGGTGACACATTGTGATTCTATCAATTGATTCTTACTAATAGGTAGCAAGATTACATACATTTTCATTTACTAAAAGGTTAGCCACTCTTTCAGTCTATTTGTTTGCATTAATTGCCCACTACCCCTCTTATGTGCATCTATGTTTATTATGTGTCCCTTCCCTTTAAGTCCATGGCATTTCGTAAAAATTCCTAGTTAATAGTTTTGTTTCTCTTGTATATAATGTAAGTGTATTTCCTAGTTTGTTGTGAATGTATATGCATATATTATACATGCCTATCCAATATGATATTTTTTAAATTCTTACTATTTTTCATCTCGTTTCTTTAATTTTTCCTTCATTATAGTCATAGGTTAGCAATCTTTCTCGGTATATACATGTATACATATATACACAAATATCTATGTATACATATATGCATATGTGTATATATCTATATATTATACATATATTTACATTCTAATACCAAACACCACTTGCAATAAATGGTCCATTGTAATCAAAAGCCTATACATTGTATAGGCATTCGCACTACACTACCAACAATTTGTTGCAAATGTCAACATGTATTACCATATATAAAAATTTAGCAATTATTATTTCTTCTGGTATGCAAAAAAGTGCCACAAAATATAGGGGACTTGATTTTCCAAAGGCCTTTCATGTTTACCTATATTGCACTTCACAACTCAAAGGGAATTGTGGATAAGTGCAACATAGGTTACCATTAGTAATACTTTTGGAAAATCAAGTCTTCCTAATGCATTATTGAATACATAAATTACCAAAATCCATTCATCCATGTCACATGTGCCTATCACCTCAAAAATAAGAATAAGAATAATACCTATGTCCATCTTTCAAAAAAAAAAATCATCCATGTCACTTGTGTCCATCTTCCAAAATAAAATAATAAATATTTAAGACTTCAGCCCATAAAGAATTCGGCCTTATCAATGAACACATCCTTCTTAATAAAATTTTCATTATATAGGCATCTATTGGTAGTGCCAACAATAGTTAAATAAATTTGGACATGAAACTATACCCTCCTATGAGGTGGTAGCAATTGGGAACATGTGGTTTTTAAAATCCTCTCTATGTTAAAATATGTTGTAGTCTACCATTCAAAGTGAATTGGATGACTACTGCAACATAGTTTAACACTATAGAGGTTTTCAAAAAATCGTGTGTCCCCATTGCATAGGAGAGAGGGAATGATACATGCAAAACCTATATTGGAAGGTTCACATGGAGTGCAACGTGTACCTCTAATAAAATTTAATATTCTTGCCACATAGGAAAACTATTTTGGAAACAAAAATATCCTTTTTATTTGATTTTTTAATCATATGGAATGTGTCAAAACATGATTGAAGGCCAAGGTATCAAAAAAATTCCTATTTCAAGACACACGCACATACATTTGAGATGTACTCAATTGTGATATGTGTTTTCTCCTAAGACCATGAAATCACATAATGAACAATTGCTTACATGCATTATTTTGCTTCAAAAATTGGCTAGCTAAGAGACTAAACAAACCAACAATATTTATATGATTGAATTAAAGAACAACAAAAAAATAGATATGTATAATAATAAACATACATATGTATATATATACATATATGTATATGTATATATATATATGTATAGGCTATATGTATATTTATATCCATATGTATACACATATGCATATGTAAAGAATCTAACTTCGAGACTAAACAAACCAACATTATTTATATGACTGAATTGAAGAACAATAACAAAGTATATATGTATAAGCCATCACGGCAGTCCACATTGAGAACATTGAACTCCTTTCAACTGTGCATATTTCCCCGACCGAGTCTAAGAGCCCTCCTTGGAAGCCCAATTTGGGCAATGTGGGGAATCCTAAAGCCAAAATCACCACCAAAAAAATTAAGGGTGGGTTGTGTTAGAATTGTAAAATTTTGAATTTTTACAGTCTATTTGCATTCAAGGGTTTCCAACATTGAGTCCTTATCATGTGTATAAAATCCTCTTTTTCCATTTGCTTTGCTTATTTTTGTCATGAGATCCATTTAAATCCGTCTACCTCTGTTGATTTCATTGAAAGACCCATATCGGAAAGACATAGTGAAAGTCTCCCCGAGATGTATTTTTCACTAACATATGTTTGTGCAGATAATCGGCATGACTTTTCTCTTATTTCAGCGACTGCAAAGATCCATATCAGCATGTGTTGGGGCATCGTTATAAGGTCACAGCGAATTCAATTGATCTTTCCAACTAGCATGTGGAGGGGTCATTTTGGCCAAACCGATTGGTATCGGCAGGATGTCACAACAAAACCATTTAGTTTTACCGATTGGCTTGCAAACAAATGTTTCGGTAAGACTTATGTGCTTCGGTGAAGGTTTGGGCGACATGATTGTTGTCTTGCCGAACTTAATACGGGGGAATCTAAAAAGGTATTGGAGAAAGTGTTGGGATCTTGCCGACTCAGAAGATATGCTGACAGAGATGTGTATCACCAGGAGAGGAACTTTTGACATAAGGTTTCACCGAAGTTTGGAAGTTATACCGACAGGCGGCTCGGGGTGAGTTTCACCGAATAAGAATGATATTGGTAAAACATTTGGCATCGATATAGGTCTTCCAAAAGATATTATGTTTTGCCGAAAGTGTTATTTTATTGATAGGTTTTTCGGTGAGAAAACTTGGTGGATATGCCAAAGGGAGAATTCGTCGGTGAAAGGGTATTTTTTTCTCAGCGACTGTGACTTGAAGAATGCATATCGGTATAACACAAAGAAGTCTATGTAGCATCTCCCCAACTCAGAATTGTTATAGCGATACAAAAAACAGGAGCAACAGTCATCATTTTTGGAGTCCAGGTGTCGATAAGACTGCATTCTGTCTTGGCGAAAAGGTGCAATAGACGTTGAAAAGGGATTTTTCTCCAGATTTGAAAATCTCTCATTGAAAGGACACTTGATGTGACAATGCCAGTTTTAAATTGGTGTTCATTCGTGCTTCATTAATGGCGCGACGGGATATAATAGTAAAGATTGAGTCAGTTCTTCATTTCTGAATTGATTATAGGTGAATTGGCGTGTTGAGTAGAGAACCGAGACGTTTTTCAGTCTAAGGAGCTCGAGCAGAATACTGTAAGTGACTATTCCTTAGTTTTTGCATTTCGATTCTGTAAGCTTGAGAATGGAATCTTCTGGTTCTGGAAAGGGTAAGGGTAGAAAGCTTGGTGGGAGTAGTGTGTCAAAAGGAAAGAAACAGAAGGTTGATACAGAACATGAGGGCATTGAAAGAAGGTTGAACCAAGACCTGATTGATCAATTACCTGGTTCGGGTCCTAAAGCTAGAAGGTTTACATAGCTTAGGGAAGAAGTTGATAAACTAGATGACAAGTGTAGGTTCATAGGTGATGTCTGGACTGCCATAAGAGGTTATGAGCTTTTTGATTTCCATTATCACAGAAGAAACCATTTTGAACCAGTCTGCAACCCATGGAAATTGAATGTAGGGAAACTGGTGTGCCCTAATGTTTTTGTAAATGCAGAGTTAGTAAAAGTGCATGCAGATAATTATGATCCGAAACATAAAGCTATATATGACCCATCTAGAAAAACCACAGATATACGTATCCAAAGAAGCAGTGGGTGAGGTTTTCAAATTGGAAGGGTTCTGTAATGAGGAGATCGGTTGCGAAGAGTTGGAAAAGGAGTTTTCGAGAATGGATACAATCTATAAGGGTTGGAGGTTGCCTATTCACAGAGTTAAACAGGGTAGCAATCAGAACCTTTGCAAGATAGTGAGGGGCCTCCTTATCATGTAGATTTGTTTGAACCTTACATGAAATACACATATTTTTCAGTGTGTCAAGTGTTGGGGATGGATGCTCCAGAACTCATGTCAATTGTGCTAATGATTATCACAGCAGATATTTAATATCATAACTCTAGGCCATTTGATTATGCTTCATATATTGCTAAGGAGCTTGATTCAGGATTGATGGCTATAAAGAGTGGAGCTTCTATTGTCCATCTCAGGCATTATTCATTATTGATGCATTTGGTGTTGTATTTTGGTCAGGAATTGGGAGTATGGCCTCTAGAAATGAGAATTTTGCAGATTGGTAAGGAAGGTGAGGCATTAGCTATTCAACTATGGACTGCTATTTGGGACAGTAGGTTTGCCAATGCTAGTTTCATCCACTTTGAGGAGTACTTTGTGAAAACTTTGTATAGGTTGTATAGGTACCCTTGTAATTATTCTTTGACTAATGAGATTAAAAGATTTCTTCATCCCAAAGATTTCAATGGGCCAATTGATCATAATTGGGGTGACTGGTATTGTTTGGAAGGAGCCACAATGATCAGGGTGTATGGGTTTGATGGTACCCCTTTTATTCTACCAAAGACAATTCCAAACAGGATTGCATATTTGGAAATTGTTAGATAGATGGATTACAGCAGTGTGATGATTTTCAGTTCTTATGGGAAGCAGGCATTTATGCCTAGTACATTATGCTTTGGTGATTTCACTGTATTGGCCAAGGAAGGATATAATTTAATTCATGATAGGTTATTGCATTATAATATGAAAAGTGGACCACCCAGAAAAAACTTTGACCCTGAAGGATATATCAATTCAGCCAAAGAAAAGATTAACTTTGGAAGATATCAGCATGTACCTTATCCTTTTGATGATATGATCAGAAATCTAGATGAAGAGGAAGCAAAGGCGATGGTTGAAAGTTATAACCAAGGGCTACATGATATGGGAACATTGCCTTCTGGAGATGAGGAAACCCCAATGGATGAAACGCCACAGAGCAAAACGGAGAAAGCATCTAGGTTAAGAACTCAGCAATATGTTTTCCCAATTAGAGAATAGAGTATTGGAAGCGGTGATGTTGATGCATGGCATATGAAATACAGATCATTTGTTTCAAATGATGAATTTATAACTTCTCCAGAGTTTAAAGCATTTTTGTACAAACTGAAGGGGAAAGAAATAAGAGAAGGTGTGGGTGCTGTCACCTCTAGGAATGAAGAGCAATTGTTGGATCAATTGAGAAAGTGTGTGGATGATGAGATGAAAAATATGACTCCTGAAAAGGGGAGGAAAATGTTGGAGGATGCTGGTGTCATGATCTTTCCTCGACTTGATTTGAATTCTACATTGGTGTTTGATAGTTTCTTAAGAGATAGTAACAATACAAACAAACTTGATAAGGAAAAGGTGACATAAGTGTATGCGGGTTCTAAGTATAATACTGATGAGGGATCATTGATGATATGGGCTTTGTATCCCCCTCACAAGAAATTAGTGGTGATTGATATAGAGAAGGCATTTGGCCATGTTATGACTCTAAAGGTGGGAGAGGTTGATCCTGTGGTTACTACAGAGATTGGGATAGACATTGCAAAATTGAATAAAGCATAGATCTAGGCATTGATAAGAGAAAGAGAAATGTACAAGGCAAGTAATGAGAGAATGTTAAGAGAAAATGATACATTGAAAGACTTGGTTGGTGTTTCGATAGGTCCAACCAAAATTCTCACTCAAGGAGAAAGCTCTCAAGCAAAGGATCATTGGGTAGGATCAAGTGCCTATAATCAAGGAAAATATGATGCAATTGTTAAGAAGAGGCAGAATAATTTAACATCCTGGTTGAGAAAATTATGGGAAGAATATTCTAATACTCTGACTGCATTGAAGGAGCATGACAGGATGGATGGATGAGTTATGGAGAGGTTTCATGAATTAGCCAAGAATGAGGAGGCTAACGGTATTGCACTTGAAGCTGCAAATCATATTATCAGTCGTCATTGAAATTCTGTGAGGAATTACAGGGAGATAAGCAAGGATTAATTGAAGCTGCCAAGAAAAGAATGGTCACATTTTCTGATAATAGAGGGGAGTTGAAAGATGCCACCCGATGGAAGAATGAATGTGACACAATACTGAATGGAATCATGAAGACATCTTCTATAGAGGATACAACACTAGAGGAAGTGAGCGAGCAAAATGAGGAAATGGTCAAGATGGAAATCACGATCCTGAATGTTGTTGAAGATGCGGACACGTACAAGCGCCAAGACTATTTGGACCATCTTGCTAAAACTCATTTGTGGCTAACTAGAGCCTAATTATTCTCTGCCTTTTGTTTTATATTTAGTTATGCTTATTTCCGAAAGGACGCGTCCTTTCATCTTCTCAATGTATAAATGATTATTTTTGAAAACAATGTAAAGGGGCGAGGTAGAATTAGATAGAGAAGAAAGAAGATACAACAATATACAATTTTGAAAAAGGATGAGACTGGTAGCGTATGTAAATCATGGAGATATCAATGAAAATTTAATATGATGGTGCGATGTTTCTGGTATCAGTTGTTTATGATATTTGTTGAAGGGTGTTATTGAAGTTGTCTCCTTAGTGGTATTTTCTGGTTATTTGAATTAGTGTAAACAAGTTTTTACCTAGTTCATCGATGCACATTTGCTATATCTGTATGATCAATTAATTGTTTCTTTCCAGTAAAGATTAAATTCTTTCAATTGATCATAGTAACTAGGGAATATCAATTGGATTATTAAGAAGAACTCAATAATCACAATATTGCATGTTTATACAAGTTATAAACCAAATAAAATGCTAAACAACTTGAATGTCTACAAGAACAAGTAAACTTGTTTTAGATTTTATTGACTCCGTAAACCCTATAAGGCACTGGTCTTTTCATTTTCATCCTCTAGTTTCACTCACAATCTTTTATCTGTCATTTTTGAACGTTTTAGGTTTTAGTTTTGAATATTATTGTGCTAGTTGTACCAAAATTGTTTTATTTTATCCATTTCAAATTGCCATCTTGGATATATTAGGGCAATAAGTGAAGATCAAAAGTCAATTCTGCTTAATTCAAATAGGTATACCCGCTTAGGTCTAGCAGCATCTAAAGAGTAGAAGGTTTAATTGTTCCAAAACGTCGTGGAAGCTTGGCAACCTTTCATGGTTCAAACCTGCATTTTTGAGAGCTAACAGGTTGGGCAAGGCCCATGCCAGTGCGGCGAAAGGACTCTGTGAGCTAAAAGCCACTCAGGCTGACTCGGCTTACAAGGCAACCCCGACTAAAAAAGGTAAGGAGAAATGCATGCTAGCCCTGACTGCTAAGGATGGTAAGGGAAAGAATGTTGTCAGGAAAGATTCCAGAGGGGATACGGTTGTGGGGAACACAAAGATGACTGGAGGGGAAAATGCCAGGAGGAGATCCAGGAGGCTGGCCAAGAATAGCAAGAAGAGGCTAATTATTGAAGACTCTGAGGAGCAGCAGTCTGACAGCAAAGGTTACAAGGAAGAAGAATTTGAAGATGAGGAGGAAGAAATTATGGAGAGGCCCCAGTTTACTCCGATGGACAACAAGCTTCCGATTGATGGCCCTGCCTCTCATTCTCCCCGTCCCTTGGTGGATGAGCCTGGAGAGGTTCAAGGGACTACGGATGTTGGGGTGGATTCGTGTGATGCAGTTAAAAGAATGGATACTCTTGAAAAAATATTTTGGGGGTTAACCCGCTTCACCATGAAGTTGGGTCACTTTGTCACAAGCACCCTGTCTAATGCTATAAAGGAGGAGCTGGATGGGAACAACAACCAGGAAAACAAAGAATGGGTGGGTGATGAGGTAGTGGACCTCCTGATTAAAAATTGGGACAACGCCAGTTAGATGCTCCCTATGCCTGTCTGTCGGCTATTGCTCTGTGGTTGTTGTGTTGCCTTTGGGCTATTTCTGTGTTTTTTTTCTTTATGTTTATTGTTTAGTCTTGTTCCTTTTTGGCCCTAGTGGCTCATTGTGAAGGGTACAGTGCCCTGTAAATGTTGCTTAACATTTCAAAAACATATGTATATATGTATAAGTATATGTATATGTATATATATATATATATCTATCTATACATATATGTATATGTATATGTATGTCTCTACATATATGTATATATATAAATAAGCTATAAGGGAGATTAGTATTAGAGTGTAACATGTAGTGGTGGTGGGATTGAAGTTGCAGATAGCATAAACGAACACCTTCTAGTCTGTTTTCAAAGAAGAGTCTAGAAGATGGTAGAAATAAAGGGGAAAAAATATAATGTGTTGTGCAAGGTAGTAGGAGCATTCAATGAAGGAATTCTTGGAATTTGCATGACATGTCATGAAGGAAATGGTAAGGTAAACACATTAAACACTATTGTACATAAGCAATGACGAGGACGATAGGAAATTAATGTGAGCAACTACAATAAAAGGGTGGAAAATTGTTCACTAGTGAAATGACAACAATGTCTACTTCAAACGTCATGCCATGCAGCTTGTGGGGGTGGGCCCATTCCATGATGGGTCACATGGCCAAATAGGAAATTTTTTGACACCTTGGCCAAATCAAAGTTTTACACGTGGCATATGAAATCCAAGTGAGATAAGTGAAATTGAATATTTTTTACCAATTGAACATAGTTTGAAACAAAAAGCATGTCATTACCATATATTTATAACATGAATTTGTAGTCCATAAAATATATTACAAATCAAAACAAAAAAGGGCGCCTCTATAAATATCAATGTTGTCTCAATGATTGATCCATCCCAACCTCAGATAAAACAAGGTGGAAAAAAATTAGGAGTTGGTGTGATAAATAATTGTTGGTTGGATACTTGAGGTACAGATGACAATCATGTTCTTGTCCCTTGCCCATCATTGTGGAGTGTTGCTTACATGACTTAGAGCTGGATTGGAAAATTAGGTGCAAGTTACATGTGATGGGGCGAGTGGTGAAAATTTGATAGGAAAAGATATAGATGTGGGATACATGATGCACATCTCGACTACTTGTATGACTTGGAAATGGACTACACATTTAACTCAGATTGGGAGATATTTGAATAATTCATTATAGTAGAATAGTAAGGGATATTTATGTTCAACAAATCCTGATGTACTATATTATTTTATGACAAGGGATTAATAAGAGTTCTTAACCACCTTTCTCACTATAAATCCTTTCGTGCTACCTCAATATCTTTTTCCCTTCTCTCATGTTCCCTCTGAAGCCTCTCTCACTCCTTTTGGCATCTATATCCTTCTTCTATATTATACTTTCAGCTTCTCTTATTCTTTATGCAGTTTCTCCTTATCCATTTTGGCCTACTCCTTCATTTCCCTCACCACAATACACACTTCCTTTTTCTCATCATTCTCTTGTTCCTTTCATGATTTGATCTTCTCTACCTCTTTCTTCCTTTCCTCCTACTATAGTAACAAATTTATGTAGTCATCAATTGTTAAGATTTGATATTGTTTTCTCAACTAAATTCTATTATCATCACCATTGTTATTTTTTTTATTGACAATGTGCATAGGAAGCTTGCAAAATTTTCTAATGTGTTGAATTTTTTTTGTTTCTTGTATTTTCTCCAATTATGACTCAATGTTTTCCTTGACCTCATTGTCTACTACCTAAGAGTCTTGGGTGAAATATGCATTTCCTCCAAAATCTGAAGTGCCACAATCAACATAGTAGTGCACCCTTTCAGGTAGGAAAAATGTGGGTGGTGGTGATGGGAAAGTAAAAGTAACCTATTATTGTTTCCCATACAAATAAATACCTAGATTCATGGCTCCATCCACCAACTAGGATAGTTGGCTATACTACAAGGGAAGACTAAGACTATCCTCCAACTCATAAAATTAGTTTTCCACCATGTCAAGAGGTTATTTATGACCCACCACTTGTGCAACTGAATGAAAAATATTGTTATGAGGTGAATGCAGTATATGTTTATGTACCTATGATTCCATTTTAGACTATAAATTGACCATCTAGAAGAGTGGACAACAATATTTGTGTGATGTCATCTCTTGAAATAACAACTCATGAAAGGCTAAGGATGTTTTGCACTACAGAAGCATCCTCGCCTATGTTAACCTGAAATGTGTTGTTGGGATGCATGTCATCCATAAGTGCATCGATATTGAGGGGCCATATCCTATCCCTTCTAAATCTTTATGTGATATTTAAAACTGTTAAAGCTTTTAATAATAATTTTCTACCCAGTTTTGTAAGTTTTGTCCTCTTGATTTCAAGGTTTGGATACCTTGCTAGCCATGATGAAAATTTAGATTTGAAGTATGTTTTGAAAGGAGAAAACAAATTAAAATCTAATGGTTTTAGTTTATGTGAAGTGTCTGCTAGAAAATTTTGCAAATCAATACCCAACATTGTTGTGAGTGCAACATAGCTTCCATGACCATCAAAAATTAGTAACTACTTGTTGGTGGGTGAAATTCCACCTAGAACTGATTGTGCAAAGTGGTGCAACCAATTCATAAATAGCTCCTTTTTCATCCATGCATGCAGTTGGGCTACCATGCAAGCACCTGGTTCACAACTTGCAATGTAATTCTTTAACTGCTTTTTCTCTTTAAACAAGTAAAACCATAGAATTATTTTCTTGACAATATTAATACAACATAGAATGGTTATCCATTCTTGACTCTTCAGAATAATGTAGGACAAATTCTTGCTACCTCTTCTTGCCAACACCTTAATTGCACTTTTTTTCCTTCCTAGATACCAGTTTCATCATAGTTCCAAATCCGATGAGGACCATTTAGATTTGCATCATATGTTGAGGACAATGTCTTGTAGAAAGTGGATACAACAACAGGTCTAAGGTTCACTATCCTCTCTTTATCTATCCCTTTAGTTTTCCACAACATTAGCTCTAGATGTCACTTCTTAAAACAAATCCACTAGGACTTCCTCAGGAACCCATTCTTGAAAGGGTTGGGTCTACTTTCACAAACTTGGGTGATCTTTGCCTTCATATTGACAATATCAAGGCCATGTCCTACCACAACCATTTATTTGCACCATTCAACAATTATAAATTATTCCTCTTCATTGAGGATAATTGGAGGACCTTTCTTAGACATGGTTGTAAGGCCACCTAACCATTTGGAGAGTGTGGTTGTTGGGATTTTCTATTTTTTGATGCACTCCTTATGGACATGACATTCTCCTCTACATCTGGGAGTGCCCATACATCATGTCCTCTATTGACCACAACCATTTTTGCATTTTTATATTCTACGGTCTTTGAGGTGTAGTAACCTCCACTACTAGCACAACAGGTTGTGGATTTTTATTTGCATTATTTGGAGGATCTTCTTCTTGGGGAATCTAACACCTCTTTTGTGGGAAGGAAAGCTTTTCATGGCTCTTTTTTATGCAGTACAAGTTGTGATTTGATCTTCCTTATTCATCTACACAAAATAAGTAGAATCAAAACCAATACTAGTGAAGGAAACAAAAACATATATTTAGTTCTTCATATAATAATATGTAAGCATTTTCATATTCAATGATAGTTTACTATGTGTAAGATGACAATGATTCTTGAACAAAATATTAATTAGTTTGTTTATATTTACATAAAGTTTATTTTTCCAATCGTAGATGCATATTTTTGTGGGCTTTTTTGTAGGATGTTTTATGTGTTTTTTTAGTATGTTGCATTGACATTCATAAATACTATAAACAACAAAAAATAATGGCTAAGACATGAACAATCTATTAGTAGTTGTTACTATTGAGAATGAACATTAATAGTTGACATATATACAGGGAAAGATTGTAATAAAGAACAAATTAAAGCAAAGGAATTGTAAACCTATGACTCAAATGAAAAACAAGAGAAAGAAAATATACATATATATTGTTATATATAGGAATACAATTATACATAGAAAGAATGTTAACCTATGACTGTAATGAAGAAAAAATAGTGGGTGGAATAACTTCATGTTGTGATCAAAATTAGCATTCTCAGGCATAAACAAAATACACATATACTTGCACTACAAACTGGGAACTACACTTACATTGTATACTAGGGAAACACAACTTTTAACCTATAGCTCTACCAAAGAACAAAATAAGGAAAAGGAATAAAAAAACAGTAAGTTAGAGTTTAAAAAATCTTATATTTGATAAGCATGTACAATATACACATATACACACACAACAAACTGGGGACTACAGTTACATTGTATACAAGGGAAACATAATTGTTAACCTATGACTCTACTAAAGAAAAAATAAGGCAAAGGGATGAAAAATAGTAAGTCAGAGTTTAACAAATATCATATCTAATAGGCATGTATAGTACACACATATACACACACAATAAACTGGGAACTACACTTACATTGTATACAAGGGAAACACAATTGTTATCTATGGCTCTATTGAAGGAAAAAAAAAAGAAATGGGATGAAAATAGTAAGAGTTCAATAAATATCATATCTAATAGGCATGTACAGTATACTCATATACAAGCACAACAAACTAGGAACTACACTTATATTGTATACAAGGGAAACACAACTATTAACCTATGACTATAATGAAGAAAAATATTTAAAGAATAGGGATAAAAATAGTAAGAGTTTAAAAAATCTCATATGTGATAGGAATGTATAGTATACACATGTACATGCACAACAAACTGGGAACTACTCTTACATTCTATAAAACAGAAACAAATTCACAAGCATAAATAATTATATAATGCATGTAGAAAAATACCTGGAACAATATGGAAACTGGTAGTCTCAATTATATGTTGGTGCCTCCTCTTCTTCTTATGTCGCTTAGTCAAAAATAAGATGTCTATTAGGATTTCATGCCTATTTGAATTAGGAATGATTATGATTATTTTCATGCTTGTTTGGTATGGCGTATTAAATTCCTTTCCTTTTTTGAATTTGAAATTTGAATGACATAAATTACAGTTTTGATATGTTTTTTCCATTAAATTAGGAGTTGATTGGTTTGGTGGAGTTTTTTCATTTTTTTCTATTTTTTTTATAGGAATAATGGTGACCTTAAAGCTTGTTTGTGTTGGATGAAGGTGGGTGTGGAGGTGAAGTGACCAGTAGGTGTGTTGTTCACCTAGGTAGATGGGATATACAGATGCCTATACATTTTAAGGGGGTCGTATTTTAGTTAGAAATTTGGTTGTAAGAAGATCTATTATGATTCCATGATGAGACATATGGGTTTGTATGGCGTTGATGTGTCAGTTCTATTTTGATGTGTAGGTGTCTATATATGTTAAGGAGTCTTATGTTGGTATGACAGTTGGGTGTCTATGTTTGTAAATTTGGGGGTCTAATTTTATCATACGAATCTTTATGAGCTCCATGGATTCTATCTTTGATTTTTTAGAAATACAATGAATATAGTATGACTTTGACTGTCATTATGTATTTATTTTTCAAGAAAGTATAAACTAAATATTGTGCATATAATAAGAGATCATTGTTTAGGCATAATATGTTTTTATATTTAGTTTAAAATTTATCTTTATTGGGTACTTAATGTACCACTGTGGGTCCCTATCCACATAGGTTCTATAACACGTTTGAAGTACCAACTTAACCATAAATAACACTACCATTTCTTATAATTGAAATATTGAATTGTAAAATACTTTATAGTCTTATTAGTAATAATGACATGGCCTAAAATTTATATTTGGACACAATATAATTCATATGACTATCGAATAAAAAATACAATTACAATAACCAATTTTATAAATTAATTAAACTAAATTTAAAATAGCATAATTGAAGTACAAAATTTTAAGCAGGTATACTAGAAAATTAAAGTTAACAAACTAAATAAAGTTGGTTCCCTTATTATCTAACACTTTTTGATCATCAAGATGCCTTCGAGGGTGAGATGAGAGCATATGGTGCTAGATAAAATGTTATTAATCATCATGCTATTTTTATTTATTATTTTTATATATATTTATGTGCATAATTGGGACTACATCCATTTGGTGGCTTTTTTTTTTCAAATGAGAAAGAAACATTCATATTACCATATAAGCAAAATATTTAGTTTACCTTTTATTTAACCTTTTTCCTTTTCATTCCTATAGGATCCCTTGTTGTTCTTGTCACTATTTGTTAGTGAAGTAAGGATATTTAGTAAAATGCAAAGGAAGGATAAAAACTTGTGGATATATCAAAACCTTTAATTTTTTATTGATTACTTCATGATTATGATAAACATGTGATAATTAGGTGGATGGTGGATGGAAGCAAGATGAGCATCGATGGAATGAAGACAAAGCCATTTTTTAGTCATTTGTCACTTTTGATTAAAATCGGTCTAAGTTAGTTTATTTTGGAACGATGTTAAAGTCTGTAGTCTATTTCTAAGAAGATTTTAAGGTTGTTGGCCGTAGGCCACAACATCCTAAACAGTCATATGCTTTTTAATCAGTATTAGCTATAAACTCAATGACATATAATATCTATAAATATGTATGTCAAGACTTGAATTAATAATCGATAATGTATATCTATAAGTTGTTGTTTTGATTTGAAAATATTGGGATTTGAGATATCATTTGCATGAACTGAGTAGTATGGAATAAGCTTTCATTTCATCACTGGATAATTAGAGAAGGAAGGGCCCACTTCCTCAATTGCCTGGTGACTTTCTATAGAGTTAGTGTTTTTTGTGGTAATGAGATTCTTTAGTTTTAAATCTGTTTTCAATATTTAATTATTGTATTAATATGAAATCATTCAATGTGTTGTTAATTATCATTTTATGTATTATTAATCAAAGTATTTTTTGCTACAGGTGCATTTAGTTTGGTAGATTACTTTTCAATCAAATTTAATCAATGTATTTGTTGTCTCGAGTGAACTTAATTTAGCAAATTATTTTAGATAGTGTTAATCAGGGTGCTTATTAATACACGTGGACTAGATTCAGCACTTTACATTTCAATTCCAATATTTATTTTCCTTCTAATAGTTTAGTTTCAGTGAGAATAATTAGTTATGTTTTACTATTTGATTGCAATCTACCAAACTGATCCTGGCACAAGTTCCTATCTCACAGTTGATAGGAAGTCTAAAAACCAAATTCCTAAGTAAAAATAGGTTACACGTAGTTGCATCCATCCAAACTTAGCTTGCTAGGTTCAACCCTTAGGTAAAGAACCCCAATACCTTTCATAAGTTCACGACCCCCAGATTGACAATTAAGGAATAAAATGAGGAAACCTCCATAAAGCTCTCAAGGATTGATCTAAACACACTTCCCAATAAGATAGAATTACAAGGATAGTTTGCCCCTAAATTTTACCCACAATTTAATCCAATCATTTTGGCATCATTATCGAGGAAAGGTATTAAAGGCCTGAAATCATAGCTAGTTGAGTTAAGACCAGTATGTCAAGAGGAAATCCTATACAATTGTTGACGTTGTTAAGGTTAAAAATCTTGATTTGTGTAGTTATAAGTCATATAAGTGCATGAATCATAGTAGGCATAGTAGAGGTAGATTTTTTAAAAGGGAGAAAGGAAATAGTTCACAACCTAAAAAATTAGAAAACAAAACAAAACCATCCATTGAGGGAAGTAGCTCACAATGGGAAAAATTGAAAAGAAAATTACAACCATTAGTTGTGCACGCTTTACTTGAGGAAGAATTAGTCAAACCATTAGTTGTACACCCATCACTTGAGAAAGAGTTACTCGAGCCAAATATCAAAAAGTGTGTTATTGAGTTGACCATTATTGAGACCCCTTCTAGTATTTTTCTAGATTATTCCGAAGAATTACAAAAAAGGGTTGCAAAGTTATTCCAAGAATCTTATGAGGCTAGAGCTAGCCCGTCTTTAGGAAACCAAAATCCATTTAAAACTTTCATCACGCCTTGGGCATCTCAAGTCATCACTGATCTCAACAACAACAATAACAATAATGATGTGAGAGAATCAACCCACAACAACTTGGTAACTTTTGAATTTTCAATTGTGCATCCTAAAGAGGATTCTCCTACGAAAAATAATCCCCATTATACTTTACTAGTTTTTTGTGGTCTTTTTGTTGAGGATCCCGATATGTTCTTATTTGAGTTTGATGTGTTGTGCCACAGTTATGATTATAAAATTGATGCATAGAAGCTCAAGCTATTCCCATCCACATTGAAGGATGCATCCTTACATTGGTTCATGAACCTCAGAAATATCGAAATGTGGGATGTCATGAAGGAATTATTTTTGACACAATACTAGGAGTTTTGTAAAACGAGAGAGGTTTGGGACAAGATCTTTCGTATGACACAGAAAGAAGATGAGGCCATGGAAGATTACCTCAAGCACTTCATGTTTAGCCTACAATGATCATGATAACCAAAGCTAATTCTTGATACTATTAAAAAAAAAATTCTTAGGGGAATAAGAGATGATACTATGGATGCATTGAATTTAATAGGAAAAGGTAATATCTCTAAATTGAAATTTGATGATATCTATGACATTTGAAGGAACTACTCAAGGTCTCAACACTTGGGAAGGAGTTATTCAAGTAAGTTTCCTTCTTCAAGAAATGCCACAGGTATAACAAAGTGTGAAATAGGTAATTTATTTGAGGATCTTAAAACTGATTTGTTAAATCATATGGGTAAACAAATAGACACTCTATATACTCATAGGAAGCAAGAGGAAGCCGAAAAGGCCTTGGTTGTATTATGTCTAGCTTTCCATGAGAGACATAGTAGTGAGGATTTCCCCTATAATAGGAAAAATATTTCATCCTTAGAAGAAGTCAACAAAAGTTCTACCTTAAGGCCTCTTCCCATAGGTATGCATGACAATGAATATTCTGAGGAACCTGTCTACTACATGGCCCCTAGGTGACCTTTTCCACCTCAAGTAATGCATCTTAGAATGATGCAAGATTATTTTTCTCAGGGACCTATCCAATCTAGTTGTTTTTCCAATCAACTCGGATGGTATGGGGGTTGGCAACAACCTCCACCATACCCTCAATGGATGCCACAATACCAGTATGCTTCACAACTGTGGCAACATGCATGGAGGCCACAATCACCACAACCTTCACCATACCAACAACCATATCCATCACAATCACAATTTCCACCTCCTCCCATGATCAACCCATATCAGCAGCCACAAAAATTTCTTCCACCCATACCATCATTGAAATTCATGAAGAAATTTAAGCAGATTTAGAAAAAGAACCTCCTTTCCTTGACTGATTTTAGTTAGAACCAGTACAAAGGGAAGTATCTCAACCTAAATTTAATTTTTTCAATGAGCTACACAATGTTAACATAAAGATTCCTTTGTTGTATGATATCAAGGATATCCATGTATATATAAAAATAGTTCGGGATTTATGCAATCAAAAGCAGAAGAAGAATCAAGATTTGAAGACTGTCCAAGTTATTGGAGAGCTAGCAGACCTTATTCTTGGGAACATAACCATTCCTAAGTACTCGGATGTAGGGAGTCCTTTCATCAAGGTATCTATTGGTAAAGTTATCGTTCCTAACACACTTATTGATTTGGGTACTACAATTAATGTTATGACAAATGAAACAAAGGAAAGGTTGTCACTAAAGGGACTTAGAACTACTCCCATAGTCCTCCAAATGGCAGAATGATCTTTGGTCAAAATAGAGGGTTTGATTGAAGATGTAGTCCTTTCTATTGATTCATGGGAATACCCAATTGACTTTATGGTTTCGCGGACAAAGATTAAGCTAGGGCAATACCCCTTGATTTTTGGATGACCTTGGTTAGCAGTTGTGGATGCCTTCATTAATTATCGATCAGGAAACATGGTCATCTCTAATGGTGAGCACACAAAAAAATTGACCTTATACCCACCAGCACAACCCTTTTTGGAGACAGAGGATCCAGTATGGGTTGATAGTGACTTGGATGAGTCATTACCAATCTTAACAATTGATCAAGCATTAGAGATTGAGGAACCTACTGAAGATAAGATTCTTGTTAATTTTATTCTGAATATCTATATGCATCTAATGAAATATTTGAAAGCATGATTCTTCATTGAGGTATAAATACTCCTTGTCCCTTTGGAAAATTTTCACTAGTAGGTAGCTCACAAACTGTTCAACACTTTGTCACATTGCATCAGTTGCTACCTCATAATTTTCTGCACAGTTCATTTTTATTTTCTAGAAATTCTAATAATACACCATACACTTCACAAGTACTAGCCAGTAATTCACCTACACAATTAGAAGCCATGGATATTTTACTTGATCACACACTTAATATTAATCCATATTTAACCACTAAACAAATCCAAGATCTCATTTCCATGCTTAGAACTAATAAAGATTCATTTGTTGGGAATACCAAGATATGCATGGCATTCATCCTGACACCTGCACCCACCATATTTATATTGAAGAAGGTAGTCATCCAATTAGGAAACCACAGTGATGGCTCAACCTCATCTTGCTTGAAATAGTTCAAGAGGAGTTACATAAACTATTAAATGTTGGGTTTATATATCCTATTTCACATAGTCAATGGGTCTCTCCTCTAGTTTTGGTTCCCAATTAAAATGGTAAGTGGAGAATTTGTGTCGATTATAGAGCACTTAATAAAGCTACTAAAAGGATAAATTTTCATTACCATTTATTGATCAAGTGTTGGAAACTCTTGTAGGTAAAAAGTTATTTTCTTTTATGGATGGGTTCAGTGGCTACAACCAGATTCACATAACACCTGAGGACCAAGACAAGACTACCTTCACTTGTCCTTGGGGAACCTTTTCCTATAACATTTTGTTGTTTGGTTTATGTAATGCCCTTTCCACGTTTCAAAGGGTAATTTTGAGCATTTTGCGGATCTTTTCAATGATTGTGTTGAGGTGTATATGTATATGGATTCTCTCTACTGCTAGCATCCTGATGATGGATCACAGAGTGTGATCCGAAACATTGATGTAAGAAATTGGACACAATCAAATCTAGAATTGCACTCAAATATACAATATGGATTGTGGAAATTTGATATCATTAACTTATGAAGAGGCTAATTTTTTTTTAGAAAAGGTACTTAGACATTGTATAGACACTAATCTATCATTAAGTCATGAAAATTCTCATATGCTTATGAAAAAGGGGATAATACTTGGTCATTATATTTCTTCCAAGGGTATTCAATTCAAACCCAAAAATATACAGATCATTCAAGACTTTCCTACACCCTCTATCCAAAGGATGTGTGTAGCTTTCTAGGCTATGCAAGGTATTATAGGAGGTTTATCCAAAAATTTAGAAAGATTTTCTCCCCCTTGTTTGCTTTGTTAGCAAAAGATGCCATTTTCTCATGGAAACTAAAATGTCAAGAATCCTTCGAAACCTTTAAGAACAAGCTTGTAACCACACCATTACTCAAAGGTTTGAACTAGGAACTGCCTTTTCATATTCACATTGATGCCTCAGATTGTTCCATGGGAGTTGTTCCTGGACAAAAAGAAGATAACATTTTCTACTCCATCTACTACATCAACTAGAATTTCACAAGAGCTGAGGTAATCTATATGGTAACTGAAAAGGAGTTTCTAGCTATTGTTTATACAATCAATAAGTTTCATCATTATATTACCAGATATAAAGTGTTTGTTCATACAGATCATTTTGTAATTCGACTCTTAATGAATAAACCTGTTGTAACTGGTAGAGTTATTAAGTGGTTAATTTTTCTTCAATAATTTGACATCACTATATTTGACAAGCTTGGTCAAGAGAATGTGGTTGTGGACATTTTTCCAGGTTACAACAGCAAGATGATGAACCAATTCTAGTCGATGACGCCTTTCCAAATGAGTATTTCTTTTCTATATCAACAAAGAGTTTGTGGTACACTAAAATGACTAATTAACTAGTTACTTTAAAGTTTCCACATCATTTCTCTCTAAGGGAATGCTGAAAATTGGTTGGAATTAGTGGTTATTACACGCGGATCAATGGATTTCTCTTCTGATGTGGCCTTGAAAACATAATGCATCGATGTGTGCCTAAAGATGTCTTCAGCATACTTCACGCATACCATGTAGAACCTTGCAGAGGATATTTTACTGCTCAGAGGACTGCCCATAAGGTCTTAACTACATGCTACGATTGGCCTACACTCCAAAAGGATTGTAAGCGTTGCATTCAACACTGTGATAAATGTCATCATATGGGCCACCCCACGTGCTCAGATGAAATTCCCCTGCATCCTAAATTGTTTATTAAGCCCTTCAAAAAATGGGGGCTTGATTTTGTTGGACTTGTCAACCCGCCATCTCAGAACAAGGAATACATCCTTGTGTGCACACATTATGTAACCAAGTGGGTTGAAGTTGTTGCTTTGAAGCATGCAAGGGACACCAAGGTAGTTGAATTTCTCTATTCCAAGATTTTTACCTGGTTCAATGTTCCACGAGAGATAGTCATGGATCAAGGTCCATAGTTCACATTCGACCTCATTTTTTATTTGGTTCATGAGTATGAGATTTGACATCACAAGTCTTCACCTTATCATCCTCAGGCTAACGACGAGGTTGAAGTTACCAACAAAGAACTTGAGAATATTCTTACCAAGATAGTTTCCCTCTATAAACGAGATTGGACCACACGACTTCCTAAAGTAGTGTGGGCCTACTGCATGATGTGGAAAACCACCATTGGTTTGACACCTTATGAACTTGTCTATGGTAAGAGAGTTGTTCTTCCTATTGATTTTGAGGTAAAAACTCTTTGTACCGTACTCTAATTGGGTATGAACCTGATGGATGCACAAAAAGAACAGATTGTACAACTTCACTCATTGGATGAACTTCGTCAACAAGCACTCTTCCATGTAGAGATTGTCTAGAAACAACATGATCTTTGACATGATAATTTCATTCAACAACAGTCATTTCAACTAGGTGATTGGGCACTCTTGTATGACTCCGATTTCTATGATTTTAAGGGAAAGTTCCACACTCGGTGGCTCAGGCCTTATGAGATTGAGACGGTCTACAACAATGGTGTAATTAAGCTTCATACCATGGATTCTAACCACATGGATCTAGTTGTCAATGGTCACTATTTGAAGTTGTACAAGAGGCCTATTTCTAGGGAGGAACTTGTCCAAAATTTTCCAAAGGAACTCTATCTACTTGACAGGGTTCTTGTGGCCTCTTCAAGTATCTTTTAGGTACTCTTCAAAATGTATTTACTTATTAAGAAAAAGGAAAAAAAACAATAAAATATCCAATAGCGAAAACCTTAGGGCGTTGTTAGCCACTTAATGCTTGGAAATTGGTTTTCGGCAAGTGTTAACTGCTAAATAATCTTAGGGGTGAAAACCGGTCTCCTAGTGCCTCTAGGTGGTGATAGGGTGAAAACCAGGTTACTGGTGGTCTATCATCAAAATTATAGAAAAATTAATTATAATAAAAAACAAAACAAAACAAACTTCCTGTCACTTATGTGCTAGGAACTATCTTCTCCAGTCAGTAGCCCTTGTTCTTCTTTAGTGAGCATAGGACGAGATTTCATTCCCCACTATTTAAGGGAAACTTTTGGACACTTGGACCTCCTTTTCAACTGATTCCACCACCATTCCATGTGCCTCATTCTATGTGGTTGTCTCCAGACTTGGTTCATATCATTTCTTGGATAGGAGCCTTTGTTCAATTCTTTTTGTAGGTGTTGTTGGTGGTGTTTGTTCCCTTTTCTTCATGGTTCTTTTACCTACTTCCTAGTGTGGTTACCATCTTTCACATTTTGAGGACTTTCCATGCTTCCATCTTGACACTCCATCATTTCCAAACACCCTTCTTCCTCCTTTGATTCCATGATCCACTTTTACATTCATGTCATTTCCTTTCTTGGATGCCCACTTACCTTTGCTGGTGATTATTTTTTGCATTTCATTTTCCACATGGTGGTGTGGCATCTATGGTACTCCATTTCATATATTTGTACCTTTCCACTTTGGTAGCGTATGAGACGGTGTGTTTTATGATGTGCTATTGTCATCATCTCTCTATGTTGCTCCATTCTCAGCCACAGACATTGCTTCACTGACATATTCCAACTGTTCCAACCACGTGATTTTTTTGGATCCATTTTTTGTTCCACCGGTCTCTCATGCGTTCGCTTCCACATCAACCTTTCGTACACATGACAACTCGGTATTGCTATATTTTGATTTTTTTCTTTTCTTTGTTATTTTATTTTGCCTTTTCTTTCTTTAATAAATAGTGACATCAATCGAGGATGGGTCACATGACAAGCTGGGGGGGAGCTATCTAATTGCATCCAATCAAGTACCTTTTAGGTACTCTTCAAAATGTATTTACATATTAAAAAAAATTTAAAAAAATTTTTAAAAAAAGAAGAAAAAAAGAAATAAAAGATCCAACATCGAAAACCTTAGGGCGTTGTTGGCCAATTAACACTTGGAAACCAATTTTTGGCAGGTGTTTACTGCTAAATAATCTTAGGGGTGAAAATAGATTTCTTGACGCCTCTAGATGGTGATAGGGTTAAAATTAGGTTATTGGTGGTCTATCATTGAAATTATACAAAAAATAAAAAAATAAAAATAAAACAAAACAAAACAAACTTCATGTCACTTTTGTGCCAGGAACTGTCTTCTCTAGTCAGTAATCCTTGTTCTTTTTTAGTGCACACAGGAAGGGTTTTCATTCTCCATAGTTTAAGGGAAACTTTTGGACACCTATCCCTCCTTTCCAATCGATTCCACCACCATTCCATGTGCCTCATTCTACGTGGTTTTCTTCGGACTTGGTTCTTGTCATTTCTTAGACAGGAGTTTTTGCTTGGTTCTTTTTGTAGGTGTTGTCAGTGGTGTTTGTTCTCTTTTCTTTGCAGTTCTTTTACCTACTTCTTGGTGTGGCTACCATATTGCACATTTCAAGGAATTTCCATGCTTCTGTCTTGGCACTCCAGGGTAAAAGCACAAAGTTGTGTCACACTTTTAGCCAGCTTATCAGCACAACTGAATTTAAATATTTCTAATTAAAAATCAATTTTGGTCAAACGTATGATCTAGTAAGATTCATTCTAGCTAAGTTAGATACTTCCACAACTTTTTCAACTAAAATTATTGGCTAAAAATATATGGAGCACCACTTTGAGTCCAATTTACCAAAAAAATAGAATTATTTGAAAAAATTGAAGTTTCAATAACTCCTACTAGTGTAAATAACATTTTTAAAAATATATAAAAAATACCCTTTTGTAGATCCATAAGTGTAGTTTTAAAAAATATATTTATTTTAATAGTTTAATTATTATTTATATTTTATTTTTTATTTTTACTAAAAGTAGGTTATTAGCACAAAATATTAGGTTGATTACCATGCCAAGGAAAAATACTAAAACTTATTAAAAAAAATTGAAAAAAATGTGATGCACTAGATAAAAGAATCTATTTCAAGATGGGTTATTTTTTCCATTTTAGATAAATATTTAATATGAAAGTTGACATCCCATAGAATCAATTGTTTTTTGATTCATGCACATTTTAATATTTATTTAAAAATATATGTTTATCAAAATTGGAAAAAATATATCCATGCACTAAAGTTTCAAGTTATAAATACACACAAAACATTTGAAAGAATAATAAATAAATTTAAACTATAAAAAGTTTGACGTCTCATGCAACTTCATTTTTCAACCTTTTATCAACAACTAAATTATAGTGTTAATTTATTAAAAACTAGTTTGAAATTTTATTTTATTTTTTTAAGAAAAATACAAACATAAAATATACTAAAAAATACATATTTTACTAGTTTACATCATTTCAAAATTCAAAACATATATGTCACCTTTTAGTGATTCAAGTTTAAAAATTGGATCAGTGTTGGTCATTTCCTTTATAAAGTATGACACAACTTTGTGTGTTTACCCTCCATCATTTCCAGACACCCTTCTTCCTCTTTTGATTCCATGATCCTCTTTTACACTCATGTCATTTCCTTGCCCGGATGCCCACTTACCTCCACTAGTGATTATTTTCTACATTTCATTTTCCACATGGCGACGTGGAATCTATGGTACTCCATTTCATATCTCTATACCTTTCCACTTTGGTAGCGTATCTGATGGTGCATTTTCTAATGTGATATCATCATCATCTCTCTATGTTGCTCCATTCTCGACTACATACACTACTTCGTTGGCATATTCCAACTACACTAGCCATGTGATTTTTTCGGCTCCATTTTCTATTATTCCAGTTCCTCATGTGTTCACTTCCACATCAACCTTTCGTACACACAGTGGCTCGGTATTGGTATATTTTTAGTTTTTTCTTTTATTTCTTTAATAAATAGTGAAATCACTCAAGGACGGGTCACATGAAAAACTGGGGGGAAGCTATCCAATCACATCCATTTCATATCTGGGACTGTCAAATCATATCATATCATATTCATTTTATTCATATTTTCCATCAAGTCATATCTATTTGGCACGTCGTAAACCTTTATTACTTGACTTTGACTATTTCATAATATTATTACCCTTTCATTATTCATGTAAACCATAACCTGCCATAATTACTGTTACAAACCACTATCCAAAATTAGTTATCTTCTACTTTTTTGTCATTTTTACCTCATCTAATATCTATAAGCCATTTTTGAATTGTTCCCAATAGTTCGTTCCTTCCCCATGGTGATTTCTACATTTGTTAAGTAGTTTTATCTGCACACTATTCTGGTTTGAAGACAACACACTATTTTGGGTGGAGAGAACCTCCTGGTAGCATAATGGAAAGAGATCGTCACAACCACTTTGAGCCCACAACTATGGATGAATTGAGGGCTCTGACAATTGCTGAAGCATATAAAAATTTTAAATAGGAAGGGTGGCATACATATTTTAGGGGACTATGGGGGTATGATGAAAAGCTTGCACAAGAGTTCACAATGACATGTCATAGCAAATGAGCATGGGTCTATAGCTTGGAAATTCCTGTCACGGTGGAGACCATAGCAGATGTCTTTGGCTTACCACTCATAGGAGAGTACTATTTCCCTGATTATTCAAAGCAGGTGCAAGATCTTAAATCCCTTTGTAAGAAGTTTGTGTGATGAGGAGATTCTATTAAAGTAGTATTTGGGCAAGGAATGAAGTTGGCCTCACTACCGCCTCCCTGGAATGATATAGCAAAGTTTATATAGTACATAAATTGTGAAGATAGGTACATGTATGTATATGCTAAACATTTCTAACTCATGATGCATTTACGATACGGTTTTCTTGTAATTGTTTCATTCTTCCTTTATTCCTCTATAACCCAAATGAGAAAAGCAATTCAGAAAGGAAGTAATAATTCTTTAGCCAATCATGGGCTCATTAAACTGTTGATTGTGAGGGAATCAAAGAAGTTTTCTCCTCCAAGGGACTAGGATTCATTTGTTGGAGATGATATCCTAGATAAATCTATTGAGGAAAACCTCCTTAACACCCTAAAAACTTTTGCTAAGGAGGGCTCTTCCTATGCAAAGAAATCTTCTAGAAACTCTAAGAAAGAGGAATCTGAACATATAAGTTCGAACAAGGGTAATAAAGATGAAAATTATTTTGATGAGGGTTCTGATTCATATTCCCCTAGCTCCTCAAAGAAAAGGGTTTCTCTAAAACATACTAAACAAACCCTAGGGTCATACAGTAAATGGGTTAGGAAATCAAGTGCTAAAAATGTAAGTTTTAAAGTTGTTGAGACTAGTACACCAGACTCTAGGGTAAGAAGAAATTGCATAGTGGGTTGACTTCAGCTAATGTTTCAAAATTTTATCGAGATAAGAAGAAATCACCATCTATTATAATGGATAAATTAGCAAACCTGGCCAATGTAGCTAGTGATGTTTTGAGCCCTGAGAAAACCAATGAATTTGGTGACTTGACAATCCTGGCTATAGTCTTCCATAAAACCAAAAAGACAGAAGTAGCCTCTAGGGAGTTAAGGAAGATTAAAAGAAGGAAGACACATGAAAAGCATATGGACACTGAAATAGATAAAAAGGAGCCTGAGCAAGACACTAAATTTCCTCAACAAAATTCTCCAATTTTAGAATACATGTCAGTTGCCAATGAGGGTATTCATGATGAAAATACCATCTAGGATGAGCCTACACCAACTGAACAAGTAGGTGATGATAACCTATAAAATTTTGTGGAATAGGGAATTGGTGAATTTGAAACCCCTCAAATTGGCAATCAAGAGGTAGAACAAGAATCTGAAGAGGAGAGAGAAAAGGAGGCAAAGGAGGAATTTGAAGAAGAGCACCCCTTGTTAACAAATGAATGGATTCGCGACTTGAAGGACCTGGTAACCAAGTTAACTGAGGAGAACTAGGCTTTACAAGAACAAGTTTGAGATGTAGGGTCTCTTAATTCTTCACAAGCATCAAAGATTGATTAGCTTAAGGAAAAACTTGAGCATGAAAAAACCACCAATGCCTCTCTTATGCCCATTCAAGAACATGAAGATCAGATGCATGTGCTCAAACAATTGTGGGTCAAAGATATTTCTAGCACAATGCATAAACTATCTGGTTTGTATCCTATTTTTTTTTGCATGAGGGCATGTAAAACCCTAAGTTGGGGGGAAATGATGAGGGTGAAATGTGCCCTTATTTTTACCTTTTATTTACCCTTTTTCCATTTCATTCCTATAGAATCATTTGTTGTTCCTGTCATTATTTGTTAATGAAGTAAGGATATTTAGTAAAATGCAAAGGAAGGATAAAAACTTGTGGATACATCAAAAATTTTAATTATTTACTGATTATCTTTGTGATTATGATAAATAAGGGATAATTAGGTGGATGGTGCATGGAAGCAAGAGGAGCATGGGTGGAATGAAGACAAATCCATTTTTGAGTCATATGTCGGTTTTGATTAAGATCTATCTAAGTTGTTAGTATTTTTTGGAACGATGTTGAAGTCTGTAGTCTTTTTCTAAGAAGCTTTTAAGATTGTTGGTCGTAGGCCACAACAACCTAAAAATTCATATGATTTTTAATCAATATTAGTTATAAACTCAGCAACATATAATCTCTATAAATATGTATGTCAAGACTTGAATTAATAATCGATAATATATTTCTATAAGTTGTTGTTTTGATTTGAAAAGATTGGGATTTGAGATATCATTTTCATGAATACTGAGTAGCATGAAATAAGCATTCATTTCATCATTGGATAATTGGAGAAGGCAAGGCCCACTTCCTCGATTTCTTGGTGACTTGTTGTAGAGTTAGTGTGTTGTGTGGTAACAAGATTCTTCATTTTTAAATCCATTTTCAATATTTAATTATTGTATTAATTTGAAATCATTCAATGCGTTGTTAATTATCATTTTATGTATTATTAATCAGAGTGTTTATTGCTACAAGTGTATTCAGTTTGGAAGATTACTTTTCAATCAAATTTAATCAATGTATTTGTTGTCTTGTGTGAACTTAATTTAACAGATTATTTCAAACACTATTAATTAGGGTGCTTATTAATATACGTGGACTAGATTTAGCACTTTACATTTCAATTCTAGTATATATTTTCCTTCTGATAGTTTAGTTTCAATGAGAATAATTAGTTTTATTTTACTGTTTGATTGTAATCTACTTTTGGACTACAATCTATTCCTGGCACAGGTTCCTGTACACAGTTGAAAAGAAGTCTAAAACCAAATTTCTAAGTAAAAACAAGTTACATGTAGTTGCACCCATCCACACTTAGCTCGCTAGGTTCAACCCTTAGGCAAACAACTCCAATATCTCTCATAAGTTCACGACACCCAGATTGACAATTAAGAAATAAACTAAGGAAACCTCCATAAAGTTCCCAAGGATTGATCTAAACACACTTGCCAATAAGATAGAACTATAAGGATAGTTTTCCCCTAAATTTTACCCACAATTTAATCCAATCACATAAGTATAAATTTCCTCAAGTTTAAACATGATTCTCAATCCTCTTGACTACAAAATGATTTTTAAAAATTATACTATAAATGATTAGAAATATTTCAAATGTACTATAACTATGTTAGATAAAGATCTTTTATTTGCCTAATATAATATTATTTCCCATGAAATACAATTATTTTAAAAGATTTCTAAATTAATTCATCTAAATTTAAAATATTACTTGATTGGAATATAAATTTTTTAACTAGATATTAAAAAATTTAAAGTTAACAACCTAAATAGCCTTGATTCCCTTATTATCTAACATTTTCAAATCATCAAGACCCCTCGAAGGATAAGATGAGAACATACGATGATATATAAAAGGTTAACAATTATCATGTCGACAAAAAACCGCATAGCTAACAAAGATATAATTTATTTTATATTATTTTTATTTATTTTATTTTATATTTATGTGTAGAATTGGGATTACATGCATATGATGGCATTGCCTTCCAAATGAGAAAATAACATTCATATTAACATATAAGAGAAATAATTAGTTTCAATTTTTATAAAGAATTGTAATTACATACTAAATTTCATTAAGTTTAAACAATTCATCTGAATCTTATTGACTACTCAATGATAAATAACTTTTATAATTTTATATAGTATAATATCTTAATTTATATATTATATTATATAATATTATATTACTTTATTATTATTATTAATTAATTATATTATATTATATATTATTTTATTAATATCAGTATATTATATTATTAGTATATATTATATTTTGAAAAGGACTGCTCTAAAGTAGATGGCCATACAATACATCATATCCATGAATAGGGGTGCATAATTTTATGCTAGAGGATCCTAAACCTCAAGATCACAAGAAATTTCTAATTCTAATAGATCATTTACGCCCATTTATTATGGCAACTTTGCTTGTGATTCCAACTTTCCTATTTTATCATGCGAGCACAAACATTAGAAACTAGGCTATGGTTGTTGATATCAATCATGGATGGATGGGTGCAAGGAATTAAAGGGGGATCTTCCACACACGAATTAGATAGAATCACATGGAGACAAAGTTCCCCACGTAGAAACCAATAGAATTCTGTAGATTTCTATAACCATGTGAAACCTCATCACATAGAGGCAGGAACCTAGTTAGAGATGGGGAGGTGGACAAAGCCCCAACCAAGGAGTGCATTGAAGGAGGTAGACATTGCAGGGTGGTAAGGAGCGACATCATTAAAAAATAGCATATTATTTTTATTAAGATTATATAATATTATTATTATATAATTTTATTAGATTATATTATTATAAAATATTGTATTATATATTATACTATAACATATTATATTATATTTTTATAATATTTATAATATATTATACAACATGAATAATTAGCAATAACACTCATAAGGGGTTTGAATCTTGATTCAGTAAGAATCACAACATCATAATTTAACCATCAAATTATGACACTGTCAACATATTATGTAATTATATTATATTATTATAATAAATCTAATAAGACTATAAATCTATATAAAAAATATATTAATTTTTTTTCTAGACTTGTAATATCTTTTTGATATTGAGTGCATAAATAATTGATCTCCTTATATTTAATTGTATGTTTTTTCAAATTCTCTACAAATTGACCTAAACTATCCTCAACATACATAATCCAAACATATTGCTCTATTTTAAAGAATCTTACATATAGCATTAAATTTTTACATGTTTTGTTTGATAATAACAATATCAATTATAGACTTGAAAAGCTAGCAACGGAAATGGAGAAGCACTAGATTAGCAACGGTCAATTTTCAGGAATCTGCAACAGTCAAATTTTAGGAGAAAATCATGGAGGTAACAGGTTTCAACATTGGAAATGTGGCAGTCGTCCTTCAAGAGGGAATGAGTCTCTGTGCCAAAAAAGAGACAGACATCTTTCAGGAGGGAATGGGTCTTTGCGTCATAAAAGAATCAATCAATTTTCAGGAGGGAATGTGTTCCAACGCAAGAAAAATGACAATCAATTTTTAGAAGGAAATAGGACACGGTGCAGCAATGGTAACCACATAGAAAATGCTAGAACTCCATCCTCTCGAGGGCCTAAAAGCTTTCAAGGATATGTTGGCCTGACTCTGAAATGTGGACCCACAGGGAATGATACTTGGCAACATGCCAGGAACAAATCTACTAGAGTAAAGCATAGATTTGCAAAACCTAACTAGGTTCCGTTTTGACCTAGTCGACATCTAGATCACAGTAAGCAATCAATTTTTGATATTTGTGAAGAAGATAGGGCACCAAGAAACTACAATAAAAATTATATAGCTAAAAGGTAGTATGAAAAAGATCGAAATTTTTTGAATATGCTATATGAAGATAGCAAGCTTGATCTCAGGCCTCTTTGGGCTTCAAAGTTTCAAGGGAGGGGTGAGTCTCAAGGTCCAATTCAAGGAGGTTTCCTTTTTAAACACACAACAAGTTGACTAGTGCAGGATTGTCAAGTGTCGTCCAAAAGGTTTGAACAACCCCAGGACTTCTCTCGTAGGGGCTACTCTGAGTCGGCCCCGAGAAATCAACAGAGGAAAATACAAGATGTCTTTAGAGAAGAGACTTTACAAAACTCTTGGCATCAGGGGATTTGGAAGGATGTACCATTCGATAATACAAATAAGGAGAACCAGAATGAAAAAGGAAAGGGGCTGCTTGAGAATAAGTAGGCCAAAAAGACCATTACAAGATTGTTGCCTAAGGAGGGAAAAAAACCAAAACTAAGGGTTCTGGGAGGAAAAAAAGGAGAAAAATGCCAAGAAGGAAATATCGAAAGAAAATTTGGAGACAAAAAGTGCCCACCAAACCAGTGCAGAATGAACATATCAACATGGTAGAGGAAGGGGGAGATGGTCAAAGGGGTTCCCAAGCAAATCAAAAGGGCATAATACATATTGCATTTCCAGAGCACCTACTACAACCTCAGGTCAAGGATCTCAAAGACAAAGCAATGATTTGTAATTTTGTGAATTTGACCCCTAATTAAGGCAAATTAAAGGATTTGCTGGCTAAGGAATGGGAAGGGGTCAAAACGGTTTTTTATGTAGATAAATCTATGAGGATTTTCGTAGTAATTTTTCGCAATAAAGAAAGGTGCAATGCTATATTTAAAGTTAAATCTTGGATTTTTGAGGGCTCAGGCCTATGCATGCAACCATGGGTTCCAAATTTAAAACCTCAAGATTTTTCTTTAAGATTTGTTCCTTAATGGATACATATGCATGCTTTACCATTCAAATATAGGGTATTGAATTTAATTGAAATCATGGCTAATCAAGTAGGAATTTTTCTCAAACATGACCACATATTTTTTCAAAACAATTCTATGCTAGTTAGGGTTTGTGTATTACTTGATATCTCAAAAGATTTGCCTCAACAAATCCATCTAGCATCAAAATTTAGGAAATGGGTTCAGAATATTATTTTGGAAACCCAGGAAAATGATTGCACAAAATATCATATGTTAGGGAATAATCCTTCAATTTTCCAGATGAGGCTTGATCAAGATGATTCAAACTGCAAGCATTATGCTAATGTTGCTACTAGAGATCTTGCCTCATCACCAAATGATAAATCAATACCAGAAATTGTGAAGCATGTCAGCAAGCGGACCTAGTGTGAGAAGAAGATAGTGAGTAATCTGGAGATAGGAGGGAAATATAAGTTAAAAAAACTATTTTTTTCTCTCTACAGACCAAACAAGTTTTGGACATTGTGTGAAAATTGATACTTGAAGATTGTTCAAAGCCCCAAGATGTGTCATCAAATAGATGTAGGAAAGTTTGTCCTACTCTCCTATCTCAAGACTTATCTACATTGATATCAAAAACTTTGAAGCATGTCAGCAAGGGGACTTGGTGTGAGAAGAAGATAGAGAGAAATCTAGAGATAGGAGGGCCATCTAAGCCGAAAAATACTATTCTGATCTCTTTGCAAACCAGCAAGAAGAAGGTTTTTTTGATGCAAAAACACATGGATTATTGTCTCAACTTATATTCACCCTCTCTTCCCGAAGTTTCAAAACAACATTTGGACATTATTGTGCATAAATTGATGTTTGAAGATTGTTCAAAGCTCCAAGTTGGGTCTTCAAATACATACAAGGTGCTTGTCCTACTCTCCTATCTCAAGACTTCCCTACAATGATTCAAACTACTCAGTCTGATAAAATTGATGAGCTGGAATTGCTAGCAAAACAATTCTTAATACTAGTAGGTTCAGATATGTATGATCAAATAGCTAAGGAGGATTGGGGGGAAGGTGTAGTGGCTCAAGAGGACAACATAGAGAGGGTAACAAAGTATAAGAGGGATTGGGGGAAAAAAGGGATAACTTATGAAGGTAGTGGGCCAGACTAGTGTACTCGTGAAGATTTAGATCAACATCTGCAACAACAAGAGTCTTTCTTGGTAGACTAGGAAGAAGCAAAATATGATTATTCAAAGATATTTTCCTAATCTCAGACTCCTGCTCAAGCAAATCCAAAGAATTCACCAGGGAAGCGGGGAAGGAAATCCAATTTGGCTAAGTTGAAAGAGGAGATTGAAGCAGGGGTTCAAAAAACTATTTATGACTATTCCAAACAAACACTCGAAGAGAGCTTGTTGCTCTCTTGGAGCGCAATGAAGGTTGTTGTGCAATGTTAGGGGTATAAACATCCCTGAAGAAAGAGCTTGTATCAAGCATTAAATTGATGCTTGTGGAGCAGATATTGTTTTACTTCAGGATTCTAAACTCTCAACACAGTCATATGAAACCTTCCTACAAAAATGGACAAGGTGGAAAGAGACCCACTCTTCGACCCAGGGGCCTCTGGAGAACTGGTTACTTTGTGGAACCCTAAAGCAATAAATGTTACCTCAACAAGGAATGAGTCAAATTGGCAGTTGCTTGAGGTTTCTAAATTTAGCCTGAAGTATTGGTTGTTTAATATTTATGGGCCTAATTCAAAAATCGACAAGAAAGAGTTGTGGGATGAAATAAATCATGTTTTCAATGGCTCGAGTGACGCAAAAGTTGTTTTGGGAGGAGATTTTAATGCCATAGTCTCTCTATGGGGAAAAGTTAGAGGTACTAGGCCACCATTGAGAGTGATTGAATATTTCAGTTCCTTTATTCTCACCAATTCTCTTAAATACATTGTGCCACCCAAGGGGAAGTACACTTGGACAAATTGTAGGAAAGGTTCCTTACAAAATGTTGAAAGACTAGATAGATTTTTGGTATCTCCAAACTGGTTTTTAGGGCAACAAGGTTTGGAATCTGAAATCCTGCCTCTTGCTAGCTCTGATCATTATGCAATCTCTTTGCATATCTCAAATGTATCCCTTCCTAAAGGAAAATCATCCTTCAATTTTAAAAGAATGTGGTTCAGGCACCCACAATTTTTTCCTTTGTTGCATCAATGGTGGATAAATGCTCTGTTTGAACAAGGTTAAAAAATGTACCAACTTCATCAAAAATTAAAACATGTCAAACAACAAATAAATGTATGTAATGAATAAGTGTTTAAAAATGTTTTATAGCAGAAACAAGTCATTTTCAGAGAGTTGTCAGCAATTCACAAGTCGATTATTCAAAATGGATTAGATGATAATTTGTTTGAGAAGAAAAATCAATTGCAAGGGGATTGGGAAGAGTTATGTGCTACGAAAGAAATATATTGGCACAAGAAATCATGAAAACTATGGCTCAAAGAGGGTGATAGAAATAAAAATTATTTTTAGGCATTTGCACAGATAAAAAGAGCTACTTCAGCAATATTTTCAATCCAAGAAATGGCCTCAGGTATTTGGCTAACGTCGGAAGAAGATATGAAGAGAGAATTTGACAGATTCTTCTTTGAAATTTTATCAGCCCCTGAAGACAAAGATGATCAATGAAGGAAAGATGAAAATGATATTCTCGAGTTCATTCCCTCCCTAGTTCGATATGAGGATAATGATGCCCTTCTCAAACCTTTTACCTTGGATGAAGTTAAAGGAGTTGTTTTTTCATTCCCTCTAGATAAGGCACCAGGTTCAGATGGATTTACAAAAATATTTTTTCAAAAAGGCTAGGAACTTTTGTGTTATGATCTATTCTAGGGTCTAGAATAATCAATAAGAATGGGTTCCATGCTAAGGCAGTTCAATGTGACAAACATTTCAATCATTCCAAAATTAAACTAAAACCTTTTACAGAGTTCAGGCCTATATCACTATGCAACATTGTTTATAAGATCTTTACCAAGGCAATATACCTCAGATTGTATCCTCTTATCCCAAATATTATCTCTTAGGAGCATGGAGGATTTTTCCTAGTTCGTGAAACATTTGAAGGATTAGTAATAGTGCATGAGACCCTTCACTCAATTTATTATGATCGTCTACCTTCTTTCATTGTTAAGCTATACATAATGAAGGCTTGCAATCGATTAGATTAGGATTTCCTTAACAAAGTCCTTGAAAAATTTGGTTTCAAAGTAAAATTGCATAGATGGATTAGATCTTGCCTATCAAGAGAAAAAAATTATATCATCCTCAATGGTTCACCTATGGGCTTCTTTGCAACATCATTAGGAGTGAGACAGGGGGATCCATTATCCCCCTTTCTATTCATTATAATGGTTGAGGCACTTAGTAGATTAATTACTCATAAGCAGAGCCTAGGACTTTGGGGAGGCATCACTATCTCCAACACAAACATTTCAATAACTCATTCTTTGTTTACAAATGATACCATCTTCTTTGGTAGATCAACCGTGGATGAAGCCACTCACATCAAACAAGTGCTTGACAACTATTTCTCGGCATCAAGTCAAAAAGTTAGTGCCTCTAAGTCCAAAATCTATGTTTTCAATACAAAAGAGGCTATAGATAATAAGATAATTAAAATATTGGGGTTTAAGCAAACAGAGCTGCCATGTGCGTACATGGGTATCCCTTTTTTCGAAGGTCCAAATAAAGTTTCTTATTGGGTTAAAGTAATAGAAAGATTAAAGGCAAGGATTCTAATATGGAAGGCACGGTGGTTATCATTATCAGATAGAATTATTTTAATAAAATTAGTATTATCAGCAATCTCTAGCTATTTTTTGGCGGTCCTCAAGGCTCCAAAGTTTTTTATCCTTGAAATTGAGAGCATTATTAGGAGTTTTCTATGGAAGGGTAATATGAATGATTGAAAAAAAGTGCCCCTAATATCCTTGGATAGTATGGCGCTGGAAAAATCTTGAGGAGTTGGTATCCACTATACTTCAATAAAGAACAAGGCATTTAGGGCCAAGTTAGTCTGGAAAATGTACGCAAAGCCTGAATCAAAGTGGTGCAAGCTAATGTAGGCTAAGTATCTTGACACTCCAAACCCATTGATAATTCTTACTATTTTAAACTCGCCTTCAAGATCGGCCATGTGGAATTTCTTGACATCATGTAGGTCAATTATTACTTCATTTATCATGTGGGAAATTCATGATGGGCAAAGCATGAAGTTTTGGGAGGACTCGTGTAATGGTAAGAACCCTTTGGAAAACATTGAGGAATTATAGAAAGTAAGGGTTGTATTGTCAAGAGAATAGGGCGAGAATTTTCTAGATTATGTACATTCAACCGAATTCCTTACATGTAAAGTAATCTGGAAAAAGAACTCTGATTCATCTCTTTTTTCCAATCAATTTTCATTGCTTCAAGACACTCTAAAAAGTAGAATTGTATTCATTTTGGGGAAGCCAGATAATATTTTGTGGGCTCCTTTGAAAGAGGGCTCCTAATCTATGAAGCAAGGATATAAATCTCTAACCTAGCGTAGGTATCAATTGGTTTCTCAGAGGGCTTATTGATTTTGCTAGAAAAATAAGATTCTTCCAAAATTTGGGAGCTTTGCATGGCTAACTTTATGAAAGAGAATTTTAACAATTGATCGCTTAACTAAACTGAGAATTGTTGATCCCTTCAAGTGTCCTTTATGTGAGGAAGAACTAGAGAATATAGACCATTTATTTGTACTATAAAATTTTGCACAAGAATGTTGGATGTTTGTAAAGAGAAAGTTTAAATTATACAACCCTTTGCAAAATTATATTTGGGACATCTTCTGGATTTGGTCATTGTTGTATAAATCCTCTTTTTTTTCATCTATATGGAAAGTTATCCCACCACTAGTAATATGGAAAAAATGGTGGGAATGCAATTTACGCATTTTCAGGAAACCAAGTTCTTTAATTGAAGTCGTCAAAGTCAAGATGGAAAAAGTAGTTTTAGAAGTGGTTAATGCTTATGTTTTGAAACATAAGAACACGTCCTCCTTGTTTACAAATTGGGATGACTCTATTTTAAAGAATTGGAAGAACATAATTTTTCCGTTTGTATGAAGCTTACATCAAAATAGCAGAGTGAATGTGAATAGAAAAGAAATTAGATGGAAGCCCCCATGCCCTAATTTTTTCAAACTCAACTTTGATGGTGATTTGAGAGGGAACCTGGCCATATTAGGGGCAGCAATCTATATGTGAGACTCTTTGGGATCAGTAATAGTGGCTAGTTCATTTTTATTGCCAATCGACATGAGTAGTGTGGTTGAGGCTCAAGCAGTTCTGGTAGGATTGGAAGTTTCCCTCAAATTGGGTATTGCACAAATTCACATCAAGGGGGACTCCTTAATCATAATTAATTCCTGCAAGGAGAGAAAGGTGCATAGTTGGTGTTTGAAATATATTTTATAGAAAATATGTTTTTTGTTGGACAGATTTCAAAATTTTATCATCTCACATACCTACAAAGAGGGGAATGGCATGGTAGATAAGTTGGAAAATATGGGTTGTGATGGGAAAGAAATTGTTGTGTATAATGACATAGAATTGCAAGAATACCTAAAATTTGTTGCATTAGATGCTAAGGAAGCCACAACTTTGGCCATGTGTGAAAGGAACTTATAATTCATTCATAAATGCATAATCTCTTTGTTTTTGCAACAAAAAATTAGGTGTAATCACATTGTCATTAGCCTAGTTGAGCAGGATGAAGGTGGCAATACAAAATGATGAAGAAAGATGAAAGTGGCAATAATAAAGACTAATATATTTGGTGATTGGAATTGGTTGTGGTGTTATATGCTCACCCTTCCGGATAGTGTCTTCATATGTATAAAAAATACAAAAGAAAAGACAAACAGTAGTTTGAAAAGTTTACAAGAAAATTCTTTGATGAAATTTTGGAGCAAAAAATTCCAAAGCACCAAGTTCCAGAGAAACAGTTTCAAAAAACAATGTTCATATTTGGCTTGAGATATTTCAGTGGTATCGGAATAGTAGGACCTTAACGAAATCAAAATTGAACTTGTAAGATACAAGAAGATGATTTTGATATTGAGTATGTTAAGGGAAAGTAGAATGTTATTGTCAATGCCAAAATTCTAGAGCAACATTTTCCGGAGCATCAATCCCTGGAGTAACAGATTTAGAAATTTAGATAAGATTTGGCTTGAGAAAAAAGGTGCAGGGTCCTATTCTAGACACGATCTTAATAGTGCAAATTTCAACCCTTCATAATTACACATACCTATCAAGAGGGAAATAGACTACCTGATATTTTGGCAAACATGGGGAATGAAGGAAATGAAGTGGCAATCAATAAAGATAAAATTCAAGCCTACCCTCATTTGGCATCAATTGTTACCTAAGAATCATTATATACACAGTGAGGAAACTAATAAAAAGGCTAGTTGTAGCATTACATTCAAAGGATATGAGGATGGGTGTTATGTGGCGGTGAGATGCAATATGCCACATTGGAATAAACATGTGAAAGTTTCCATGTCGGAAAAAAGGCATTTACCACCACCAGGATTTATTTCTAATGTGTCTGGTTTTGCAGAATTTATAGCTGCTACATGTTTGTTGTGGAGGGAAAGCTTGTAGGACTAGTGGCAGTTTCGGTAGGGGGTTCTAGCAAGAGAAGGTGGGATAGAATTTCAAAAATTTCTAATGGAAGCGATGCTCCAAAACTTGGTTCCTACTTTTTGGTTGCACCTTTCAGCGTTGCTCTAGAACTTGGTTTCTGTATTCCAACTGCATCTTTCAATGATGCTCTGAAACTTTGTTCCTTCATTCCAGCTGCATCTTTCAGCGATGCTCCAAAAAAAAATTCCTCCATTCTGGATGCATCCTCCAACAATGCTCCGTAATTTTTTTCTTTTGTCTTGACCGCATCTTTCAGTGATGCTTCAAAATAATTATCTTTTTTCTCGATCACATCTTCCAGCGATGCTTCAAATTTTTGTTCTTTGAAAATAACATTGGTAGATTTTTCCTTATCAAGATTGACATATATGTAAAACTCTTTTATATAATATAAATATATAGGCTCTTATGCCTTTTTCTTAAAAAAAACAATATCAATTACTCAACTCAAGATCAAAGATTCAAAACATGAAAAGCTTCAAATTTGAGTTTCAATTTGGATATTTTCATGTTTCAAATGCTTCACCTTAAGCTACATAGTTGATCCTGTTATTATAAAAACAAAATGTGCAAAATCTTAATTATATATGTATCATTATTAAACTTATATATTCATAATATAATTTAAACTTGTATTGTTTATGTTGTGGCCATTAGTAGAAATTAAAAATTAATTGATCTTAAAGAACACTACAATCCCCTCTCATGGTTGAAATTGTAGAAAAAGTTGGCTCTGTGAAGAAAGACTATAATCCCTACACAACCTTAACCATAAAATATATTTTTGAATGTTAATAATGTGATATTTTTTAACATTAATGTTTCAGATCACACTGTGATCTTTGAAAAATATTATAAGAATTGATAATTATCATTTAAGCAATAACTTCATATACAAAAATCTCATTAAAATAAATTAACAAATTCTAGATATTAAATGCAAATTAAAATTTGATAAAAACTATTCAAATTAACTTAATATTAAAGACATCTATTTCATTATAAATTTGCTTAACAATAAATACATACTTCATTATAGTCCATATATGTGTGTATTCTAGTTAGAAACAATGTAGCATGCAAAGTGAATGCATGAAGGAAGGATAAAAACAAATAGTTCGGGGAAGAACTTGAAGCTAAGTTACTATGGGAAGAATTCAAAACTATGATTACTTTAGATAAAATATTCAGACAAGATGGAGAAAACATCCAACACGAAAATATTTTGTCACTTTTTGATGAATCTAAGAGATGTGAACCCAAAAATTGATGACTGGAAGTTGCTTATGATAAGAACCACTATTAGCATAGATGTATCAAGTGATAATGAGTCCAACAATGGTGTTTATTTTCTCTCCACAAATGATAATGTTCATAGCCATAAGAAAAAGTTATATTCATTGAAACAACATGTTGCACATAGTGTTGCAACAAAAGCAAGAAGTGTTAATGCAACAAAAGGATTCACAGAGGATGAGCTTGATGTGGAATCATTGATCCATAAGAATATAAGGGTAATTTTTACTTCAAATCTATGGATACAAGTAGGCCTTGTAAATGGAGCTCTAGGATATATTCAAACGATTGTACATACAAACCTGGAAGTGCTCCATCAAAACCACCAACATATATAATGATTGAATTTGGCAATTATTTAAGATTACAATTTGAAGATCATAATCCAAATATAATTCACTTATAACAATACAAAGGGATAGCACAATCCAAATGCCATTAATATTGTATTGGGCATTGACAATACATAAATAACATTCTCTTTCAAAAACCACTAATAATATAGCATCAAGAGAAAGAGCATTATTGACATTTGTGGTCATATCTTATGTAAAGTCTCTAGAATGCCTAAGAATAATTCCACCATTCACATATGACTGCTATGAAAAAATAAAAAAAGGGTAGACAACTTGTCAAGTGGAAGGCTAAAGAAAACAAACTCAAATTATTAGAAGATAATTGATTTAATATGTTTTCTTCAATTTTTCTTTAATGGCTATCAAGTATTTTAATATAATATATACAATAGTCGATGTTCAAAATATCGTACATCAAATCTATTGTACTGTAAATTAATCATATCAAACCAAAATGAGTAGATTGTAGCTGAACTGAGGAAAATGGTGATCTCCCTCTAGGGCTTCTAGGGTTTTGTACCTAAAAGGAGAGAGGTCAATTTTCTTCTTTTGTTCGCGCGATTCATTCAAGAACAAACCATTTTGAATTCAATGCAAAGGATATTGAAATCTAATAAAGGGACTATTCCAGGGGGATTAAATGATAAGAAATGAGGGGCTCACCACCAAGTATAAACTTGGAAAAGAAGATGTTTGAAAACATAGTGTAGTATGCAAAATGACCTAGAAATGCAAGTAAAGTGTAACAGAAAACTATAAAACTGGAAATATGCACCTAGGAAAATGAAGAAGGTGGAATGGAGATTTGGAATCTTGAAAAATTGACTGCTAGAGCTGAATGGGACTCATACACCAAGCTAGGTGAATCAGTCTAGTTTCAGGTCAACTATGTTGAAACAGGTTTCAGACAAATGGTTACTCAGATCTACAAAAATCCCTAACAAACAGGTATAGTGGGACTCATTCACCAATAGTGGCAAATTATTCCTCTTCTAGATTTCTAATTCAAAACTGGATTATGTAGCTTCCACTCTACTTTTTTGTTCCTAATTCAGATCTAGGTCTAAAACTGCAAAATTCAGCCTATAGACCTTCTCTAAGCTTCTCCAAGGCTTGTTTACAACTTTGACAACTTTGAATTACTTTGACAACATGATGACAACTTTTCCAATCTTTCTCCTTGATAAATGTTCAACCTAGACTTGCAAATCACATGCAAAGAGAGGGAAAAATGGTTGTGGGATAAGAGAATAGGGGTTTTCCTTGGTCAAACCCCTTGTTGGTAATCAAACATTGAAATGAAAGAAAATGTAAAGGGAGAATGATGAATGCACAAAAGGTAATGTTGCAACTCACCAAACCCTAGCAATAAAGTGTTGTAATTATGCTTGAAATGGCTACAATGGATGTGGTTCTTGATTTTTGCTTGAAGGAGATAGATCTTGAATGAAATGCTTGCTTGGATCATGAACTCTACATCACAATTGTGAGCACAATAACAAACATGAAGAATGTGATCTTTGTCATGATGATTGATGCTCTTGAATGCTCTTGAATGCTTGATAATCTACCCTTGAAAGCCTTGAATGCTCTTGCTCAAATACTCTTGTGAACTCATTTTTCTATAAGGATGTAGACTTGAATGCTTGGGGGTTGAAATGAGAGAAAGAACCTTGTATTTATACCAAATTATGCAATAATTCCAAAAATTACAACACCGCAAGCCAACATTGGATATTGGAGAATAAAATCCTGCCAAAGATTTAAATTAAATTTTATTTTTAGTTAAAGGGGACTCATTCGCCACCTTGGGTGAATATTCCCACCTAAGGGGACTCATTCACCTAGAATGGCGAATGATTCCCACCTTAGGAATTTGAGGTGGGTTTTCAGGATTTTGATGTTTTAAAAGCTTTTTGTCGGGATTATCCTCAAAAATACTCATAAATAAGGCTTGCGGATGCAAAATGGGGCCAATAAAAGCATGAGAAATCCCAATTATTAATGACAAGCGTAGAGGAATGTGAAAGTGTGTTAAAACACTTTACAACACACCAAATAAGGAAAGATTAAGATAAATTATAATTGCAATTATATTTGTTATGCTTAGTTAATTGATAAAATCATAGAAAAGTGTGAAAGTGTGTTACAACACCTTTTCAAGGTACCATTAATATACATTAGTTCACAAGGGCCCAAGACCTAATGTGAATGTGTTATCCACATTACAACACTAAATAAAAGCAAGATTAAGCCAAAATCCACAAGGAAGACCCAAACGAGTGTGAAAAAGCCAAAGGACCCTTTTTTAGACTCTAAATTTAGCACCCACTTTATTGAGAGGATGAACCTGCTTGAAACTCACACTAAAGTAGACAAACAAACATCAAGAGAGGGTTACAATGTACCCATTCTAGCAAGATGAGATGACAATGATCAAGAGGGATGATCAAGCCCCCAGGATCAAGATCCCATGGCAAACCAACATAAGCACAAAGGAACACACATGAAAATGATATAAATAACAGTGACAAGTCCAATCATGCACTGCCAAAGGAAGAAGAGAAAATAAATAAAAGAGAGACAAAACAAGCTTCGACCATTTTTCTATCGTGATATGGATCAAATTTAGGTTGTTTGTCTGAAAAATGCATACTCACTTTGAGGCAATGAAACTCATGGTTGTTTGTCGGGTGAGAAGTCCAAAAAGGTGAGAAACATACACTCATGGTTGGTATGTACTCACACACATATGAAAGTGTCTATGGGGAAATTCATGCCTCAGATTTGGCTTCCCGCTCAACCATACCAAAGTTATACCTCCTGATAACTTAAATAATGCCACACAAAATTGACTTTTTTGAGCTTCATGAGACAAGAAAAACTTTGTATGCTTGGAGCTCATGAACAAATAGGATGCCAACTTAGGCATGCAAGTTATTTTATACAAGGTGGCCATATAAACAAAAATTCATAATGCAAGAAAAATAGGAAACGGTCAAAGGAGTCTTTCTTAGTTCATGTGAGGTATTTAACTTAGGGGACATTGTTCCTAATGTCTCCAAGAGAGGACCAATCAAAGAATAGAAAATGTGTAACTTAGGGGATGTAGTTTGTCACATCAAGCCACTAAGAGGAATGTAATATGCTAAGAGAGATCATGTTCATGGAGGACATCATACCCAATGTCATCCACAAAGCAAAAAATGCATCATATGAAGCAAGAAGGCTGCACTAAGAACCATGAAAAGGAAAAAGATGCAAAAGAATAATGCCAATGTATTCCCCCACTTTAAAGGAATAGCTAAATGCCATGTTGTGAGCAATTATTTTAATGTAGCGAATGAAAAATTGAAAACAAAAAGAAAGACATGAGAGCCAACTTCAAAAGCCCTTATGCCAAGCCATATGTTTTTGTGTAAGGCTATGTCATGCGAGAGACTAGAAAAGAGAGGGGTTTCCCCCAAAATGAAAACACCAAATACATAAGGGATCTATGGATTTGGGGTCAGTATGTTCTTTGCTGCAATATTTTTAAGGAGCTTAGAACTATCATCATCCCCCAAATACACATAGAACTAGAAGAATGACACAAAGAGAGAGAAAAAAAAGGAAATTTTTTTTGGTCAACATGGAAGAGACATAGGGTATCTTGATGCCTTGTGTCATCCCTAAAAGGAGAAAAAACAAGAAAAAGATAAAGATGAAATAAAAAATGAAAAAGAGAATGAAATCCTTTTGGGTCAACATGAAGGAGACATGACTGTCTCGATGCCTTGCGTCATCCCCAGAAGGAAAACACAAGAAAAAGAAAAAGATGAAATGAAAAAAGGAAAAATAAAATGAAATCCTTTTGGGTCAACATGAAGGATACATGAATGTATCGATGCCTTGCGTCATCCATGGAAGGAAAAAACACGAAAAAGATAAAGAGAAAAAAAATCAAAAGTGATGCATGACATAGAGAAAAATGAAGGTACAAATAGAGGAATGTCACAAAGAGAGAAAATAAAATGTCACAAGGGATCACATTACGCACATGCAATCACACAAAAGAAAATTAAAAGGAAATAATGCAAAAGACTAGTAAGGAAAATGTGAGTCAACCTACAAGAAAGTCATCCCCCTCCCAATCATGTTCATTATATACTAAAGGTGGGAAACTAGCCAAAGGAACAAGAGCAAGTGTCTAACTAGGAGAAGTGCTAGCTTCAATACTCTTTATAGAAGATTTGTCATTTAAGCTCATGGAAGAGGAAAAAAATGTATTCAGTTCATTATTCATCTCTTTGTCAATTTTGGCATCCTCGTCATCATCATCTAAGTTGATCACAAAAGGAGTTCAAAGGATAATTTCCATAGAAGAGTTCAACTCTTTTTGTGGAGGATGAATGAAAATTTCTTGTTGTGGCCACGGATGAAGGTCATCATGCACTGGTTCAGTCAAGTTTGGATCTTGATTTTCTTTCTTTAATTCATTATGTAACTTGTGAGCAAGGGCATTATGTCTACGTCTACGCTCCCTATCACCTATGTTTCTTTTATTTTTCATTTTAATTTGCATAGGAGTGGGTTGATCAACCATTGGTTTATTTTCTTCCCTAAGGGGAGGAATGGAAGGAACCATGGTGGGTTGTTCAATTGCTTTCTCTTTGAATTTGTAAACTTGTTTTAATCTTGGAGGTGTGGAGGGGTTGGTTTCATTGTTTCTTGGTCGCTTGTAAGAGGTAGGTAAGGTTTTAGGTTTAGGTTGTTCTTTCTTTTTTTGGTCATGTTTAGGCTCAAGCATGCTTTTGTCAAGGATGGTAGGCTCGGAGGTGGATGAGGACATGTTTTGAAGAGATAGTTATGTTATCTTATTTTCCTTGAACTTTTGATAGGACAAGAAAAATAAGTATTCTCCTAGCTTGATAGGTTCCATGGGCTCAATCCAAAAGGCATCTAGAGAAAAGTTTCCTTTAGATGACAAGAGGTTAAAGCCACTATGGTGAATAGTGAATATCTCATTGTCAAATAGAAACTTTAAGAAGTTGTGCACAACTGAAGGGACAAATTTCATGGAGTGAAGCCATGGGTGGCCTAGCTTCACATGAAATTGGTCTAACTATGAGATGATGGATAATGCAACAATTAATTTATTTGGTCCTATTTGTAATGGTAGGGTGATCAATCCAATCATAGGACACACAAAACCATTTTTTGTCTTGATCCATTTTTTCGGTTTGTCATATTCATCTTGATAGAGCTCATGTAAGAGTAGGAATTCCTTGGTGATCATGGTCTCTCCATAGGAGAGATATATTAATATCCCATTAGTGGGATTATCATAGATACGATTGCCTATGTAAAGAGGACCATCGAGAAAAAATTTAAGTATATCCTTAGAGGAGAAAGCAATATCAAGAGGACTCTTAGTTTGGCCCTTAGGAGGGATGACATCTATCACCCCTATCATTTCATCTATAGGATTGAGATTGATAGTATTAGTTGGAAAATAATCAATGTTTTCATCATCTGTATCAACATTCATCACATCATTCTTTGGAGTGTCACTAGCTTTGACAAATGAAATATTATGTTTCAGCATGGGATTGGTGAAAATTTGCAGGTTTTGGTTTGGAGGGGTGACAAAATTATTTCCTTGATCACTAGTACCCACAATGGATAGACAATCGAAATCAATGAGGTCTTGCACAAGATGTTTAAAACGCTTGCAATGTTCATGTTATGTCCATTTTGTCAATGATAGTGGCAATAAGCATTTTATTTAAAGCTCGAAGGTAAAGAATTATTAGGGTAAAGTTTTCTGATGGGAGGTAAGGTAATCATTTGTTGGTTTAGAAGTTGGGACAGGGTATTATGAAGGGACAACAAAAACTTGGTTATGGATATTTTGAGTTGGTTGTTGAGGGGGGTTGAATTGAAGGGATACTTTATTGTGTTTTCTAAAGGGTTGGGAATTTTTTTGGTGCACATTCTCGGATCTCTCAATTTGGCTAGAAGTAGACTTTGTATATTGACTACAAAATGAATTTTGGTAATCACAGAGAGCAGTGCACAAGTGCATGAAGGATGGGAATTTCGTCATGGTCAACTTTTCTTGGATTTTGTTTTGCAAGTTTTCTATAAACATCTTTTGAAGGTGTGGGTCAAGGATCTCAACATCAACTTGGGAATAGAGTGATTGATATTGAGAGATAAAGTCGGTTATCTTTTCATCCTCTTTTTTCTTACATCTCATCAAGTCGGCCAAGGTCATCTTGGGAGTCATCTACACTTGTAAATGGTTTATAAATGCCTCAACAAGTTCATCAAATGAATGAATCGAGATATTCGATAAAGAAGAGAACCATTCCAAGGTGGTTTCTTTTAAGGTCCTAGGAAAGAGCTTTTCCGATAGTTTATCATCAAGGACAAAGTCACTACATAGGGCAGTGTAGGAATTAACATGGTTAGAAGGATCTCCCTTCCATCCATATTTCTCAAATCTAGGAACCTTTACACCTTGTGGCATCGGTGTTTGTAATATCTCCAAGGATAATGGGTTGCTCTTAACATAATATGTGGGTGGGCCATTTTGATTTTGGTTAATGGTAGAAACTTGCTTTTGAAGGGATGACATGGTTTGGAAAAGTTGATGTATGAGAGGGTCATTGCTTGTGTTATGAGATGGAAGTGAAAGTTGTGATGGAGTGTATGTTTTTGTGGGACAAGTGAATGGAATTCTTATAGGTGGTAAAGTAGTAGGATCTATAACATGCGATGCCACATAGGAACTAGGGATGCTAGCTAGAATACCGAGGGAAGGAATCACATTACTAAGTTGTTGCATTATTGTGACTTGAGGATGGGTGTAGGTAGGGATTGAGGGTATTGTTGTGGGAGGGGTAATTTTAGTTCCTCCTTGACTTGGAACATTGTTTGCAAGAAAAGGACAACCAGTGGTTGAGGGAAGATGCTTTCCAAATATTTTCATTATATTCTTCACAAGGTCAAGGCCATCTTCATTTTCAAGCATGCGGTGAATGTTCTCAATTGTAGGAATCACAATGGTTGAAATGTTTTCAAGGCTAATTTGATGTTGTAATTTCACTAGGTCCTCATGAATGTGGATTATATTTTCTTGTGGAATGCTATCATTCTTTGGTTCAACTTCCATGCTACTTGAAGGAAAAGAGTTACTAAGGGTGTTGTCCATGCCTAGTGTACTAGTGTCAATACTAGGAGTGGAAGCTCTAGATAACCCAAGATCCACAACGATTGTTCTATCGCAGGGTAACGTGAGTCTCGAACTTCTTCTCATTATGGTATTAGCAACAAGACACCAAACACTCATGCAAAAGCTACTAAATGCAAAGTGAGTGCAAATGCAATGTAAACTAATAAGAATGAAATGCTTATAAATAAAATTTTGGAAAGTAAAATTGAAATACAGAAGCAACAAACATAAACTGAAAAAAATGAAATATAAATGATAGAAAATGCAGTGTAAAATATGAAAAGGGACTGATTCGCCCAAGGTGGCGAATGAGTCTAGGTATTGGTTTTTTTGAAAATTTTCAAAAAAATTAAATTGAATTTTATGATTTTTATGTTTTTTTGATGCAAATGCAAAAAATTACTAATTTTCAATGAAATTAAGTGCAATAATGCAAGGTAAATGAGCTTTTCACTAATGAAAAAATTGAAACCCTAGAATGCAAATTAACCAATAAAAAACCTAATGCAATGTTAATGCAAGCTAAATCTAGGATGTAAATGCACTCCAAATCAAAATTATGATGCTCTAAATGTAGGTTCACCAAAATGAACTGAGGAAAATGGTGATCTCCCTCTAGGGCTTTTAGAGTTTTGGACCTAAAAGGAGAGAGGTCAATTTTCTTCTTTTGTTTGTGCAATTCATTCAAGAGCAAACCCTTGAGATTTCAATGCAAAGGAGATTGAAATCTAACAAAGGGACTATTCTAGGGGCATTGAATGATGAGAAATGAGGGGTTCACCACCAAGTATAAACTTGGAAAAGAAGATGTTTGAAAACATAGTGTAGTATGCAAAATGACTTAGAAATGCAAGCAAAGTTTAATGGAAAACTGTAAAACTAGAAATGTACACCTAGGAAACTGAAGAAGGGAGAATGGAGATCTAGAATCTTGAAAAATCCTCTTTTGGAGATGACTAGGACTCATACGCTAAGTTGGGCAAATTAGTCAAGTTTTAGGTAAACTATGTCGGAACAGGTTTCAGATAGATGGGTACTCAGATCTGCAAAAATCTATGACAAACAAGTACATTGGGACTCATTCGCCAATAGTGGTGAATCAGTCCACTTTTGGATTTCAAGAAATTCAAAACTATATTGTATAGCTTTCAGTCTACTTTTTTGTTCCTGATTTAGATTCGGGTCCGAAATTACAAAATTTGGCCTATAGACCTTGTCTAAGATTCTCCAAGGCTTGTTTACAACTTTGACAACTTTTCCAATCTTGCTCCTTGATAAATCTATAACCTAGACCTACAAATCACATGCAAAGAGAGGGAAAAATGGTTGTGGGGTTAGAGAATAGGGGTTTTCCTTGGTCAAACCCCTTGTTGGTAATTAAACCTTGAAATGAAAGAAAATATAAATGGAGAATGATGAATGAACAAAATGTAATGTTGCAACTCACCAAACCCTAGCAATAAAGTGTTTTAATTATGCTTTAAATGGCTACAATGGATGTGGTTCTTGATTCTTGCTTGAAGGAGATAGACCTTGAATGCAATGCTTGCTTGGATCATGAACTCTACATCACAATTGTGAGCACAATAATAAACATGAAGAATGCATCTTTGACATGATGATTGATGCTTGAAGAATGCTCTTGAATGCTTATAATCTACCCTTGAAAGCCTTGAATGCTCTTGCTAAAATACTCTTGTGAACTCAATTTTCTATAAGGATGCGGACTTGAATGCTTGGGGATTGAAATGAGAGAAAGAACCTTGTATTTATACCAAATTATGCAAGAATTCCTAAAATTACAACACTAGAAGCCGACATTGGATCTTGGAGAATAAAATCCTGCCAAAGATTTAAATTAAATTTGATGTTTAGTTAAAGGGGACTCATTCAACACCTTGGGTGAATGGGTCCCACCTAAGGGGATTCATTTTCCTATAATGGTGAATGAGTCCCACCTTAGGAATTTGAGGTGGGTTTTCAATATTTTTATGTTTTAAATGCTTTTTGTCGGGATTATCCTAAAAAGTATTCATAAATAAGGCTTGTGGATGCAAAATGGGGCCAATTAAAGCATAAGAAAGCCCAATTTTAATGACAATCCTAGAGGAATGTGAAAGTGTGTTACAACACTTCACAACACACCAAATAAGGAAAGATTAAGATAAATTATAATTGCAATTATGTTTGTTATGCTTAGTTAATTGATAAAATATTAGAAAAGTGTGAAAGTGTGTTACAACACTTTACAACACATTTGCAAGGTACCATTAAAATACATTAGTTCAAAAGGGCCCAAGACCTAATGTGAATGTGTTATCCACATTACAACACTAAATCAAGGAAAAATTAAGCCAAAATCTGCAAGGAGGACCCAAACGTGCGTGAAAAAGCCAAAGGACCCTTTTTTCAATGCTACAATAGCATATTGAGAAAAGTAAATAAAATACATAAAAGAATACTAAAAAAAAGAAAGCAAAATTTTTTTGAGCATACTATAGCATAATTTCCTTATCTAGAAGGCAATGCTGCCAAATAGATGTAATTGTAATTGTGCACATAAATATATAAAAAATAAATAAAAATAATATAAAATAAACTAACTTTGATATTGTAGATACCCTAAATTGTCTTGACTGGAATTTATTTAACTAACTTTCACCCTTCTTCCCTAAATGATTAAATACTACATTATTATTTAATTATTATCAAATTTTATATTTGTCCATTAATTAAGTTTTGATCAACCTTTGTTTTAAAGGGTTTAGGTGATCAAAGGATGTGAGAGGGGCCCACTATTCCAACAATATTTCTAGAAGTTGGTAACAATACCATTAGCAATGCACTTTCTAGCACCCATTTTAATCACACTTCTAGTTTTAAGAAGGTGATTCTAGAAAATAGATCCATAAGGAAAATCAAAGGTAGTAAGGAAGCAACCTTGGTCTCTGTTTCTAAGATATTTTTCTTTAAGAATCATAACCCAGTCTTTGGATCCTTCCAGTAAATTCCACCCCAATTTGGCAACAAGAGCTTTATTAAAGAGTTTTATTCTCCTTATCCCAAGGCCTCTAGCACTTTTAGGAGCACAAAATTTCTCCCACCCCACCAATGTCATTTTATTTCTCTCCTCTATTCCTGACCACAAGAATCTTTTTTGGATTTATTCAAAAAAATTAGCTATAAAAATAGGAATATTGAATAGAGACAAGTAATAGACTGCAATATTTTGAAGCGATAATTTTAGCAATTGGAGCTTCTCAACTTGACTTAAGAATTTTCCCTTTCAGCCAACCAACTTCTTTTGAATTCTCTCAATAATATGGTTCCAATAATTGCTATCCATTTTTTTAGAGATTAAGGGTAGGCCTAAGTAAGTAGTAGGCAGAACAACTTCCTGGCAACCTAATATGCGAACATTCTTTCTTTCACGATCTGGTCAGAGTTAAAGAATTATAGATTACTCTTGTTGTAGTTGATATGCTACTTGAAGCCTGGGCATAGTCATTCATTATGAATTTCCAGTGACTAGCTTCCTCAACCGATGCTTCACCAAATAAGATAGTATCATCAATAAACTATTGATGAGAGGCAGACTGGAGGGTTGAAGCAACCTTAACACCTTAGAGTCCAAGAGTTTTTGGATGTTTCTTCCCAAGACTTCAGCAACAATAATGAAAAGATAAAGGGAGAGAGGGTCCCCTTTCCGAAGACCACGGCCACAAGAGAAGAAACCTTGAGGGACCCCATTCATCAAGACCAAACACTTTGGAGTAGTAACACAAGCACTGATTAGTTTTAGGAACCTACCATTGATCCAAAATTTCTTGAGAACAACAAAAAAGAACGGTCAAGAGACTTTTTCATAGGATTTAGAGATGTCAAGTTTGAAATCCATCCTCACATTTTTAGTAAGTTCCATAGAATGGGGAATTTCATGAGTAGTTATGGCTGCATCCAAAATTTGTCTTTCCTGAACAAACCCTTTTTGATTTCTAGCTATCATTTTTCTTAGAACAACTTTCACTCTAAACACAATAATCTTAGAACAATAAACTATACACGGTATTGTATTGGCTAATAGGTCTAAATTCATGCATTGATGAAACATCTTCCTATTTAGAAATGAGGGCTATGAAATTAGAATTAAGTTGATTAAGAATCCTACTAGATCTGAAGAATTCTATAGAAATATTTAAGAGTTCTTTATTCATAATGTCCCAATAAAGCTGGAAGAAGGTCATGGGAAATCATTAGGGCCAAGAGATTTGTAAGATCCAAAAGAGAAAATAGTAGACTTCACCTCCTAAAGGGAAACAACTTTAGACATCTCTTGAAAATATTGATCAAAAATCACCTTAGGAATAACTTGAAGGATTTCATCAAAATCCTATTGAGGAACCAGAAGTTCCTTTTGGAAGGAGGAGAAGTAGGCCACAACTTCAACAGTGATTTATTTTTCATTACTCACCATACTGCCATCTTCTTTCTTAAGTTGTTTGATCCTATTCCTACTTCTATGTTTCATAGTGGATTGATGGAAGAACTTAATCTTACAATCCCTTCCAAAAGCCATTAAATTCCAAGATTTTTGTTTCCAAAAAATCTCCCCATGTTTGTTAACCTTGAACCATTCAGCTATCAGGTCACGATCATGATTGCAAGTAGCTTCATCCATCACCCCTAACTCCATTATGTCCTACACCTCCTTAATGTTGTCTCCCAAATAGTTTTTGGTATCAAAAATATTACCAAGGGAAAAATTTTTCCAACCCTTCACTCTCTCTAATTATTTTTAATTTATTAGCAAGATAAAACATAGGGGTGCTAGCTGAGAGTTCATTCCACCATTTTTCAATTAAGCACCAAAATACAAGTGGAGAGTCCACATAGTTTAAAATCTAAAGGGAAGTGGACCTTTTGCAACATCAAAATTTATCTTTAGTATAATGGCATTGTGATCAGATCTAGTTCTAGGCAAGGCAAGTAAAGAGAGGTGTTGAGAAATTTTCTAGTTAGAGGAGACAAGGAACTGATCAAGTTTGACTTGAATCAGTTGATTGCATAATCTTATATTAGACCAGGTGAGTTGGGTGCTAAGTAAGGTAATATCAAAAATTCCCATAGAATTAATGAAACCTGACAAGTCCATCATTCTATCAGAATAGTCATCCGGGCCACCCATTTTTTTTAAGGTATAAGCGGAGAGTTGAAATCACCTCCAAGCATCTATAAATCCTCCAATCTACTCTTTATGTTGTCATCCAAGAAATCCCAAAGAAATAGTCTATCTTGACGTGAGTTAGGACCATAAAAATTAATCAAATTCCATTTTTCAAAGGTGATAAAGGTCTTCAAAGGAGACCATAATTTTTTTTTCTAGATAATCCCATAGAAACTTTAAGTTTAGAAGGATTACATAGAGTTGCAATACCTCTAGAATCACCTTCAATATCACTCAAAACATAATTAGAAGTAGGCCAAATATTATTGACAATATTATCACAATTTTTCCTCTTCACTTTGGTTTCTTGAAGCAATAAAACATCAACTTTATTATCCATCAAGAAAGTTTTGACCAAGTGTTGTTTATAGGGACTATTGAGGCCCCTAATATTATAGTAAATTATCTTCATAATCAAAGAAAAAAAACAAAAAAAAAACCTTGATTATGTTAGGGAACAGAATGCAACATCCCTTACTTCTTAGACTTTGGCCCCACAATTGAGTCCAAGGTCTTTTGTCTTCTCGAAGCCACATCATGAATAGTTTCTTTGTTTCTTGTTTCATTTTGAGAAGGTTTTCCTACCTTGTTTCCTCCTCCTACATCTAGTTTCTTCTTCTTTTTTGACTTATTGTTTGACTGAACCTAGTCCTCATCATCAGCTTCATCTGAGGGTGAAGAAGGGAAACCCAATAGTGCCAATGGGTCCTTTAAATTCTTTCCTTCAATTTGACTGTGGGGGTAGACAATCTACAACATTTTTTAGAGGAGAGGAGGAAGAGTAATCTTTATCTAGGCCAGCTTCAAAGACTATTTCTCCTTTCTCAATAAACTCAAAATTATCTTCAAGAGGGTGAGTGGGATTTCCTGCTAAACCTAGATTTGTTTCAAGTCCATTAGAGTGAATTTCTTGTTGCTAGGCCTCTACAACCTTTTCCTTCACAACTTGTTGTATTTCATTAATATTATGCTTACTATCATCAGAGGCCACTTCCAGACTTGCCTCTCAGCCCAAATCCAGAGACACATCTGGGATATCCAAAATACCTTCATGAGAAACTACCTGTGCCTCCATATTTATTCCTAATATAAGGGTAGAATCTTTTAAGGAAGCCATAGGACCACCACTATGCTCCTTCACATGGATTGAAGGAGCAACAACTATAGCCTTAGGCTCAAGAGTTGCCATAGGAAGAACATAATATTTTCGCTTTCCAAACTTTGATGCCTCCTATTGCAAGTATCAATGAGATTACCAAGTTTTTTATAGGATTGAAAAAACACTAGCATTTTCATATTCTAGAGTTTGAGACCAGTTACCAAACTTTGACTCCAGGACCACTAAAGTAGGAAAAATAGTATTAACAACCACATTAACACATATCTAACAAATTGATACTTCTCATAGGTGATCTTATCAATAGTTAAAAGGATTCCAAATGAGTTAGAAATCCCCTTGAAGATACCTAACTCCCAGAACTCTAAGGGTAGCCCAGATAGGCATAACCACGTAGGGGAAACAACACCCAAGTTAGTTGAGTGGTTAAAACCTAGCTTCCATTTGCACAATGAAAGAAAGTTCTTAAAACCAACATAAAAATCCCAAAGATCTCCTATGACAACAATTATCACATCCTCATATACAAAAAAGGTAAAAAGGAAAATACCTTTGGACATACTACTAATAGAAAAATATCCTTTTAAATTCTAGACAAAGTCATCCCTTTGCCTTACTTGGTCTATATTCGGGCAGTACGCTAAGAATTTTCCCACCAATGATAGCTTGAGGCCATCCATTTCCTTAATCATAAGAGCTTCAATAACATCAATTTCCTCGTCATCTACTAAATAGGAGACAGATTCTATATTCAGCCTAGCCATAGTTGGCGAACCTCTGCCAATCAATTTTTCTACAAATGAAACTAGATCTTCTTCAGAGAAAATATTTATCACCTTGTCGTCATGATTATGCATTAGACCTAATTTATTTCTACTATCCATAACCCATGTTATACGACCTTATGTTCAATATAGGAATGGTGGATGGGATTCCTTTACATATCTTATTTAAAATTTATTAATATAAATGAATGGAAATGAAGCTCCTAGTAAGAAATACTTTCACACCTTTCCTTATTTTGAAAATTTCCTTTGTAAGAATTTTTTTATGAAAGGGGATTTTCTATCCTTTGTAAGAGTAGTCTCATTTATATGTTGAAAGAAAATAATGAGGATTAAGTGTTATCTAGAAATTGGATTAATAAGATATACACCTTATTGTAATCAATAATCTTAATGGATTTTAGCTTTAAAAGTAAATAATTGGTATATGAACCTATATTGATTAGGTTAGATTTATTTATTTTTTCTTATTGAATCTACTTCGTCTCCTTTATTATTAAGATGAATTGAGCGAATTAATATACATAGTGTAAATCTAGTTATTAAGGTATTGTATGGCTATGTCACCTTGTTGCACCTACCATCCACCTCCTTATTATTCATCAACCCTTTATATTATCTATATATGGTAGATGTGTATGGTTATGTTTTTATTAGGAATGAAAACACTATTGTGTGATAAGATGTTACTTTAGCATAGTTTTTAAATTTTTTGATGAAAAAAAGTATTGGCCTTGGTTTTGCATGGTTCACCCATTGCATTTGGTATTAGATCTCTAGGTTGTATAATTGGTATCTTTGGGTGTTGTGTTCATTTTATTATGTCTTGTGTATACATTAATAAACTAGAGCTTATTTTTAAGGGAGAATATTTCTCATAGGTCTATGAGGTGGGAAATGGGATCTAGATCTAATAGATAAGATAAATCACACATTCAATCATTTATATTTGGGGGACACAAAAATAACTAAGATAAACTATTAGGCTAATGTCATCAAGGAAGAACCTAAACAATTGGTTAAGATTTTGATCCCATTCTTTTGGGATGATGGATTATACAATGTGATGTGTGTGATGGATGATGTAAACTAGGTGAGAAAATACAAAAGAGAAGGAAAAATCACATAATCTAAGAAATAGAGAACAAAAGTGCACAAAAAAACAATAGGGAAGTAGAGTGTAGGAGATAAGGAACCTGCCATGAAATTTTGATGCATAATTTATAGGACATGGGAACGAGAGACCTTGTCTAAAAATGATGATTTTCAAAGTTTCAGTTTGCACAGGAGCATCATAGTCTGTAGGTTCTTCTCTATTGGAGTTAGCTTCCAAAGTTTTTCAATCAATAAATAATTAATCTTGCCCCAATTTGATGAAAGAAGGTTTTTTGAATACTTGATCTAGGGTTTGAAACCTAAGGTATTCAATATTCTTCAATCCACTTTAGACTTTTAATCAACAAGAAAGACAAGAGAGGAAGGGTTGTATGTTATAGGGACTTGCCTTAGTCAAACATCATTTTGGTGTTTCTACCTCCACAAACAACTATGATGATATTTGATAAAGAGTGCTTACCCTAGGTCAAGCATAGGCAAATAGATAAAAATGAATGATAAATCACTATATTGTAAATTACTAGTTAGATCTATATTCCTTGTTGGACTAAGGTCAATTAGCTCATCTCACACAAGGAGAATTTGATAGTTTATTGAAGGTCCTACACAAGTTAGTGCATCAAACATGAAATATATTACTATGCATAAACATGTATTTTATGATGCATTGCAAATATGATCTTGACTGATAAAGTGTTATAGAAATGTTGCCTATTCTACTCTTGTAATTGCCTTGATTTCTTTTAGGATGTTTGTAATATATTTGAATTGTTTACATGTTCAAATGGAGGAAAATATTTATATTTATATGAGTTTTAACCTTTTCCACATTAATTATTTTGATAAGTTGACAAATGATTTTGAATTTGAAAAAATATTAAGGCCAACAATAAATATTAAATTTTGGGCCAAAATAGGGTAGACAAGGCCAAGAGTTCCCTAGTCTAGACCTTTTTTGAATTTAAGGTGCTCGTCAAATAATTAATTAATTTAATTTCCCAAAATTTATTTAAATTCTCAAAGACAACAATAAAAAGGATTATTAATAAGCATAATTGGGCTCAAAAACTTAGGATGGGATAAACATAATGTGAATTGTCAAGGGCAACAATTTACGATGCTACATTTAGCCCCCACTTTAGTAAGGGTATGAACTTATGTTCATACTGACACTAGATTATGGAGAATCCAAAAAGTGCCCTTTCATTAAAACATTGAAGAGGTAAGATGACACTAAACTAGGGGATGTGCTAGCCCCTAGGATCGATATCTTACTAAACAACATTGTCAAGATAAAATAATACACATGCATGTAAGATGTAATGCAGTAACAGATACCTAATAATCAAACAAAAAGCATAGAAAATGAAGACATAAAACAAACATAATGAAAAAAATGGTATGACATCATGGACTAGCAAGATCCATAGATTCTTACTAGGATCCATACCACAGGGCATCCATAAATCACAAGATAGAAAAGTTTGATATTTTCTAGGTGACCCATGAATAGATAAAAGCACCGCAAACTAGTGAAGTCCAATATTCACTAGGTGAGCTTGACAAGAAAAAACCTAGGCCAATGAAGTTTGATATTCTTTAGGTGAGATTCAAAAGGGTAGAAAAATGAAACACATAGGCTAGTTATCTCCCATATCAACCATATCCAAAATAATAAGCAAAAACATGTTTTCTAGATAACCTTGATAAGGTGCTACAAAGATTATCAATAGACCATGAAATAATCAATAAGTTCATAATGTGTGAACAAATTGAAGCACATAGTGGAATGTATACCCCTACCTTAAATTAATTGCTAATACCAACCAGGAGAAATTGCCTTTAAGGTAGAAAATTTGATTTTTTCAAATCATGAGAGCCTCTTGGGAAACCCTATGCCAAGTGATATGTTCCCAAAAAATCTAACTCACGAAAAGGGGTTTCCCTTCCAAATCAAAGTTAAAAAATATCACATAAGAGATCCAAAGATCTAGGATCAATATAAATGAGAGATAATGTATATCATTATGATCATGCTCTCAATTGACATCATTCCCTAAATACTTGTGGAACTATGAACATTTAAGGGAGGAAAATCACATAAAATAAAAATAAAATTATTTTAAGTCAACATGGAAGAGACCTAAATATCCCAATGCTTTGCATCATTCCCAAAATAAACAAAAAAGGGATTTATGACATAAAGGATAATGAAGATACACATAGAGGAATATCATAACAAATCATTCTTTTTGTATCTTTTTGCCAACAAAAATATAAAGGGTCATCCAAAGAGAACTAAAAAACACAAATACATGCCAAGAAACACATTACAATTTGAGATCACATTACATGCAATCAAAATATAAAGACACAAAGGGCACCACACATACAAGTCTATTTATAGAAAATCATTTGCATCCCAATCTTGCTCATCATAAATAGAAGGAAGAAAATATGCTAAAGAGACTACAGTAGTGCAATACAAGGAGAATTACCAAGTTCAACATGTGGTGGATCACTTGTTGAAGGAGGATCATCATGGTTTCCCCTAGCTAAATTCAATGATTGTGTAAACATGATAGATAATTCACTATGATATTTTTTTCTCATTCATTTTATCATTTGAATCAGTGTTGGAATACCAAAATGGATGTTACACTAGTGCTACCAACATGACTGTGAGCACTATCAACTATGTGAACCATGTGAGTATCTTTTGGACTAGATGGTGAGGAGAGAGGTGAGATTTTTACCTTTGACTTGGTTGGGAAAGATAAGGTTTAGTTTCATGTTTTGGTAATAAATTTGGAGTTAAATTAGGTGATGGAGAAGATGGATGTGTGGGAGGTATCTCATTGTAATTTGGTTTCCTGGATGGGAGGTCATTAGGTGAGGATTTATTATCTCCAACAAGTTGGTGATCCATAGCACAATGTATTCTCTTGCATTCCTTTGCATTTAGATTTTATCTTGCATGAGCATCAACTCATGAAAGAGGGACTGAGGTATTTTCCAACATTGGTTACTTTTCTTCCCTTATAGGGGGAATTGAAGGAACTATCAAAGGTTGGAAATCAAGAGGAGAGGGAGAGTTTTTCAAAACAAATTTTTTATTTAGGAGGCACAAAATTAATCCATGAAGGCTTCACTGAATGATTACCTCATGGTCCTAGATAGGATGGTGGAGGGGGAACCATAAATAGATACCAAATGGTTGGGGTTGAGAGAGAATACATGGTTTGGGTCAAGGTCCATTTTCTACTCATGGAGTAGGAGTGTAGTGTAGAAAATTGTACTCTCTTGAAAGTGAGACAATTTCAAACTTAAAATTGACCCATTTTGGCATCCTTGCATTAATTACCCTTTAAAATCATCATTTATAGGCCCCTATGACCCATTATTTCAGATCTCAAGGCTAATTTTACCTAAAAATCCTATAAAATCATGTAAAACTCCAAAAATCCAAAAAAAAAAACCATCTCAAAAAGCCAAGGTGGGACTCATTTGCTACCTTGGGTGAATGAGTTCCCTTAGGTGGGACCCATTCGCCACCATTCACCAAGGGTGGCGAATGAGTCCCATTTGGGGTCTTTTTCAATTTTGAGCAGGAAATTCACTAATTTAATTCATTTTTTTGGTGGATGATGGCCTCTGAGATATAAATAATGGTCAATTATGTGTTCATGCCTATAAAATCAGGTTCCCAAGACATTTTTATCATCTAGCCAATCTATGCAAGCATCCTCAAGAGCAATTTTAAAGATCTAGGCATTCAAGAGTCTTCACAAAAGCATTCAAGAGCAACTAATCAACAAAGTTGAAGCTTGGGAGCAGCATTAAAGTGTTTTTACAGGTCTTAAATCTCACTTTCCATCAAGATCAAGCATTGCCAAGGGTTGATAATGGTTGTCTATGGTGAATCATGATGGATTCTAGGTTGGGGAGATGCAACTAGCCATCAAGCCAAGCCTAAATACATGTTTCCTAAGTGATTCCATCCTCCATTATCACTCTACATTCAGCCTAAGGAAGGTACAAGCATCATTAAGGTTCATTTGGGTGATTAGAGATCACCACAAGTGATTCATTCATCTGTATATGTCCATTCTTGCATATTAGAATAGGATTGCATCATGTTTCAGATTTCTTAGTCTTAGTCACACTTAAGGCTAGGGTTTTCATGCACATTTCATTATCTCTATCAAGGTTTAATTACCAAACTAGGGGTTTGAATGAGGCAAACCCCCCATTAGCAAATCAATTTTATATTTTGTTTTGTATGTGTTTCACATATTCATATCTGAAACTCAATTTGGAAGGAAAGGGTAGGTGTTGAAGTGCATATCAGAACTTTCAATTTCCAAAAAAGTGGAATGGGACTGATTTGCTAAGAGCAGTGAATGATTCCCATTGAAGTTGTTTTCTAAATTTTTTTGCAGATTCCAATACCCTTTTCCCCAAACAGGCTTCCAGACAAAAACCCAAATCTAGGACTAATTCACCCAGGTTGGTGAATGCGTCCCATTTGATCAAAAAGTCAAATTGTTTAGTGTTTTAGAGTAGTTCCCAATCACATCAAGGTTCCCAAGTGTATAGTACTTGTATTTCTACTTTTATATTCTATATATTTGCATTTACAAGTCATTGCATTTAATTAGGGTTTAGTGTTGCACCTTGCATCTCATTATATTTTCCAAGTCTAAACTTGGTGGTGAACCCCTCATTAGATCTCATTCAACCTTTAGGAAAGTCCCTTTGCAATATTTCAATCTCCTTTGCATTGAAATATCAAGGTTTTCTTCTTGAGTGAAGTGTGTGAAGATTGCCTCTATCCTTTTAGGTCCAAAACCCTAGAAGTGAAAGGAGGACTATAATTTTTACCATTTCATTTTGGTGAACCTACATATTGAGCATCATAATTTTGATTTGGAGTGCATTTTCATCCTAGATTTAGCTTGCATTAACATTGCATTAGGATTTTCATTTGTTAATTTACATTCTAGGATTTCAAGTTTTGCATTAGTGAAATCTCATTTAGCTTGCATTTTTGCATCTAGTTTCACTAAAAATCAATCAAAATTTGCATTTACATCTCAGATCTAGATCATACAGCATAAGAAACATAAAAAGCAACCAAAAAATTTAGAAAATTTAGAAAAAAATCCCTACTGTGACTCATTCACCACCTTGGGTGAATCAGTCCCAGTGCTAATTTTGAACTGGTATCTACAAAGTTCAATTCCAAATTTTCAAGCTTTTGTTTGTTGTTATTACTTTTTTTATTTAGTTCAGTTACTTTCTGTTATATTGCAATCATTAGAATAACATCATTTACATTCATTGAAATTGTGGATAGAGTTAGAATTTTTTATTTTTTATTTTCAGCATTTAGATTAGATTATATTAGACATATATCTAAAAGAAAAACCAAAAACAAAGACCAAAACACCCAAGCCACTTGGACAAAGTATAGTTATTTGACTATTTCAAATCTCTCTTTCCAATTTCACCTAACCCTCAAGCCTTTTAGTAGTGATGACTTTGACATGTTAGATGAAGCCCTCAAGGACTTCATCTCACACATTCCATCCACTAAGGCTTGTTATGAGAAACCAAAACCAAGAGAAGTTAACGTGATTCAACCTCAACTCATCCTTTACCCACCTTCACACAAAAAACAACCTAAAAACAAGCCTGAATTTATCCTTTAACAACCTAAGAACAATGTCCTTCAAAAACTAAGTCATAGTATTGTTGCTCATACATACAACACTAGAAATAATCTACAACCACAACAACCAACCCTGACACCCTTACCTTTTCCTAATACCATTTTTCCTAGTGCTCCTCGATTAACTTTGCATAGTGAGAAGGAGTACAATCTCATTGAAAAAATCAAGCATTCCTACAAAAATATCCCTATGGGACTTAATTCAAAATTCACCTAATTACCACACTATGCTTCAAACAACTTTACAAGAAGTAGTGGTTCCTCCTGGTACAAATGCAAATGATGTAGAAACTCTCATACAAGGAATGAATATAGTTATTGTAGACATAACCTTTCATCAACATGAGCTACCTCCTTTGGAATTGAGAAAGAAAAATGATTCCTTCATGATAATAGCCCAATTCAATAGAATGGGCATAAAAAGGACTCTTGTTGATAAAGGCTCGGTCCTTAATGTGTGCAGTGTGAAACTCTTAGATAGATTGTGTGTAGACAAATCAAATATGGAACCTGACTCTTTATCAATCTGAGGATTTGACAATGTAGGAAATCAAGACCTCGATGTGATTAATTTACCTATTACAGTTCTAAAGGCTACCTTACAAACTCCTATTCATGTTATGCCTCATGATATTTCATACAATCTTCTTCTGGGAAGACCATGGATTCATAAGTTGCATGCAGTGCCTTTTCGACCCTTCATCGTATCATGAAATATATCTATAACAAGGTATACCAAGTTGAAATAGACCCTGAGCCTGAAAGTTTCTTGCAAATCAAAAAAGAAACAAGAAGTCCTCTAAGCACATTTATTCCAACATCTAACATAGAAACTTTAAAAGAAGACAAGAAAGAAATAGAAACTGTGTCAAAATGGTTAGACAATGATTGGGGTTCCTTGGAGTTTACACCCTCATTTATGGGAGAATACATAATCACAAGAAAAGAATATGAAAAGAAAAAGAAACCAATGGTCATGTCAACTCAGAACATGGAAGAAAATCTACAAACATCCAACTCATCCACCCTTGAAGAAGATACAAGCTACACAATAAACTTTGATGAGATAGATTATCAACAACCACTAAACCCGAAAGAAATGGAAAGACTTTATGGGAGAGGTTATGAAATTGTGAAATAATTGGGCTACAACAATAAAGGATGTGGAAAGAAAGAATAACACATTTGATTCCCTATAGAGCCTAACACACAAGAGAAAAATACTGGCTTGGTTTATTGCCCCTCTAAAGTTACATAAGCAACAAAGAGACCATCATTAAACATCAACACTATTATGTGCAAGCCAAAAATCAACCTCACTTTGAAGCATCCTGAATTGCTTGATATGGATTCTGAACCATCATGGGAATATTTGGAAGATGATGATGAATTGAAGAAAATGCTAGGAGTTTATGACAAATCACCTAATACTCCTCAAAATAAAAAGGTCACATGTGCTATGATTAGCACCAAGCAAAAAGATGCATAAGATGAAAGTAATGGGATGGACATAAGTATAGAAGAATACAACCCTGAATTTCCAAAGCCAAGTGCACTTCCTCTAGGAGATATCATTGACATACCAATGGACATCAATGACACAGAGAAAGTCATTAAGATGGGGAAGTTCCTTGATGGTGAAGAACAAGAAGATCACACAATTTTACTCTAGGACTTTCCTGAACTTTTTGCTTGGAAATATTTGGACATGCCAGGAATCAATGCTAAGATAGTAACACACAACATAGTCCTTGTTGAAAATTCTAAGCCTGTTCGACTAAAGATAAGAAAAATGAATCCTAAGATAGCCTTTCTTGTTAAAGGGGAACTCAAAAATCTCATTGATGTTGGTTTCATAAGACCTATAGACTATTCTCCTTGGATCTCAAATATTGTCGTAGTCGCAAAACCTGACAATCATATTAGGATGTGTACAATTTTTTATGATTTGAATAAAGCATCTTCAAAAGATGATTTTCCCCTTCCCAATATTGATATGATAGTAGACTCGACAGTGGGACATGCTTTTTTGTCATTCGTGGATGGATTTCCTAGATACAATCAAATCTTCATCAACCCTCAAAACCAATATAAGACAATATTCATAACAGTTTGGGGAACATTTTTCTGGGTCATGATGCCTTTTGAATTTAAGAATGCGGGTGAAACATATCAACGAGTGATGACATTGATATTTCATTATTACATACATAAGATTTTGGAAGACTATGTTGATGACATTCTAGCCAAATCGTTAACAAGATAAGACAACATGAATGTCCTTTGGAAAATCTTTGAATGGATGCACAAATACAACATGCGATTGAATCCAAAAAAGTGTCTTTGGTGTAGATAGCATTTTTTTTTTAGGTTTTATTGTATCTCATAGAGGCATCGAGGTGGACATGAAGAAAATTGATTCTATAGTCAATATTCCACCTCCTAAAAACATCTCTCAATTGCGCACATTACAAGGGAGAATTCAAGCCGTTTGTCATTTTGTCACATCCTTAGTTGATCATATGTTACCATTCACACATCTCCTCAAAAAGGATGTGCATTTTAATTGGAATGAGGATTGTAAACTAGATTTTGAGAGTTTGAAGAAGTACCTTGCAACTCCACCTGTTTTACAACCCGCTATGCAAAACAAACCTTTCATACTTTATATAGCCGCATCATCCCATGATCTCACAACATTGTTGGCTCAACAAGACGAAAATGGTAAAGATCATCTTGTCTATTACATTAGCCAAACTTTCATCGATTATGGAAAATGATACACAACAGTAGAAAATAATGTTTGGCTCTTGTATTCACTACTATTAAGTTCAGACATTACTTATTGAATGTCAAAATACAAGTAATGACAAAATTTGATCCTCTCAAACATATTTTCAATAAAATAGATTTATCAGAACATTTAGCTAAATGGGTGATGTTGTTGACTGAGTTTGACCTTAAGTTTGTTTCACAAAAATAAATAAAGGGTCAAGCCTTGACCGATGAATTGGTTGATGATCCTTCTCCTTTAGTAGTTCCTAGCAATGAATCTTTCCCCAATGATAATGTACTAACAATCGAAACTAATACATGGGAACTATACTTTGATGGATCTAAGTGTAGAACAAGCTCTGCCACTAGGGTTATAATAATTCCACCCATAGGAAAGCCTATTCCCTTGTCATATTAGTTAAACTTCCTATGTGCAAACATCACTATTGAGTATGAAGCACTGATCACTGGGTTACATGTTGTTTTAATCATGGGCACAAAAGACATTAAGATCTTTGGTGATTCGCAATTGGTAATCAAGCAAATAAATGGGACATATAAAGAAAAGCATGATAAATTATCGAAATACAAGGATCTCACAATGAATTTATTAGAGAAGTTTGAATCATTTACCATTGACAACATCCATTGAGAGGATAATCGGCATGTAGATGCAATGGCGAATGTAGCTTCTCTTATATAACCACATGATCCTTCAAAGGATTTCACATTTATGGTTCGCCCAATCATGAAACCATCAATCGAGGGTAAAATCGAAGAAGTATTAGCAGAAACCAAGGGAGACTCAAGTGAATGGTACAATACAATATTTAATTATTTTGAAAGATGGTACTATTTTCGAGCCAACAACAAAGAACATCTAAACTCGCTTATGAAAATTGGCAACCAAGTACATCATCCTCGACGACATATTATATAGAATATCCTTTAATGACATTTTACTTTAAAGATGTCTTAAAGGCTCCGAAATCCCCATAGCACTCAAAGAAGCTCATGTGGGTGCCTATGGAGGTCATTTTTTAGGGAGATCCTTAGTGCAAAAACTCATTCGCATGGGATACTATTGGAGACATATGGAAAAAGATTGCTTTGAGTATGTTAAGATATGTCACAAATGTCAAGAACATACCAATTGTTAGAATTAGGTGTTGTACACCTTGCATAATCCTTATAATGTTTAATTTATTATTATGTGTGTGGTGTAGCTAGGGGTATCTAGATGGACGTGCACCACTAGGAGTTATAATGTTGGGACTAAGAGTTATAATGTTGGGGCCACTTTATGTTATATGTAACATTGGGACTTAATTGTAAAATGTAATTATTTAATATTGGGGAAAAATAAAATATAATAAAGTACCCAATATTAAATGTGGGGTCACATGATTTTGTAAGTTCATGGTTTTGGGCACATGGTTTATGTAATACCACTTGGTGGTTTTGTGGGAGCTTGTTTTTATAAAAGCAACCACAAGGGTAGTTGTTTAGGGTTGAAGAGTTTTTTGCAAGTTAGTAGGTTGAGCTAGTGCATGTGTGAGGGTTTCAAGCATGGCATGGGATGTGTGGATTCATGCTTGGTCACATGGAATGCATGGATAGCTTGTGCTTCAGAAGTGTTCATGGAGTCTCTGAAGATGTATTGTAATGATTTTTCATTGTTGAATAATACATGGAGTGTGGATGCTTTTGGAGGCTAGGTTTTTTCCCTCTTGAGGGTTTTCTCAAGGTATATCTTGTGTCATCTTTGATGGGTGTGTTGTTTATTCTCTTGCATGTGGATTCTGAATACTTATTTGCATTGTTATCTCTTTTGGGTTATGTGGAAATTGTCATTAGATGGCTGCAAGTTTCCTAACAAGTGGTATTAGAGCCATGGTTGTGGTTGGATAACCCTAGGTTGAGAAAAAATATTGCTTAAGTTTGAATCTATACAATGCATGAGAGAATGAAAAATAGGGCAAGATATGAGGGTTTTTTGTAGGTTGTTTATTACAGATCTGAGGGTTTTGGGTTTGTTGTTTTGATGAGTTATTCACAGATTTGGGGTGTGAGATTTTTTTTTTGGAAAAATAGAGTTTCTTGGTTGTGCATTCAAATGAGGGTTTTGTGGGGGGTAAAATTACAGGTGACCTCCTAGGATAAAATGATCTCATGGTTGAATTTAGGGTGGTTGAGAGACGAATTTTGAAAAAAACATGCAAAAAATTTTTAGTAAAAGACCCAATTTAACCTAATTTGGCATGTGCAGAAAATAAATCCCCTCATTAAAATAATTCCACAAAAAAAATATTCACCGTCGAGCTTGAAAAATTATTTGAAAATACCCTGCAAAAGAAAATTAAAAACAAAAAAAAAATTATTAAAGGGCGAGGGGGGTCCGCAAACTCACCCCCTCGTACCCTGACAACCGATACAGATGTCGGCCTTTGGCCGCCGGTGTACAACAAGCCCATTGGGCTTTTAAAATAAAAAACAAACATTTTTTTTTTTTTTTGAAATCCGCCACCGATGGGTCGCTAGTGGAGCCACCAGAGCACCACCACAACAAGGCTAATTGGACATTTTATAGAAGGTTTTTTCAAACGCATGTAACTTTTGCCCAGTATGTCAATTTTTTGACTTCTTGGACTCGTTGAAAAAGTGACTCAGAGCTGTACGTTGTGGTATTAGATATTTTTTCAGATTTTATAGTTTTGATAGTTTTTTTCTTGGTCAAAATCAGATGTTTTGTTTGAGCTTCGAGAGGGCATATCGGGTGCATATGGAGTCAGATTTTGGACTTTGAATAGTCAATGGAAAGCTTGTTTAGAGCACTACACAATTGATTAGGTTTGGAGTTATTTTGGCATGTTTTATTTGCTATTTTATTTATCTGAGCTATTTATGGGTTATGTTGACTATGGTGATACTATGAGCTTATGGATTGTCGGATTTGGGAGATTTGATGTTGGATTAATTGTATGCTCAGTTGTGCATCTCATATTATTCCTTTTTGACATGGTTATCAGAATTAGTTGAATTTGTATGTTGCATTGTTGTATTTACAAGTTGTGCAATGTTGTAAACAGTCTATACTTGTTGCACCTATGACTTGGATATGGGTTGTCTTTTCCCATTGTTATTTTCAGTGTTGATGCATGTTCAGTTTTTGTGGCTTGGTTTAGTCACTTGGTTTTCTGGTTTTGATGTCATATTGAGGAGTTGAGATGGTATTACCAGGTACAGTCATGATATGAGACCTATGTAGTTGACTATGATTATGCAGATATGTGGACATAGTTGGGTGATGTTGTTGGTACATTTGGAGGTGATCATGGTGTCATGGATGTTTCTTTTTCTTTAGATACTTTGGTATGTCATGATGGTTGATGAAGGTGCATTGTTGGTGGTATAGGATCGGTTCTTGATTTAGGTTGTGGCGACGAATCTTCTTGGTATGAGGATCATGGTTTACTTTGCTTCCTTATTAAGGAGCTCATGTTGCATTTGTAGTTATTTGGTTGTATGAGGGTATCTCATGTTTGATCTTCATTAGGAGATTGGTATCACAATGTCATGATAGATTGTTACATGGTTACACTTTTTAGTGGGAGCTTTTGATAGTGATGGTTTGGCAGTGATGGATATGTTTATGATGGTTTGGCAGTTATAGGTATCTTCTTGGCTTGGAGATTTTGGTTCTACTTGTTATGTTACTGACACTTCAGTTGTGTGTGTAGACCTAGTTGATCTTCATGGAGAGGATGGTTGTCATGATGCCATGTGTGACTCAGTACCACGGTTCAGTGGGATTTTTTGGAAGTGGCGTGGATGCATCATTGGTATGGTTATCTTCATATGATTGGGGATATGGTTTCTTGGTTTAGAGTGGTTGTTATTATGTCATGGTACACTCTTGATTCTAGATTATATTTTGGCATGGTACATGTTCTCTTGAGACTAGGATGTTTATATATATGTTATGGTGCATTTGATCTCCTAGGAGGAGATGGTTAGATCATGGATGTCATGTTTAGGTTCTCGATTCTGCAGTTGGAGCTTTGACATTGATCTTGGTAGTTCTCTTGGTATTGGGTACATTGATCATTTACTTGATTATTTTATGTTGGTGGTATGTTGCATTTGGAGTTTGGTATGGATTGATTGGTTACTGGTACTCATGGATACTTTAAGACATAGGTGAGGCTTGAGTTCTCTTGTTATTAGAGTCATGTGTTGAGATGGTTACTCTTGATGAGATAGGAAGTCTGAGGAGCCTAAACCTTGGTTGGACATGAGTTCAACATGGAACTATGAGGAGAGTGTTCTTGGTTAATTCATGATGACTTGGATATCTTGGAGGAGCATTCTCATTCCCCACTCTTGGTCTAATCGATAGGTTATGATTTGAGATGTATTTTCCCATTATATCTCTCAGATGTGTTATGTTTGTGCTTTGATTCTCATGGGATTGAGTTGATTCATGGTGATTATGGATACTCATTTGAGGATGGGTTAGCAATAGTTTATATGCTTTATCTTTCATATATATGGATCTTGAGCTATAGATCTCGAGGATTCTTTCTGAGGGATGTTATGGCATGGTTATCTCCTTGTGCATTTGAGGATTCTTAGGAGTTGGTTTATGGGCTGATTTCTAGTTATGGGGATGGTTACTTTGAGTTCGATCTTCTTGTTAGAGAGGCTTACATCCATGTTTTCATTGTTACATTGATTCATATGTAGTACTTGATCCATGAGATTGGGTGGTATGGATGTTGTTGAGGCTTTTCAGTTGGGGTATTATTGAGAAGATCATACTTGACACAGTTGGAATTTAGAGGTGTTTGTAGGAGGACATGCTACAGGTGTTTGGTTTTTAGGTTTTGCATATCATTGTGGATGTTCCTTGGTACTACATGTTTACATCTCCTATGTGATTTTGTTAGTAGATTTGGTATGCCTTGATCACTTGTTATGGTGTCTTGTTTTTGGAATGTTAACAAAGTGACACATTGAATGCACTCATTCTAGGTTTGCATTCATCTGGACATTGCCCATGAAATTATTTAATATTGGGGAAAAATAAAATATAATCAAGTACTTAATATTAAATGTGTGGTCACATTATTTTGTAAGTTCATGGTTTTGGGCACATGGTTTATGTAATACCACTTGATGGTTTTGTGGGAGCTTGTTTTTATAAAAGCAACCACAAGGGTAGTTGTTTAGGGTTGGAGATTTTGTCTTAGGTTAGTAGGTTGAGCCAGTGAATGTGTGAGGGTTTCAAGCATGGCATGGGATGTGTGGATTCATGCTTGGTCACATGGAATGCATGGATAGCTTGTGCTTCAGAAGTGTTCATGGAGTCTTTGAAGATGTATTGTAATGGGTTTCCATTGTTGAACAATACATGGAGTGTGGATGATTTTGGAGGTTGGGTTTTTTCCCTCTTGAGGGTTTTACCAGGGTATATCTTGATAGGTTGTCGTTAGGTCCTACTACTTTAGAATAATTGAATGTCAATTGTCGACTAGGTAGTGTCCAAGGCAGTTTGCAGAAGGAGATTATTCAAACAACCCATTTTATATTTTTAGTTTTTCTTTCAAACTACAGAAGTTGATACTAAACCAAAGCCATCACTACTTAACTCGAAAATGATCTTACTCTAAGAAAATCAAGGAAAACTAAATTAAAAAGCATAAGACAACTAATCTAGAAAACATTACTACTAAACTAGAAAGCATGGAAACACGTAAACTAAATAACCGGTAAACTATGGAAGCAGAAAATTAAGGAAACAAACAATTAAGCATCTTCTAAACAGCAAAGAAATATTCTCAACTACAAAAGAAGACTTATACAAATTAAAGACAATGGTGCTCTGGAACAACTAACTTAACTCTTCAACAACTTGTTATTTTCTACTGAACAACAATTTATCCTAAACAAAGGAAATAATTTAATCAATAAAATACTTATCTATCTAAGCTAACTCCCCTCGAGTGGCCAGCTCGCAGGCTACTACTTCATCTTTAACTCACATAAACTACAGATTCTCAAATCCTCTTACGACATATAGTCACCATCATTCGAATTCAATAGTTACCAATAAACAGAAATTAGATAACTCATTTCAACAATGATTTGCAAATCCATGTAAATAGCATAACGATACTTCTTCTCTGTCTCCTTTATTACTTATGAAATTATAGTTTTATAGATAACTTTCTAACTAGATCCTAAATTTATGATGGCGTGGATAGCCATTGAAAAATTCTTTCTTAACTTAAAACTAACTAAATGTCTTTAAAGCTTTTTAAAACATGCAGAAGGCTCGAGAAGAGCCATAAAGTTTTGAACAACTGAATTAAAATAACTAAAATTGAATCTTCAACGCATCATCCAAGCTTCAAGGAGTGGTTTCGCAACATTACTTTGAGGCACATGTTGGCTAAACTTCTGCAACAACCACATGATGACCTATTAATCCCTACAAAAAAACTCAAATCAACCCATTAAACTTGCTTTGGACAATTTCCTCAATTGATTAAAAGAAAGAAAGAAAGCATATTTTTTCTTAAAATAAGTAATTACTTCTTCTAAAGTTTAATAAATTGGCACAGGCTTAGGATTGAATTAGCAAGAATGAGCTTTCCAGATTTTATTATGATGAGGTTATTTTCACCTCATCATTTCCTCCCCTACCTAATATCTTGCAGGTCCTCCTGCTCCATAGTTAAATCCTTGAGTTTTATTCCATTCTTCATTAAGAGTACCGAGATCATGAGTTTCCCTAGCTGATGCATCGAAATTTTCAGGGTTATGAATAAACCCTCTATGGAACATCGCATTCTCTCTCCACTCTTTAAAGAGTTTATCATTCTAATCTATGGAAATATTAAAAGTCGGGGATAGATTCAGTAGCAAGGGGGGTCTGTATTTCATTTCTATCCACTTTGTTCTGAGTGTTTTCATGATTTTAATTAGAGCATCAACCCTTCTAAATGACCATCTGATGTTTAGAGGAGAAATAACTTCTCTTTTCTTTAAATAAGCAGGAAGAGGGGTGAACCTTTTCTCACAGGCATGCCATGCTTTTCCAATTAATTTATGTCCATTTGCTATGAAATTGTCATAACACATCTTAAGGCTATTGTCATACCTTTCCCTCTTCTTTTCATTAACCAGAAGAGACAGAAATGCAGCTTTGAACCCCTCAGGCCTTGAATTTGGGGACCTGATCTAGAGACCTGTCGTTTTCTCTACCTGTACAAATTCTTTTGTTCTCTCTTTCCAATGAATTTGATTTCTCATAGTTGAGAGAAATGCTCGCAATTCTACTTCTCCAACAAATAAATTAATAAAGAAATCTGTATGATTTTGTAATAACAAATCATGTAGAAAGAACTCACAAATTAAATCCTGATCTTCAGGAGTTGATTCTACAAATATTTTTACAAACTCTTTGTCATTAGGCTCATAGGGTTGATCGTTATAAATGGACTGAACAGTTTCCATCACAGCCATTTTTCATTCAAAAACATTGAGTACATTCTCGATGGCCTTCTACAATTCAGCAAACAGTCCAGTTCTTTCTTGAGCCTATGATTTTCAGTTTGAACATTTCTGAGGAAGTAACACTGTTCCATCCATTTTGTTAGCAGAGGCCGAATGCTGACCTAGAACCAATTAGTTATAACTGGTTCAGTTTGAATTGCTTTGGACTCAGTTTGGGGTCTCACGGTGCATTCCTTCAGATCCTCTTCTAGTTCAACTATTATGCTAATAGAATTGTTCAACTCTTTAGTCTTTATTTTCTTGTCCTCCTTGAAAGCTGAGAGCATGAGCATAAAATTCTGTTTTATTTTTCCTCTTTCCACATCCTTTTGTGCAATATTCTCACTATAAGTTTTATACTTTTCATACTGCTCTTGTACTTGTTCCTGAAACTTATAGATGTTTTAATCTTTGTCCTACAATTGTACTTCAAATATTTTATTTCCTAATCCCTTTTATTTATTATAGCAGTTTTTACAACCAACTCTTCTTTCTGAAATTCTATAAACTCATTATTTTTAGACAATTGCCTCTATAAATCAACAATTTCTAGTTTATACTTTTCTAATTTAGCACTAGCACAACTGGTTTCAATTCTTTCAAAAAAATAATCTACACTGGGTGAAAAAAAATTTGGCACACTGCAATCCCCTACAGGTTCTTTGTCCTGAGTTTCATCATTGAAAATTTCCTCTATATGTGTAGAAGGAAAAGTAAATACTTCACCTGAATCTTCTTTATTTAGGGGTGTTTCATCTCCACTAGCTTGTTCTGAAATTTCTATGGGTTCTTGTGGCCACTTAGGCTTTTTCTTTTGTGAATTTCCCTCCTTACCCTATATTGGGGTTTCGGAGAATTCAGAAGCCAATCACTTACTTCTTCTGAGTGGAGGTGATTCCTACAAAATGATAGGTGTTGGATTTTTCCTTGCTCTCTTCTTTCTTGGTTTACTTGTGTCAGAATAAACAACATGAATCTATTCTTGCATGTCAGGGGTTTGGAATTTATCACCACAGAGGTCTGGCAAATCCTCACCAAGAGTGGTGGGATTAAGAGCTTCTAGAGCCAGAGAGCCCTTAGGGGAGGTTGCTCCGGATGATGGAATAGCCTTTTAGGATGATTCCCCTAATTCTATGGTTCTTGCAATTGTAGGCTTCTCCATTTGTTCTATAAATTTCTCCCATTTCCCTTCGGATTTCTTATGGAAGTGATACTTGCAGATTAGCTGAATTAACCCATGGTGTTTCAAAGGCCTAGACCCTGTTTTATACCTCTCCATGGAAGTATTTAAGGAACCAAACAAGAATTCTGGCATATTAACCCTAAGAGGTGGGTCCTCCTTTCCATGACATAGATGGGTCAACATACGAAAGGCAGGCCCTACAACTATGGTAAGCTGACCTTCACAAGTAAAGTACCTTATTATCCATGCAACAACAGTACCCCAGGGTTCTAATATGGAAGTTCTCTGGAACCCCTTATTTTTCCCCCTGGTACTCACTACCACCATTGGATATGGGTCTCCTTCTCTAACAAACAATTCAGCTAATTTCTGGTACGTTACTTGAGAGGTTTCTTTTATATTTATGCCTTTATGCTCTAATCCAGATAAGCGAGAAATAATCTAAGAGCTTACCTTAAAATGCTTCCCCTGAAGTACCACTTCGCCATTGGTGTAGTTCTCAACAAAGGATCTTACCATCTTTTCATTATGGCCTTCAAATTTCATGATGAAGTCTAACCACCCTGCTTCCTCGAACAATCTGGAGATGCTACTCAACCCTAGTAATTTTCCCACTGAATCTGGCTCTGCCTTTCTTTTTCCATCCCCCATTTCCTGATTTCATACACTACAAGAAATTCAATTCTAGCACAAAGCTCCCACGCAGGTTCTTTTTTCCTTTTGAATTACTTATTTGTTTTATTTGCAGCATATGCTTCAATGATTTCCAATCTGCATGGAGGTTTTCGAAAGGCTTTCCGTACAAGTGATTGATTGCTGGGTGGCATGAATTACTAATTTGGAAGTGAGGTTCATGCCAATTTATTATTCTTTATTTGAAAATAACTACCTATTTAAAGCAAAGATTAATACTTACTCTCGTTCCGTGATCGCTCGAAGATCTTAATCCTCACAGATTTGATAGGATTACGTGAAGGCATTGGTTGAAATGACGGCGAAGTTATTATGATATGGTAAAGAATTCTATGGGGGATGGAGCTGTCAATGAGGAGTACGGAGTTGGGTGGCTTACCTATAACTAGAGCAAAAATAGAAAGACAGATGTATCGGATATTTTGGCGGAAGAATCGCAGAAATTTTAAAATTTTGAAAAAGGTGGCAGAAGATAACTGAACAAGTTCCAAAGCACGTATTTTGGTCAATGTGCTTGAATGAGTGTATATGTTTTAGAGCATCAGTGTATGGTGCAACCGAAACAAGAATGAAATGAAGGTTCCGGAGCATCGCTGAAAGATGCAGCCGGAGTAGAATGAAATGAAAGGTTCTGGAGCATCGCTGAAAGATGCAACCAGAGCAGCAACGGAATGAAAGGTTCCAGAGCATCGCTGAAAGATGCAGCCAGAACAGCAACAGAATGAAAGGTTCTGGAGCATCGCTGAAAGATGCAACCGGAGCAGCAATGGAATGAAAGGTTTCAGAGCATCGCTAAAAGATGCAGCTGTAGCATCACTGAAAGATGCAGCTGGAGTAACAACAGAATGAAAGGTTTTGGAGCATTGCTGAAAGATGCAGTCGAAGTAGCAATAGAATGAAAGGTTTCGGAGCATCACTGAAAGATGCAACCGGAGCAGCAACAAAATGAATGGTTTGAGTGACATAGCAAAGAATCTTCATGACTTTGAACCTTAATGCAGAACACCTCCTCATCATGATAAGCTTAATTCAAGTTTCGGAGCATCGGGCTTTTGAAAACGTCAAGTTCCAAAGCATCTTTGGAGGGTGCTCCAGAAGTTACTCTTTGCTATTTGAGAAGTCCTACAAAAATATGAATTTTTTTTTTTTTTTTTTTAGCTAAGTCCAAAAACATCAGAAGATAATATGAAGGGAAATATATTAGCATACATGTCTAATAATTTTTTATTTTTTTATTTTTTACTTTTTTTTAAACAGCAGCCTAACATTTTTACTGAATAGACTTTATCGTGGCAAATTCAACACATTTGACCTCACCTTGCATTTCGACCATCCTTGTAAAGTCATGGTAGACACGGAAGTGATGACCATTAACCAATAGAGTTCGTGTGTCACCATCGATTGGCTTTAACTGAATAGTTCCATTCGAAAAGACTTCTTCAACTTCATAAGGTCCCAACCAGTGAGTTTTGAGCTTTCCCTTATGGTCTTTGTATTTAGAATCAAATAACAAGGCCCAGTCTCCATTGTGAAACTCCTTTTCCTTAATATGTTTATCGTGCCATACCTTCCATTGATGCTGAATTAGTTCAGTTTGATGAATGGCATCTAAACAAAGTTCATCTAATTCACTTAGTTGCAGAACTCTTTCAACTTGGGATCTTTTTAAATCTAGACCTAATTCCATTATCGTTCGTAGAGTTTGTAACTCAAACTCTATGGGAAGAACAGGCTTCTTCGCAAAAACTAGCTCATAAGGACTGAATCCAGTCATAGATTTCCAGGTAGTATTGTATGCCCATATGGCTTCAGGGAGCTTCCTGGCCCAATCTTTTCTTCTAGAAGAGACTGTTTTTGTCAGAATATTTTCCAGTTCTCTATTAGTCACTTCGACTTGGCCATTCGCTTGAGGGTGGTAAGGAGATGACTTTCTATGGCTTACTTGAAAATGATTGGTAAATTCCAGAAGCACTCGAGACATGAATTGGGGTCCTTGATCAGTTATAATAGTTCAAGGGGCTCCAAATTTAAGGAAGATTTTATTATAAAGGAAGTCTGCGACCTGTTCTTCCCTAGCTATTCTCAAGGCTTGAACTTATGCCCACTTTGTCAAGTAGTCAGTGCAAACTAGTATATACTCTTTCCCTTGAGAGGAAGGATCTATGGGTCTGATGAAATCTAAACCCCATTTTTCAAATGGATCAAGGACTACCTGAGGCTACAATGACATTTCTGAAGAAGCAATTGATCTTCCTACCCTCTGACATTCATCACAATGATGTACATAGTTCTTAATGTCTTAGTGCATTGAGGGCCAACAGTATCCAACACCTAGGACTTTGTGGGAAGTTCTCTTTGCAGAGTAATGTCCTCCCAACGGGTCATCATGGTAGGCCCTCAAAATGTTGTATGTTTCATCAGCTCTTACACATCTCCTCAAAATCATGTTAGGACCACAACAAAATAACATTCCATGAATCCACTTGAATGGGGCACTCTCCCTGATTAGTCGCTTCTTTTGCTTAGATGTGAATCCAGGAAGTATCTCAGATGCAGCTAAATAGTTAGCGATATCTGCAAACCAAGGTGATTTTACAGAAATCGCAAATAGATTTTCATCTGGAAAATCATCCTGTACAGGGGTAATATCATCTTTTTCATGTTTAATTTGTGACAAAAAATCAGCTACCACATTATATTTTCCTGGTTTATCAAGAATCGTGGCATTAAACTCTTGAAGAAGCAATAGCCATCTCATGATTCAACCATTTACCATAGGTATGTTCATTAAGTACTTCACAGCTGAGTGATCCATGTAAATTGTGACCTTATACCCCATAATATAATGACAGAATTTCTTGATAGCATGAAAAACAGCTAGGAATTCTTTTTTTGTTGTTCTATAATTATTTTCTACTGCAGTAAGATTTTTGCTGATAAAATATATAGCATACTTCCCTCCGTTCTCATCTTCTTGTCCCAGAACTGCTCTGATAGCCTCATTAGAAGCATCAGCATAGATATAAAAGGGAATACTCCAGTTTGGCCCTCTCAGAACAGGAGCAAAGACAAGTTTTTCTTTGATTGCTTCAAATGATTGCTGACACTCAGATGTCCAAACAAACTCTACTTCTTTCTGTAAAAGAGAGAACATAGGAGCTACAATTTTACTAAAGCCTTCTATGAATCTTCTATAGTAACCAGCATTTCCAAGAAAACTTCTTACGTCTGTCTGAGTTTGAGGAGTTGTCAATTGTTGGATGACTTCAATTTTCTTAGGGTCTACCTTTATTCCTTCTGAGGAAATATGATGACCCAAGACTATTCCTTGCTCCACCATTATTAAGCATTTCTCATGGCTAAGGGATAGTCTATTTTGCTCAAAAACTTGCAGAACTCGATCTAGGTTTTGAAGAGCTTCATCATAGTTTGATCCATAGACTATAAAATCATCCATATAAACCTCTACACAGTCATTAATGAGAGCAGAAAATATAGCAAGAACAGCTGTTTGGAAGGTTGTTGGAGCGTTGCATAGTCCAAAAGAAAGACTCTATATGCAAATGTGCCCCAAGGATAGGTAAACGTGGTTTTTTCTTGGTCTTCTGGAGCAACCTGTTTCTGATTATAACCACTAAATCCATCCAGAAAGGAGAAATACTTCCTCCCGACCAAGTTGTCCAGGACCTGATCAACAAATGGTAAGGGAAAATAGTCTCTATAAGTGGCTTTTATTAAGTTCTCGATAGTCTACATAGATTCTCCACTTCCCATTTTTCTTTGGGACTACCACCATAGGTGATACCCATTTACTATCAGAGATTGGGTAAATAAATCCAACACGAAGGAGTTTCTCAATCTCAATTTTAACCAAATCCTTTAATGCAGGATTGAGTCTCCTTTACTGCTGGCGAATAGGCCTTATATTGATATCAGTATAAATATGATGAGTACAAACACTTGGGTGAATTCCCCTCATGTCTGTATCATCCCAAGCAAAAGCTTTGGATCTTTGTACCAACATATTAAACAACTTATCCTCCTAAGTTTTTGTCAACTAGCTATTGATGTTCAATGTTTTTCCTGGCAATAGCATTATCAATTTTGTTCCAGAATGAACCGTGGTTACAATATACATAGGTTGTAACAATGTATTAAGAGGACAACTATGAGGTACCAGTTGGTGAAACCTTGTGATATCCTCATAGAAATGACTTGTTCTGGGAATCATATTTGCTAAGGGAAATGACATTCCAATTGTAGTGTAACTATGCTCTATTCCACTTATATCAATTGGTTGTCCAAAAATTCTTGGAGCATCTATCATTTCCTCCTCATTCTGGGTTATAGCAAGGCGTTCTATCTCATTTACTAACTCTTCTTCCAGTTCTTCCCCGTGTTGTTTAATTACCACCATGGCTAGGGAGGCTAAACTGTCTGAACCATTTGATTCCTCAGGTTCATCAACCCATACTTTTTCATGCTTAGTATGCTTAGCAGGGGGATATAAGAACAAGCATTTGCTATCCTTGCCATGCGAAATGGTCATTCCTCCTTCCCTACAATCAATCTTAGCAGCAACCGTAGCTAGCCAAGGTCTTCCAAGGATTATAGGATAGCTATCCTTAGGTGTAAGTGATTGAATCACCTGAAAGTCGACTGGATAATCCCATCCATCAAGTTTGACAAGGACATTCTTAATAACACCCTTCGGGATGGCTATAGACTGATTTTCCATTTGTAAGACTGTGGTTGTAGGACGTAAATCAGTTAACCCTAATTTTTCCATTACGTCCATGGGGGCCCCTTTTCTTGACCATGCAGAAAAGAAAGTCAACTAAGATATTTTTGGCATAAAACTGTGTTATTCAAACCATCTCCTAATAACACTTTTAAACAAAAAGACTTTCAAAGGATTTTTAAGAAGTTTCCCCAGCAACGGCACCAAAAAGTGATAGGTTGTCATTAGGTCCTACTACTTTAGAATAATTGAATGTCAATTGTCAACCGGGTAGTGCCCAAGGCAGTCTACAGAAGGAGATTATTCAAACAACCCATTTTATATTTTCAGTTTTTCTTTTAAACTACAGAAGTTGAGACTAAACCAAAGCTATCACTACTTAACTCAAAAATGATCTTACTCTAAGAAAATCAAGGAAAACTAAATTAAAAAGCATAAGAAAACTAATCTATAAAACATTACTACTAAACTAGAAAGCATGGAAACAAGTAAACTAATTAACTGGTAAACTACAAAATCAGAAAAGTAAGGAAACAAACAATTAAGCATCTTCTAAATAGCAAAGAAATATTATCAACTACAGAAGAAGACTTATACAAATTAAAGAAAATGGTGCTCCGGATTAACTAACTTAACTCTTCAACAACTTGTTATTTTCTACTGAACAACAATTTATCCTAAACAAAGGAAATAACTTAATCAAGAAAATACTTATCTATCTAAGCTAACTTCCCTCTAGTGGCCAGTTTGCAGGCTACTACTTCTTCTTTCACTCACATAAACTACAGATTCTCAAATCCTCTTATGACATACAGTCACCATCATTCGAATTCAACAGTTACCAATAAACAGAAATTAGATAACTCATTTCAATAGTGATTTGCAAATCCATGTAAACAACATAACAATACTTCTTCTCTATCTCCTTTATTACTTATGAAATTATAGTTTTATAGATAACTTTCTAACTAGATCCTAAATTTACGATGGCGTGGATAGCCATTGAAAAAGTCTTTCTTAACTTAAAACTAACTTAATATCTTTAAAGCTTTTTAAAACATGCAAAAGGCTCGAGAACAACCATAAAGTTTTGAACAACCGAATTAAAAGAACTAAAACTGAATCTTCGGCGCATCATCCAGGCTTCAAGGAGTGGGTTCACAGCATTACTTTGAGGCACATGTTGGCTAGACTTCTGCAACAGTCGTATGATGACCTGTTAATCCCTACAACAAAACTCAAATCAACCCATTAAACCTGCTTTGGACAATTTCCTCAATTGATTAAAAGAAAGAAAGAAAGCATAATTTTTCTTAAAATAAGTAATTACTTCTTCTAAAGTTTAATAAATTGGCACAGGCTTAGGATTGAATTAGCAAGAATGAGCTTTCCATGTTTTATTATGATGAGGTTATTTTCACCTCATCATATCTTGTGTCATCTTTGATGGGTATGTTGTTTATTCTCTTGCATGTGGATTCTGAATACTTATTTGCATTGTTATCTCTTTTGGGTTATGTGGAAATTGTCATTAGATGGTTGCAAGTTTCCTAACAACAATTTGATCCATGCTCCTACTTCTAAGCTTCACGCCCACATTCCTATTTGGCCATTCTTAGTATGGGGACTAGATCTAATTGGAAAAATATCACCACCATCATCTATTGGACATACGTTTATAATCACAACGATAGATTATTTTACAAAATGGGTAGAATTTATTCCTCTTCGATCCATGACTATTGATGTAATATGTTGTTTCATATTGGAACACATTATTGCTCACTTCAGACTTCCTTCCACGTTAGTTTCTGATAATCGGACACCATTTAAGAATAATGATGTGAAGAAATTCCTCGACACATTTAATATCCAACATCACTTTTAAACACCTTACTACCTACAATCTAATGGTCAAGTTGATTCAACTAATAAAACTCTTGATAAAATCCTAAGGAAGACAGTAAACAAACATCACAAGGATTGGCATACACAACTAACATATGCATTATGGGCTTATTGTAATAGCATCAAAATATCCACTGGAACAACACCCTATAACCTTGTCTATGGTACTGAGGCGATAATTCCCTTGGAGTTAGAAATACCCACGTTAAGGATTGCTCTTCAAGGACCAGTTGATGAAAACACTTAAAAAGAAAAATAATTGCACCAACTTGAGATGCTTGATGAACAATGCATTAATGCTCTTGAGAATCTCCAAGCTTATACTAAACAATTACAATGTATTCATAATGATCATGTCATTCCTCACGTGTTCAACAAGTTTGACTTAGTCTTGTATGAAAATCAACGAAACGTTAATGCCGACTTGACTAAAAAAGGAAAATTTAGTCCTAATTGGTTAAGACCTTACATAATTAATGAAAGTTATGGATATGGTGCATACACGTTAATAGAAATGGATGACATGCCTCTCAAAGACCCTCTTAATGTCACACATCTACATCGCTATTATGTCTAATACTTTTGAATAGTATGAATGATAAATCAATGCCATTAGAGTTAGTAGATAATATTTTGTGTCCTCTTGCATTGCTTCATTCTTGACAAATAGTTATTTGTGTGTCTTGAATACTAAAGTGATTATTTAATTTATTTTAAGTGATTAGTTTAGGTCTCATACTATTCACGATCATTCTTGTATGTTGTGTTAGATTAGATCCTTATATGCATTCAATGTTCTTTAATTAGATCATAGGTGCATTTAATTTAGCGTAACATACTTAATAATCATAATGTTGTATCTAAGAGAGATTGTAATGTTTTTATTAGATCACATAAAACATGTTAAATCATGGAGACAGTCATTAAATAATCTTAAAAAGGTTATTTAATTAATCGCATTGCCATTTAACATTCAACACATAAATACAAGTAATAAAACACCACATGTTGATATATATATCAAAGTTTTGTGTGCACATCATCAAAATATATCTACAATGCCACTAAGGTCTGTGAGTTCCAGATCCCTCAAGACCTAGTGCTCACATTTGTCTGGTAGCAGTCTGTCGGGAGATAGTGGTATGCAAGCATGATCGTGATCCATTGAATGTACTAAGAGAAAACTATAGGCCTCGTATCTATCCTAGGGCCTCTTGATGTTCCCCTACTATCTGATCTCTCTGTTTGAAGCCTAGCTACCTTTGACTCTATTCTTTCGAACTTTTTTAGGGTCCGAGATGACTGAGCCTCTGGGGAAACATCAGCTCAGTGGATGTGCCTCCTCAAACTCTCATACGCTTCCTGTAGTCTGACATAAGGCTTGAACAACTCTGGGTCCTGATCCACGTTGGGTGGGGGAACATAGTATGAGTCTTTGAATTCCTTGTCGACCAATGGGGGAACTATCTCTGTAGCTACCTATCGATAGATATCCCAAAAATCTCTCATAGATCCTGTAAGATAGAAACACTAGATATAATCAGTACACATCATGATATATATATATATAAGCATAAGCATAAGCATAAGCATAAAGCATAATAGAAAATAAAATATCATCACCTATCTCTCTGGCTAGTTGTGTGAAATTATCCTCGTCGTGTGCAGGGGGAATGGAAGATGTGTTAGCCTCTCCATGACTATGGGTATTGGTGCCTACTGCAACTACTACTTGTGATCTACTCATATGAATGGGAGAGAGCTCTGACTACTCATGATCCACTAGATCCTCATCTACTGCCTCACCACTCTCACTCATGGGCGGCTCCTCCTCCTCGTCCTCCTCATCTCCTTTGCCCTAGCTAACATAGTCAAGATCTACAGTCTCATCGTAGTCATCTATGACATTTGGAAATATGTTTATAGCCCTATAGTGTATCTCCTCAGCCATGTCCTCTACCTCATCTCCCTCATTTGGGAGTGGTCCTACATCACCTATCGACTCCTCCATTGGTAATACAGGAGCTGGTTGTGATACTGTCCACCACTCCTCATAGTCATTTGTAGCACTGACATTATTTATGTCAGAGATTGGAGGCATATTGTGATCCAAATACTCAGAGTCACTATAGACAACATCCCCTATAGTGAACCATACAAAATCACCAGGTCTCTAGACACTCTGCATTGATTTCCTGAAGAAGGGTCATTCCCTAGGTGCTATCTAGACCTACCCAAACTACCATATGACATGATCATAATAGAAAGGATGCACTACATAATTGTGTTTTCCAATCAAAAAAATTTTAAGCTACTATCTCCTCATCTACCATGTGATCTGGTCACTAAAGCATAAGCTGATAAGGTTTCCAAAGGATCTCATCCTCCTCCAGTCGGTCAAATCAGACTCTCTAGAAGTGCAAGTCACCATACTACCAAAACCATTGTAGAGGATAGCTAAAGGCCCAAGGATACCCCAAGGCTGTCAGACATGGGAAGCCGATAGGTTTGGTATAAGTAATATGCTAAAAGCACCAAACTTGTAGAAGTGTATAGTGTACCATACTATCCACCTCCCAAAAGATAAATCGGCCAAGATCATAAAATAAGTGCGCTAGGATGTTGCACCCCCAGGCATATACTATCTTGTTCTTTGTCATCCCTCATATCAAGGATGAGTACTAGTGCCACTGTCAACATCATAATTCATCTAGCCAATGGGTCTCATGAATATAATAGCATTTCCAGATCAATCCGTAGCCTCACTCTCTCATCATGTACTAGTCCATCTAGGCAGAACTACATGTCATATTTCATCTTGTGGAAGGTTTTCTCTACTCAAAAATGTACTCGCTCACCCCGAATAGGAAATCAGATTATTTGGTGCATGTCCTCCAACATGATTGTCATCTCGCCAGTCAGTAGATGGAATGTGCATGTATTAACATCCCAACACTTTGCTAGTTCCATCAACATCACATCATGATACCTCACGGGGGCATGAGGTATGCCCAGTATAATCCTACAGTCTATAACAATTTTATGTCCTCCACTAAAAGAGTGGGGGATAAATCTCTAAGAAGGTTGATCTACCTGCCACCCAGACGTTGATGCGAATGAGTGGGAATCTAACAAAAAAGAAGAAATATGTCCTATAAGTAGTGTAAACTCTCAAATTTTTACATCAATAACCATTAAAGTGTACTAAAGTTGTTCTAGTGTGCTTTCCTAGAGGCCCTGGACACTTTAGATCCCTTTTGGGACACTTTCCAAAGAAATGGGACACTTTACGAAAAAGTGGGACACTTCGTGAACAAAAGAGACACTTTGCGAAAATTGGGTCACTTTGCAAAAAAAGGGGACACTTTGCAAAAAAAATTCCAAGGCCCTAAATTAACCTAGAAATACGTAAAAATCATAAAATAACTACGTAAGGACAAAGCTAAGGCAGAAAAATCAACTCACCTCATGTTGACGCTCATCGCATGCCACTTGGTCCCGCAACATGTCCAGTCTTGTAGGCCTATAATCTCATCTACTAGGCATCTTTCACTATTCTTCAATCACTTTCAAGCTACAAAAAGGTAAATGAAAAAATAGTAAGAATTTACTTTACTTTTTGGTCTTATGTATATTAAAATTAGGGTTTTTACTACATTAGGGTTTAAAAAGTATATTTCATTCAAATCAACATAATGGGCACTAGGGAGCTCAATTTTTGATGCCATTTGTTGTGTTGGAATCGTGATTCCACTCCTGTCCTCATCAATTGTCTATCATTATGTGGCATGGTACTTGTAAATTTCCTATGATATGACTTACTCTATTCAACATGGCGAGATTGCTACCTTAATTCCACCTCCGTAAAGCAAGTGGAATCAAGGGGCGGCATACATCTACCCTCGAATTAGATTTTTATAAGTAGTTAGATAAGAGGATTTTAGACACCTAACAAATTCATGTTCCGAGATGTGGTTCTTAACATTGTGCTTTTGCAGATAGCTAAAATGGGGGATTCATTCTCCCATATTATGATTGAGCCTATATGCGTATCATTTTATAAAACAAATGTTATTATTGATTCCTTTAGCTTGCATATGCATGTAGAGACATATGGGCGCTAAAGTGGGGGCTAAATATAGTGTAGAAAATTGTATGCTCTTGAAAGCGAGGCAATTTCACACTTAACTTGGAATCATTTTGGCATCCTCACATTAATTACCCTTTATAATCATCATTTATAGGCCCCTAAAACCCATTATTTAGGATCTTGAGGCTCATTTTACCTAAAAATCCTATAAAGTCATGCAAAACTCCAAAAATCTCAAAAACCCACCTCAAAAAGCTAAGCTGGGACTCATTTGCCACCTTGGGTAAATGAGTCCCCTTAGGTGGGACCCATTCACCAAGGGTGGTGAATGAGTCCTATTTTCAATCAAGATTGCACCCTTAGCAAAGATAAACTTTACTATCCTATTGAAACATGGAAACACTCAAATTGTGGGTAATCTATAATGAGAGTGAATCTCCAAAGCGGGTTGGTTCCCCTAGAAAATCACCTAATCTAAAAGACTTTCTAAGGAAAAGGGTTAGAAGGAAAACTGAAATGGAAATCCTACAACCTAAAGATGATTCACCAATTTTTTTAAAAGACTTTGATGACTTTACCCACAACAACCTCTCAAAACTTCAACTCTCACAATCACACTCAACACGTACAATCCAATAGTAATTTGTATGAAGGTTCATAAGACTAAACATAGAATACAACCTAAATTATATGACTCTTACACACAAACTTACAATAACAAGACATAAAAAAGATTCTTTATTTACAATCATAATAAATATCAAATTGATGTTGCAAGTATGAAACAAAGAATGAGAAGGAAAGTTCTGTTGTTTATTAAAACTGAAGGAGTGTCAAGCTGAAAATATAAGAACAAAATGTGTTTACAAGACTTTCTAAAATGAGCCAGAGCACAAGAAACAATAATCTAAACTGAGAAAAATCAAAATTTCCTCCAACTTATAGCTCCCAAGTGTCACCAATAGTGAGAATAGGAAAAACAAGTTGAACTGCATCTCTGAATTAGCAACTTTGATCCACTTTTGAGCTCAAGAGAAAAGCCTGAAAAATAGTGTCCAAAACTACTCCAAACTTCAAGAGAAAGATAGAAAATTTCTATCTCCAAAAGCTCCACAAAATTAGGTTCAAACTAATGAAAAACTGAAAATAGAAGGTTCAGTTTGCTCATCCTTTTCCAATTTCGCCCAAGAACTCAACTCAAAAATAGAAAGATTCTAAGGAGACTAACTGCATTTTTAAAATAACAAACATTAAAGTTATTTATAAAAATATTACCTTAGTTATGTTTTACATCATTTGCAGTTCATAATTACAAAATAGAAAGCTCCAGTTATACTTGACTTGTTTCTAATTTTGATTACTCTAATTTTTGCAATAAAATTTTGATACTTTGCAAAATTTCAAAGTAATATACTAAGGCTCTCAAGATATTTTATTTTTCTATAAAAAATCATAGAAACATTTCAAGCACTTATTACATTATGCTCATTCAAAAATCAAAGGGAATCCTAGGGCATTTTGGAATTAGGGAAAATCTCAACTCAAGGCCATTGACTTGATTTTCTACAAAGGCATGAAATAAATCAAAGGCATAAAAAGCCTAAGCTTGGCATGTATGCAAAGTTCGACACATTATTTCAAAGGCATTAGTGAAGACTTTATTCTTAAAAGAATGTGATAAAAATGCCATTTGAATTAGGGCATAAGGAAACCCGAATATCAAAACTCGACTCAATCCCTAATTTTTCTCCTCATTTGCACTCGGCCATCTTTGGGAAAATGGCTCTGCACTTAGCCACCATGGAGATTTAGGGTTTCAACCTTGTGAGATTGATTTTTGTTGTTTGGAGAGATTTTATGAAGATCTTGAAGGAAAATTGCATTGGTAAGCTATCTTTCCACCATTTTGGGTGTCGACTTTCATTTTTCTAAGGTATTTTGACCTTCATGGCCGTGGCTACTCCATTATTTCTGATGCATTTTTGTGTTGTTTCATTTTCCTATTGATTCCCTCATCTCCTTGGCTGCCATTGGAGAGTCTCTAATCAAAAAATTTGGAAGGAAAACTGTGAAATCCTATGGCTCTACCCATATTTTCTCACAGTCACAAATGGATGTAAGCTCTACCATTCAAATCTTACACTGTTACTCTTCATTTCTTGTTGATGGAATTCAAGTTAAGCATGATAATGAGTGCATTATTCTATGAGAAAGCCATGAAAAATTTTGTATACACCCCATTATAGGTTGTGGCCTCATCTTACACTTCTCATTCTTTGTGTAGAAAATATCTTGATTTGATCTCTACCCATGGTAGAAAATTAAAAAAATTATGATAGGAAGAACTTCATGCATTTTTCTTTGCTATTTTTTGGGTTTCCATGCACTTCATGGCCGTGACCATTCACTTCATTCCCCTTATTTTATGAGGGCTCCTCTTGCTTTCATGGGCTTGAAACTTCCCCATTATTCTGCACTTGTGATTTCTGATGCAAAACCCAAGTGGAATTTGTTCTTTGTGAAGAAAATATTAGTCTCAGGTTGTGGCCATGAGAGCGCAAACTAGGTTAATTCCATCCATTTTTGAATGTGGCAAATGTTTTTCATTCTTTTGAAACCCTAGCTCCATCATAATATTTGTTCATTTGTTTTCAAGGAAAAGCATATTTGGATACATAGTAAGGTAGGAATGGAGATAATATTGTTTATTTTCCTAAAGAAACAACACCGCTCCACTTTCTTTCATGTATGCGACTGTAGCTCTTTTATTTTCTCTCAAAAATACAGCTTTGTTCCATTATGAGTTTACTTCTTTGAAACACATATTGGGTATTCTTTCAATACTTAACTATTGTATTTGCATTCACACTTCCAAACACTCTTTCAAAACTCCATGGTGCATTCTATACTGAGAAAAAGTAAACTCTTTTCTCTTCACTCACACACATACAGATGCAATACAACATGATGCACCTATAGCATAATGAAAACCTTATCCTTGTTTTCTTTAATTCATTATTTATTCAAAAGTGTGTATCAAAACATAACCTCACTTCCAAGGCACAAATTTAAGCTCTTTCTTTCACTTTCAGATATTACAATTCTTGTTTACCTCTTCCATTTGTTACATGCAAGTCTTGTTACAACATGTTTGTCTTTTGGCAAGTACAATTGCTCCTGAAGGTACCATATGGGCTTCATCACTGTTTTGTGTATCTTCTTACATTCTGATTTTTTTCTCAAACCCCCACTCCTTATCACTACCTCATCATTTTAGGAGCACAAACCAATGTAATGAAGCTTTCTTTCATGAATGTGATTTCACAATTCCAAAACAAAGACTTGAATTATGTGCTCTATTTGTTTCAATGGTGTTGTTCCATATGCAAAACTACCATCTCTTATTCAAACTTGTACACTCATGGAAGATTTTGAAATATGTGGCACTTTTGTGATAATGTCTTGAGCTGCTCCAACTATTTCAATTGTTGTTTTGATTGTGCACTTAGTTATGTATTCCTATTCACTATCACTCCATGATCATGTACTCATTGATTCATATGTAAGCATCACTTGTAGTCACCTTGATGAACATGTTTTTGAAAAATCCACTATGTTGACACTATCACAAACAACATAGCAAGAAACACATTCTTTGCTATCTTATCTAGTGTGAACACTTAAAACAACATAATTAGCATGAATAAAACATCATATAGCAGCAATAATCACTCAAACCGATAACAATAGAAGTCTTTCAATATGAAAAAAGATGCATTCTATTATGTTCTGTACTTAATTTGGGAAATCAAGTGAGCTCTTTTCCACTCATAATTTTCATTTCATTGCACCTTGGATTGACTGTTATGAATGGTTCATGATCTTAAAGCTCTTTCAGTTGCTTTATAACTTACTCCTTCAGTGAATATTTCCTTTTGAGAAATTATGGATGTATTTCCCTTCTCAAACCCCTTTTGAAGTTAAGGGGAAACATGCTAGGCTCAACCCTTGTGGGAGCCCATTTCTACACCACATTCTATAATGTCTTCAGAAATGGATCAACAACATGATTTCTCCTATACGTGCACAGTGAGCAAACATGTTAGATTAAAACCAATGAAACTCCATGCTCCTGTGATATTTTATTTTTCAGGCCATCTTGCATGTGTTTGATGTTTATTCAACTAATTCAATGCACCATAGGGAATTCACTATATTTCAGTTGATAAAGAACATAGTGAAATTCATATCCAGAGCTCTAACAACTCTTCTTTCCATGGTGTAGGTTCACTCAAGATCGGGAGCAAGGATGGGGCAGCTACAACAAAGACCAACTGAAGACCCAAACCAGGAAATGATGGATATGTTATACACTATATGCATGTTTTCCCTTTTCATCTTTAGTTGTATAGTTAATTCCCTATGATGTGTTGGTTTAGCTACTCCCACGGCTTGTGTAGGACAATTGATCTCTCTTTTCTTTTCCAATGAATGTGAAAACAACATTTTGAAATCTCTTACAATTGTGTATATATCTCTCTTGTAAAAAGAATGAAACATTGTAAACTGTATAAATCATTACAAGATGAATGAACGCAATATTTTTATCTCTCATAAAATCTCTTTTATGTTGTAAAACACTAAATGGCAAACTAATAATTTCTTTTGTTGAAAACACATTGCACAATAAAAATGAACTCTCTCTCTTAAACTTCAATATATGCAATGTTTTAAGCAAAGCGGAAATAAATTGATATCTTTCACCTTAAAATGAATATAAGTTGTTTCAACTCTGCCAATTTGAGTTGTAGGTGAAAAATTGGTAACAAGTCCCATTTTGGGGTCTTTTTCAATTTTGAGAGGGAAATTCACCAATTTAATTCAAATTTTTGGTGGATGTCAGCTTGTGAGATCTAAATAATGGTCAATTAGGTGTTCATGCCTATAAAATCAAGTTTCCAAGTCATTTTTATGATCGACAATCTATGCAATCATCCTCAAGAGCAATTTTCAAGATCTAGGCATTCAAGAGTCTTCACAAGAGAAAGTAATCAACAAAGTTGAAGCTTGGGAGCATCATTAAAGTGTTTTTTTAGGTCTTCAAGCTCACTTTCCATCAAGATCAAGCATTGTAAAGGGTTGATCATGGTTGTCTATGGTGAATCATGATGGATTCTAGGTTGGGGAGATGCAACTAGCCATCAATCTAAGCCTAAAGACTTGTTTCCTAAGTGATTCCATCCTCCATTATCACTCTACATTCAGCCTCAGGAAGGTACAAGCATCATTAAGGTTCATTTGGGGTGATTAGAGATCATGACAAGTGATTCATTCATCTTTATATCTCCATTCTTCCATCATATTCTTGCATATTAGAATAAGATTGCATCATGTTTCATATTTCTTAGTCTTAGACACACTTAAGGCTAGGGTTTTCATGCACATTTCATTATCTCTATCAAGGTTTAGTTATCAAACTAGGGGTTTGATTGAGGAAAACCCCCCATTAGCAAATCACATTTATATTCTATTTTGCATGTGTTTTCATAGATTCAGATCCATAACTCAATTTGGAAGGAAATGGAAGGTGTTGAAGTGCATATCAAAACTTTCAATTTTTGAAAAAGTGGAATGAGACTGATTCACCAAGAGTGGTGAATGAGTCCCACTGAAGCTATTTACCAGAACTATTTGCAGATTCTAGTACCCTTTTCCTCGAAATAGGCTTTTGGACAAAAACCTAGATCTGGGACTGATTCACCCAGGTTGGCGAATGAGTCCCAATTGATCAAAAATTTATAATTTTTAGTGTTTCAAAGTTGTTCCTAATCACTTCAAGGTTCCCGGGTGCACATTACTTATCTTTCTGCTTTGCTATTTTTATTATTTACATTTACAATTCATTTCATAGGTCATTGCATTCAATTAGGGTTTAGTGTTGCACCCTACATTTCATTGTCTTTTCCAAGTCTAAACTTGGTAGTGAACCCCTCATTAGATTTCATTTAGCCTTTAGGACAGTCCTTTTGCAAGATTTCAATCTCCTTTGCATTGAAATCTCAAGGGTTTCTTCTTGAGTGAAGTGTGTGAAGATTGCCTCTCTCCTTTTAGGTCCAAAACCCTAGAAGTGAAAGGAGGACTACAATTTTCACCATTTCAAAGAGAAACAATCATTGTAGCCACTAGAGACTGAGGAGCCTCATATGAGATTCAAGAAGGGATAATTGGGAAAATATGTCTGGATTTAAATTTTTGATATGATATAAAGATAAACTATGCATGAGTTTGAGAGGGTTGGGCTGGTTGAGGACAAAAATAATCAAGGGAAAAGTTTCCACAAAGAGCCAAAGGTTTAAATCCACTATGATTAATAGTATATGTTTTCCATTCAAATATAAATTTAAGAAATTTATGGATAACGAAGGGAACCACATTCATGGAAGAAAGCCATGGATGACCTATGTCATGCCCAATTTTTTTACAACTAAACCCTAACCCAAATACTATTTTTTTCCCCTAACTAACATGAAACAAGACTACTTTTGATAGATTACCTATGCACACTTGATGACAATGGGCTTCATAATCGACATAAGCATGTTGAACCCCAATGCAAGACGACTCATTTGTTGAAAAAGAATTTTAAATTTGTTGAGGACCTTCAAATTTGACAAGGTTTAAGTCCATGGCCCTAATACTAACTTATGATGAGAGAGAGAGGGAGAGTATTATGTCTACTAATTTATTTACATTAATTGACTAATAAATTTTTATTTCAAGGAATATAGTTATAAGTCTATAAAGTTAAATATCGTAATCAACTTTAATAATCCAAGAGATTAACATAATCAACAAATGAGATTATATTATAACATAGTGCATTGTTGGATTTTGTTTTTAAATATTAAAAATTAAAATAATGAAATAAATAACAAGTTCACAAACTTACCTCTAGTTAATCTTACTTGATTATTTGACTAAATGATTACTCTAAATATTTAGGGAAAATATATTAGTTATCTAAACACCTACTCCTAAAATTGCATCACACTAAAGATTTAATTTTCATGAATATAACTTCTAAATAAAAAATAAAGTGGAGCTAATTCTTTATTTCACAAAACAAATATAAACAACTAATTCTATTAATTAAAACTAATCTTATAACCAACTCATAACTAATTATTTTCCTTTATATTCCTCTCAATTTATTTGATTTATCATTTGGAAAAAATAACTTTGGTTTTCATCAAACATCTTATGGTTCAATTAATCCTAAATTTTGATCTTTGAAATTCTCTATTGAAAATTTGTGTTCTACTTGTGTATTTATTACAAGTTACAAAAGTGATCTTTGCAACCATAGGTAGCAATTCTAAATTGATTTAAATATTAAATTAAGATGGCGAGAGTGGGTGCGAGAGCTAGAGCGAGCGGGAAGTGTGGTGTGGGAGGAAATTTGAATTCCAATGACGAGGCTGCTAAAGATGAGGACAACATTGATGAAGATGCATGGGCTCTGGAGGTCTTTCAATCTCATGTGGTTGTGGATGCAGTGGTTTTTTGCCCGACACAGTTGGTTTTCAAGCTCTTTGTTGATGGGTGGATGGTGTTTGGCATGATTCCTTGGGCATTGTATGAGTTCTTGAAGATTCTTCCTCTGGTTTCTACAACCCTTATGGTCATGATGGTTGCATTTCTGGGTGAGATGTAGGATGGGCATTTGGATCTATCTGGTTTCGTTCTTGGGTGTGGCCTGCTCTAGGTCATCTTCCTTTGGCATTTGCAGTCCCCTGTGGACATGCTTGGCTCCATATTAGGAGCTTTCTCTTTGCGGTTTGGGAGTTGTTTGCTTTCCCCCAGGTTGTGGTTGTTTTTCTTTTGGTATTGGGTGGTTTCTTTCTGCTATTTTTGGCTTGACTTTGGGTCCTCTGTTGGTGCTTGTATAGGGCACTCTCGGTTGTCTAGGTTGCTTCTAATGATTATCTTGATCTATTTGTTTATGTTGTTCTTTTGTCTTGGGATGAACCTTGCCTTGCTCGTTAAAGGGGATTTCTTATGTTTGGTGTTGTGCCCTTGTTGGGTTTTATTATTGTGTTTGGTGCTATAGGGGATGGAGTTTTTTGGGCTTGTGTTGTCTTGTTGGGGGGTGTTTTTTGTTGCTTCCCTTATCTCGGTGGATGATGTTTTTAAGATTATTTCATGGTTTCCCCTCTGGAGTATGAAGCTACTAAGATCTATTGGGGAAAATCTGTTTTACTATTTTTTGATGAAGCCTTTGGAATTGGTTATTATGAAGGCTCTAGAGTGTGTGATCTCTTTGTGGTTGGTTGTTTTGTTCTTTAAGTCTATCTTCTTGTTTCCATCTCTTTTGATGCCTAAGGTTGTTGTGACTGCTTGGGCTACTAGAGTGGTTTCTGTTGGATGGGTTTCTTCTCTAGAGGTGAAGTTTTCTCTTATTGAGGTAGAGCCCGCTCCTATTGAGGTGGAGTTGTTTGTTGTAGGTCCAGTGGAATGTCCTCTTCTCCTTTTCTTTTTCCTTTTGAGGTGGAGCTGGTATGAGCAAAAGTTGGGTTGATTTGTTGGTTTGAGCTCTCACTTCTTCCTCCCTTATAGAGGGGGCCCCTATCCTATGGAGGTGGAGTGTGGGATGGTTTTTTAGAATGGATGGAGCCACAAGAAGTTTGTTGCTTTTCAGTCATCTATGTTTTTGGGTTTAAGGTCCCAGCCAAAACCGAATTGTAAAGGGTTCATGGTCCCTTCAAAACTCATCTTTTGGGTTCAAGGTCCAAGAAAACTTGGTTAAGGGTTTAAGGTCCTTTCAAAACCTTTGGGTTTAAGGTCCTAGGTAAAACCTATTCATATTCAGTTGAGGGCTCTTAGCCCTTGTAATTCTTTTTTGCAACTTGTGTTGTCCTATTATTTTTTTAGTGTTGTTGTTGATGGGTTGATGTTGGTTTATGGTTTATCTTTGATGTAGCATGTTTTTCTTGGATAGGGTTGTGGTCCCTTCAAAACCGTTATGTAATGGGTTTCAGGTCCCATCAAAACCTAATTTTCCCCTTATAAAAAACAATTCTAAATTGATTTAATATATAATATGTTTGTATATATATATAAGTCTATGTGAATATATATCATTATCTTCCTACTGCAGAAAAATCTAATTAACAAACAATTGCAATCTAAATTTATTTGTTTCAGTCAAAAAAATGATTTATTAAATCTGTTAATAATAATGCAATTGTTTAATTTTAAATTTTATTAAAGTTTTTTTTATTATTATTTTATTTACTATTTTTATGGGGTGGTTTAACCCTTTGTTGGGTTCAAGCCTCCCCAAGGTCGCACCCTTCATGGCTACAAATTTATCGCAGGCCTTGGGTTGACCTTTAGGGACCAAGCCCCAACTATGAGCAATTTTTAAAAAATCATAAACTCTAATACTATAAAATTTAGTATGTATATTATATATTTTTAAAAATTATATAGTGTTAATATGTTTATTAAGTAATATTTTATATATAAACTTTAGTATAAGTATTATTTAATCAATATATTTAATATTTATTTAATATAGTTTATTATTTAATTAATGATATGTTTATTATATGTATTTATAATTTTATAATATTTAAGATAGTTATCATTTATACAATATATACTTTAATATCAATATTTAGTTATACATATTTTAATTTAGTATATTATTTGAATAATAAGATTTTGTGATTGCATATTTCTTAAAATGAATAAAAGTTCATAAAGAAATAAAAAAAATTTAACTAATTATTTATTTTTAAGAAAGTTCTCATCAATCCACATTTCAAAGTACTCAAGATTACTTTTTCATCTATTTTGAATACTTAATAAAAAGGAATTTATCCCATAGATTTGGATATACATGTAATGCCCATAATTCATCATATTAAATTTTATTATGCTTTCACCCTAGTATGAACATATTTATTGTCAACACGAGTATTATCCTTAAAAATGGATATTGCTATTACCACCATGAAAGTCTTACCCTTACTATTATTATTAGTAATTCCTTCATTCCTACATTAACATAATGTAATTACAGCTTTACCATAGTCACGGGTGACAACTTTAATGCTACTAAGGAATTTATATGATGCAAACCTTGATATACATAAGGGTACCAATACTATTACTATGCTTTGAATTAATTAATATTATATATATATACACTAAGGGATATCTCCTGTTGATAATATCAAATAATATGATCAACACTGCTTTACTAAAGTTTTTTTTTGTGTTGTTGAGATATTATTAGTAATGATTATATTACTCATAACATTGATAATATTATATTCATCATAGTAATATTAATATAGTTTTCACTATTAATGTTAAGGCAATTACTATTATGGACTTAGGCAATTACTATTTTCTTTTGTTGCTATTTGTAACAATATTACTATTCATGTTGTTCTTATTATTGATTTATATTTACTAGTATTATCTTGTTTACTATCATTTTCTAAGCTACTAGTATTAATATCACTAATAATCTTGTGACAATAAATAAAGTCAAGGTTATATCGTTTTGATAGATGAAATTGTTCTTTTGTTTGATTAAAATCTCATGATAATCACTTTAACATTGTAACTAGTTTTATATTAATTATTACTATAAATCTTATTGTAAATCCAGAAGTTGACTTTAAGCATTATTGTTTCTAATAATATTAGTTTCAATATTATTACTGATAATGTTTTTTATTTATACAAAGAATTCAAAAAATAATAATTATATGTATCATAATTATACTTATTACTAGGGTCCTCTCACAAGTATATACATATATAAGACATGCATACAGTTTGATATCAAATTAGTTAAAGGTAGCCCTATTTTTTTTTGTTTCACTTAAGAATAAAATAGATCAATTCTAAGTTTCACATATAACACAAAAAGTTATAAATCTATTCCCTATGACCGCTACTCAGTCATACCACTAATTTTTCCATTCCATATACCAATTTTTTTCATGTCTTTTACTGATCGGTAGCATAAGAGTGAGTATCCTTATATCAAACCGCGTGACCATCTCACCCTAGTATTGTAAAATTTGATATCACTTTAGTCAATACTTCCTTACATGGCATTGTGGTTACAAAGTCGCAGATTTATTTATTTTGCATAAACATATGTTACTTTCGCATGATAGCTCAGCTTGTTTCATTTTCCCCTCACATATTTTAGACCCCTTTTCTCTTTTCCTTTTCTTTCATTTTCTTTGGCTAATCCATAATAGGAATATTTTCTTTCTCTTTTAAAAAAGGAGTGTAGTTTAATCCTCTTATAACTATTTTCATTAAAAGGGAGAGAGTTAGACAGTAACAGAGAAGAACAAGAGTAGCCTAGTCTAGGTTGCTCTTGGAGCTGCCTAAGCCTCATTTAAATCAAATAGAATATAGGGCTCCAGTTGATGGTAAAACCTTATAAGAATGATTCGATAATGCACTTTCAAACTGCGTTGCATGATGGTGACACAAAATAGTGCACACCATGAATGCTCCGTATTATAAATGTATATGTTTAGATGCCTATATATAGATATTGTTGCAATGTTGTCATTGATGTCAATGGGGAGATTGTTGCACTATGTTGTCATTAGTGTTGTCATCAATGATGTCAATCTCTAGTGATGGTGTTGAGAAGGTGTTACAGTTGGGGAGATTGTTTCAATATCTAGTGTGGAGTTTTTGAGAAGGTTCTTGTGGTGGTGTTGATGTAGCTAGTTCACTTGGTTTCCAAGTACTTTTGAGAAAATTTGAATAGAGAGTGTACAAGGTGACAGATTTATGTTTTGCATTGTGTTTCACATTTCTTCATGGTTGAAGATATGCTTGTGTGGTTTGGATGAGATGATTAGAGGTGTTCAGAGTTTTTATATCCAAATTTTCAAGTTCTGGATCATGCAACAATCGAAGATGTGTCTAACAGAAGGTTGTCTGGGAGAAATGGAATTGCTTCGCATTTCTCCGCATTGAGGTTTCTTGTCTTGTGGATTTTGGAGCATGCTAATATTTTTTGTACCTACCTTCTCTTGGATTGTTATGTGTTCAAGGGTTCCACAAGGTTGGTTAGTGAGTTGTATGTCAGTGGTAGTGTAATTGGTTGCACAAGATGGTATTCTCAATTTCAGGTGGTTGCAACAATATTGTTGAATATTCTGATGATGTTGGAAAATTTTGGGATGTTGTGTGATGTTGTTTCATGATCTATAAGATGTTTTCAGATCTGGTGAAGAGTAAAATGATTTTTTGTTATTTTAATGTAGGTTTGGTTGGCCTGGCATGTTAGTGCTAATTGCAGAGGTGATTTGTTGTTTGTGGAAGCATGGTGTAACATGTCGGTGTATATTTGGGTCCCAGTTAACCCTTTATGGGGTCTGTCTTCACTTCTTTCCACCATGAAAGTGTTTGGTGCTGACCTATTTGTTGGTTGCACGTTTGAGGTGCATACATTTTATTGATGCCGACCTGGAGAAGGTTTTTGAGGTCGTACAAGTTATATAAGAAAGGATAATTATTGTAGGTGTGATGTGGTGTGATGTGGTGCAAAATTTGATCAAGTGTTGTGATGTGAGTGTGAGCTTAAGTGCCTAAGGCTACCAGAAGCAATGAGCAGAAGGTGTCTATATTTTCAATGTACTTGGAGTTGTTGGAGGTAGTGAACTGAAAGTTGCGGATGGTGTAGAGTCGTCGTGGTGTATCTTCTTGTTGGTCTTAGGTAGTGAGCCTCCTTGTAACAATCTTCTTCTATTCTCTTTTATTCCGGATAGTGAGTCCTTTGGGAAATGAGCCCTTGGAAATGAGCCATTCTTTTCTTCTTAGTAGTGAACCCTTTTGATAGTGAGCCTATCATATTTGGTGTTGTTATTCATATATATGTGAGTTAATCCTCACCATGGTTTTTCCTTGATTAAGGTTTTCCATTTAAATTTGGTGTTCTATGGTGTATGATTGTGAATGTGTTTATGTTTCATTATTTTACATTCATGTTGATGCATAATAAGGGTTTGAAGGTTAATGAGGGTTTGAATGTTTTAATGAACAACTGATTCACCTCCCCTCTCAATTGTCTTGTGTGTCTAATAGATATATAGTAGTAACAAAGAGGCAAGTTTATCTCTGCACTTGCATATTTATTTATGTTTGACCAGGGAATTTAAATTACCTCTTAGCCTACATTTGTCCCCTATTATATTTACTTTGAATCTAATAGAGAACTGTAGAGTGGATTTGGTTGTCAAACATTTTTATATTTACTCTTGTTTTTGTTTAATCAAAAAACATCGTTACCTTTTATTAAGTGTGATTTTTTTCTTTTCTTTTTTATTTTATATGTGCATGAATAAAATAAATGGGAAAATTAAATAAACAACAATGTATTGTTTATTCTTTTATTTCTTTCACTATTAACTTTACTTATTGTGTCAACAATGCACCAAATACAATCATAAACGCATAATTCTCTTTCCAACTAACTATCTAGGTATGCTAGAAAGAATATTAAATTTTCTTTTCTAAATAATAGAAAGTAGATCTAAAAATAGAATAATGCTTATTTTTCTAAAATAAACTACATCTATTTTCCCTTTCCAACTTATAAACATAAAAAAAAAAATTCTAGAGTAACAATAATTATTCTTCAAGGAGGACACGTAGAATGCTTTTACAAATGAATTTCACCTCTTTTCACACATACTTATACAATATTTACGTGACTTTAAAACATTATACCCATGCAGTGTGATAATATTTACATCCTCCACAATATCCATCAAGATTAGTATGGCCATGGCATGACATTCCACATCCCATCATAGAACAAAATGATCTCCCAAGGTTGTAGTATTATGCATGAGTCAACAACCTACACAACTAAACACACTCTAGGGTATTCTCCCATGGCCATAGATGAGCTCACCTCCCAATTGTAGGTTTTCTCACAAACCACCCCCAAGCTAGAAGGCAACTATAGGAACCGGGTACATTCACAATCATACCAACAAGCCATGATGCACATAAGAATACACAAGGTAAAACACACAAAATAAAATCCACCCTCCCAAGGGATTTCACATAACATAAATATTCAACAAGAATCCAAAGAGGGGAATGGAGGGTGGACTACACACTCTATGGGGAGTTCATAAAATAATAAGAAATCACCAAATATCATATTTATCTCCATCCACCTACAACCCATTTCATCAAAACCCATATTCACCATACCACCCAAATGTCATATTATCATAACACCACTTATATGTATGGGTACTTATACCCTTGAGCCTCTCCTTTTAGGGATTGTTAATTTTCCCATAGAGGTTCCTACCTCCCACTATCCCCAACAAGGGATTTTATTTGGTTGAGATTACCCCAAAGGATGCTCTTCCCAACTTGGGTGAGCTTACCCCATACAACCCAAAACCCATTACAACTAGCACTTGCATCAAAAGGAGGTGCAATGGTTAGCCTATTGTATTTTATATTAATCTAAGCCAAAATAAAATAATGTTAAAAATACTATTTTGGATAAAGTATGTTGCATAAAGTATGTTCCAAACCTTTTTACTTGACTTTTTTTTTTTTTTTAAAAGAAGGGATTAAAAACATGTACAATAGACTATTATTAGAAGTGCATATGTTTTTCCTTTTAGCTATTGTCACAATAGATGCAAAGTTCCCTAAGAAATGGTGAAAAATATTAATCACATAATCATCTCTTTCTACTTTCTAAAATTTTACAACCAAATACCAACAAAACATGTATAAACATAATTAGAATTTTCCAATGTCTTAAATTTTGTCTTCTTCATGGATGGGTGTTCTACTTGTTGTAGCTCAAATTACTCACTACTTGGACACCACTTTCTTAGACTTGGACTTGTGTGCAGAGGAGTTTTTCAAGCACGTCTATTGGATAATGCTTCCCAAGAAGTAGTAATGAGGATTTAGAAACTCACAAACATTTTGGAAAATAAAATTTACAGAGCTCAATTGCAATTTTAAAACGTGATTTTTTTTTGGATTCACGGGATCCACTGGCCATCTCCAAGACAAACGAGCGTTCCCAAATGCCCATTATGGAAAAGCATGAAAAAACACAGGGAACACAGTGTTTGATTGCTTACATTGCTTCAATCATTGTTGTTATATATTGCCAAAAATCTGTTAATTTAGTTATTTGCATAGCTTTTAAAGAACATAATAGGTTGAGTGTATGTTATCAAAATGGATAATGATAAAAAAATTATATTCATATTTTTTGATCAGTAATAACCATTATGTATCAGCTCCTCTTGAAACTGTAGAATTCAATTCGTTAAACCAAAATTAGTGAATAAATTGGCTAATAGGGGGAAGGTATAGAAACAAACCTATTGTTTAGGATTTAGATCAACAATTTTTCAGATTTTTTTAATTTCAATAATATTTTTTAACTTTTCGTTTTAATATAAAATTCCTAATTTCTATTTGAAAAACTTAAGATAAAAAATGAAGAGTCTAAAGGATAGAATGTGTAAACATGAATGTAAAGAGAAAATTATTGATGATAGATATACTAGACATTTGAAAGAAGAGTAACAATCTCATTGTTCTACATCCAACAAGGCCCCTTGTTGAAGATTATCACTCAAGGAAGTTCAAGTACAACCATAATTGATTTTCTTACAAATGTAAGTGCAAACAAATGATCATTTATTGAAGAATGTAGCCATATTTTTTTCTTCTTCAAAGCGAATTTGAACCTTTAGCAAGAATATTAATAAATTTGGAAAGTCCTTAAAGGAAACCTATTAAGAATAAAAAATTGACTATAATCTTGATGACAAATGGATAAGAATCAACTGAAATATTAAGGGTTTGAGTATAAGAAACAATTATCACTAGGGAGAGACACCACATTAGTGTCCAAGAACCCCATAGGATTGTTTTTTTTCATTTACCTTATATGTTGTTCATTATGGTGTACAACCATAATTAGTGTCCAAAAACCTCATAGGATTGTTTTTTTTCATTTACCTTATATGTTGTTCATTATGGTGTACAACCATACCCCCCTCCAGATTCAATCACGTGACCTTGACCTCAAAAAAGGAGTACCCACACCTTCACCATTAAGACCACTCAAGTTAATAAAGGGGTTGACTACAATCCCAAGAACAATTGAGAACAAAAAGGAGCAAGATGACAAATGGATAAAATTAATTAGATAGAAAAGGGGGTTGACTTTACTCCTAAGAATAATTTGAGTTAAAAAAAAGAGAAATATTTTGGGAGAACAAATTCTGAAAAGGATTTTTTTAACTTTTTGGAGGAGCCTAACAAATATTATCAAGCACCTAACTGATATTGACCATTGTATTTTCATCATGAGACTATGTTTCCTATTTCATATTTCAAGGTTCCCTAGAATGGTACCAATTCTACCATAGAAAACAATGGCTTATCAACAGTCAGTCTCAAGATTCCATAATACCTAAGATCATGCTTTCTCTCTCTATAGAAAAATCAGACAACATACATGTGGTAATGAAAACTGGACACATTACGCTTGAATATATTAAACTATTTTTTAGTATTCTTTTGTTCTTGCAATAACAAATTTTAATGTTGCACAAGATAGCAATCCATGAGAATGTCTAAAAAGAAATAAGATCAAAAGAAACATGGAGGGTGTGTGCACCAATTTGTGACACAAGAATGGCTCTTAAGATGCCACTTTTTTCTAAAATCAGCAAAGTCTAATGTTCATGAGAAAATGAAAATAGTTACGCTCAAAATTGAGGATGCAATAAGAACAAGAGTTGAAGTGCTCCAAGTATACTTTCTAAGCTACTATTTTTATTTGAAAATAATGAATATTAAAGGTTCCAAAAAGGGGGGCCACCAAAAGTGGTCTTGTTTTTATCAAAAAAATAGCATAGCGTCTATTGTGGCCTCCCTTTTTCGTTATTTTTTTAGAATATCAAAAATCTGAAAGGTGAGAAATTAGCTAACACCGTGTAGTTTATCCCAGTTCTTTTGGCTAATTTTTTAATGAATATATAATATTTTATGAATTTTCGAAGTGCACACATCTTGAAAAGATGAAATTTGAGTGTGTTCCCCCCTATTTTTTTTTTAAACTAATAAAAAATAAAAAATTCATTATGTGTAGAATGGAGTCTAGTTTATAAAAATGTAATTTGTTTCAAAATTGATGAATGAGTAATTAAAAATCTATTCCAAAACTAGCACATGCTAGTTTTTGACAAAAAATGAAGGCACTAACAAGAGAAGTTATGGATGAAAACCTTAACATAATCAAAACATAAAAAAATTATATATTTAGATAGCTAAGAGAGAAGTTAACATCATTACTACTTTTTATATAAACTTGCATTGAAAGATGTGCAAACCTGATGGTTAGCACAACCAAAAATATGTGAAATTTTGTTACCCTTTCACAAAATCACATCCTTGGCATCAAATGGTCATCCAACCCTTTGGGTTGGATGCCCAAGGAAAAATCCAAACCTCAGGCTTGGTATTTCCCAATGCAACTAATTTGGTGAGCACCAAATTTGGAGATCACCAAATTTGGTGCTTGCCAAATGGTGATGTATTGAAAAAAACATCAAATTTGTTGCTTTCTATTTGTCTCTCGCTACCCCACTTTGATAAGGCTTAAATTTTATGGTTTATGATCGATGATGGATAGTCGAGGTTTTACCTTTCAGTCCCTTTTTGTCTCCTTCCCTCTTAACCAATAATTACCCTATTCTCTCTCAACCCTCTCTAGGTCTCTCCCACCCTCTATACCTTGCCTTCCCTCATTGACCCCATTCTCCATCCTTTCCTCTCTACCTCTCTCTTCTATCTCCCTTTGTTACTATTTCTCACCCATTTCTCTCTTTTCTTTCGATTGCTACATCTCCCTCCCAACCTCTCTCTCTCTCCCCATATTCAAGTCTCTCCCTCCTTGTCTCATAACCCGCCTCTCTCCCCCTTCTATATCTCACCTCTTTCTTATCTCTCTCTCCCCATCTCCAAGTCTCTCCAACTTTGTCTCATTACCCACCTCTCTCCCTCTCTATCTCTCATATCGTTCTTATTTCTCTCATCTTCCCTCTCCCTCCTCTTTCTAGGTTATCACCTCTTTATCTCCTCCTCCCTATTTCTCGCACTCCCTCCATGTGTACATCTCCCTCTCTTCTCTCTCTCTCCTCTCTAGGTCTCTCCCAATATCTCTCCTTATCTCCCTCTCTATGTTTCATTTTGTCCTTACCCCCATCTATATCCTTGCCTCCCTACCTCTCTCTTCTTCTCTCTCCCTCTATTATTATTTCTTTCCCATCTATCTCTTTTCTCTCGATCACTACCTCTTCCTCCCAACCTCTCTCTCTCTCTCCCTATCTCCATGAATCTCCCTCCTTCCCTCTATACCTCTCCATCCTTGTCTCATTATGCACCCATCTCCCATCCTCTCTACCGTGCCTTCCCTCCTTAGGGTTTAAGGTATAGGGTTGAGGGTTTAATGTATAGGGATGAGGGATGAGGGATGAGGGATGAGGGATGAGAGATGAGGGATGAGGGATGAGGGATGAGGGTTGAGGTTTGAGGGTTGATTTTTTAAGGGTTGAGGGTTGATGGATTGGGGTTTAAGGGTTGAGGGTTGAGGGTTATAAGGTTGAGGGATTAGGTTTTAAGGATTGAGGGTTTAAGGGTTGAGATTTTATGGATTGGGGTTTAAGGTATATGGTTAAGGGATTAAGGTTGAGGGTTGAGGGTTTAAGATTTGAGGGTTGAGGGTTGAGGGAATAGGGTTTAAGGGTTGTGGATTTAGGGGTTAAGGGTTTAAGGGTTGAGTGTTGAGGGATTATGGTTTAAGGTATAGGGTTGATGGATTCAGATTTAGGGTTGAGGGTCGAGGGTTGAGGGTTTAAGGGTTTAAGGGTTGAGGCTTGAGTGTTGAGGGTTTAAGGGTTGAGGATTGAGAGTTTAAGGGTTGAAAGTTGGGGTATTAGGGTTTAACGGTTGAGTGTTTAAGGGTTGAGTTTTGAGGGATTAGGGTTTAAGGGTTGAGGGATTAGGGATTAGGGTTTAAGGTATATGCTTGAACGATTAGGGTTGAGGGTCAAGGTTGAGGGTTTAAGGGTTTAAGGGTCTACGTTTTAAGGGTTAAGTATTGAGGGATTAGGGTTTAAGAGTTGAGGATTGAGGGTTTAAGGTATAGGGTTGAGGCTTGAGGGATTAGGATTGAGGTTTTAATGTATAGGGTAGAGGGTTGAGGGTTAAGGGTTGGGGGTTGAGCCTTGAGGGATTAGGGTTGAGTGTTGAGGGATGAGGGTTTGAGGGTTGAGAGTTGAGGGTTGAGGGTTTAAGGGTTGAGCGATTAGGGTTGAGTTTTGAGGTTTGAGGGTTGAGGGTTAATTTTTTAAGGGTTGTGAGTTGAGGGATTAAGGGTTTATTGTTGAGGGATGAGGGTTGAAGGGTTGACGGATTAGGGTTTAAGGGTTGAGGTTTTAAAGGTTGAGGGTTGAGGGATTAGGGTTTAAGTGTTGAGGGTTAATGGATTAGGGTTGAAGGTTGAGGGTTGAGGTTGTAAGGGTTGAGGGTTGAGGAATTAATGGTATAGGGTTTAAGTGTTGAAGGTTGAGGAATAAGGAATTAAGGTTTGAGGGTTGAGGGATAAGGGTTTAAGGGTTGAGAGATTAGGGTCCATTGTATAGGGTTGAGGGATTATGGTTCAGGGTTGCGGGTTGAAGTTTGAGGGTTGATGGTTGACTTTTTAAGGGTTGAGGATTGAGGGATTAAGGGTTGGGGGTTTAAGGGATGAGGGTTGAAGGGTTGAGGGTTGAGAGATTAGGGTTTAAGGTTTGAGGGTTTAAAGGTTTATGGTTGAGGGCTTAGGTTTTAAGGGCTAAGGGTTGAGGGGCTTGAGTTGAGGATTGTGGGTCAAGGTTTTAAGGGTTGAGGGTTGATGAATTAAGGGTATAGGGTTTAAGGACCTTAAGGGTTGAGGGATTAGGTATTAGGGGTTTAGGGTTAAGGGATTAGGGTTTAAGGGTTGAGGATTTAATGGCTAAGGGTTGAGGGATTAGATTTTAAGGGTTGAGGGATTAAGGTCTAAGGTATAGGGTTGATGGATTAGGGTTTAAGGGTTGACAGTTGATGGGTTTAAGGGTTGAGGGTTTAAGGTTTTAAGGGTTGACGGTTGACGGTTGAGGGTTGAGGATTTAAAGTTTGAGGGTTTAAGGATTTATAGGGATTAGGGTTTAAGGGTTGAGGGATTAGGGTTGAGTGTTGAGGGTTGAGGGTTGAGGTTCTAAGGGTTGAGGTTTGAGGAATTAAGGGTATACAATTTAAGGTTTAAGGGTTGATGGATAAAGTATTAAGGGTTGTGGGTTGAGGGATTATGATTTAATTGTTAAGGGTTTAATGGATGAGGATTGAGTGATTAGGGTTTAAGGGTTGATAATTTATGGGTTTAAGGGTTGAGGGTATAAGTATTTAAGGGTTTATGGTTTAAGGCTTGAGGGTTGAGAGTTTAAAGGTTGATTGATTAAGTGTTTAAGTGTTTAAGGGTTTAAGGGTTTAAGGGTTTAAGCGTTTAAGGGTTGAGGGTTGAGCTATGAGGGTTGAGGGTATAGGGATTAAGGGTTGAGGGTTTAAGGGTTAAGGGTTGAGGGATGAAGGTTTAAGGGTTGAGAACTGATGGATTAGGGTTTAAGGCTATAAGTTTTAAGGGTTGAGGGTTGAGGGATTAGGGTCTAAGGCATAGAGTTGAGGGATTATGGTTGAGGCTTGAGACTTGAGGGTTTAAGGGTTTATGAGTTTAGGGGTAGATGGTTGAGGGTTGAAGGATTAAGGTTGAGGGTATAGTTATAAGGATTATGTTTTAAGGTTTGAGGCATTAGGGTTGAGGGTTGAGGGTTGAGGTTTTAAGGATTGAAGTTGAAGGGTTGAGGGTTGAAGTTTGAGTGTTGAAGGTTGAGGGTTATATGATTGAGGAATTAGGGTTTAAGGGTTTAAGGGATTAAGGATTTAAGGGTTGAGGGTTGAGGGTTGAAGGATGACGGTTTAAGGGTTGAGGATTGTGAGATTATGGTCTAAGGTATAGAGTTGAGGGTTTAAGAGTTTAAGAGTTTAGGGGTAGAGGGTTGAGGTTTGAGGGATTAGGGTTGAGAGTATAGGTATAAGGATTAGATTTTAAGGGTTGGGGGTTGAGGAATTAAAGGTATATGGTATAAGGGTTGAGGTTCAATGGTTTAAGGGTTGAGGGTTGAGGGATGGGGGTTATAGGATTGAGGGATTAGGGCTTAAGGGTTGAGGGTTGAGGTTAAATGGTTTAGGTTTAAAGGGTTGAGGGTTTAAATTTTGGGGTTGAAGGTTGAGGGTTGTAGGATTGAGGGATCAAGGTTTAAGTGTTTAGGGACTAAGGGCTTAAGGTTTTAGGGTTGAGGGATTAGGTTTAAGGGTTGAGGGTTGATGGATTAGGCTTTAAGGGTTGAAGGTTGAAGGATGAGGATTTTAGGGTTGAGGATTAAGGGAATAGGGTTGAATCTTGAGAGTTATAGGATTGAGGGATTAGGGTTTAAGTGTTGAGGGTTGAAGGTTGAGGGTTATAGGATTGAGGGATTAGGGTTTAATGGTTTATGGGTCAAGGGTTGAGGGATAAGGGTTGAGGATTGAAGGATGAGGATTTAAGGGTTGAGGATTGAGGGATTAGGGTTTAAGGGTTGAGGGTTGAGGTTTGAGGGTTGAGGGTTGAGGGATTAGCGTCTAAGGTATAGGGTTTAAGTCTTTAAGGTATAATCCTTCTCTCACTCCTTCTCCCTTATCCTTTTCATTATCATTAAAGCTCATTAAACCTCTCCCTCCATCCCTTGGTACTCTACTAGGTCTCTCCCACTCTTCTCTCTCCCTTGGTAAATCCTAAAAACATCACATTTGGTGCTCAACAAATAGGAAACTTGTTATGCAACACATTTGGTGCTCACCAAATGGATTTTTCCAAAAATGATTAAAAAAAGGGTTGACCCATGATACAGGCCTACAATTCACTTTCTATGTCTAGTTCTACGCATTCTTCAATAAGAAAATGCCTTTTTATGTAGTTGACTTCTTGTGGTACCATATTATGCATGCTCCATCACCTTTTGAGCACCAATTTTCTTGTTGGATAACATAAAAGAATATAATTTGAAGTTTATACAACATTGAAACATTGAAAAATGGATTTTTCTACTTATGGTTTAGGACATAGAGCAAACACATTCTCTAATCATTCCATTGAAGGAAAACCCTAGAGATCTCAATCTAAGGTATGCAAGGAGAGAGAGATCTTGCAAGAGGGTTGTCCTAGGGTTTGATTGTAAAATAAAGAAGGGTTCACCACCAAGCTAGGGCTTTGAAAGAAAAATGAAATGCAAGACCTAATGCTTAAACCTAATGCAATGTAATCTTTCACTAAATGACCTAGAAAAGTGTGAAAATTAGAACAAAGAACTGCAAGATGGAATGTGTGCACCTGGAAACCTAAAGAGGACTAGATGAAGATCTGAAATTTTGAAAACAATAATTTTAATGATGATTGGGACTCATACGCTAGATCGGGCAATTTAGTCCTAGATCAGGGTTTCTGGTCTAGAACAGGTTTCTGACAGTGTGGATCTTGAATCTGGAAAAATATGGAAATTGACCTATACTAGGACTCATATGCCAGAAGTGGCATATCAATTTAGTTAGGATTTTTCGGAAGTTCAAAGTCCAATTCTACTCTTCAATGTCTGCTATGTACTTTCCACTTGATTTCTGGATCTAAAACCCTAATTTGCAACCTATAGAAGTCTTCCAATGATCTCCAATGCAAGGTGACAAATTTAAATTTTTTTAACACTTTGACAACTTTCTCCAAACTTTCTCTTCAATGTATCTTCAATCTAGATATGAAAATCACATAAAAAATAGAGGTAAAAATGTTTTTTTGTTAGTGGAAAGGGGTTTGTCTTTGTCAAACCTTGTTTTGGTAATCAAACTTTGAAATAAAATGAAATAGAAAGGAGAAATGATGAATGAAAAAAATGCAATGTTACAACTCACCAAACCCTAGCAATAAATTGTTGCAAACATGTATGAAGTGGCTCCAATGGATGTAGATCTTCACTCTTTCTTGAATGTGATAGAACTTGACTTGAATGCTAGCTTGAATCATGAAACCCTACATGGGTGAAGCCACAATAGTGGTTTAAAATTTGATGGAGAAATGAAATCTGAGAAAAAATGGTTTTAGGGGTTTGAATGAACCTAAAAATTCGAATGAACCCAAAAGTGGTTTGCCCGAAATAAGGTTCGAGCGAACCCATTAATCATTGGGCCCACATTTCCCACTCAAAAAAATAAAATGAAATGAAAATTGAAGGGTTGTTCACTCGAACCCCTTGGGGTTCGTACGAACCCCCCTTATCCCTCATTCTCCTCTGAAACACAAAAAAAACCTAATTTTTTTCACTTCGGAGCTTGGTTTGAACATGAAAATGGTGGAGACTTCACAAACCCAACTGGAATCAAGTAGTCCTTGGAACGAGCTATCCATCGAATATAATTTTAATATTTTTTGATTTTATTATGTATTTGTGTTTTTAGTTTTATTAAACATAGGGTTTTCACCAAAAATGAAGGTATTTGTTTTGCACATGTGGAAAAATAACATATTATCAATTTTTATTTTGAAAAATATGAGTACACCAGATATTGAAGTCCTTGATCCAACAAAAAAAAAAGAATTTCGATATATACAAAAAAATTTACACGTTATACAGTCGCGCTATGTCTAAATTGTAACTGGTTTGACTTTGAAACTTGATTAAAGAAAAAATATTCAATAAAAAATTATCTAACCAAGTGGAAGCACTAGATATCGAAGTTACAAATCTAAATTCAAAATAATTAGAATTTTATCCTTCATGGAAAAAAAATAATGCGTTATACGGTGTGCGTCACTTTTTAAAAATGTTATTTTCTAAAAAAATCCTAGTTTTTTAAGGAAGATGGAAAAAAAAGTGCAATTTGATTCCAAAAAATTTGGAAAAAATATTTTTAGAATCTACAGATAAAATGTGACGAAACTCTAGTTTGCATCATCTTCAAATTCCTCATGGTTTAGCTGCTATAGGTGCTCAAAAGTGAAGATTTAGTTAAAAAATATATTTCAGTGTCCAATTTGGGCAAAAATTGTAAACCACTATTGTGGGATCACCCACATCACAATTGTTAGCTCAAAAACAAACATGATGCATGATGACTTTGACATGATGCTTGATACTTGAATAATGCTCTAAAACACTTTATAATCAACCCTTGAATGCTCTTGTAAACACTTGAATTCTCTTGTGAACTCAAATTTTCTATATGCATGAATACTTGAATGCTTGGGATGAAAATGAGTGAAATAACCTTGTATTTATACTTGTTTATGCCAAATTTCTCAAAATTACAACACTACAAGCCAACATCAGATCTAGGAGAATAAAATATTTCTAGGAATTTAAATTAATTTTGATTTTGGGCCACATGAGGCTCATACACCATAAGTGGCATATGAGTCCCATTAGGCATTAATTATGGGACAATTTTTTAAAATGCTTACAAAGGTGCAAAATCCAAATTGGGACCCAAAAAACTACGTGGGACTCATATGTCCAAGGTGGTGTATGAGTCCCAGATCACTAAATCTGGGCCACACAACTTGAAAACATCTGAATTATGATTGGATGTTGATTTATGTCAGGATTATTCTCGGAAATATGCATTAAATGAGGCTTGTGGATGCAAAATAAGGCCAATTAAAGCATAAAGAAGCCTAATTATTTATGAAAACCATAGAAAAGTGTGAAAGTGTGTTACAACACTTTATAACACTTTGGATAAGGTACAATTAAGTTTATTTAGTTCACAAGGGTGCAAGACCTAATGTGAATGTGTCAAACACATTACAACACTAAATCAAGGCAGCATTATGCTCAATTTAACAAGGAGGGCCCAAACAAGAAAGAAAAAGTAAAGGGATACTTTTTCTGTTGCCACAAACATATTTGATTATCTTAGATAATATATTCTTGTTTGTAGAATTGAAATTCTTATATTGAGTTTTTTTAGTCTTGACAATGTAGACCATTCCTTTCATAATTTTATTAATCATAATAGTTTTACATAGAATTGAACATTGAATAAGATAGAAGTTGCATAAAAAAGTTAAATATTTAGGAGTTTGAAGAAAAAAATGAAAAATCAAGACATAATTGAGATGAATTCATGTAAGCTTATATGGAGGATTTCAACTTAACAAAAAAATGCTTATGTATTCCATTTGCATTACCTATAGTGTTCCATTTCCATCATGGTTAGTGGAATTCAATTTTTTTCATTCATTTTTTTAGCAAATGACCTAAAAACAAACAAATTGATTCACTCTATATTGGCTAGAATGTAGGTGGATTTGGAAATCTCAAAATGATTTGCCTTTTCTTGTCACTAGATCGATTTCTTTTCATTTTCTTTTTCTTTTAAGTTCCAATTGCCTACCACCTATATTATGTAGAAAATTGTTGTTCAGATTGAAGGGAGATGGCAGCTAGTTTTTCGGGGTTCAAGTTGACCACATAAAGCTATTTACCAAATTAGCAAACAACTAGTGATATGAAACACATCACAAATTCATTAGTATTCATCAATGTGCCGAAATTCTAATAAAAAGACTTAGACTTTGGTTAGTACATTAATATTTAGAAAAACAACTTTAATATCTTGACCCTTATAAATATTTTTAGCTATACATCTATAGAAATCCTCTCCTTTGTTGGAAAGTCATGAATGGTCCAAGAACTATCCTCAAATCTTAAATAATACATCATTCTTTTAACTAGCTTATCATCTCTAAGCTCTTTTTCTATAGCACAATCCCCATCAGGACCTCATAGGGATATAATCAGGATATTTTCCACTTTTACACATGGATAGCCCCCTTGTAGCAGTATGACAATAGCAATAAAGTCTTCAAATTAGGTAGATGAGAAACATTTTCCTTGTATAGATTTAGGACTTCCTCTCCTTGCTTAAATTTCTCTTTATTTGTGTATGTATAATAGAGAATAAGAAATGATGGTGCTTTGTTTCAATAATTAGGACATTCAAATCAACATCATGTTCTATAACCTTCATTTCAAGACCTCTCTTCATTCTCCTATCGTAAGGTCAAAAAATAGATAACCATATTAGTCTTCTTGAAATAATCCATTTTATATTAACAATGAGGGTACCCAATTAAGAATGCTCCAATTTGGTTGTTTGAGGACTCTGACACACATCGAAAGATTATTCACTACTCCAACCTTGTCATGGCAGCCAATGTTCATTTGATCAAATAACGGGGCAAGCCTGCGAACAAGAACTTGTGGAAGGTGTGTGAGTCTGACCATGAGGAAATAATTGGCACAATAAATAATAGAGAAGACCTGGATGGTTTGTCGGATTGATTTGTAAGTATGCACATTGAATTTGCAAAGTCATGTTATTGATCTCTATTTTTTGGTTATTAAAATATGTATCATTATCTTCTATTCTAACTGCTATGGAAATTAGAATAAACATATTAATTCCCCTCATTGTCTCATGTCCACTAATGCTTAGAAATTTGTATTAGTGATACAATTGTTGTCTTTTAAATCTGCCCTCCTTTAGCCCTTTGACCACTATCCTTCTTGACCAATATATCTGTCATCTTCCTTGCTACCCCTCCTTGTCTCATGACTTGTGGATTACTGGTGAATATGTAAATCTTATCACATCTTAAATCATACCATCAAATTTACAAGCTTCACTTTACATTGGTGTTTTTTCATGCTTAAATAGTTTGAAACTCTTGTTGCAGGCCATGACTATTAATAGTCAAGTGCATGTATTTGGAGAAAAAACATACGGTATTGGTCATTTTCATTTATGCAAACCCTCTTAGTTAAATCTTCTATAGTGTGCATATTTGTATATCTTGTCTATAGTTTTAGTGTAGGGTTAATTTTAGGTGTGATTCAAAGTCATTTTCAGCTTGGTATAGTGTTAGCATAGTGATTTGAAGTCATTTTCAAATTGCTACAGTGTTGCTATAGTAATTTATTGAAGAATTCAACTTGTGGAACTTTGGATTGATTAATATTTACAATTCAATTTAATATATATATTTTATTGGCTAGTTCGAAGGCATTTTTAGATCATTTATAGAGCTAAAATAGGTGAGGGTTTATTGCTACTGATGCATACATTATTGCTGATTACATTGGTTGTCACAAATAAAAATCAGATCTGGGGTTTTTATATTGGTGTTTCCATGTTTATTGTTGCTGTCATAATTTGTCTAGTAATTTATTATCCAATTCTTCTTTCATATGTGGTTAATTTCAGTGTATAAGGGTTTCATATAAATATTGGTGAATAATAGTATCTTTATCCATGACATCATGAAGGATTAATGCATAAAGAATATCCTCTTTAAGGTTTGTGTGCTCTTTATTATGTCCTCTTTAAAGAAGACTATGATTGTCATATTTTAATGATAAGGATTGTCCTTTTCCTCCTTATGTCCTTTCATTTACACTGTGTTGCTTCATTAACATCATTTTTCTATTAAGCTTTGTGTGCTTCATTTTTATACCTTTCTCCTCCACCCTACCCACCCTTGGTTACACCATTAGAGTTTTACTTTTAGATTGAAATACCATGATATTTTATATTTTTTAATATGATAATTTTCATTTGAGCTTTTAATTTTAAATCTTTTATTTATGCTTAGACATAGTTTATTTGAGAGAAAACAGTTTGACAAATAACACATAAAATATGAAGAAAAATAAAATTTTAACCATGTAGCAATTATCTAACTATGTGTTGCTCCATTTGTAACCAATCAAAATAGTGGTTTAAACACCATAAACATGTCCATGTGTCTAGTTTTCTATTTAATATCTTATTGAATAGGTTGTAACATGTTTTCATTGTAAAATAGTACTTAATTGGTTTTTACACCAAAGAAGGGGGTTATCTATTTAATTTATTAATCTTAAGAAGGTTCATGTGAAGAGCAGCATCATAGTTTGAGATCCACATAATAAGGTTTCTATCAAACACTTCCTGTCTTTAATGACTTCATTTGCAATCATACACTTCCTCTCTTATATGTGTGTGCATGAATTTGTTGCCTTTATGTATTAAAGGACTATCCACTGTATGCATGAAGTTGTTGCTATCATACACTTACTCTCTTATATTTGTAGCATTGTGTTTTTTGTTCTCTATGCCCATCATTATCTTTGCATAGTCCCTTATTTTTGAAAGTTCATTTACTTAGGACTATTTTGATCAATGTTGTTGCCTTGGAAAGTCACCATAGGTGTTATCAGCTATCATATTGTTGTCTTATATGAAGCATTAAATACAACAATCATGCTAAAGATGCCCCATATTGTTGTCTTAGATGAAGCATTAACATTCATAATATCTTTGATAGGTGGCAACACACCTAAATGATTCAAAAGGATAATGGTCTAAATTAAGTTCATGGTCTTGTGTTATGTTGCTAATGCTTTCCCCTTAAAAGGATTTCTCTTTTAAAGATATGCAAAGGTAAACATGGATTGTAGATGCATTGATATTGAATGCTCTAACACCAATTTGAGCAAGCAACAATAGTGGTGTGATTAGGATGGAGGAGTGGCTTTATAGAGTGAATGTCTTATTTTGTCAATAAGTATTGAGTTTTCAATGCGAGAGACCCTTATAAGATCACTCATAATATAAATGTAGTGTGTTTCTCACTTAATAGGCTGACCAAGTCAAGGATTATATTTTCTTATTCTATGTAGGTTGTTGTGTTTATTGACTATAATTGATTATCACATTTAGTGCATTTGGTCCATGGTGTGCATTGTAAGTGATTTTTATTCTCTCCCATTACTCAATCATACTTCAATTTATATAAAAGGAGTTTACTCCAAAAAAAGGACTCAAAAGCATTTAATCATTTCATAAGATTTCTCAATAATAGAGGTGACATAAAAAATTGTTGGAATCACACACCTCTTTTATTAATTGTTTATGGTGGACGTTACAAATGTATAATTTTGTGTAGCTTAAATTAGTGTAATTGATTTTTAATGACAATGGGTTAGCCATGTAGGCAACAACAAATGTTGAAGTTGCAACACATCATAATAGGAAGGGGCATAACACATTTTTTCTTTCCAACAAAAGACAAGGGAATTTTTGCATATTGTAAGTTTTATTAGTAAGTGAACACTCTTAGGAATTGATATCATGGTCAACTACTTTGTCAAGAATTTACAAAATTCAATTGTAGTGGATTTTCTAAACGAAACAATATCAAAGAGATTACTAAGCATAATATTAAAAGTCTTTTAGCAATGTTAAGGATTTGTGATATGTTTCATAATGTAGCTGAGGACTCTATGGTGGGAAAGAATAGGTTGGTAGTTCACATTTTCTCGCTAAATGTAAAGAATGTTGGGGTTATGGATGTTTATTCTATCATAATTGTGGGTAGGCATATATTTCATGTGGTTATTCTTGAAAAGAAGCAATGTTCACATTGTCAACGATCCCTGAGGAGCTTTATAGTGACATAAATTTTATTAGAACCTTCACTCGAAAATTCATAATCAACATGCATGAATAAACACACAAAGCACACCATAATGAAGACTATTTATGATGTATGCTTAACACAAAATCCAAAATTTGTAGGATGTTGTCATATATTCCATTCAAACTAACGCATATGTCATACTCCATTCAAAAAATCAAAGATAAGAGTCAATTCCATTCAATTATGATGCATAAACAAATGCATTAGGCATGGCATAAATTTTGATATATAATGCAAATATAATCTACACCATTTAACCCTAATACATAAGCGCACTAAGACTCATCATGAAACTTGAAAATGGGTGTAAATTTCATTTTGCAACTTGTGAAAACAAACTGATAGTTCCAACACATCTAGATGGGTATGTTTAGGCTAGGCATGGTCCTATTTTGCACCCAAACATTCTGAAATAGTCTAAGCTACATTGTACTGACAATATCCCTTAAGATTCCAAACTACAAAAAGGCAGCAAACTTTGATGAGTTGTTACTCAGACACCGTTTCACTTAGAAAAATTCCATCAAAGGGTAAAAAATCATGTGGGGCCCCTCTATAATAACCTCTCTTAGTTTTTGATATCTTTGAAGTGTTTTCCTGTGGTGTCAAGCTTTTAGTTGATGGAAAAAGTGTCAAATGTATGTAATGTAAAGTTGCAAAGGGGTGTAACTTTCTTTCTGCAACGCGTGCAACCAAACTGATAGTTCCAACACATCTAAATGGGTACATTTAGGTTGGGCATGGTCCTGTTTCACACCTAAACATGCGAAAACATTTTGAGCTACATTGTGCCAATGATATCCCTTAATAGTCTAAAGTGCAAAAAGGCAAAAATCTTTGAAGAGTTGTTACTTAGAAACCATGTCAGTTAGAAAAAAAAATTCAGAGGGTATAGGATCGCTTAGGGCCCCTCTACAATAAATTCTCTTAGTTTTTGATATCTTTGAGGCGTTTTCCCGTTGTGTCGAGTTTTCAGTTGATGGAAAAAGTGTCAAATGCATATAGTGTAAAGTTGCAAAGGGGTATAACTTTCATTTTACAACTCGTGTGACCAAACTAATAGTTCCATCATGTCCAACTAGGTACATTTAGGTTAGGCATGGTTCTATTTCACACCCAAACATACTGAAATAGTTTGAGCTACATTGTACCAATGATATCCCTTAAGAGTCCAAAATGAAAAAAGGCAGTAATCTTTGACGAGCTATTACTCAAACACTATGTCACTTAGAAACATTTTTTAGAGGATACAAGATCACATAGAGCCCCTCTACAATAACCTCTCTCATCTTTTGATATCTCTAAGTCATTTTCTCGTGGTGTCGAGTTTTCAGTTGATGGAAAAAGTGTCAAATACATGAAGTATAGAGTTGCAAAGGGGTGTGACTTTCAGTTTGCAACTCTTGTGAACAAATTGAAAGTTACAACATGTCTAGATGGGTACATTTAGGCTAGGCATGGTCCTTTTTCACACCCAAAATTTTTGAAACATTTTGAACTACATTATACTGATGTATCCCTTAAGAGTACAAAGTGCAAAAAGGAAACAATCTTTGACAAAATATTACTCGAACACCATGTCACTTAGAAATATGTTGTTAGAGGGTACGAGATCACCTAGGGATCCTCTACAATAACCTCTCTCAGTTTTTGATATCTCTGAGGCACTTGCCTGTGGTGTTAAGTTTTTAGTTGATGGAAAAAGTGTCAAATGCATGTAGTGTAAAGTTGCAAAGGGGTGTAACTTTCATTCTACAACTCATGCAACCAAACCAATAGCTCAAACATGTTCAAATAGGTATGTTTATGCTAGGAAACTTATTGTTTTTCACCCAAAAATACCATAGTGGTTCAAGCTACATTGCATTGGAAGCATGAAGTATACACAAGAAGCATGAGGCATACACACGAATACACGTAATACATGAAGTGTACATAGGAAGCATGAAACATACACATGAATACACATAATGCATGAAGTATACACAATAATCATGAAGCATACACATGAACACATGAAGTATATGTATGAATCATGAAGCATACATGTGAATACACGTAATATGTGAAGTATACACAAGAAGCGTGAAGCATACACGTGAATACATGAAGTATACACATGAAGCATGAAGCATACACATGAACATATGAAGTGTACATAGGAAGTATGAATCATACACTTCAATACACATAATATGTGAAATATACATAAGAAGCATGAAGCATACACATGAATACATGAAGGATACACATGAATCATGAATCATACACGTGAACACATGAATTATACATCAAAAGAATGAACCATACATGTGAATACACATAATACGTGAAGTATACACAAGAAGCATGAAGCATACACATGAATACATAAAGTATACACGAGAAGCATGAAGCATACACATGAACACATGAAGTATACATAGGAAGCATGAAGCATAAACGTGAATACACGTAATACATGAAGTATACACATGAATAAGTGAAGCATGTATGTGAATAAGTGAAGCACATATACTCAAATACATGCAATTCATGAAGTATACACATGAATACAAAGTATACATTGGAGTACACATAAGTCAAAAAGTATGCAAGTAAGTTGTAAAGTATACACTTGAATACACGTAAGTCATAAGTTGAAAGTCTTGAAGTATACATATGAATACACGTAAGTCACAAAGTATTCACATGTATACATGCAAGTGAAAAAGTATGAATACACATAAGTCACCAGTATACACATGAAAGGCACACTCATATAGAAATGCATTATTGGCCTACTTAAGAAGAAGGCCGAATAGTTTATTAAAGAATCTAATAGGCTTATTAGCCTTGACTACAAGAGTGTTTAGATAATTAAATTTCTACTCAGTAATTTTTTTCATGAATGTTAGAAAGCTATAGGCACATGTGAAAATTTGAAAGTAATAAAAATCTTCAGTAATTATTTAAGCATCAGATGAATAATCAATGAATATTCAACAATAACAATTAAGAACAAGATGTAAACAACACCCATGCCTACAACATTCAAGCATACAATCTACACAATACACATGATAACATCATTCAAGTATAGCAGTGGTAAAATAAGATTTACATTAATCAAAAATTTGTAAGCCTATACAATGATATATGTCAATAAAAGTATACAATATATCCAATAAAGTTGTACAGGCTTACTATAAAAGAGCCATATGGACATAAAATGTCACATATATCGATAGTACAAAACATATGTTAAAAAATTTCACGTATGCATTCAACAAACGACCCTAATAAGTAGTCATTTCCCACTAGAGGAAGGAAAAATATCACGTGTTGCCTTCAACGGTCAGATGGATGGAGTGTTTGTTGATTCTTCTATCTTCTAAATACACTCACTAGTCCTCCTCTCTTCACTCATCTAGAGATGCAACTAAAACAATAAGAAGTATATATGTTAATATATAGAAATTGATTATGGAATGGAATATAAAAAAGTAATCACTTACCACAAACAAATAATCATCACACTCATTCACAACATTAGCACATCGATGATCTGGAGTGACAAGCACTTGTAGCAACCATCTAGATAGTAATTAAACTACATATAAGTATCATGAAAATTTTCAATAATAGACCATAAAAGAGAAAATATAATGTAAAATTTACTAATATGTCACATACCTCTGTCAAAGGATCAAAACTAGCAATTTCTACAACAAATCCATGGTCTATCATGCCATAAACATCGATAGAGTTTTCTGATGTCAACATCTAAAATGAAACAACAAATATGAAGTATTTTATCACTTTCATTAGTTTCTTCATTTACTTAAAATCATATACAAGGCAGTGAACTGTTTGAAAAATTGCCTCAAAGAAATACGGTCTCATGCTGATGATAAGAAATGAAAAATTCCATGTGAATAAAATTTCTATGGATTTTCTTGATGACTATTTTCGGATTTCTTATAAGGTAGTTATCAGGGTCTTTTTGAAGGTATATGGCCATATATTTCCTAGGGAATCTATAAAGAATGGATAACTTTTTGATATTCATTGAATGTTACAAAAAGGCTTATTAAGAGACCTCATGATGACAAATATATTTCACATACTTTATACAAACTTGTAGCAGATAAGAACCTTTGGTCTCAATATGGAAAAAATGAAACATTGCAAAATACATATGTTAAGAGTTTCATAATGTAGGATGAAACACCTACAATGGAAAAGAGGATGAAATATCATGTAGAAAGGGATAGCCATATAAGTTTTTTGATGATATTCATACCAATAATACAATGGGCAGCCACTTTTAATAATGGAAGGTTTTTGAAGAATGAAGGAAAACATTAAACCATGTTGATGAATTAGTATCAATCAATATACAAAAAGAATAGTTAATATCATTGTGATGAAAGGAGTGAAGGGTTATATTCTTGAGCATTCATGAACAAAATAAATTCATGAAGATGACAATGGAGGATGATATCTTCATAAAAGATAGTCAAATCTTCAATCTACAATGATCTCCTTGACAGTAATTCATAATTGCACATTGACCTTGAAGGAAGTCTTGACGACTATGCAATGGCCCCTATGAAAGAGATATAACATAAAGATAAGAGGGGTAGTCCAAGAAGGTAAATACAAGGACAATGGCAGTCCTACGAGAAGGAAAACAAGGATAGTAATTAATGATTGTGATAAATATATAAATGATCATGATCTAGGATTCTTAATTTTTCCTTAACATACGATTTATGATTGTGATTTTAAATGATTGCAATAATTCTTGAAGGACAATGATCTTGTTGATAGTCCTCATGAATGTGATGAAGAATTTCATATTTTTGGTAGTATTAATGATTGTACTATGAGCTTGGATGAAGACCTTAAGATAGTGGTTAATAAATGTGATTTATGTATTTGAAAGTGTGCTAAATCAAGTCTTAATGACTATGACTATGCTTTGAAATGAAGCTAAAGACCATGTGGTTTGTCCTCATTAAGTGTAATGGTTTGTCCTCAATGAATTCTTGTGACTATTCATAGTTCTCAATGAGTCTTATGAATATGGTTTGTCCATTTAAGAAAAAAGGAAAAGTTTTATAAAGGAAAGTATGGATAAAGTACATCATTCATACATTAAAGGACAATCATTTCATACTAATAACTATGACTATATTGTGACCTAAGGGGAGTATTTATGACTATACTATGGATCCTTATGAAATAAATTCATTAGGAAAATTAAAAATTTAAAGTCACAAATACCTTATGAGGACAATTAACCTAAGGGTGACCTAGGATAATAAAATATCAATGATTAAGGCATGAGAGGAAATCAAGGGATAGTTTGTCAAATGTCAGAGAAATAGAGGAAAACCATTAATAATTGAGGATTGTCATATTTCCATCATTCCAATAGGAAAGTCTAGTATGAGGAACAAGATTTTCATTTTATTATTGCATAGTCAAAGATTCAAGGGAGGATAATAACCAAAGAGGCTAGGGTTATAGTGAAAAAGGGAATATGATAGTCTACAACAAATGACAATCAAGGAAAATGATAGGGGGAGTCATATGTCAAAAGTTATAAGACTTTCAAAAGAATAAATAGAAATATGCCTTGAAGGTTGTTGATAGTGTACAAGACCTCAAGACAGATTCAAATGGGACAATCACTACATTGATGACAATGATAGGAATGCCAAGTAATAAAGAAGATTCAAAGGATAGTTTGATAGTACAGTGGTCTCCAAGGATTTAACAGTAGTCCATGGATTTATTTTAGACACTAAATGCATGTAAGTGGTTGAAGATAACAATGCATATAATAGCGAAACCATGATGAGTAAGGGAAAATATGGAAGGGATATTTGAGATGAAAGGCTTCCAAGAAAGGTTATTCATTACAAAGGGAAGACTTCAAGGGTAAAAGAGCATTAAAGGAAAGAAGATAGTCACTTCATCATAGATGAAAATGCAAAGATCAATTTAAGGATATTCAAATGATATAGGGTAGTCATTTAAGTGTCCTTAACTTCACATCAAACTTAAGATAGTCATGAAAAAGGAGATTTTGAGACTTTAAAATGATAGTCCTTTGTGCCTTTTCATCATAAAATGATAGTTTTCAATCATAAAAAAGACATTGTCATCAAAGACAAATTTATAAGATATAAAAATTAATATGTGAAAGGGTCTGAGATTGAAAGGAAAGTAAAAACATGAAGTTCAAAGAAAAAATATATGATGAATCATTTAAAAGACTAATGAATTCTCCTGCACCCATCACTTTAAAGAACCTAGCTATCTAAGTTCATGTAGTTTCAAGCATTATTTTAGATTTGTGCATGCAAAATCACCAAAACTAGCTAACATTGTTTTACAACACCATTAATGAATAAAGGTTACCTGAGTGGAAGTTCTTTGAGGATGAGAATAGCGAGGTGTCAAAGTCAAAGGTCCACCAACAAACTATTTGACATCCAAAGTGTGTTATGAGACAATCATTCATATAAAATTCAACTATCCACATGCAATAATTATGTCTTTAATACTAGTTGCATACCTCTGGACTCAATGTTGTAAACATATAGGGGTCTACAGGAATGGCGCATGCATCATCAACACTCCAACCCTAAATTTTCATCATATTCATTCTACTAATTAATTTATTCTTACATTTCAAAATAGAATTTAATAAATTAAATTAAATGAACTTGTTGAATTTTACTTGAGTATCAATGTTGAACGTTTTATTCAATAAGATATTTGTTGTAACCATCTACTTTGCATCTGATGTATGTTGTCATAATTGTAATCGGCAGCCATGGATATCTATATATCCTTTGATCAAATCGATACCATTTATCTATGTGACAATTCAAACAATAAAATTTGCATGGACAATGAACAGTCAATTAACAATCATTTCTCACTCGCATAAATATGAGTAACATACAATTTTCTTGCTTGGTCGATACAAATTACATAACCTAAGTTGGCCAAGGCAATCGGCTAAGTAAATTGGCCAAGGCTATCGGCTAAGGCTATCAGCCAAGGCTATTAACAACCGTACATGGAAGAGAGTATAATATGAGGACCAGATACCATATGCTAATTGTTGTGTGCATCGAATCTTATGAGGTTGATTTCGATATCAATCAAGGTTTGTGAATGAGTAACTAACAACACATATATGCTAGTAACAAATTTCCAGCGCTATGCAATAAGAAATTTCAAATTAATTTATTGTGGTGTCGATACAAGGTGAGTGTAATGGATTTTAATTCATGAAAAACTTAACGTGAGCAGAGTAAACGACAGTACACCATCTCATACGATAAGCAATGGAAGGATAAACATTAGGATATTAACACAACCATTTCAACGAATTTAATAGGAAACAAATATAATACAACAATAATCTAATAACACAGTCTCAAGTAATCACTGTAAAGGAAATTTAGGGGAAATAATATATGCTTGATACAAAGGGAACCAATTTGATGCTTACATAAATACGTTCCAAAACACATACAATTATAATCTTGAACAATCTTAGCATGGAGATCTAAAAATTTCACACTCAAATTTTGATAGAAAGCAGTAAAGAAACTATTGAGCAACAGGTTGAATAGAAGCCATAAATTATTTCCAGATCCAAAGAAAAGTTATGTGGTTGGAAGAAAGAAACAACAGGGTATTTCAAGAATTACAATTATAGCTTAATCCTATTTTGAACTCAGAGATATAAATATATATATGTATTTATACAGTTATATTTTCCTCAATCCCAAATAATTTCAGGTATTTAAATCAACAGAGGAGAAAATCACAAGAAATAGGAACCCGAATTATTTCGAGTCACAGAGTTGAAAGTGTTCCCATGTCTAAGATCCAGGTACAACTTTAGCTTCCTTCCAAGGTTCAACAATTCACAACAATACTCTATTTCGAAACCCCCACACCCAAAATGAAGATTTTCCAAAACAAGAATCGTTCACGGTAAAACATAAAATGAGATTTTTCTCTAGAAAAAAGTGCAAAAGCCCCTCTTTTAGTTAACTTCCACTCATTTATTAATTACCTCTCCTCCCTTTTGTAACTGCATCCTCTATCCTTTTTATAATTAATTTATTTCTTTCTTTTATATTTCCCCACAATTCACAACTCCTAAACAATTTGTTTTTATTTTATAATTGTTAAATCATAACTTGAAATCGCTCACACTTTAATTACTATATAATATATTTAGTTTATTAATTTAATTTCTCATACTGTTTGCTTGCACAATCCCATTAAATTAGTATATTTATATAAATATTTCATTTTACATTATAAAGTTTAATTTATTTAATTTAAACAAAACATTAATAGTGTTTATTAAAATTGCGCATTATATTAAATTACACATTATATTAAAATACTCATTTATTTAAAATAAATTACATCAATTGTCAATCAAGCAAATAACTCAACTAAACCGAATAACCAAGGTACCTGACCTCAAAATAAATGGAAGGCAAAATGAAAAACAAACTCAGATGGACAACATGTACAGTGTACGACAAACAGACACTCACCCTTGTCAAGGATGATGGCTCAACATGGGGAACCCGATGCTATCTCTAGATCAACAACCTCCATTGGGTATAAGCAATGCTCAAACCTAGAAATTCAGGCAGAGTCAATGTTTGCTACCTGCAGCCTACAACAAATCATGTGGTCGAACATGTGCATAGGTGTTGTGTAGTTTTTCACACACGCCCCACTAAAAGTGGGGACCCTCTCTTGGCCTGCCTTTTTGGCCCACTTCTGTGGCTTGCCCCCTCTTTTGTGCTTATCTTTTAAAATCTTTGGGTTTTGGTCTTTGGTGCTTGCCTTGTTTGTGGGTGCCTTTGTGTTGAGTTCCTGGTGGTTTTGGAGTCTTGCGATTGTCCTCTCTGGGGTGGTCTTCTTTTGCCTTCTGTTTTTTCCCCTTGGTGTTTTTTTTGGGTCCTAAGGGTTGGTTTTCTTCCTTGGGTTTTCCTTGTTTTCCTTGTTCCTTTTGTTTTGTTGGAGGCAGAACTGGGATGGGACTTAACTTTGAAATTTGGCTAAGTTCTCAGTTTTGTTCCCATTCTGGCTCCACTTCCCGCTCCCTTGCTTTCTTCTTCATTTTGTTTGTTTTCGTCCTAAGGGTTGGTTTCCTCCCTTAGTCTTTTCTTCTCTTCGCTTCCCCTTTCATTATGCCGGAGGCGGAACAGGGATGGATCTGAACTTTGAAATTTTGCGAAGTTCACGGTTCAGTTTTCGTTCCCATTCCAGCTCCGCCTCCCACATTCTTGTTTTGTTTATCTTCGTCCTTGGGGTTGGTTTTCGCCCTTGGGTTTTCCTCGACTTTCTTTTCTATCATTTTATTGGAGGCAAAACCGGGATGGCGCATAACTTTGAACTTTGGCTAAGTTCACAGTTCAGTTCCCATTCCCATTCCGGCTCTACTTCCCATGTCTTTGTTGTTTCGCTATGTTCGGGTTTTGTTCCCGTTCAGGCACCGCTTCCGCCAAGGTTGGTTTTGTTTCCGCCTCTACCTATTTTCCTTTGGTTCTCATTCCGCCTCTGCCTCCACTGGTGTTGGTTCTGGTTCTATTCCCGCTCGTTTCCCATTCTATCTCTGCCCTTGCCTATTTTGTGTCTTTGTTCCTATTTTTCTCGTGGTTTCGCCTCTACTTATCTTTGGTTCCGCTTCCGCCTGGGTTTGTGCATGATTTTCTTGCCTTAGGAACTCTAATGGATCGACTTGGATTTTGATGATGTATTGAGCATTAATGGTGGCCCGGTTGAATGCAAGTTGGATCAAGCTGGGATTGTTGGGTGTACTTTGAGGATTTGGCACGATTTGCGAGTGCAGTCAACTGCACTTTGCGGTTGTTATCACAAAACCAATTCCCACACGCGAGGTCCATTTGGTTGGTGGCCATTAATGGTAGGCAGACGTGATCTGAAGGGGCTCAACCTGGTTTTGTTTGATCTGATCCTTTCATTTGCCCAGCTCGGGTCTGATCGGTCGCTCGTATTCCTCCAGGTGTTCGCACGCGTTGCTATTCACGCAGGTGGAGCATTGATGGTGGGTGTGGCTCAAGGATTTGTTCCCCTAAAATTATATGATCCCAAATTGATTTGATGGGGGTTCTTGCTGCATTCAGTACTTGACGGCGGGTTATTGTTGGTTGTTGGGGCCGATTTGATTGGTGGCTGAGCTTCCTTCTAACCCTAGCTCTAGTTCTTGTGGGCCGATTTTTATAAATATGGCCTTTGGCCTCATTTGTGAGGTTCGGTGGAGTTTTGAGATCAATAGTTTAGGTTAGAGTTCTTCCATCGACTGGTGAAGTCAGAAGACTTGTAATCAGTAGATTTAGCAATAGGGTTGCATGTTAGAAGATTAGAAGTTAGTTTTTACATTTCAAGTAAGTGTTGTAATAGATTGGAATTGTTGCAAATGTGATGATTTAATACAAAGTGCAGACATTATGTTATGACCGATGACTTCTCTTGCATTGAATAATCTTGCATGGTTCTTGTTCTATCTTTCAAATCACTTGGATTTGTTTGAATACATCTTAGGTTTAGTTAGTAATGCTTGTTATTTAATGTTTGGAGTGTTGTAGCAATCCCTGGTTCATACTTTGGGAAACTTCTTGATTGTGGGAATGTTGTGCAAGGTCAACATGTACCCCATATTCATGTGCTTAGTTCAACTATAGATATTCATTTAGTCTTATTGAATGAATGCCTACAGCCTAAAAATCTTTAATACCTTAGAAGATTGCACTATTTTTTGCAAGATTGCAAGTATAGCTTGGGTCGAACATAAATTAGTTTAATGGATTGGTCCATTCCAAGTATTTCATCATTTGCATGGTTAATCTTAGTAGTGTTAACATTAGGACTTTTGAAACCCTCATCTTTTGTTGTTTCTTTTATTATATGGTTAGAACTAGAAATTAAAGCATCACCATATCCTAAAATCTGATGAGTTTAGAGCTTCCAAAATCTGTACGTAAGACCCCTTGTGATTACCAACATTTTCACATTTTATCATTGAGTTTGTTCTACTACATTGTCATGACCTGACACCCGTGAGACCTTGGGGTTATCTCTTTGTTCATAGAGATCAATCTTTCAAGAGAGATAGGATAGCTTTTATTTTGTCTGAGTTTTTGTTGTGCAGAAACACCAAACACCAATAGGGAAAAGAGTTATTCCTAGCATGAAGGAAAAGTCATAGCATTGCAGGGCACTCATAAGCGAGTGATGCGATCCTATTCCCCTTCACCCACACATCGACACACCATAACTAATATCAAATCATGATAGAAAACACAAAACATTCATATCCATGATAACTCATATAAAAAAAAAAAACTAATCTAGTAAGCATGGTATTGGCATAACATCAAATATAATAGTGTCATCATAACAGAGCATCAAGGAGTCATAATCGTCTAAGTATCATCAAATAGTATCATCAAACAATGTCATAATGTCCAAATGCATCCAAGTAGCTATCCAAAAACAAAAGCAAACCGAGGGGCAATACATCCTTCCCCCCTAGGACCAGGCTTCTAGAATCTTGCAAATAGATTTAGGTATAGCTCCCTCATCGTGCAAGCATCCTCCTAAGTAGTAGAAGACTCATCATTTGGATCCCACTAGACCCTAACCTTCTCAATGTCTCATCCCTTGAGAAGGCACCGTCTGTGTTGAATTACGCCCATGGGCTCCAAAGCCAGCTGCCCGTCCTCTACCTATAATACATTCCAATCAAGGACATGAGATAAATAAGGATAATAGGGTCTAAGAATTGAGACGTGAAACACAACATGAATGTGTGAGAGACTAGGTAGCAAAGAAAGATGGTAAGATACTAGACCAATCTTCTCGAACACCCCAAAAGGTCCAACAAAGCGCAGTGCAAGCTTAGAGCCTTTTCCATATCTAATCAAACTCTTCTGTGGTCGCACCCACTAGAACACGTGGTCACCAACTAAGAACTAATGGTCAACCCTATGAGCATCTGCATATTTCTTCTATTTGTCCCGAGCTGCCACCAAATGCTCTCTAATGCAAAACACTTGTTGTTCCATCTCCTGAAGAATCTCCAGACCAAGAAGAACCCTGTCATCTAAATGGTCCCAACTCAATGAGGTCTGACAAGGATGACCTTCCACAGGACCAAGGCTCTGATACCATGTGTAATGCCCCACCACAGGACCTTAGAGAACAACTCACAACTACACATAAACAGTACAAATTTTTTTAAGTGAAAGTGTGATGAAGGTTATAATGAACCTTAATCCATATTTTACCTAAGTCCTCTAAGTTTTGTGACTACGCTACTAGGATCCTATAAACTAGATTAACAAGAGTTAAAAATTCAAAACATTAAATCATACCAACTAGCATTATGAACTATATGTTTCATAACAATAATAATGAATAATAAGACCATCTATTTAGCTATCATAAGCAATAGTCAATATGATCCTAACACTGAATTTACAAGAGTATGTAATAAGAATGATAACCATATTCAAATTTGCATGAGTCCAATAATGTCAACATGAACCACCATCAGATACCAAAATGTATTAAGTAGTACCTCAAGATAAGATATCCTGAGTAGTGACTTCTTGAGATAACAAAACCCCAAGAAGTCACTCAAGATATCAAATCTTGAGTACTTCTCGTTATCCAAGATTCCCTCAAGGTACACTGACCATAGTACACATTTGAATTAAACATATATCTCAACTTGCTAATATCAAAATAAAAACATTAATCATAATGAATTCTCTATTGAAACCATTCCATTCAATATCATTAACTTGATCAAATATAATAAAAGTTCAACAATAAGTTACAATGTTGCAATATTACATCGAGAATAGCAATTTATCCTTGAGCACAAAGAGGAGAGTGCATCAAATTTATAATACATGATACATCAAATTATGATATAAAACAAGTACAAGAGTAATGATCCACATAACTTGGTACAATGCAAAGATCTTCAATCCAGGATAATTCGTCACTCTCTCAAATAGAATAGGGTGTTTGAAACACAAGGGAAGACAACTAAGAGGGGGGTGAATCAGTTGTCACAGAATTTCAAACTTATTAACTTTATTAGCCCCTATTCTTAGATCCGATTAATAACCATGAAAACATAAATCAACAACACATCAGAAACACACATAACACCAATATTTTTGCATAGAAACCCTGTTAGGGGAAAAACCATGGTGGAGGTTAATCCACAAGTTTATACTCTATTAAAAGTATATAAAAAAAAAAATGGGCAATGCACATGCATTCAGGCAGACTGTCTAGAGCTCACTACTCAATTAAAAAAGGCTTACTGCCCAAAGGAAGAATCACTATCTTATAGTAATATTTAGATTAAATCCATCTGAAGATCTAGAAAGTAGCATCTGCTAATGCCTTATTATAGTTCCGGTTAAGCACATGAACACTTATTCACTCTTCTTCACACTTTGCTCTGCCTTTGAAATATTTAGAGCATTACTTGCACACACACACACTTTCTTGCTCACACTCACGCTCATTCAAATGAAGAAACAATCACTTATATATATCCGCAACAAGGAATTACATTGCTACAAGTCGGCTTCAACAAAATAATAAGGTGAATACAAAATGTCACCCTAGAAAAACAAATATTATTAATGTGAATTTACCAAGGTTAGCCACAACATAGTGGAGACCCTAAACAATGTCCTCAAACACAAAACACCTTAAAAGATTATTCCTCGAAGATCCACAACATGATCACCCTATCGACCATGAACATGAGAAACATGAACACGCAAGAGAAAATCATTGACTGCAAGCACAACGATTAATGAGGACATGCAACACAGATAGAGAATGATCTAGAAACATCCAAAAAACCATAGGAGCATACACAAAAACTCAAATTACCATAATCGCATTATCTTCTTCTAGGATTACCAACTTTAGTAACAGAATAACTGTCGGAACACAGAAACTCATAACTTGTTCAAATCTTCATGCGCACCTCTAAAAATTTTGGTGGATAAACTAGATAGAGTTGAAAACAAACTCTTTAATCCACAACTTCTCACCATCAACATACTGAACTTTCCATCATACTGACCTTCATTGCTTCATAGATAACCTGCAACTTATTTTATTACAATTTTCTCAATATCCTTGACATATACAGTCTTAAAGAGATTAATGCTAATAGTGTTGACATCAATGGAAACCACATATCAGCAATACAACCAAAACATCCAACAATATCCCCCTTTAGAATTGATGGAAACACACGAAATGAAAAACTCCATCAATGCAACTAACTTCAACACTTACTCCCCCTTAGGTTTTGACTCTTTTCTCCTCAGATAATTCCTAGTTTTTCACATTTCTCTTCTCCCCATTTGAAATCAATGGAAAAGGTACACACAAGCTCTAAACCACATATTTGAATCGTCTGATTACTCCCCCTGAGTAGCAGCCACCATAACATCAATCGGAATCAAGATATGACTGTGAACTACATGGACTGATGCAAGACAATGCATCTTAGTTATGATTAGGAGGGGTAATCACCCCTAACTTCCCTCTGAGATACTCAAAAGTATCCTTAGGAAATGGCTTGGTAAAAATGTCTATAATATGTTCCTTAGTAGGAACATACTCCAATATAACTTCCTTTTCACTCACCTTCTCTCTCAAAAAGTGAAACTTGATAGATATATGCTTGGTCTTTGAATGTAGCACCGAATTCTTAGAAATGTTAATTGCACTTGAATTATCATAGAATATAACAATAGGCTTATCATACATAAATTTGATATCTTTCAACATCTGCTTCATTCATAATACTTGAGTAATTGTTAGCAATAGCAATGTATTCTTCCTTTGCAGTAGACAAAGAAATGTCGTTTTTCTTTTTACTTAACCATGAAATCAACTTCTTTCCCAAGAAAAATGTGCCACCACTAGTAATTTTCATGTCATTTGCATCTCCTTCCCAATCAAAATTAGTAAAGGCACTCAAAGTAAGATCATCATCTTTAAGATACCACAGGCCAAAATCAACTATTCCCTTCAAGTATCTAAAAATTATTTTTATAGTAGTCACATGAGATTCCTTGGGATCAGCTTGAAATCTTGTAACAGTACATACAAAATTCATGATATCAAATCTAGTTTGAGCCAAATAAAGCAATCCACTAGTCATTGATCTATATCTAGTTTGATTTTCCTTCGGAGAATCATCATCTGTTGTCAACTTACATCCGGTCACCATGGGTGTACCGACTAGCTTTGAATCTTCCATACCAAATTTCCTTAGCAATTATTTAACATACTTGGACTAAGATATAAAGATCCCTTTATCTAACTGAGTAATTTTCAATCCCAGAAATAATTTCATCTCTCCAATCATTGACATCTCAAACTCATTTTGCATCTCATCAGCAAACTTCATGCACAAACCATCATCTCCTCCAAAAATGATATCATCAACAAAGACTTCCATAATCAAATATTTATCATCATAATGTTGGCATATGGCTTGTAAGTGTTGTAATTGATGGAAACCTAAGCAACCTAAATGGCATCCTAAGTCTTACATTCGGTCTACAGTATAATTTTGGTCTCTACCGGTAGAACAAAGCAAAAAACAAGGCATTTGATTACAGGCATAAAGGTTGATCTGAACACCTTATCAGACAGATATTTTGAATTAAGGATCTCTAAGGAAGGTCTTTTGATGTTTGCAATACCCTGGTGAAGGATTTTTTTGATGCGCACTCACTGGTACATGATCTAGAAGATCTGATACACTAATTTGTTGATTATCTATGATAGAAGGCCGACCCAACAAGTATAGTAATCACAGATGTATAAAATGCAATTAATTAAAATTCTCCATGCTCGATTAAGTTTTGTTTGGGTCCTCTCTTTGGATGCGCATAAAGATTTAGTGATGGATCTGGCCGACAAGATGAAAGTAACTTAATACTTTATGAAGTCGACTGATGGATGAATAAATCCTTGTTAGCGGATATATATATGAAATCGATTCTATCATTTTGGTGTGTATGGAATGTGGAGATGTGTGTAAAGGTAGTGAATATATGAAGCGTGAATACGGTGTGAAATTCAGCAAAGTGGTAGTGTGAATTTGTCTCTAAGTGATACGAAGAGCAAAGCAAAACAGAGCGAAGTGCAAAATCAAAAAGCAAATCCATAATCAAATCTATGAGCTTCACCAGAACTGTAACTTGGCATAATCAAATGCTACTATCTTAGTTCACCCTTCAGATGGTCTTAATCTGAATTTTGTAAGGCAGTGAGCCTTTCTCTTGAGCAGTGAGCTCTAGGCAATGTGCCTAAATGCAAGTGGATTCTCTTTTGTAAACAATTGTATTTGAGTACTCAAATTGTGGATTAACCTCCACCGTGGTTTTTCCCCTAACAGGGTTTCCATACAAAAATCAGTGTGTTATGGTGTTATGAATGTTTCCTTTGAATGATTGCATCTTTCTTTTAATGCAATGACATAATGGTATAAGTTTCAGACTAATGTAAGTTAAGATTTGCTGAAAAGTGATTCAGCCCCCCCTCTCAATGTTCCCTTGAGTCCAACAATTGGTATCAGAGTGTAGTTCCTCTAAAGAAGTTTTGTAGCGTGAGGTAAATCTTGGAATGTGATGGACTCTAGTAGTCTTCAGCAGCAACTTCTAGTGGAACTTGATGACCTTGATCAATCTAAAGCAGAAGTTCAAGAATTAAAAGAAAATCTTAGAGATGTTGAGAAATTTGTCTTGTCATTGAAAGATCAGATTGTTGAATCCAAGGAGAAAAGAAAGGATCTTTGTGATCAGATACAACATAAGAACAAAAATATGGATGATTCTCACTTGAATCAAAGCTTGAAGTAAATAACTAAAGAATGTGAAAAGCTTGCTAGAGACAATACAAACCTAAAACATGAGATGGAATCTATGATGATGAAGATGACTAAAGAGATTGAAGAAAGGAAGAAAAATGAGGAAAATCTTGCTTAGACCTTGAAAGAGAAATCTGATGAATGTCTTAAAATAAAAGGGGAATTCACTCAGTTGGAAAGTGAACTATAAACAACCAGAAACAATGAAGAAGAACTTGATAAACATATTGTTACTCTTAGGAATGATCTTGTCATTGCAAATGAATACAGAGAAAATTTTAAGATCAGTTCAATAAAACTTGATGAACTGACTCAAGGAAAAAAGAGTGCAAATGATAAGAGAGGTCTTGGATATGAAAAGGGAGAAAGTTCCAAATCAAATAAAAAGAATTTCAGACAGAACAAAAATGGAAGGTATCTAATAAGACAACCTAATGCACAAAAGTTTAATGGGTATTGTTTTTCTTGTAATAAATTTGGTCATATGGTTGCTCAGTGTAGAAGTAATATGAATTCAAGAGTTTCATCATTCTCCAGTCAGTGTTTTAATTGCAAAAATTTTGGTCATAAATCAATTGAATGCAGAAATGTGTCAAGTTACTCTATTGATAGAAATAATGTTGAATGCTACACATGTAAGAAACTTGGGCATGTTTCTAATCAATGAAAATCTAGAAGAAGTCATTGGAATGATTGGTTAGGACAAGAAATCATTGTGTGCTACAATTGCAATAAGTATGGTCACATTGCAAGATTCTGTAGAAACAAAAAAGTGGACAGAAGAGGTTTTGTATACAGAGGAAAAAATATAGAGAAAAATGATAAAGGAAAATAAAACGTGACTGCAGATGAAATCAGAGATCAGATGTAGAATACATGGGTAAGGAAGAATGATTCTAATTTTGGAAATGGTTCCATACCGGAACTTGCTTCCAGTAACTCTTTTGGTAATTAATTTCAGGCCATTGGCCTAGGGGAGTCTTTCAAGAAAATATTTCCTCCATTGTCTATGGATGGTATCAGAATGAAGAGAATAGTCAAGAAAATGTATTTATGATGTACATAAGTTTTGGATAACCTTGGCAAAGAGAATTCAAACAATTCATAAGTCCGTAGAAGATTTTTCTGTCACTGCTTAGGAAAATAGAGTCTCCAAAAAACTTAGGGAAAATGCATTTATTGCACATGTGTGAGCTATAAAACACAAGTTGAAACCGTCATTTGTCACTTTCCATCGAAGAAGAAAAGAAGGAAAGTACTCGGGAGAAGATTACAAAGTAGTAAGATCGATTCATCGGCAAAATATTGAAATCTATCAGGTATTTCAAATTATTCTCAAATTCTTCATACAATTTGGTGTGCAGTTGCAAACCCTAAATATGAAAAGAAAATGGTCGGTCACTCTAGATGAATATAACAGTGCAAAGATTAGGTCTATGAGGAATTTTTTTACTGCCTGATGAATTAAAACAATTGGTATTAGTGTGTTAAATGATCATGTTGAGCAATGGAAGATTAGATTGGAAAGCTTGCAGACCATTTTGCTCGATGAAATGATTGAATGCAACAAAGAAACATTGAATTTTGAAGCTCAAGAAAAGGAAGTTGGTGAAGTTATCTCTCACTTGAAGGAGCAATTCAAACTATCTCTCTCCAAACTGAAGAAGAAAATGAATGAGTTAAGGTAATGCATAAACTTAGCCACTGACATCTACAAATATTGAATTTGTTGGCCCCATGCAGTCAACAATTAAAAAGAGAAGTTGGATCAGATTGAAAAAAAATTGAATGACATTGGTAAAAGCTTTGAAATATCTTAGGATCTGGATGGCACCGTCAGGAAAAGAATCTGGGAGCTACATTCAACACACACAAAAATTCATCTTTCCAAGAACACTCTTGTGGATACTTTTTGGAAGGTAAAAGATCTAACTGAATGCAGGTTGGAGCAGATGGTGGAAATATTGAGGAATGGTGAGAAACTGGAAGAAGCAATTACAGTTCTTGAATCTCTAACTGAAATTGTTAACGAGACTTCCAAGAACAATAGCTTGATCATTATCATTGGAATTACAATAGATGCTTGGAAGAAATTCCTTCCGGAAGTGAAGAAAAACCATAAGATAATCTTCTAAAGATAACAATAAATTATTTTCAAATTTTTGAAGTTTTGATTAAAGGAGGAGAACTGCCGACATATATGTGATAAATTTTTTAAGCCTTGAGGATTTTGAACACATGTTTTTTCACTATCCTGTCAATATCACTTTTGGTATTTTTGTCATATGGCATCCATGCTTTGTCATTGATGTCAAAGGGGGAGAGAATGCAGTGAAAAATTCCCTATAGAGGGAGAAAAGAATGCAGTATAGGGGGAGAGAATGCCTTATAAATATTAGGGGGAGAAAGTGCAGCAGAAAGTTTGGCAGTATACCTACAATGATTCTGACACTTAGTCATATTTCACTATTTCCATCAATGCTAAAAGGGGAGATTGTTGGCACATGGCTTGTAAGTGTTGTCATTGATGACAACCTAAGCTACCTAAATGGCATCCTAAGTATTAAATTTGGTCTACAGTATAATTTTGGTCTCTACTGGTAGAACAGAGCAAAGAACAGGGCATTTGATTACAGGCATAAAATTTTATCTGAACAACTTACTAGACAGATATTTTGACTTAAGGATCTCTGAGGAAGGTCTGTTGATTTTTGCAATACCCTAGTGAAGGATTTTTTTGATGTGCACTCATTGGTACGTGATCTAGAAGATCCGATACACTAATTTGTTGATTATCTGTGCTAAAAGGTCAACCTAGCAAGTATAGTAATCATGGATGCATAAGATGTAATTAATTAAAAGTATTCATGCTCGATTAAGTTTTTTTTTGTTCCTCTCTTTGTATTAATCAACTTTGGAGGATGCGCATAAAGATTTAGTGATGAATCTGGCCGACAAGATGAAAGTAACTTAATACTTTATCAAGCTGACTGATGGATGAATAAATCCTTGTTAGTGGATATATATATGAGATTGATTCTATCATTTTGGTGTGTATGGCATGTGGAGATGTGTGTAAAGGTAGCAAATATATGAAGCATGAATATGGTGCAAAATTCAGTAGAGTGGTAGTGTGAATTTGTCTTTAAGTGATGCGAAGAGCAAAAAAGAGCAGAGCGAAGTGCAGAATCAGAAAGTAGATCCAGAATCAAATCTATGAGCTTCACCAGAACTATAACTTGGTATAAGTAGATGCTACTATCTCAATTCACCCTTCAAATGGTCTTAATCTGAATTTTGTAAGGCAGTGAGCCTTTCTCTTGAGCAGTGAGCTCTAGGAAGTGTGCCTGACTGCAAGTGCATTCTCTTTTGTAAACAATTATATTTGAGTACTCAAATTGTGGATTAACCTCCACCGTGGTTTTTCCCCTAATAGGGTTTCCACGCAAAAATCAGTGTGTTATGGTGTTATGAATGTTTCCTTTGAATGCTTGCATCTTTCTTTTAATGCAATGACATAATGGTATAAGTTTCAGACTAATGAAAGTTAAGATTTGTTGAACACTGATTCACCCCCCCCCCCCTCTAAGTGTTCCCTTGTGTCCAACACATCAATCTTGAAATACAAATTACTATCAACAGTACCTTTGTTAAATCCAAGCTTCAAAAAATACTTGTCCATTCTAGCATACCAAGCTCTACGGGCTTGCTTGAGTCCATATAATGCTTTCTTCAACCGACACACCATATCTCTCTGATTAGTCAATTGAAAACCATCGGGTTCCTCAACATACACCTCTTCTTCTAATTCGCCATTTAGAAAAGTTGACTTGACATCCATCTGATAAACCTTATAGATTTTGTAAGCAGCATAAGCAAGAAGCAGTCTCACAGCTTCAATTCTAGCAACAGGGGCAAAATTCTCTTCAAATTCAATTCCTTCCATCTGAGAATATCCTTTACATACCAGTCTTGCTTAGTTTCTGATAACTTCACCTTGCTCATTCAGTTTGTTTCTAAAGACCCATTTAGTTCCAATTATATTTTTGTCCTTAGGTCTAGGAACAAGAATCCATGTATTATTCTTCTCAATTTAATGCAGTTCTTATTTCATTGCTTCAATCCAATGTTCATCTTTGCATGCTTCATTTACATTACTTGGCTCAGTCTTTGATATCAAACAGTATTCTTCTGTAATTCTTCTCCTAGTTTGGACACCTTTGTTCTTATCACCTATAATCTGATTTTTTGAATGATTTAATCTCACATACCTTGCAGTCTCAGGTTGTTCTTGAACTTCAGGATCTTTTGATCTCTCTTCTATACTTTCACTAGTTTCTCCTTCCTCTATATCTTCTTGATTCACCGAAATGATCTTAACTTGATTTGAAGTTTGACCTTTGTTTGTACTATCATTTTGATCATCAAAATCATATCCACAGGTTCTGGATGGTCTATCTATGTCTTCATCAACCTTAACATTTGCACTTTCAACCATTTTCTCCAATCTCTTGTTGTAGCACCAGTAGGCCTTTCTCTTAGTAGAATAACCAAGAAATATTCCTTCATCACTCCTAGCATCAAAATTTCCTATATCTCTATCTCTTCTAATATAGCATTTACTCCCAAGGATTTTGAAATATCTAACAATAGGCTTATGACCAAACCATAGCAAAAAAGGGGTCTTACCAGTATCACCTTTGATTTGTACCCGGTTGAGGATATAAACAACAATACTCATAGCTTCTCTCCAATAGGTATGAGGAAAATTTCCTTCCAGCATCATAGTTCTAGTAGCATCTTGATTTGTCTTGTTCTTCCTTTCTACAACTCCATTTTGTTGAGGGGTCCACGATGCAGATAATTGTCTCTTTATCTCATCCACTTCACAGAAAGAATTAAACTCACCAAAAGTGAATTCACTACCTCTATATAATCTTAGAAATTAAATCTTTAGACTTATCTCTATCTCAACCATAACCTTGAAAATCTTGAACTTCTCTAGAGCTTCAGATTTCTCCCTTAAGAAAGTAATCCACATCATCCTAGAATAATCATCAATAAGCAACATGAAATACCTGTAACCTTCCAAACTTCTGATTCTAGCAGGACCACACAAGTCAGTATGCATGAGCTCCAACAATTCATTTGAACAATGTTGTTTGTTCTGAAATGGAATTCTAGTTTGCTTTCCTAACTAACATTCCTTGCATATGGCATTAGAGGGTTGTACCAACTTAGGAAGATCTCTCACTGCCTAAGTAGAAATTTCTTGATAATATTGTCAAATTTTACATGACACATTCTCCTATGCCACAACCAAATTTCATCAACTTGAGAAATCAAGCAACTTTTACTAGCAACATTCAGGTGAAAAATGTTACCTTTTTTTTTTGTACCTGAAGCAATCACATTTCCAAAACTTCACAATATTCTACACTTTCCATCCTTGAATTGAAGATTGTATACCTTATCAACCATATGTTCGACACTTAAAATATTATGCTTTAAACCTTCCACATAAAGAACATCATCAGTATTATTCTTACCATCAAAATAAATACATCCTCTACCACAAATTATACCACCATTGTTATCGCCAAATATTTCAACACCACCATCATACTTTTCCAAGCTCACAAATTTTCTTTTATCACCTGTCATGTGATGTGAACATCCACTATCAATTACCCATTCATCCTTCTCTTCAACTCAAGCAGCTAGGTTTTTCTCCATATTTGTACAACTAGTGTTTTCCTTGATAGCAATAAACACAAACTCATCTTCACTTGCATTCCCTTTATCAGATTCATCATCCATCACACCTTCATCAACAACATAATAACACTTCTTTTGAAATATAAGCTTGTTACATATAGTCTTAGGGACTCTTTCCAGACACCTTGATGCAAAATGACCTATTTTATTATAGGAAAAATATTTAATAGGCAATTTCCCTTTATACTTACCTTCTCCTCTAGCTTCTATTTTGACAATAAGCGCTTCAAGCTCATTCAGTTCTCTTTCTTCTTCTTCAATCTATCTCATTTCTTCCTCATACTTGAATACCTTTCTATAAGAACTTTCACCTGGATCATATATTTGCTTATCTCTTCCGGAGGTAGTAGCTTTGAATGCAGATTCTATTTTAGGAAGGGCATCACCGAATTGACTCAACTCAAAAGTAGTTTACCAATCAACATATCTCTAGTTACATTTGTCACAATTCAGAGCTCCTCAATAGTTGTAGCTTTGATTTTATATGCATTAGGAAAGGATCTAAGCACTTTAGCAATAATCTCTTATTCATCCAACTGTCCACTAGCACATTTGATACCACACACAAGTTCATTCACTCTTTGCATGAAAGTAGTAATATTATCATCATTACCCATTTTCAATAGTTCATATTTCCCTTTGACTCTATAGCTTAGCAATCTTCACATTAGCATCACCTTCATACAAAGTTTCCAAATTTTTCCAAATCTCATAAGCAGTCTTCAAATCCATAACATTCATCATCTTAGAATCAATCAAAGCACTCAACAATGCTTCCTTAGACCTGATATTATATTCAACATCCCTAATCTCAACAGTAGTAGAAGGACCATTTTGAGGAATAACATACCTATTACTTGTAATGTTCCAGTAAGATTCACCAATGCATATCAGATGACATTCCATTTGAGTCTTCCATTGAGAATAGTTTGTTCCATCAAATCTCAGACTATCCTTCTTATATTTCGCCATCCCATATCGCCTCAAGTTGTTAAAATTCTTCCAAGGAACTTGCTCTAATACCAATTGTTGGCAACACAAGGGCGGACAACTGAGAGGGGGGGTGAATCAGTTGTCATAGAATTTGAAACTTATTAAATTTATTAGCCCTTATTCTCATATCTGATTATTAACCATGAAAGAATAAATCAACAACACATCAAAAGCACACATAACATCGAGATTTTGCACGAAAACCCTGTTAGGGGAAAAACCACGGTGGAGGTTAATCCACAAGTTTATACTCTGTTAAAAGTATAAGAAGAATAAATGGGGAATGCACATGCATTTAGACACACTACCTAGAGCTCACTGCTCAATTACAAAAGACTTATTGCCCAAAGGAAGACTCATTGTCTTACAGTAATATTCAAATTAAATCCATTTGAAGATCTTGAATTAAGAAAGTAGCATTTGCTAATGCCTGATTACAGTTCCGGTTAAGCACATGAACACTTCTTCACTCTTCTTCACACTCTACTCTACCTTCGAAAGATTTATAACATTATTCGCACACACACAATTTCTCATTCGCACTCACTCTCATTCAAATAAAGAAACAATCGTTATAGATATCTGCAACAAGGAATTACATCACTACAAGTTGGCTTCAACAAAATAATAAGATGAATACAAATTTTTGGCCCAAAACAATAAAGATTATTAATGCAAATCTACCAAGATTGGCCACAACATAGTGGATACCCAAAATAATATCCTCGAACACAAAACATCTTCAAATATTATTCCTCAAAGATCCACAACACGCTACAATCACCCTATCAACCATGAACATGAACACGCAAGAGAAAATCATCAACCGCGAGCACAACGATCAATGCGGATGTGCAACATAGATAGAGCATGATCTAGAAATATCCACAAACACCACATGAGCATGCACAATAACTCAGATTACCAAAATCGCATTATATTCTTCCAAGAATACCAACTTCAGTAATAGAATAACTATCGAAACACAAAAACTCAGAACTTGCTCAAATATTCATGTGCACCTCTGAAAATTTTGGTGGATAAACTAGATAGAATTGAAAACAAACCCTTTAATCTGCAACTTGTCACCATCAACATAGTGAACTTTCCATCATACTGATCTTCACTGCTTCATAGACAATCTGCAACTTATTTTATTACAATTTTCTCAATATCCTCGACATATACAATCTTAAAGACATTAATGCTAATAGTGTGGACATCAATGACAACCACATATCAGCAACACAACCACAACATCCAACAGAGGGAACCCAATGGAGAACAATGCACTTTCCACCCAACCATGTGGAACACAAAGGTCCACCCCCCGCGCTAGGAGATAGCAAAGGGTCCCACCAACACAATCAGGCAAGGAAAAAAGACAACACAAGGTTGACAATACATCAATGTACAAGTAAAAATCAACATTAAACAACAATGACATTACTTCTGGAGGTACACAACATCAAGGAAATCAAGAGTCAAAAGAACACAAGCTTGTCGTAGGAGGAGTGTCATCACTTAGTTTACATGGGTTACCCAGGTAGATCTTCCTAGGCCTTGACCCCCATCTTGGGTTACCCTGACAGCCTCTACCGACCTCTGAACCCTCATGCAACCCTATGCGGAAGCGACACACCCCTCATGAGGATGAGGCAGTTGATTTTTCCATTCTAGGCCTTCTCAACTCATCCCAAGCCATTACAAGCGTATGGGTCATCTGTGAAGCATTAACTTATCTTGTTTAATGTGAATTACTACCCAACCCATAGTTCATTTTAGGTTTTCACTTAATTACCAAAAATCCCACATATGTTACCTAGGTGCCACTTTGTGCACCAACCTCCATTGAGAGCCACCCCCTTACTGACAATAAGGAGACCCCAAAAAGAAACAAGAGCAAGGCCACTTGCACAATCACAAAGCTCATTCCCTCAAGAATTTAAAGCGAGGCATAACCCTCCTGCTCACATAAACAACCACATGGGAAAACATAAAGTGCAAGGCTAAAGATCATCACTTACTCATAAAACACAAGATAAACATCACAATGGAATAACAAATAATACACCATGGAGACAACTACTTTTAACCTCTGGAAGACTCATAGTATCCACATCACAAGATGATATAAACATTTGAACCAATCCACTATGCACTCTCAAAAATCATAATCACTCACATGCTTCACATAGGCATCACGACATAATAATAGAAGTAGGATATCAAGAGTGGATTACTCACAACCATTTCATGACACAAGTATTATTCCAATTCTAAGGTTAATCTCCTTCAATATACATTAACATTTGAATACTAAATTACAAATTTACAATTGTTTTCTAATCCAATTATCTTCTAGTTTCATTTATTTGAATGCTATCACAATAGGGGTAGTACTATTCTTTTACAAAAGAAATAATACTCATATAAATATATACACATTTCATATATATATATATCATATACATATATATGTATATATATTTATATATATTCATATATGTATATATGTATATATAAAGCAAAGAAAAGTTCAAATGAAATTACAAAAAGAAAATTCAAAATTATATATATAAGGCAAGACAAGCTCGAAATTAATTTGCAAAAAGTAGATCAAAATTATATATATGAATATATCTGCCACTATACTTAAAGAAATACAGTCCTCTATATATATATATATTGAAGCGATAATTGTAATCGACAGCCATGGATATCTATATATCCTTTGATCAAATCGATACCATTCATTTATGTGCCAATTAAAACAATAACATTTGCATGGACAATGAAAATTCGATTAACAATCATTTCCCACTGGCATAAATATGAGTAACATACAGTTTTCTTGCTTGGGTGATACAAATTACATAGCCTAAGTCGGCCAAGGAAATCGGCTAAGGCTATTAACAACCGTATGTGGTAGAGAGTATAATATGAGGACCAGATACCATATGCTAATTGTTGTGTGCATCAAATCTTATGAGGTTGATTTCGATATCAATCGAGGTTTGTGAATATGCAACTAACAACACATATATATAGGTAACAAATTGCTAGTGCTATGCAATAAGAAATTCCAAATGAATTTACTATGGTATCAATACAACATGAGTGTAATGAATTTCGATTCATGAAAAAAATAATATAAGCAGAGTAAGTGACGATACACCATCTCATACGATAAGTGACAGAAGCACAAAAGTTAGGATATTAACACAACCATTTCAATGAATTTAATAAGCAACAAGTAAACAAATTTAATAGGCAACAAATATAATATAACAATAATCTAATAACATAGTCTCAAGCAATCGTTGTAAAGGAAATTTAGGGGAAATAATATACACTTGATACAGAGGGAACCAATTTGATGGTTATAGAAATACGTTCCAAAACACATACAATTATAATCTTGCACAATCTTAGCAGGGAGATCTAAAAAGTTCACACTCAGATTTTGATAGAAAGCAGTAAAGAAACTACTAAGCAACAGGGTTAATAGAAGCCATAAAGTATTTCCAAATCCAAAGAAAATTTATGTGGTTGGTAGAAAGAAACAACAAGGTATTTCAAGAATTACAATTACAGCTTAATCCTATTTCAAACTCAGATATATATATATATATATATATGTATTTGTAGAGTTATATTTGCCTCATTCCCAAATAATTTTAGGTATTTAAATTAACAAAGGAGAAAATCACAAGAAATAGGAATCTAGATTATTTCGAGTCACAGAGCTGAAAGTGTTCTCGGGTCCAAGATCCAGGTACAACTTCAGCTTCCTTCCAAGGCTCAACAATTCACAACAATACTCTATTTCAAAACCCCTAGGCCCAGAATGAAGAGTTTCCAGAACAAGAACAGTTCACGACAAAACAAAAAATGATATTTTTCTCTAGAAAAAAGTGCAAAAGCCCCTCTTTTAGTTAACTTCCACTCATTTATTAATTACCTCTCCTCCCTTCCATAACTGCATCCTCTATCATTTTTATAATTTATTTATTTCTTTCTTTTATATTTCCCCACAATTCACAACTCCTTCAATTTATTTTTATTTTATAATTGTTAAATCATAACTTGCAATTGCTTACACTTTAATTACTATATAATATATTTAGTTTATTAATCTAATTTCTCATACTATTTGCTTGCACAATTCCATTAAATTAGTATATTTGTTTAAATATTTCATTTTACATTATAAAGTTTTATTTATTTAATTTAAACAAAACATTAATAGTATTTATTAAAATTACACATTATATTAAAATATTCATTTATTTAAAATAAAATCCATCAAGCATCAATCAAGCAAATAACTCAATTGAACCGAATACCCAAGGTAGCTGACCTCAAAATGAACAGAAGGCAAAACGACAAACCAACTCAGACGGACCACATGAACAGGACACGACAAACAAACACTCACCCTTGTCAAGGATGATGGCTCAACATGGGGAACCCAATGCTATCTCGAAATCAACAACCTCCATTGGGTATAAGGCACGCTCAAACCTAAAAATTTAGGTGGAGTCAATGCCTGGTAGCTACAGCCTACAGCAAATCACACGGTCGAGCATGTGCATAGGGAAAGCAGTCAATCACGCCATGAAGGAAAATTCACAGCATTGCATGGAACTCACAAGCGAGTGATGCGACCTTATTCCCCTTCACCCACACATCGACACACAATAATTGATATCAAATAATGATAGAAACACATAACATTCATATCCATGATAACTCATATAAAGAAATAACCTAATCTAATAAGCATGGTATCATCATAACATCAAATATAACAATGTCATCATAACAGAGCACCAAGGAGTCATAATCGTCTAAGTATCATCAAACAGTGTCATAATGTCCAAATGCATCCAAGTAGCTATCCAAAAACAAAAGCAAACTGAGGGGCACTACAAGTCATCTCAAGCCTAATATGAATTTATATAGGATAGGGACGTTAAGATGGATATGTATAGGATAGGGAATTTAAGATATATGTGAATAGGATAGGTTCATGACTTTCTATCCCATAACCCACAATATCATGGAATCTATAACTTAAATTAATGTGTATATGATAGGGACAAGACTTTATAAAACCTTAAACATAAATTATATGTATATAGAATATGGACATAACTTCCTATTGTCAACTTTAATTTACTTTGTTATTAAACTCACTTGACATTTAAAATCTTCACAATCTTTCCAACTCTTATAAATATGTCATAACTTACCAATCCTTATAAATATGCCATAAGTAAATAAAATACTTTATTATCAACCCAATCCACATTTTAAATCTTTATAATCTTGTCATCCCTCATAAATTGTATGTGTATAAGATAAGGACATGACTTTATGAAACCTGAAACAAAAATTAGATATATATAGAATATGGACATGACTTTCTATTGACGACTTTAAGTTACTTTGTTATTAAACTCACTTGAAATTTAAAATCTTGACAACCTTACCAACCCTTATAAATATGTCATAACTTACCAATCCTTTTAAATATGTCATAAGTAAATAAAATAATTTATTATCAACCCAATTCACATTTAAAATCTTTCTAATATTGTCGTCCCTTATAAATTGTATGTGTATAAAATAAGGACATGACTCTATAAAACCTAAAACATAAATTAGATATATATAGAATATGGGCATGACTTTCTATTGCTGATTTTAATTTACTTTGTTATGAAACCCACTTCACATTAAGAATTTTTCCAATCTTATCAACCCTTCTAAATATGTCATAACTTATTGCTATGAGATTTCCACAATCCAAAATCTTTTGATTTTGTTGTTTTTGGATTTTGATTGTGTATGAATTTTTGTATCAACATTTCATATTGCACTCCATGATCCATCATCAAGATAATAGAGAGCATAAGGAGATGAATAATGCTTAGTTGCAGACCTAATTTGCTTAAAAGGAAGAAAGAAAGATGAGAGGTTGTAGAGGGAATTGGACACACAACCCGAGGAAAAAGAGAGATAAACAATGAAAAGTTAATTGAGAAAATACCTTAATGAGAAGAGATTAAGCAAAGTGTGAGGCAAGATATGCCATAAGTAGATAAAATTATTTATTATCAGCCCCTTTCACATTTAAAATCTTTCCAATCTTGCCATCCCTCATAAATTTTATGTGTATAAGATAAGAACACGACTTTATGAAACCTAAAGCATAAATTAGATATATATAGAATATGGATATTTCTATTACTGACTATAATTTACTTTGTTATTAAACCCACTTCACATTTAAAATTTTGCCAATCTAACCAACCCATATAAAATAAATATGTCATAACTTACCAATCCTTATAAATATGTCAGTAAATAAAATATCTTGTCATCCCTCATAAATAATGAACTTGTGATATTGCTATCAAGATTCAACCGTGTAGTTTTACGAGTCAAACTCGTTGACCCATGTTTCATGAATAGTGGTTCACAAGAACCCATCTCTCATGATAGTGAATGGTCCACTTAATACTCATTGCATCTAGGTGACGCTCACATCCGAATACTACTACAGTTGAAACACGCTTAACCACGAAATTTTCCTCAAGACCAATTTTTATAAATATATCAATAAATAAAATATCTTGACATCCCTCATAAATAATGAAAAACAAATCTAAAAAATATCTTGCCATCACTCATAAATAACGAAAACCAAATTACAAGAAATCTTGTTATCCTTAACTAATAATCTTTCACAAGTCCTTTTCCTACAATAAATGAAAACCTACAACACATTAGCGTTTCTCAGATATTTCAATATAAATAAACTTAATTTCTTTCACGCGAGAAATGTGGGATTAATGATGGATAGGGTTTATTAAATGATTTAAATTATTGCTCACACGCTATTCTCCATGGATGCCGGCAGGGCTATTAAATTAAACTTATTTAAAAGAGGTATACCCAAAATCATATGGGGTTTTAAAAGATTTTAATTTGTAAATCTATATTGGTGTATTACATGAATTCATATTTTTTATTAGATTATTTCATAATTAAAACTTAAAATATATATTAAATTTTAAAAGATAATATTAAATTTATTTATAAATTTATGAGAATGTATAAATTAATATTTTAAAATGAGAAAATAAATTTATTATTGAATTATAATGAATTTAAATTATTATTTATTTATATTTTACAATTATGAATCTTAATATAAAAATTTAAACAATCTACAATCTACATAAAATCTAAAAATTATAATCTTTTAATAATTATTTTTAAAAATTTAGAATTAAAATAAAAAGAAATTTATTTTTTAAATATGAGAGAAAACTTATAAATCCATATCTACATGGACTAATGGAATGATTTTGAAGCTAAATTGGTGATTTTTTTTATATGAGATTCCACCATAGTCTTTTCTCCAAAAGAACCTTTTTATTTTTTACATCTCCTCCTTTTTATCTTTTTCCAAACTTGCTCACCCAATTCGATTGATAATAAAATAAAGAAATTACACAAATTTACTTTCCCATGCAAATCAATTTTCTTTCACAAGTTTTATAGTTTAAACTTTGAATTTTTTGTCCACTTTAATTTTTAAAATAAAATAAAATATTACTATTTGTTTAATCTCTTTGAAATGGGCGGGGGTCCTAGTTCGATTGCAGTTTATAGGGGGTCGTGCTACCCAATTCCTGTAGTCTTAAAAAAAAAAAAAATCTCTTTGAAATTAATTTCATTATGTGAAAATTAATCATTTTAATCTATATAATACAAATATTCAAATTGATATATATAATTGTTTAATTTTTAATTATCAAATAATATTAATTTATATTTGCAGCCTTATCATCAAGTTCCTAATATAAATATCACAACTCCTTTGAAGGAGGAAGCAACAAAATAGAAGCAAGTGCAAGATGAAAGCTCAGTAAATGGTCCTCACAGAGGTGGATTTAAGTCAGTGTCTTTTTAATAAGCTTTGTATGGGTAAAAGATATAGTTAGTGTTAGTTTTTTTGTATGGGCATAATCTAAATCCTGGCATTGTATAAGGAGCCTGAAAGAGTAAAGGGGTTTAATCTGGAAAATTATAGGTAATGATAGACATATAGGGGAATGTTGAATCCTTGTTATTGGGATGTTTTTGTAAGAATGTTTTGTACCTAATTGAGCTACAACCCGAGGTTTTCTTTTTGGTTCTTTCCTACCGGTATGCTCATTTAAACCAGATATTGCATTATTTTATTTATATTTATAATATATTGCAATGGATTGCCACTTTTGCCTAAAAAAAAAATTATAAATTTGAAGATAAATTTATTCATGTAATTTGGAAAAAAAAATTAAAATTAGGTTTTTTTCTTGAAAATAAAATCTAATTTAAATATCATAAATAACTAGTATATTTATCTTTGTTTTGCATTCGCATCCTCATTTCTTTAGAAATGGTGAGTTAGTTTGAAAAGACACTTCTTTTGGTTCTTTCTTAGTTGATATTTTGGGACTTCAAGACCAAACTGCTCCTTTCTAGGCTAGGTTATGGTTCCCTCAACTTATTCCCAAAGTTAATATCTTCTATTAATTTTGGCAAAAAGAAAAATTCTCATTATCGATAATTTAATGAAGAGAGTTTTTTTAATCTTGAATAGGTGTGCTCTTTGTGAAAAGGAGGAAGAAAGTGTTGTTCATATCTTATTGGATTGTGCATTTTCTAGAAGTGTGTGGGATATCCTTTTTTTCCTTTGGAAATTCAACTAAGTGTTCTCAAACTCAATCCATAACTTGATTGAACAATAGGTGTCTCCCTCACATAGCTTATCCCTAAGGTTCATATGGTGCATTATGCTTCCTAATGTTGCATGGGGCATTTGGAAGAGAGAAATAGTTGAATATTCAGGGAAAAGAAGGCAAGAGCTAGAAGGGGGGTAGACATAATTGTTCTAAATTTAAAGGAAAACTTTCTTCAAGATAAATGTTCGAGTTTCTTATGCCCCAAAAATTAGAGTCTCCATTTATTACAAAAATTTCCAAAGATTGGAATTTAAACTTTGACATCTCAACCCCTCTTAAAGGCACGAGGGTGCCAAGAGTCAGTGTAGTTTGGGCTCCTCCCTCAAATAATTGGCTCAAAGAGAACTTTAATTGTGCTTCCAAGCGTGATCACTAGTGGAGAGGCACTCAAATATCATAATGATCACATGATTGCTACCTTTTCCTTACACATGGGTCTTCAAACTAATCACTATGTTTAAGTTGCAACAAATTTCAATGTAATCCTTATGGCTTCTCAAGTGAGGACTAATAATTTGATTATGGAAGGATATTCCCTTAATATAATATATTTCCTTCAAGGTAAACAACCCTTGTATTGGACCTTAGATAACTTTATTAAAGATTTCATTCTCTTTTTTTAAAATATTGAGAATGTCCAATTTACCCATGTGTTTTGGAGGGGAATTAGAATATTGATTTCTTCACCAACTAGGGTACTCGATATTGGGACGAGTAATTGGATTGATTTCATGGGTCTTCCCACATATTCCAAATGGTTACTTATGAATGATGTGATACCATTTGAAGGCACTCACCCTTTGATGGATGACATCAATAATTTGATGAATGAGAAGTGATGGGATATCATTTGATTACTTTCTCCCTATGGGTTTTGATTCCAATTATTCAGTAATGGGTATTACATATTCCTTTAATCATGGGCCCCTTTTTGGCATTCTTCATAGCCTACAAGAGTTGAATTCTTTTTTAGAATGTTGTAACAATTTTGAGAGCAAGATGGGTTTGGGGTTGTATCATCAACAATAAGGAGGATCCTAATATGGAGCTTGATTGAAACAAGGTTGAGTTTACTAATTTTAATGGGGTTAGAAAAATGAGAAGATGTGGACGATCTTATTTGAGGGAGGATTAACCCTACATCTTAAAAAATTGAGAGGAATTACATGGTTGTGACTAAATATTTTGGAAAAAGTGGGAAAGAGAGAAAAGTGTTGTCTTTTGGAAGAAAGGAATTATAATTGAGGAGTTGGTGGCACAAGTTACTAGTTTTTCAATAGATGTAACTAAACTTTTTTAAGGATAGAAGAGTAGGAGAACAAGCCCTAGAGACTTTTATCAAGCATCATGAGAAGGAGAAATAGGTGAAACTTAATTATGAGTACATGAGAACCTCATCAAAGTCAATTAGGATGGTTGTTGTTGAATGAATCATGAGGTATGTTTCTTTAGAAGGTAGGTTCAAGTTAGTCTATAGTTATCATTTTGTGCTACTAAACCATTTCAAACATATGATTAAGGTCTCTTTTCCAATTTATCTCCTTGCCTCTCTAGAAAATTTATTAAGGAATATAAAAATCCCCAAACGTGGTTCCTTATCACCAAGGGCTAATTCTCCTAATTGCTAATTATTTGAAATTCCAAAATCCTAGCCTTAAGAGCCCTAGTCCAAGTAGAATTTATAGATAGGATTATAATTCTAAAGTGGTTGATTATACAAAAGCTTCCTCCTCTGAGTCCATGCAATCATTCCAAATATCTCTAGAGGACTTTTGAGGATGATGATGGGCCAATTTTTACCTCTACGAACTCTACTCCCAAGGATTTTGAGTTTCCTACTATATTAGAGTATCATGTTTTTGAGGAATTTCAAACCCCAAAAGGACATAAAAGAAAGAGAATTATGGATATTCCTAACCATGAGATGGTAAGAAAAAATGGTAGGAAAGGGAATATTTCTCTATTTGAGGATTTAGATATTGAGGGAAAAAAGGGAAAGAAAGAATATTATGAGAGGAACCATGAGGAAGTGCAAGGTGAAGAGAATAGGAGATTAATAAAAGGGAAAGAATTCATCCTCAACTCTTTGGTTGGTCCTCCCTTTCATATGATTTAGGACCCATCTTCTAACATCCCTATAAATTTCTCTTTTTTGGTAATGAATGCTACCTCCTTGTAGGAACTAACAAATATCCTAAACACAATATAGGAAGTGGTGTATATTTAGCACTCTATGACCAAGTGGTTCTTTATTTATATCAATTGACTCAATTTGAATATGGCCCTTATGGAGAATAAGGTGGGAGGGAAAAAACTATTTAAATAAGATGATATCAATGTCTTTTAGGGATGGAAATCCATTTCAAAAATTTGTCAATAGGAAAAAGAGGTGGTGGCTATGAAAGAGAATAGTGATTATAAAGTGGCAAGCTTTGAAAAATGGAAGGACAATCACTTAGAAAAAGTGCTTAATCATGACAAGGAACTCTTTACTATCAAGGAGAGGCCCAATCATGTCATCCAAGTGAGGAATCACAATATTTATAAAATCACTACTAGTATACAAACTATTTATTATATATTGAAGGATTTATAGGAAAGACCAAATATCTATGTTATGAAAGAGAAAATGGTTCTTAATGACAAAAGTATGAAGACTAGTCCAAGTACTAGAACCAAAATCAATAAAAAAATCCTTTGAAGAGGAAAAGAAAAACCACAATATTTTATTAATCTCCATTAGAGTTTCTCACCATGAGCTCAAGGTTTTTGAGTTTTTGTGATGGTCATCTTAGGTCTTAGAATCACTACTCCACTTCTTAGAACAAAATTCTACTTACAAGTCCAAGGTTGTCAACAGGTGAGAAAATTTAGTCCATCAAAAAAACTATGGAGGGTTCAAAGCTAACTCAATAAGAGTGGGTTTTATCTTCTACTCTTTGAGCTCAACTTAAACTCAAAAGGGTATTGAAATCACCTATGATAAGTAATAACAAAAAATTTGATTGCTAAACCCAACCTATCCACACAACCCCTAAGAATGTCACTAGACTAAGTAAACTAGCTACCTCTAACTCTATATAGTAGATAGAACACCTTGGAGATAAATTCAATATGGGGTGATTTCCATGATTCATAAAAAATGGTCTTATTTACTCCCTACACACTATGATATCATGAACAAAATAAACTGGAATTAAAAATAAATAAGTTTTATGATTTTGTTTAAGTGAGAGTGATTGGAATACAATTGATCTACTTATCTATGTATCAAAAAATATCATTGTATCCCTATCTACTTAGTAATCCATCAATAAAATATCCAAACCCATTTGAAAATACACAAAAGATTTTTTACCACATATTATAATAGATTTACAACTTGTCACACTCCTCTAATGGTGATTATATTCATAACAACAAATGACTTGAAGAAAATATCTCAAAATGATACATTTTTTTAGTTTAAATGCATATAAATGGAGACATAAGACTGAAAATTATATTACAACATTCCTTTTACAATTAGAAAACATTCCTTGTCTACTTATCACTACTCTGCAACTATTTTTTTTATAAATTATGCCCTTCTGAATATTTTTTGTTTTTCTCTTCTTGTAGCATCCAATGACGAATAATGATAACCTTATTCCTAAAACAACTCAGTACAAGAGCCAACCCTAAAATGAAACAATATAGCATATTGAAATGGACACGTAAGAAATATTCTCCCCAAAATGGACACTTTAATTGATAGAGATTATTTGTATTTACTCTTGGTAGCTAGAAGAAGAAACACTATAAATGCAGGCTAGTGGAGTAGGTTGAAACAAAACATGCCAACAAGCCCCAAAAACACTTAAAATAGTCACTTGTGCATTATAACGCTTCAAGAAGGAGGAGCATTAATATATGTGGACATCCAAAAAAGGAACAAGAAGCCATCAAGGATTGGGTCATCGTCTTACCACATGATTTCCTACCAATGAACCAAGGCACCAACATAAAAATCATCATAGCCCTAAGAAATCACTAACTCACGAGGCATCGAGCTTTGTAGATCCATCAAACTAATGCCAAATACGCTTAAAAAAATACAATAATCCACAAAGTCCTAACAAAAACATTGTGTCAATAAATTGGGCCTCGACCTTACCTTATAACACATAATTGATCGACTCAAAATAAGACCACACCAACCCCTTAATTCTCTAACACAAATATCATATCAAGCATTGGGCCATCAAGATACCATTAAAATGTATGAAAATAAGGATCAAGGAAAAGGGAAATCCAAAATTCCAAAACACCTAAGGACTTAGAATAATTTTTTAATGAAAGACATAAGAGAAGCATTGGGGGTTGGGGATCACAGAAGCAACATACCACATACTGAAAGAGATATCAAGTGAAGGATATTCTTGAAATGATTATGGATGAAAACTTGAACAAATTTAGAAAGGAACAAGTGTCGAGTTGGGACCGATAAGGAATTCATGAACATGCGAGGAACACTGAAACCTCGATGAGTTGACAACATTAACATAGTCAAATTTGGATTTTTTGTGATTTTTTTGACTAAGGTACAAACATGGGGGCTAGATATAATATCCATATAGCATCATTCATGGAACATAACCCATCTATAATTACTTAGACTAGTTATCAATAATAGGTCACATGTTACAAAGACATAAAACAAGGGGACTCAAGAAAAAAGGATACGGTACAAATGAGTCCCAATAGTGGCTTTGGTTCAGGGTGTGTGTCTCTTGTAGGTAAAATGAGAATCCAAATCTCTGGGAAAACAAAAAATCACCTCAACAAAAAAAACACCATCTTGACCATACTAGAATCAAGACTACTTGAAAAAAAATCTAGAAAAATAAATATGTAACAATGCACTCACCAATCAAAAATTTCTAGCTTTACAACTTAAGAAAGGTAGTTCTTCAAATGTTGACCACCTACATGAAGCTCCAATAATTGTCCATAAACATCCAGGAGACGATATAGATGAATTTCATATCTCTCGACTATTCCATAAGGTCCAAGCCATAAGGGATCAAACTTTCTAAGCTTTCCCTTATCTACTGATTTGGAATTCCACAAAAGAACCAAATCACCAACTTGAAACTCCCTTGGTTATGTCTTCTTATCATTCAAATATTTCATGATCTACTTATGTTGAACACTCTTATCATGAGCTTCTCTTTGTTGCTCATCCAAATTAGTCAATTTCTTGACTAGAGGGAAATTGCATCACAATGATCATCATCCCTATCTTGCAATAGTTGATATACATGTAGCCTTAAACTAATAAGAGTCATATCTTATGCTCCATACACTAGCTTGAAAGGGTTATGTCCAATGGTTTGTTTGACAATGAATCTATCAACCTAAAGAGAATTTTTGAGCTTTTCATCCCATCTCTTCTTATTATGATCTAGAGTCCTTTTAATGATCTTCATCAAGCCATTATTTCTAGACACGACCTTTCCATTACTCTATGGGTGGTAAGGGGAGAAGTGTACCACGTCAATACCAAACTTTTAACACATCTCTTGCATATCCTTTGACCTAAAGCACATAACATTACTAATAATAATCCTCTTTGGGGCCCCAAACCTAGTTAAATGTTGTAGATGAAGAAATAAATCACCACCTTGTTTCATTGCGAGTTGGGACAAACTCAACCCACTTAGTGAAATAATTTTTGGCCACTAGAAGCTACTTATACCCATTGTTGAATTTTTCTTATATCTCTCCAATAATATCAATCCCCCACTACTAGTAGGGGGGGTCAATTGATTAAGGTAGTAAAGGAAGAGCACCAAAAAAATTCCCTCAAGATTTTATATGAAGTGGTCTTGGCCTTGAAATTTTCCCCACATACACTATGGTGAGATTCCTTCATCAATTCATCAGCTTGTGGGTTGTCTAGGCATTTGAGTAAAAATCCTTTGTGATTTCTCCACATCAGCTCACCTTGGACCAACACGTACCTTTGTGACTATAATTTGAGGGTCCTTATTTATTTATCATCCATGTGAGATAGAAAATAAATGCTTCAAAAGTAGAAAATAACATCCTTGTACCATTGATCATTACATAAAATACATGCAACAACAATGCTAGTGTTTACCTTATTAACTTAGATATTGTCTCCATGTTGGATTCATCCATCAACTTGGCCAAGCCTTGGCCTCTAAAAAGCTTAGTGGTTTGTATTTTCATGTCATATTCCTTGATTTTTTTATCCAACAACACCTTCTACTTGAAGCTTCCTACTACATGAAAATATCTTTCACAACTGGGTGGGACACATGCAATAATATTTACACCCATAAGGTATGGCCTAAAGTTTTTCCCAACTTTAATCAAAGCATAAGCATGATTTTCAATTATTGAATACTTTAATTATGTTTCTTTTAGTGATTTCCTAAAGAAATAGATTGGTTATTCATATCTATCTTTGTTCTTTTGTAACAACACAACAACATAGTATAAAATGAAGAAAAATAGAACAGTTGGAGAGGTTTAAAATAATCTAGAATTACCAATATAGGGGAATTAGATATTTATTTCTTGATATCCTCGAATTCTTCAATTGATTTTGCACTCCATTCAACTCATTGTCCCTTGCTAAGCATCTTAGATATGGATTTGGTCTTCTTGACAAAGTTAGGAACAAATATACTAACAAAGTTAATTTTCCTAAAAAATGATTGAAATCCTTTGGTAGAATTGGGTTGAGAGATAAGACTGATAGACTTAACTCTTTTAGGGTCTATCTGTACCCTATCCTTTGACACAATATCTCCTATAAGTTTACCTTCCTCAACACCAAACTTACACTTTTAGGTATTTAAAGAGATCTCATGCTCTAAAAATATTTTAAAAATTAACTCTAGATGCTTGTAATTCTCACCTCCCTCCTTTGAAAAAGAATCCAAGTCATCTTGGTATACCACCATGATTCAACCAATAAGACCAACATAAGCCAATTCCATTACTCTTTAAAAAGTTAAACACATTATTTTCAATCCAAATGGAATCCTCACATACATATATGTGCCCCACGGAGTAATGCATGCCATTTTATGTTGTGCTAACTCTTTCACAACCACTTGGTTGTAGCCCAAAAATCCATCCATCATGGACATGATTTCTAATCATGTTACTTGCTATAGCAATTGGTCCATGCTTGGAAGAGGATAGTTATCTTTGAGGGACTTAAAGTTGAGGTTCTTGAACTCAATACACAACCTTATTTCCCCATTATTCTTTCTCACCTAGACAAGGTTAGAAACCCATTCATAATTCCTAATAGCTTTGATGATTCTAAATTCCTTTATTTTCATCAACTCCTTTTCCATTTGAGGAGCCAAGGTAGGACTAGTAGACATTTTTTTCTACCTAAATGGTTTAGCATTGCGTTGAAATGGAATTATATGCTGAAACAAAATTTCCCTTTATGCATGTACATCATCATATGACCATACAAAACATTTTTTAAATTTATGCAATAGGGATATCAACATTTCCTTCTCATGAGGTTTCAACTTATTACCAATGTAAACCATCTTGGGATTTTCTCCTTTCTCCAAATTCACTCCTTAAACATCATCTTCGTGATTTGATTTTATTTTTATGTAGTGGTATTCAATGTCAAATATATTCTCCAACACAACCAATTATCTAGGAATAATATTTATCTTGAGCTATACTATATCATTCTAAAACAATGTTTATTTTCTATCCTCTACTTCAACCACTAGTTGTGAATCAATGAGTTGAATATCAAACTCATCCATAACATTTAAGAACCTATAAATATGATAACTATCATTAAACACTTGCCAACTACATATGTTATTTGTTACGATAGGTCTTATGAATAATTCAATGCTTTACTACAACAAAGGAATATTTGCATTCAAATTGTGCCTTGATGTTGCTACAACAAGAGCATCAATCTCCATATTCTCACTTCTATCTAGTCATTCAATTCCCATGGCGTCAAACAATATTATGTTGTTCCAAACAAAATTCATGTACATTCTAACCTTACTATATTTGACTGCATATGCACTTTTTACCTTCTACATAATAATCTTAAGTCTCCATGAATTTACAAACATTTAACCCTAACAATAGGGACTCATATTCTACAATTTTATTTTTGCATTGGAAGGTTAACCCAAACAAAAAAAATTCTTTTCACCATTTGGAGATATCAAAACTACATGAGCACCATTATCTTCCCTTGAGAAAGCTCCATCAAAAACACGATCCAAAGACCATATTTCAACTCTTTATCAACATCTAGAGGAGTAAGAGTATCTACCTCATCACAAAACCCAATTCAAAAATCGTATCCCATGTGGACATAATCTTGGAGGTGACCTTGACACCATGAAATTTGTACTTCATTTTAGTTGCTTTCTTTGTCTTCTCGGTCTTCCCTTCTTTCTCACCCTTTTCCATATAACTTGCATAAACAATGTGTAATGAGTTATGTTTATCAAGCAATGAAAGAGAGGTCAATCTGATCAAGGGATATATCATCATCATTAAAATCATCATTAAAACATCCAACATTAGAGAAAAAAACATTAAATTTGGAAACTTGGGATCATTTCTAAAATTTTGTAGGTTTTGAGTGTTTGTGGGCTGAACCTATGAGGATGTTGGAGGGCTACGAGTTGAGACAATGTGGATTCCAAAGGCATGCAGGCTAGTGAGTTTTGTATGTCAAATGACTCAACGTCAGGGCAACCCCACCCTACCCCTACCAATAGAATAGCCTATAGAATTATAGGGGGGTGGACCCGCAAAGGGTTTTCCATGTTGATTTAGATCTTGAAAATTGCAATTTGAAATTCCATAGGGACCAAGATCCCAGGGAGGGAATCTTAGTCCTACTGGTGAAATTTGAAGGTTTCAGAAGCTGAAATAGATAGAAAATCACTCAGATAGGGTATTGCAACAAAAAACCAGAGAGGGACTAAGACGCCACCAAGGGAATTTTAGTCACAGTAAGGGTTTTTTTTAGAAAATCAGACAATTCTAGGTTGATAACAATGTTCCTAGGTTGCCTACCCAGGGACTTGATGTTTGGAATAGAAAATTATGCAAATGAATGTATAATTACTAACACTAGTAGTATATCACCATCCAAAGGTTGTGTCCTTGGCTGAACTTGCGCATTCTATGTAATAGATGGCCTGACTTGACTCCGTGAACTCGTAGATGGTCGATTCTTATCACCATCAGTCTGCTGCCCCAAATCTACAACTCTTTTCTTCGATCTCGTATTGGATGATACAGGATCTCTTAACTAACCTGGTGGGTCATTAAGCCCACAAAACTCCTCACCTTGCCAATTCAAAAAAGACACATCATATTTACCTTGATCTGTATGAGATTTTTGTTGTTTTGAAGCCTCCTGAGTTGAACTCTGTGAATCCAATACCTAGCCATTTTGAGTTTATCAATTCAAGCACATGGGGAAAAAGGATAATAAGGTCATTTAATGCTTGATACTTAAAGTTTTCACTCATTTTAGATCTACGAGAAATAGCACTCCAGAAGCCAAGGGTTCAGAAGCGGATATGACTTGGGCCACTATGTTTACCAAAATTCGAATAGAATTATGCGAGGGGATTTTCACAAGGTGAATTCTTAAAGATTCTAAGTCTTTAAAGCTTTAAGGAGTTATCAACGTTTACAATTTTAAACACTTAGTAATTTTACCACTTAAACTCGATGTTTGCAAAATATGACACCACGAAATTTGTGGAATGGCTTCTCGCAATGATAAATCCATAAAGGGTTTTTGTTGGGAAAAATACTTTGCAAAAATTTGGTTGGGTCCTCGGGGTATACGGAAAATGATAATGCAGAAACCACTCAAGGCTAAACCATTAAGTTGGTGGGGTTAAGATGGAATCCTATGAAGGGAAACCCAAGGGTGAAATGAAAAAGTAACATTTAAACTCAAGTACTCAGATTTCAATGTTTAAAAACACTTTGCAAGCTTGATGATTTATCAACAGACCCTTGCCAACGACCATTAAAATTTAAATTACAAGATCATGGAAATGAATTCATACCTTTAGCAATCGACAATGTGGTAAAAATAAACAACAACAACAACAGATCCTAAATCACCCAAAATCACAAGGGAGCACCTCAAGCATCAAATTCACCAACAATAGGGTAATATGAATTCAAATTTGACCCCTATTTATAGGAAACCACCATTAATGAAGCAATAAATTCAAAAATTCCCTCAAAAATATTAGAAACCCTAAATACAAAAAATCACTGGTCAAAAGCCAAAGGGATGCAGGAAAGACAATTGTAGAAGCCATCATGCAAGCTGTCAAAACTTAGAAGCTGGTAGGTTGCAGGCCAAGAAATTGTGAAAGCCATCATACGCGGTGCCAACATTGTGGAATTTATGATATTTCTATCAGGATTCAATCATGTAGAATTTTACAAGTGAAATTCCGCAAGTGGTAACCTGTAAGTGATGGTGCAGATGACCCCAACATCTACCTTGTGGAATCCTGCAAGGGGATTCTCACAAGTAACCACTTAGTCAATTTTTTAGGATTTTCAAGGGACATAAAGATTTCAAAGGCAAAAGCAAGCCAAGGATCAAAAAGCAAAGGCAAAAATCAAAACTAAACTAATGCAAGTGAAAAAAAGAAAAAAGAGGGGGGTCCCCATTTCATGGGGCATGTGTGAAAAATGCACAACAAATTGTAGTAGCAAGGGTTTTTGAGAGGAAGTGTAGATAGCAATTTGTACATAAAGACAAAAGGTGATCAACTGCTTATTGTTGTAGTTGTGATTTATGTAGATGATAGCATTTTTGGTGGTAGCAATGATGATATGTGCAAGGAATTTCATAAGGCAATGCAGAGTGAGTTTAAAATGTCAATGCTAGGTGAATTGTCTTTCTTTCTTGGGTTTCAAATTGCACAATCAGACAAAGGCATATTTATTTCTCAAAACAAGTACATAAAAGAGATGTTAAGTAAGTTCAAGATGGAATACTGCAAACTAGTGGGTACACCTATGGTTATAGGATGCAAGTTGAGAAAAGATGATGAATCTGCTCTAGTAGACCAAACCTTACATAGATCTATGATTGTTAGTTTATTGTATCTAACAGTAGCTAGACCAAATATAATGCAGGAAGTTGGAATGATGGCTATATTTCAGGAAACACCTAAATAAACTCATGTCAAAGGAATAAAGAGGATATTCAGATATCTAAAAGCTACAATAGATTTTGGCTTATGGTATCCAAAGAGTGAAAATTTTACTCTGACTGCATACACAAATGTAGATTGGGAAGGGCACATAGATGATTGGAATAACACAAGTGGTGGATATTCTTTCTTGGTGACAGTTTAGTGTCCCAGTTAAGTAATAAATAGGACTCAACCTTGCTTTATCTAAAACTAAAGTAGAATACATTTTGGTAGCTTCATCTTGCACTTAGGTGATTTGGATGAAGTAGAATCTAAAAGAGATGAAGATTGAGTTTGATGAACCTATTTCTATTCTTTGTGATAATACAAGTGCCATAAATATCTCAAAGAATCTAGTAATGTAGTCAGTGACAAAACATATTGCAATCAAGTATCATTTTCTAAGGTAAAAGGTTGCAAAAAAGGAGGTGAAGTTGGAGTATGTTGAGAAAAAGGAACAAGTAGAAAATATATTCACAAAACCACTTTCTAAGGAGACATTTGAGTTTCTCTGACAGAAGCTAGGAGTTATTTCTCCCTCCTCTTGAATCAAGAGGAAGCACAAGTTGACGAGGATCTTGGTCTCACTGCCATAAGAAGGCTTGGTGGTCTTGCAAAAAAGAAGAAGAAGAAATACAATATGGACTCAGGGGGAGTTGTTTTGAATAAGGTCAAAGAAATGCTCCATATTTCTCTACATTTGCAGATGTGGTTGTGTGGTTTGGTAGTTTTTCTAAGGAAGGTATGAAGTATGTATGTTCCTTTTTCATAAAATATAAGTCATCACAAGATTTTTTAGAACCTACAAGATTAGGAATATGTTGTTACAGTCAGGGAGGTTCGTAGAAATTCTTTGCATTTCTCCATAATTGAATTTATGGTCCTATAGTTTGAAGGATGATTTTATAGGGGGAGAAGTTCCATAAATCCAAAAGGAGAGATTGTTGACCTTTTCTATTGAAGTCAAAGGGGGAGAGAGTGAACTCAAAATGCTATATCTTCTAAGGGGGGGAATCAATATAAGGGGGAGAAATATCTTTGTGTGTTCCTAATTAGTTTTATGGGTGGACCATTATTTTTTTGGTTGCCATCAACATGAAAAAGGGGGAGATTATTGAACATAGGTTTTCATTTATGTCAAAGGCTATCAAAGGAGTTAATTGTGTCAAGGAGTACTTGAATTATCATTATATTCCCCTTGACTTATTATTTTGAGTTGTAGATATTTGTAGAAATATATTACTAGTTATAGTTCCAAAAGTGTGTGTGACTAATGTATGCTTGCAATATCATACATTCATTTAGTTACTATGATAGTGGTGGTTTAGAATTTTGCACTAGAATGTTTCATCTTAATTCTCATGGTAGAGAGATTTATCTGGCAATATAATTATGGCCAATGTTTCTTTCAAAAATATAGTTTGGCTCTGCGGTTTTAGAGGAGAGTATGTCTACACTAGTTCTATCATATTCCCAAGTTTCCAGAGGATATTTTCAGCATGCAAAAATATTTTAGTGACAAAAGGTTCTCTTTTCCTATTTTTCAACCAATTGATGTTAAAGGTGTGTGTGGTAATGACTAGTAGCATGCAAAATTCAAATCTTGCATGTGGTGTCATGATAGGACCTGGTAAAGGTTCTTGTGGTAGCGCACGACATCATGTTCATTTGGTGGCAACCAAAATTTAATTTTGGACCAACATTTTACATGTTTCATGAAATTTAAATTTAGGTCCACCTTATGTCATTCTGGTTATTTTCAGACTCTTTCCCGACATAGGAGAAGTGTTAATGTAATTTCATGTATATATTCATTATTTTGATGGATAGATAATGTGAATTTAATGAAGTTTTAAAAGTGAAAATGTAGGGATACGATTGTGAAGCTAGAGTAATTTAATGTGAGTTGCATTTCAAAGTGTGCACCATTATTTGAAGATCATAAGAACTGTGGAAGAGTGTTTGTAGCCAGTCTAGAAGTGTATGAGTTTTCTTAGGCTACAATTGAAGATCCACAACATTTATCTTTATAATCTGGTAGGACTAGTGTTGTATCTGATGTACTGATTCAATTGGAGATTTGTGTCTCTGATAGGTTAGTGTCTCTAGAATGTTGGTGCCTACTTCATATTGTAAAATTCACTTGTATATTTTTTCTTTGTGAGGTTAGATTTGGACAATAGATCCAAGTAGCTATTCTCATCATGGTTTTCCCATCTTGATTTTCCACGTATATCTAGTGTTCTCATGTGTAGATGTGTGTGCTTATGTTGTTCCTTGATCATTAGTATCTACTTTGATTCAAATTTCATCTTTTATATGTGCATTTGAGTTAGGAATTTTAAATAGATTTGATCTATTGATTCACCCCCCTCTCAGTAGATTGTGTGCCTTTCAATATCATGTTTCAAAGAAACACTAGAAGCACACTGGTGGAGTAACACTAGAACCTTAATCCAAGCAACAAAGGACAAGATGAGTATGCTTCTATAAACATGGGAAACTCATGATTGTTCGAGAAACTCTAGAATCATGATAAAGTAACAGAAATAAGATGGAATGTCTCAATTCCAAGGAACAATAGAAAACTCTCAATATGGAGCAACACTAGAATTTGAATGAAGAAATAGCATATAGAACATTATTCTAGAACTAAAATGAAGTGCAAGGATCAAAACAACAGCTTACCATGTGATAGTATGTCCAAGTGATCAACCAAAATGTGAATACACACAAATCTGAATAAAAGATACCTAGGGATGAATATGGAAAAATTACATGGATTTATTGATAGAGCTCTTCAATTCCTTTACAACACTGCAAGAATCATGATAATCAAAAATCTTGGAAAAAAGTTATGAGATCAATATAAATCTAAATCTAAACAATCTATACATACACCAAAAAATAGAATTTGGAAAAACAACATTCACCACTAGACAAAGCACACAAATCCATCTTTTTGATGATATCTCATTTTTGAAAATCTGATACCGTGGTGAAAAGCTATGACCATTTGAAAAAAAAATTTGATTCAAGCATTAGCAAGCCATTTTTTCGGCCCCTAGGCCTTAAGACCTTGTACACTATGACTAATTTCATGCAAGTTTTTTTTTTTTTAAGTACCACCTAGTGGTGGCTCTTACACGCCACTAGTGGTGAGGTGAAGGGCCAAAGTTTGCATCACTAGGGGCATGAGCCCCATATCCTGGGCATTGGCAATGGGAATTTTAAACCTCGTGAACAAGATCCTTTGGGATTTCCAATAACAGGAAATTAAAAATATTAATTAAACACTAACAAAAATATACCAACTAACAGAGATAGCTAGTATGTCGACATGTCCAACACATGATGATGATGTGATGTGACACAATACACAAATATTCTAAGTAGAATATGCCTCTAAGATTCCCTATGAATATTCACCAATTGTACTAATCACTACATACCTGAAACCAACCCCTACATATGGACCATACTATATGGATCCATACTGTACAAATTTTGTACAAAATTGTGACCACTACAAAAAAACCTTTATTACCCCCAAACAAAAGTGTCCATTTTTTATGATTTGATAGTCAATCTTAATGTTTTTTAGGCCTCTCTAACAAAAAAGAGGGGTCATTTTTTTCCCAAAGTGCTCTGAAAATTCAGCTACCTCCTAGATTTGGCAATTGTAACCCTACTTGAAACCCTTGTAGATTAGACACAACATAACAAAATTTGATGAAATGAAATACAAACCTGACTTTCTTTGACACCTTGAATTCAACCATGAGGTACTTGAAACCTAAATTCACACCCAACATAATATTTAAGCCAATATATGTCCCTTAAATCTTGGAAGGACTCTACAAGACTGGAGCTCGGATACCATGTAGGAGTTAATGTTGAACTCCCAACACCTCAAGATCACCCGCAAGACAAAAATAAATTCCACAAGAGATAAATAGAAAGAATGTCTTGCTATGCTTAAGGATTCAAGATTGAAAAATTGAATACGTAAATGTGCATATGATGTCTTTCTTATAAAGGCAAGTTGTGAGATAAGATTAGACAAGATTATGACATGTGTCGTATCTTGTACAATGAGACAAATACCTCAACATTATTAAATGTCTTAGGAAACAAGTATTAAACTCCATAATAAGATATGATAAGATCACATGACACCTAAGACTTCAAGAAATATTCTTAGGACCTAAGTGGAATTAACATGTAAGTAGGACCCACTAATGAACTAGTTATGTAAACTACCTATTTACACCAACAGATGGTGTCATTTATATCTCAATAATTTCTCACAATCTATTATATGTGAGAAAAAAAATAGATGAAATGTGCAAATTATATTTTTTGAAGTAGGTGTTAAAATGGCGAGAGATGTTAGGTGATTTATAGAAAAAATAGATTGGGAACTTGTTTTATCTTGATCAATGCATGATTAAGTGCAGTATTATTTTTTTGAAGATCACATTTGTAGCTACTTCATTGGGAAAAGAGATGGTTTCCTCTATATTGTATGGTCATAGTTTATGGGTACTTAAGGGTTTTCTTACTACTAAATATAAATTACCTTTAAAAAATATAATGTTGTAGCACCATAAATTGACCACATAGGAGAAAAGGGTCTACTAACCTTGACAAATAAAACCTTTTTGAAGAGTAACTTATTATGATATTAAATTTAATTTTTGTGAGCATTATATTTATGGAACATAAAAATGCATTCAATTTTACTTGATTTCTCATAAATCTTTTGGTATTTTGGATCTAATTTGTTATGATATGTTTGGTGTTGTTAATGGTCCTTCATTTTTAAAATATACTTATTATGTTGCATTCATCAATGATTATAGTAGAAGAACATGGGCTTATTTTATTAAGAGTAAATCTAAATTTTTTTGTTTGATTTAAGAAATATAAATAAATGGTAGAATTATATACTAGAAATAAAGTAAAATATTTAAGGATTGATTATGGTGGTGAATATTTCTCTGTAGATTTTGATAGACTCTTTAAATATTGTGGCATTAAAAAAAGAAAAAAATAACTCAATATTCACCACAATAAAATGAAGCTACAAAAAGAGTAAATAGGAAATTGATGGAAAAGGAAAGGAGTGTGCTTAATGGAGATAGCTTTGAGAAAAAAAATTGGGCCAAAGCTATAGCCACTACTCACTATTTGATAAACAGGTCTCCTATATCAACTCTTGTTTGATAAAATGCATGTATAGGTGTGGTCAAGGTGAAGTAATTTATCAAGATCTATTGTATTTTTTATTTGTGAGGCATATGCACATGTGCTAAGGGAGAAAAAAACAAATTTGAAGAACAAGCCTATGAAATGTATCTTCACTTGTTACAATTAAGGTGTGAAAGAATAAAATCTTTAGGATCTTGTTACAAAAAAGGTAATATATAGCAGAAGTGTGATTTTTAGAGAAACTAAGCCTTCTTTGATTGTTTTGTAACTAGAAAAAATGGAAAATAAATATGTGATTTATTTTCCTTCTATGCCTTAAATTTGAATAAAGTCCCCAAGTGAGAAAAATTTGAGAGGACATCAAGCTTTGAATCGTTGGAAGAGGAGAAATAACCTGCAAATTAGCTTCTTTAAAGGTCTACTAGGTATAGACAACCAATAGAGAGGTATTTAAATGATGATCGGAGATGTATATTTTCTTTGAATCCTAATATTGATGAACCAAATTTTTGCAGCACAATATGGTATGAATGGTGTAAAGTCTTACAATTTTTTCATGGATAAAGAGATGATCGCCTTAAAGAAGAATGATATAATGGTACTTGGTTTAATTTCTTGAAGGATTCAAACCTTTTGGTTGCAAATGGGTTTTGAAAAGAATATTTATTTAGACTCAAATATTTAGAATTACAAAGAATAATTGGTTTCTAAAGGTTACTCCTAGGTTGAGGAGATGGATTGTGGTGATATTTTTTCTCTTGATGGAAAAATGGCATTCATTAGAATTTTTCTTTCCATTGCTACACTTTATGACTTAGGGGTCAAACAAATATACATGAAAACTACTTCCCTTCATGGTGATTTGGATAAAGATACATACATGATACAACCAAGTTACTTCATAGTTAAAGGTAAATAAATTTTTTTTTATAAGTTAAATAAATATGTGTCTAGCCTAAAATAGAGTCCAAGGATGTGGTACAAATATTTTGACACATATGTGTTGATTTTAGGATTTGAGCATTCTAAATTAAATCATTTGTTATTATAAATAAGATGGTGATTGTTTCTTGCTCATTATATATAAATATATATATATATTGGTGATATATTATTTATTGGTAAAGGTAAAGATTTAATTTCAAAAGTAAATTCTCAACTTGTAGTTATATTTAAAATGGACTTAGGTGTTGTTAAACACATTCTTGGGATGGAAATAAAAATATCTAGAGAGTAAAAAAATATATTACTTGAATTGAATAAGCATGTCAATTTAGTGTATAGAGGTTAAACATGTAAGATTGTAGACCATTGTGTGTCCCTATAACACTAGGAAACAACATATTTATTAAACATTATCCTGCATCCCCTTTTGAGATAAAAGGTCCATGTGTACAATGCTTTACTAGAATGTAATTATATTTTTTATGTATGTTATGGGTTGTACTAGATTGAGCATTACCCATGTAGTGAGATTTCTCAACAAGTTTATGTCTAACCTTGGATGGATTCAATGGGATGCTATTTAGAGAGTCTTTAGATATTTATGAGGTACCTCATATTATTCCTTATTTTATCATGGTAATTTTATAGGAGATGGGAATTTTCTTGATATTAATGGTTTTGTGGATGTAAACTAGGTAGGTGATGTTGATAGGAGATCCAGTAGTGTTAATGTGTTTACTCTCTTCAATGGTGCAATAATTTTTAGTAACTAATAGGATCTGGTTAGTTTTTTCAACACAAAGGCTAAGTATATGATATAAAATAATTCCCATAAAAATTTAATTTGTATTAAGATGTTATATTCAAATTTTAGGTTAAAACAAGGTGAATTTACTCTTTAGTGTGGCAATCAAAGTGCAATTTATTTGGAAAAGAAATTGAAATTTCATGCAAGGACCAAGAACATAGATGTACAATATCATTTTGTGAGATATGGTGAATATGGCAAGGTAAAATTAGATAAGATAGATACTTTAATGAATTATGTAGATACATTAGTTAATTTTAAGTGATGTGCATCTCACACCACTCCTCATTTTTCTTCTAGAAAAATCTGGACACCCTTTGAATTTTTTCCTGTTACTTAATTTAGGGTTTACCTATTGGGTTAAATTATCTGACTCCTTACTAGTAATAAGTGCTTTCTTTTTCCTGAAGTTACTTATCAGGTCAATTCATCATGCATCTCTAGGATAAATATTGCATGTTCCCATAAATTCTCTTGTTACTACTTCTCATTCTATCATCCATGTTTTATTTGTGAATGTGTATCAAGTATTAGTAAATTTAAGACATGATTTTAACATTAAAACATTACTTCATTTAATTAGTCTTCATTAGAGGGGATAAATGAAATTTTTAGAATTTTAGTGCAGATCTGGACATTTTAAACACATAGATCCTAACATATTGTCACAATATATTTTCCTACAATAATTCATTTATATTATTTTTACTTAATTTTAAGGTTTGCAAAACTTTGCCTTGCATTAGGATGACTTTATGCATAAATTTATTACACGTGAATCCATTAATATTCCCTAAAAATAAGCATTGAAACATCATACAAAGTTTCAAAAATTCTTTTAGAATGTTTACAAAAACCCGCTTGGGTATTAAACATTCATGTGCATTTTTATATTGTATATAGTCATCTTCTCCTTTTTCACATATATGCTTGTTGACATCAATATTTGATTATCTAAACATTATCCACAAACATCAAAAAAGTGTTATGATTCCTTAGGGATAGGTTTGTGGAAGTATATTAAGATATCATATTTTTATGTCTCTTTTAATGTCACTTCTTATTGACCTCCATTTTTCTACATAATTCCTCTTATTTTAAATTTTACAAAAAATTCTAGGATAGTGGGAATTCATATTTTTATTCTTTTCCAACATCCAAATGACCCTACCATTTTTGTAAATATACATGAAAATGTGAAGAAGTGTTAAGAGGTATTTGTTCAAACTCATTAATACATTGGATCTTTGTATATATTTTTTTATCTTGTTTAGTATCCTATATTTTTTTTGGAAAAACCTTATTTTCCTTTTTCAATTAAGATTTGTGAGAAATTACTAAGATGTCAAACCTTCACACCTTTATCATGCTAAGATCTCTTCACCTTCTTTACAAATGTTAGCATTCAATAATCATTTATTTTATATTAAAAGTGGCATAAGAAAGGCCTCAAACTGACCATAATATGTTGGCCTTACCATTGCACCAAAAGATTGACCTTTCAATGCACGATACAAGCCAAAGTTAAGATCCACGGGAGGCGGTTAAACCATGTCAAAAATCCCGAGTGTTGCGCTGAACAACCAAGGAGACCAAGGGCACACACCTTGCAACAATCCCCCCATTGCAAGCGAGGGATTCAAACCCATGACCAGCTCTGATATCAATTGTTGTCCTTGTCGTTGCACCAAAAGATCAATTTTTCAATGCTCGATACAAGCCGGAGTTAAGATCCAAGGGAGGTAGTTAAACCATGTCACAAATCCTGAGCGTTGCGCTGAACAACCAAGGAGACCAAGGGCGCACACCTTGCAACATAATAATGTTCTACTCTATCAATACCAAGCCCTTACAAAAAATCATTATTTAAAAATCCTCAAACATTGAAGATCTATTTATCCTAGAGATGCATGAGAAAGATTTAGATCATTAAGAAAGGATATGTGGTATACAAGAATTCAGCCAGGGAAAATATGTTTAAACTTTTCCCATAATGGTGGGTTAGTTTTGAATGCTAATTCATGGACCAAGCTCATCCTCCATTGAATAATTGATTATTTCGGCATGAAATTAAACCCACCCCATGAAATTATTCACTCAAATGATATCGTATATGACCCTTATACATGGTGGGAACTCATTAACATCATGAAACTTAAACATACTTCACTAAATATATGAAATCATTTTGGTGAAAAAATGAGTTGAGAATACACAAGTGATGGGATAAGATATAGTCATGGACAAAACCTCCCACGTACTACAGATTGAGAATATTTGTTTGGAAATAAGAACTAGATTATGAAACTTTTAGTTTTTGCATGGAGAACAGGGTGCAAATAAAGTAGTATTCATTTAGAAATTTTAGCTATTGTTTACTCCCTTTTGGATGTTCTAAAAAAATTATTTACACACAATGGAACACATTAACTATGAAATCATTTAAAAATCCATGTATTCCATGAATAAATCATGACCAACAAAGTACTATGAAAATTGAATACAACCATTGAGAATCCAATGTTGAACTTAGGGAAAACTGTTAAAGAATTTTAAATTCACCTAAATCCCATGTTGAAGTATTTGAGAAAATGATAAAAAATAAAATTCCTTAATATAGATTTAATCTCATTAAAGTGTACTACTTTTATGAACCATTATGAGATGGCTATAAATGATTCATATTCAAAAATGATAAAAAATAAAATTCCTTAATATAGATTTAATCTTAAGGAATGTACTAATTTTATATACCATTATGAGATGGCTATAAGTGATTCAAATTTGAATATGAAATACATGTTGCATTTTACAAAAAAAAAATGATGTCTTTAAAACAAGGGAAACCTATGAGGAAAGCTAGTTTACGAATTTCTCAAGGAGAATGGGATATTATTTTTAAAGGTAAACATCTTATAGGCCTAGGAATATTTGCATAAGATACTTTAACTTTTGACTTCCATATTTCTTCTTCCAAATGGGATATTAAGAATTCCATGTGATGACATCTTAACGCTTTTAAAATATTCACAAAATTGCTAAGTCTGTGAAAAATTATTTAAAAATTAAAGGTTATAAGTTATGAACTTCTCCCTAAGAATGGAATAGTAATAACCTTCCCATATCTATCATTTTTATTATTTTAATTTATAAATTTATACAAAGGCGTATTGAAATTATAAATCTAAACCACTTAGGATTTCTTACAAGTGAAAAATATCTTGAAAGAACAAAATGAAGTCCTAGAAGGAATATGTGTGAGTAGGATATTAGGATTTTATAAATTAAAATTTGAGTATCTTATAAACTTTCATAAAATTGCCAAAGTCACTATTTACAAAAAATACAAAAAATATTAAGAAGAAAATATTTATCAGTTCTATAATATTTCTAAAATTAAATTACAAAAGTATGCTTGACAAAAATAGTTTTCAAGAAAACATACAACTCCATAAACTATTTTACATGCAAAGTGTAAACAAAAAAGTCTTCCAAAATACTTTGCAAGAAGAGTCTCTCTTCTAAAATTTCCCCTTATAAGAGTCCCCTTTATAATAGCAAATAACCTTGTATATATAGGATTCCTTCCCATAACTATATCATAACTACTTCATAACTTATATTTAGAACATAATAGTTTTAAAAATAATAAACCTTATTTGGTTATGTTTTACATTTTTTTTTGGAAATAAGGTTCATTTTCTAACTTCAAATTACAATAAGTGACATGAGTTTAAAAAAAAGTAACTTGAAACCTATAAATTCAAATAAAGACTAAGTTATCAATTTTGTTGTAATAGGAAATGTGTCTTCTCCCAATCCATGAATCATCCATTTAATATAAAATTAGTTTTCAAGGACATGCACTCCAATTACAATTGCTAAGCATCCTTTCCTTTCATGGACTCATAGTCTTCCCAAGTAGTTTGTAAAACTTTGTCTTGTCATGGTCTTTTCATATACGATCTTTAATAAGAGTAGACTACAATGATTAACAATAAATTTGATCATGCTTGTGATGACACTCAAATAATAATATTGAAGTATAATAAATGATGAATTTCTCATTCATGGTTGACATAGCCAAATCATGGAATCTAGAGCACCGATATTCAAATAATAGAAAGGTGATTTCTATTTGTTCTTGAAAAGTGTTAGAGACATGTTGAAAGTGCACAAAAAATTGAAGGTAGCAAAGGACTTGTACAAATTAAACTTTTCCATCATCATAATTTTAGGAGATGTCATCCTTAAGAATGCAAGAGAAAAAGTACCCCATTGAAAGGCTACAAGTGTCCACCAGCTTCCCACCAACACTAAATTTAAGTTATTCAATAACAAAAGAAAAATGTAGCCTCAATAAAAATATGATACCACACTAAATCTTAAGCACTTAAGATCTCTTTTTATCAATAATGTAACCTCTAGGCTAAGTGTTGGCAGTATGATTATCAAGCTAAAAGAAAGAAGGAAAGTGTTACTCCTTGCATTTGTTTGAGGATGGCTACACCTCTTGTCAAAAATTGGGGGAAAAACCATGGTGTTGGGACCAAATTGAGGATCTAATTTCAATCTTATGTGTAAACAATGTTTGATATTTTAGCTTGTAATTTAGTCAAGTCCTATGTCAATCCAAGGGCATAGACTTATGAAAGGCATAGTGGTAATTTTCTCAAGGGCTCGAGTTAATAATACGAGGTTAATAAAATGAAACCTATAGTTCAATATGGATAGATAATTTTGTTATCCTCAAATCCAGTTGCGCCAGATTCACGAGATAACCCCCTACAAAACTTTTCTGTTTCGTAGTTTCATGTACTTCAAGCACACAAAATGAGGCAATTTTTAATTCACCTCAATGCGCGGACCAAAACCTCAAACAGTATGTTTGAGTGTTCCTCCTCATTTGTCTTTTGAAGAGCTTCGAAATGAGTATCTTCGTTAACTCTCAACCTTTGAGAGTTAGTCAAATTGTGATTCATGTCAAAGCGCTGAAAATCAGCACTCCTACATGAGCCTTTGTCAATTTTCAAACTACAAGTGTCGGAGCATTGAAAATCATCGCTCCTACACTTTCTCACTCTGCCAAAAATGCACGAGTGGTGAAAATCACCGCTTGTGCACTTTTTGGATTCTCAACTCTACTTTATGCACAAGTGGTGATTTTCACCACTTGTGCATCTATTTCGCCGTTAAGTTTTCCATAATTGATGCAAACTTCGAGTTGCATTAATTACTATTCCTAGTGACTTAATAAGTGTTTTCTAAGTTAATATTCTCTCATTGTTGATTCATTCTCTTCCTCTTCGTGTTGGTCATCCTCCAAAAATGTAGATAGGAATACGTTTGAAGATTTCTTCAAACGTTTCGGCTAGGGTTTTTGGTTTTGACAGGTATGTTTTTTCCTATTTACTCTCCTTCTATCTTTGATGCTTTCCTTTCCTTTGATTAGGGTTTTAGAATTCTTTCATTCTTGAAGTTGTTTTAGTTCCTCCATACCTAGTTTTTATTTCTTTCACATTGAAATATTTTGCGTTTTGGTTTTGATTTCGTACCCTCACAGTTCTTAACTTTGCGCATTTTCTTCTACTAGTGATTTTTGATAATCTTTCACTGATCCTCTTTGTTTCTCACTAAGTATCACATCTTGTTCTAGTGGTGAATTATATTGCTTCACCACACAAACAAACTCATTATCTTCTCCATCAAATGAATGAGCGGCAAAATTCAGCGTTGTTGCATTCAAAAAATCTCACTCTCATTTGTAGAAGCGGTGAAAATGATCATCGTGACATCCAAGATTTTCCCTAACTCTAAGATGTAGGAGCATTGAAAATCACAACTCCTACATTGAGTGCCTCTTCTTGCTAGAATTCTAAAGCGGTGAAAAAGACCACTCGACCATTCAACTCCAAAACGAAAGTAAAATGCTCGAGTGCTAAAAACCAGCGCTCGAGCATGAACTAGCCCTTCCCCATTATGCACTAGTCCTACAAAATAGCACCCTTACACTTACTATCTTCGCCACATGCTAAACATGTAGGAGTGTTGAATTTTCAATGCCCCAATATGCAAATCACTATCACAAGTATAGGAGCACTGATTTTCAGTGCTTCTACATAAAAACCAGTTTTTCCTTCTAACACTCTGAAATCACTCCACTTGCACTCCGAACCTCATTTCTTTGCTCACGCTTTTTTTTTCATGCAAAATAGCTCATTCACACTTTCTCTGAGTTGACTGCTTGCCTCACGCTTCCCAACGCTACATTTTTCTCCTAACAACTGTTATTCACTATTCTTGTAGTTCCTCTCAAGATCTCGTCAGGTGATCCAAGAAGGTGATGTCCCTTGATCATGTTGTTTCTAGATGACAGTAAAGAATCCTTCATCATCTTCTAACAAAGAGGGAAAAATAAAATACAAATATCATGGTGTCTTTCCACCTACCGTGGTGATCTCGAAGGTGGATGAAATTAAAGACACTAAAATTGGTCATCAAGACCTTGAAGATTTTATAAAAAGAATTCAGCAAAATCCCTTAGAAGACAACTTGAGAACTATTGTCCATAGAAATTTGCACTTGGTATCCAAATTCCTGACTTCTGTTGATAATAAAAGTTTGTTCTTGAAGTTGCTTCTCACTACATCAAATATAGCAAAAGTGTTATAGATTCCTCAAGGCAAGTCATGATGAGACTAGATCCTGAATTCTTTGATATTGTTTTCTAGGTTCCTCACATGGAACAATATAAAAAGATCTCAATGCAACAGGCACAAGAGGTTTATGATCAAGATCCAACTAAGGCTAAAAATTTGATTAATAGTCAATGGTTGAAAACACCTAGTCCTACTATCTCAAGATGGCCAAAGGGGCTTCCTAGGAGTGATTTCAAAGAAGATGTCAGGGATATAATTACTCTCCTAAGAAGGGTTAAAGGATTGCCTGATTCATCCCATTTTTCAGGAATGGATGTATGAATATATTCGGATCATTAGAAGAAAGAAAGCTCATATTGATTGGGGGACTCAAATTAGTGATGAAATTCATGAGCAATTGATAAATGTGCCAACCACTCTGAAGTTCTATATGACTTCTTATCCGGTGTATGTTGTCGCAATAATGGGGAAATTTTTGAGGCTGTCTTCAAAGGGAAACAAACATTTTGTACCTATGTATGAGTATTTTTATCAGTTGAAATTAAGAGAAATTCTTCATCATTTCAGGAGGGTCACAAATGCCTTCTTTTCACCCCTGCTTTTCAGTTTTGATCTAGCTCTTGAAAAGAAGAGAGTATCGAAATAGGCATAGAAAGTGGTTAGTAAATTTGGATATATCTTTTTGCAATTTCAAGCTTTCACCTATATGAGAGTGGGTTGCTATACTGGGTGGTCATACATGTTGCCTAGATATCCCTCAGATAAGTGGGTACTCATGGAGCTATGCAAACATATGATCTTAGTCCATAAGGAATGCATGAGAATTCACAAACTGGGTTTCGAGTTTCCACTGACAATTGAGAGGTATACTATTCACAATGTACAAAAGGAAAAGTCAATCTATGTAGAAATGCAAGTCATAACTATCAGAACATACAAATATAGAATGAATTTGACTACTGGGATGTGAAGATGAAATTAAAGAAAGACCACCAAAATTTCTACCACTTTGAAGACATATGGGCAGACTGCAGGGATGAAGAAGACATTTGTAAAATGAACTTTTGCATGGTAACAATAGAGAAAATCCGAGAGTTGTGTGTAGCTGATCTACCAAAGGATTTCCAAGATCCTGGCGACATCCTAAAATCTATTTATGAAGAAGATGAGATTTCTAAGAGGCCCTTACCTCCAATTCAATGGTATAAAAAGGAAAGTATTTCTATCAAGGAAAGGCTTGCTCCCATCTTGCATAACACATTTGAATGGTTGGATAAACATGGTTTCCAAATGAAAGCTTTCAAGACTGAATCAGAAGGAGAAGCACCAAGAGCAAAAACCAGTCAATGGCCAAAACTTCGTGCAAAGAAAAAACAAGTGGCTACTCCATCTTCTTCTCGAGGAGGTCCTAGAATCAAGTTCACCATTGGTAAGAAAGTTACACAAACTGTTGAGGAACAAGAGGCAACATAATCTGAACCTACACATGCAAAAGGAAAAGAGCTTGCTTCTGAGGAACAAACTTCCAAAGAAGAAGAAGGAAACGAAAGTGAAGAATCTAAAGAAGAAGAGTTTGTAGAAGAAGAAGAAGAGTCTGCACAAGAAGAGGAGTCTAAAAAAGATGAAGAAGAAAAGGAAGGTAATGAGGAAGAACTTGGACATGATGATGAACAATCTCTATATTCACATGAAAATGTTGTCGAAAATCTTCCCCGAATGTCATCGCCTATTACCTCAAATGTTCCTTATACACCTCCCAATCCTAACACTCCTCCACCTCCTCTTCCTACTTCACCTCCTCGCACATCTACCATACATACATTGGAAATTTATCTTCTCCCTACAACATCAACCATCCTTGCCACTCCTCCTATAGTTTCAAACCTACAAACTATTGATGTCTTGTCAAGCTCTCCCTCATCCATCGCAAGTTTTTCATCTCCATATTTTGATATTTCATTTGAAGTTGAATTCGACAGATTTATGAATGAGTCTTTGCAGAGTCAACTTGGTATGCATTCTACTAGAGAAATCATGATAGATACTTCCCTGATTGTTACCATACCAACCATTTCTACAAAATTAGTTGCGACACAAGAGTTGACGGTAAGTCAAGAGGCATATACTTCCCCCCTTCCTCCTTGGTTGGTCTCTCAAGTATTGATGCGAAAGAAACAAATGATCTCTCCAAAAGAGCTTTATCTTGAAGAGATAGCTCATCCAAAATCCAAGGGGAAGAGAAAGGAAAAAGTTCATTCAAGGCTTCATGTTGACAAAATTGTTCATAAGTTTGTAGAGATTGGTCTATCCCCGCAAGAAGAAGGTGATGTTAACATGGAGGAATACACAGTCATGAGAGTCCAGCTCGACAAAGTGACAAATGAAAGTGCAAAGGAAGATGCACAAGTGGTCTTAGATGCATTAGCAGGAAGGCTTGAGAAGATGGAACAAGCCCGAAATATGTACAAGGAGAAGGCCAAGTGTTATGCAGTTTTTTTGAGGAAACTATCGGGCTCTTCAGGAAATGTACAATCTATGGATATGACAAGCGTGGAGGAACCAACAATACAAAAGGTGGAGAAATTTTCCTGCAAGGGTAAGGTGTTGTATGATTTCATTGATGAAATGATAGAACATGGTTCACAGGTTATAAATGTTGTGAATGAGAAGGCCACTCAAATAGCCAAGCTAAAATCATAGCTCAATAAAGAAGAAAGCATACTTTCCCAAGTGCAAAAAGAAATGAAAGAATGCCTCTCATTTTGGTCACGAATGAAAGAGGAAAAGCTAAGTAAGTTGGTGGAAGTTGGGGTAATTCCCGACAAAGATAAATATGTGGAGGTAAGAGAATCCCTCAAGAACTTCATTCAAGTGATCAAGTCTCTTATTGAAGATATCCACTAAGTACAAGAAGATGTTGAAGGACATCGTGATATCCTAGAAAATGGAATAAAGGAGTTACCGGGTAAGCTCCTTGATGAAGATCATATTTTACTCCCATCCAGTGAACTTTCATAGATCTACAAGGAAGTCGTCATGAAGCAAGTGGAGGATGCAAACTTTTCAAAGATCTCCATGCATGCAATTTGTGACATACAGATTTCTCTTGATAATCTCAAGACACATCTTGACATATGCAAGAAGATTCACTCATTTTCCAGAAGATCAATCACCAGAGTTCACACCATAGTGGATTACACTATTGGTCCAAATGAGGCATTCGTACTAGAGACAAAGAAGAGATATGAAGACTTTCGCACCCAATGCAAGGAACCATGAAGAATTCTTTGTATCTCCAGTGTTAGATAGATTTTTCTTTGATTTATGAATTATGTAAATAGTTCTCAACATCTTACATGTATTTTTTCAAGATGTATTTACATGTAAAAATAGAGATGTTTTCCTAAAAAGATGGATGACATTTTTGAAAAATTCAACTAGTTAATTAGGTCGGATTTTCCTAGATTCGCTCTTCTGATTTTCCTAATTTTTGTCTCCTCTCCCATCTATAAATAAGAGAGGATCCTATTGTAATATTTTATCTTTAATATTTTGCAACAAATTTTTTCCCTTTTGAGAAGCAAATACATGAAACTTTGTGTTCATCTTTGTGTATCTATTTTGATCAATAAAGAAGAAAGTTGCATACCATACTTTATGTTGGAATCAACTATGTTTTGGATTTGATTGAGATTGGCAGCGATTAGTGATTGAGATCTAAAGGGCTTTGAGTAAATTTGTGTGAACTTTGTTTACACTCTTTTATTTGAATTTATGTTATTTGATTGAATTCTATTGGTGAACTCTCTACCAAACTTTGTGCTTTTATTTGTTCATGTTGTTCGTGAATCTATCATGGAGTATCTAGAAGAATTTTTGCTTCTAATACAACGTTGGTTATATATCTCAAAGGATTCATCGGTGAAAGCTACGAAACGACTTTGTGCCTTCGTGAGTTTTCTTGTTTTATCATTTATCATTATTATGCTAGTATTCTTGGTCTTTTCTTTGAAAAGATAAGAATATAGGAATTACTACTATGTTTTTAGTTTGAAGTTATATTGAATCAAGAACTCAAAACCGTGAAGCATTGTAAAACATATTCGCTGAAAAAGGAGAGTATTATGAATGTGACACACCCCCATCTCTTAATCATAGTGTACATCATTGTGAATACTTAATTATTTTTACTTAGTTTCAATAAGCAATAAGAAGGGCGCCTCCCCTTTCTAAGAGGAGAGATTGTATCTCGCACAGCTATGGCTGAATCAAGTTTTGTAATCTGTTAAAAGGGATTACATAATTTTCACTCAACAAAATTTAAACTATTTATTGAAATATTATTATAGACATTATAGATTGGGGACATGAACTAAAAATTGTAATCTAGCTACAGGAAACATTGTTCAGACAACTACAAAATAAAATAGAATTTAATTTATAATCATCAAATAATATCACAACACACATTAATCTAAGTGTATTACTAACATCAGAGTAAATGAGAATTATTATCATCAACTCAGAAATCAATTTAAATTGATTTGTAATTGAGCTAATTGAATCTAAAAATCTACACACTCATAAAATAAAAATATTAAATAAAATATACTCATAATTTTACTGAGAGTGGGCCCTCCTCTCAACTTGTCGATGAGAAAACAAGATTCTTAGATATTCTCCAAAATAATTTTTTTTATTTGTCATCATTTTTTTAAGATATCATTCTTATATCTTGTAATACATGGACTATGCTTATATACATATCCATTAAACTTAAAAAATTATCTAAAAATATAGAAGAGCTATTTTTTATGGCATGTAGCCAAAATCTAATGATTCAATTTACAAGAGTTTGGCCTATGGCAACTCTTTTCAAAATATCGTTATAGCTACATATTCTTGTGAATGCTATCCCATACCTATTCAAACATGATCAAACAAGCAATATTTAGTCAAGAAACAAGCATTCCCTATGAAATTCATCTAAGCATAAGAACATGAAAACAAAGTAGAATAACAAGTAAACTACTAATGAAATTTTACTCTAATACTCAAACCAACATCCCATAGGGGGATTAGTGCTCCTTTGATGTGGAGAGAATCCCTTTCCTAACCCCTTGATAAGCTTGATAATGAATTTGTGATGAACAAAGTATGGAAAATGGCTATAATCTTGCTAAAACGGATGAAAAATATGAAATGTTGTGAACTCAAATGGCTATAGTGATTATGCTCTTAGTTGTTGAATCCATATTGTGAGAATAATGGCTCCATTTATAGAAGCGAAGGATTGAAGAGTGAAGAATGAGAGCAATGTGGGATTAAAATTTGAACCAATGGCATGATGCCACTTGTCAACATGCTAATGAATCTTGGAGGAGATGTGCTGACACATGTGTGAGCATATTTTGGGAGATGGGATGTGTAAGAAGAATGAATGCTAAGGTGGATTGTGCAAGAGAATGTGTAAGAAGCATTTAAAGCCAAAGTGGCTCAAGAAAGAGGACAAAAGTCCTTTGGGAGGGAAAAGTCAAATGGGTGGAATATTCCAAGAATATGCCACTTTTGAATGAAAATAGGATAATTAATAAATCAAATAAATTGATTTACATGTGCAACTTGACCAAGGTTGACTTACCCTAGGGTGGAGTTAAAAGCTAGAGGAATGGGGGATTAGTGTTAGGAGCTAATTAATTTAGGATTAATTAACTTAGATGAGATCAGTTGATTTGTGACATTTGGTTTAAATGTTTGAGTTTATTTAAATCAAATGAGAAGATATTAGAACTTTAGTATTTTAATTAAATAAAATTGATTTAATTAAAGGAAGAACATTAGGATTTTAATTAAATAAAATTGATTTATTTAATTAATTAAAGGAAGAACATTAGGATTTTAATTAAATAAAATTGATTTATTTAATTAAAGGAAGAACATTAGGATTTTAATTAAATAAAATTGATTTATTTAATTAAAGGAAGAACATTAGGATTTTAATTAAATAAAATTAATTTATTTAATTAATTAAAGGAAGATGATGAAATAATCTGATAAAGTTCATTATCTAATTTTAGGAGAAATTTAATGAATTCAATTAATTAAATACAAATTATTCAATTAATTGGTTAGTGTGGAAGTGATTACGGAAGAATCGGTGTTAGTTGATCAGAATCAAGTGCATGATATCGATCAGGATATTTTGGGTGTCTACAATTCTAATATTAAGCATTTTTTTAAAATTGCAAACAAGTACAACTTCCTCCAATTTCCATTTAATGATCTTCAATTTTCCCTTCTTAATAAAAAATAACCATACGAATTAGCATACCCAAGGCTATATTTTATTATTTTTAATATAAATTAAGCACTTTTCATTTTATAATACTAGTAATGTCAAGAATATGAATAAGGGTTAAGCTAAAGTAGTGATGAAATAGGATAAATGAACTAGAAACCAATAAATTTTTAATCACATAATTTACCCCCTAGTTGAAGACATTGCATGTCCTCATGCAACCTATATTTAGTTACTTATAGACTATGTATTTTTTTTAGGTAATTGGTTGAGTAAATTCTACATATCATAATTGTATTACACTAAAGAGCTTTAAGATCTTGGATTTTTTGCTCATGATCCTTGAGAGATATATATGTTGGAAGTATGAGTAGCTGGTGTGTTGTCATTGATGTCAAAAAATCTATGTTGTTGCATTGATATCAACAGGTCTATCGAGAGATTGTTGGAAGGTTGTAATGATGCTTTGATTTGTTGCATTATGTTTTCATTAGTAGCATTACTGGTGTCAACCTCTATTGTTCCTTTGATAAGCTTTGTTGGTGGATGTTCAACCTCTTGTGTGTGGTTGAGTTGATATAGTGGTTTGGTGATGATGACGAAGTGTTGAAGATGATGAGAATGTGTTTATGATGCTTGGTTTCCAAGTGCTTTTGAGAAAATTTGAATAAAAGAGGAAATAGTGTCGTAAAGAGTGTTTAGTATGATAGATTGGTGTTCAGTATTTTGCTCTGCATTTCTTCATGGTTGAAGATTTGCTTGTTTGTTTTATATATGTTGATTAGAGGTATTTAGAGGTGTTATATCTAGAATTTCTTGTCTTGGATCATTGTGTAGATAAAGTTGTGTTCATCAGTGTGTGAATAGTGTCTTGCAATGGTGTCTAAGAGAAATGGTTTTGCTCCGCATTTATCCACACTGTGGTTTTAGGTCTTGCAGATCTGATGGTGTGCTCACATTTCTCATATCTATCTTCAATCTAAGTTGTTCAAAGTTTGGTGCTTCATAATATTGGATTCATGTGTTACAGTATGAGAAAAGTTAATTGGGTGTGCAGGTTGAGTATGTTTTGCAGGTGAAAGTTGTTGTGAAGGAATTTTTTGGATTTCAAGGTGTTTATAGAATATATAGATTGTGTTCAAGTGATGTATGTTGTCTACGAGTCATATTTGGATCTAAGGAAGCATGTACTTAATTGTTTGATGGTGTGAACACAGGTTTGACCAACCTTGGGTGTTTACACTAATTACGGATATGCTTCAATGTTTGTGAAAGCATGGTGTGGCATGTATGTGTGTATTTGGGTCCAAGTTAAGGTTTGGTGTGGTCTGCTTTCGTTCCTTTCTACTGTGGGAATGCTTAGTGTTGACATAATTTGAATTTGTACAGATGAGGTGCTTAGTTGACCTTGTCAATTATTTTCAAGGTTGAGGATGGTATAAATGTGTTGAGTTGATGGAGAATCATGAAGTGTGTGTGATGTGAAGTGTGAAATTACGAAGTGTAATATGATTCTTAATGACTATGACTACTAAAAGCAGTGAGTATAAGGTTTCTATATTCTATAGAGAGAGTGTGAATGTACTAGTGATGTTGTGGTGGATATTTTTGTTGCTTTGAGATGGATTTATTCCTTGGAATACAAATCAATTAGATAGAAAAATATATATTCATTTCACAATCAAAGTATGTCAAGGAAATGATGAAGAATTTTGGAATGGAAGACTCTAAACTGGTATGTAGTCCTATAGTTACTAGTTGCAAGTTGAGCAAGAATGATGATTCTCCTAATGTTGATCAGAGCAAGTATAGATCGATGATTGGAGGATTGATATATCTAACTGTTACTAGACTGGATATCATGCATGCAGTTTATCTTGTGGATAGAGTTCAAGAAGATTTTGGAGAGTCACATGTGGCAGTAGTGAAGAGAATACTCAAAAACTTTAAGGGCACTCTAGAACATGGCTTGTGGTATCCAAAGGATACTAATTTCTCTCTAAGTGCTTATACAGATGCAGATTGGGTAGGTTGTGTGGATGATAGAAAAATTACAAGTGTTGATGCATTCTTTCTTGGAAACAAGTTTGTTTCTTGGCTATGCAAGAAGTAAGATTCAATGTCACTATCTATTACAGAGGTAGAATACATTGTTGTAACATCATGTTGTACACATGTGTTGTGGATGAAGAAAAATTTGAAGGATATCAGAGTGGTATATGATGAACCTATTTCTATATTTTGTGATAACACAAGTGCTATTTGTTGGAATAATGGTTGCACAATGTCCCTAAAGCTACAGTCTTCAAGAGGACCTTTTCCAAGAACAACTTCAACCACACAGAAAGTGTTGCAACTAAGGGCATGCAAATAGAGATTCTATTATGATGATATGATATGCTACAAGAGTACATATGCCTAATTATATAGGCAAGAGTAAAACCTAGAATGCACAAGATGTTGCCAAGTGTTCAAATCACACTACATGTGACAACATGAAACCCTAACTAACTACCTAGGGAATGATAACAAGATAGAGATAAGTTCTAGAAAAGATAACTCATCTTCTAGAAGGGAATCTTACCTCCAACAACATTATTTATGATTTATTTAATAATGCAACCTAGGACTAAATTATTGAATGCAAACCTAACTTAACTTATGCTAGTGTAATAAATAATTAATTACACTAACACTATTAAAATTTTAAAGAATCCAATAATGCATTCAAGGAAAAAATATATTTTAATCTAGTATCACTTTTTGAGAGAAAGTTGTAGAGAATGAGGTGAAGGTGGAGTATAGGTATACAAAGGATTAAGTTGCATATATCTTCACAAAGGATCTTCCTAAGGATACTTTTGAGTATCTCCAAGAGAATTTAGGGGTTATTTCCACTCCTTTCAACTAGATGCATAAGGATATGCATCAGCCCAGTGGATCTCAAGAGTCATTCCTTGTTCTGGTCTGATGTTGATAGCTACCTCTTAGGGGGAGTAGTTAGTAGAATTGTTGGTTGTTGAAATCAAGAGGAGTAAGTGTTGTCATTGTGTGGTATACAGGTGTTTTCTTTTGTCAATTGTGTCAAAGGATATGTACAATTCTTCCTAGTTAGTGAAGTATGTTATGTAGTGTGTAGAGAAGGTGTGAAGAAAATAGAGTGTAGTAGAAGAAAAGGTAGTTACAGAGCAATTGTTGTCCCTTATTGGTGTTTCCTTGGGGGAGAGAGAGTATGTGTGATTGATTTCAAAGGGGGAAAGATACAAATGTGTCGCCTTTTTCCATTGATTTCAAAGGGGGAAAGATACAAGTGTTTTTCCCTTTGCCATTGATTTCAAAGGGGGGGAGAGTTAATTAAAAAACCTTATGAAGTAATGGGGAGAAAGAGAAAGTGTAAGAGAGCACTATGCATTGATGTGTACTATGGGTTTTGGTGATTAGAGTTGTTTTTTATGGTGTTGATGCTTTTTCATGTCATGTGTTTCCATCAATGACAAAGGGGGAGATTGTTGGAAGTATGAGTAGTTGGTGTGTTGTCATTGATGTCAACAAATCTATGTTTTTTTATTGATGTCAATAGGTCTATGGAGATATTGTTGGAAGGTTGTAATGATGCTTTGATTTGTTATATTAAGTTGTCATTTGTAGTATCAAAAGTGTCAACCTTTAGTGTTGCTTTGATAAGATTCTATTGGTGGATGTTCAACCTCTTGTGTGTGGTTGAGTTGCTACAATGGTTTGGTAGTGATGAAGAAGTGTTGAAGATGATGAGAATTTGTTTATGGTGTTTTGTTTCCATGTGCTTTTGAGAAAATTTGAATAAAAGAGGAAACAATCTGGTGAAGAGTGTTTAGTGTGACAAAGTGGTTTTCAGTATTTGGCTCTGCATTTATTCATGGTTGAATCTATTCTTGGGTGGTTTGAATATGTTGATCAGACATATTCAAAGGTGTTAGATCAAGTATTTCTTGTCCTAGATTGTTGTGCAGAGAAATTTGTGTTCATCAGTGTGTGAACAGTGTATTGCAGTGGTGTCTAGGAGAAATGGTTATGCTCTGCTTTTCTCCATAGTTTGGTTTATGGTCTTGTAGATCTGAGGGTGTGCTCAAATTTCTCATATCTATCTTTAGTTTGAATTGTTCAAAGTTTGACACTCCACAAGGTTGGATTCATGTGTTACATTATGAGAAAAGTTAACTGGGTGTGTAGGATGAGTATGTTCTTCAGGTGAAAGTTGTTGCAAAGGGGTTTGTTGTATTTTAGAGTGTTTATAGAATACTCCAAATTGTGTACAAGTGATGTATGTTGTCTATGAGTCATCTATGGATCTAAGGAAGCGTGTACTTAATTATTTAATGGTGTTAACATAGGTTCGACCGACCTTGGGTGTTTACACTAATTACGGATATGCTTCGGTGTTTTTTGAAGTGTGGCATGGAATGTATGTGTGTATTTGGGTTTGATTTAAGGTGTGGTGTGGTCCTTTTTCATTACTTTCCACTGCGAGAATGCTTAGTGTCGACCTAATTTGAATTTGCACAATTGAGGTGATTAGCTGACCTTGTCAATTATTTTCAAGGTTGAAGATGGTATAAATAAGTGTTGAGTTGATGGAGAATCATTAAGTGTGTGTGATGTGAATTTTAATGTGAAGTGTGAAAGTGAAAAGTGCGGTATGAGCCTTAACAACTATGACTATTGGAAGCAGTGAGAAAAATATGTCTACATTCTACAAAGAGTGTGAATGTATTGGTGATATTGTGGTGGACCTTTTTGTTGCTTTGAGATGGATTTCTCATTGCAACATTCTTCTTTTCTATAATGTAGTAGTGGGCCCTTCTTTTCTCTTGGGTAGTGAGCCCTTTGGTAGTCAGCCTATTGTATTAAGTGTTGCAATTACTTTATATTGTGAGCTAATCCTCATTGTGGTTTTTCTCGTCTTGGGTTTTTCACATAAATTCAGTGTTCTCATGTGTTTGGATGTGTTTTCATTACTATTTTTAATGTTTACGTTATGCTAATGCATGATAAGGGTTTAATGGTTGTTAAGGGTTTAAAGACTAATGTAGACTTGAATTTTAATAAGGATTTTGATGTTTTAATGAACAATTGATTGACCCCCCCCTCTCAATTGTCTTGTGTGTTCAACATTTGGTATCAGAGCAAGGTTCCTTGGAAGAAAGCTTAACCACTTGAGGTAGATCTAGGATGGAACACAAGAAGGAGGCTCCTTTTTTTTATGGATCTGATTATGCATTTTGGAAGACCAAGATGGAAGGTTTCCTTATTTCTCTAGGGTTTGGAGTTTGGAAGTCTGATGAAATTGGATATACTATTCTTCCAAATGGTTTGAGTACTGATGATGAGATCAAGGCATATGCGAACAATGGGAAAGAAAGGTATTCTCTTTTGAGTGGTCTTTCTAATACTGAACTTGTGAAATTTATGAATCTCAAATCTGCTAGCGAGATCTGGAAGAAGATGGAAAGTGTTTATGAAGGAGATGAAAAAGTCAAACAATCTAAGATGTAGAACAGGTAAAGATCAAGTTTGAAACCATGTGAATGTCAGATGATGAAGATATTACAAGCTACATGTGGAAAATGAATGAGATTTTCAATTACATTAGAGGCCTTGGTGAAAAACATGAGGAAGATGAGGTGGTAAAGAAGGTACTAACAACACTGCCTAAATCCCATAGTCATAAAGTTTCCACTATTGAAGAATTTCATAATCTAGATTAATATTCTAGAAATTAGTTGCTTGGTACTTTAACTACTTTTGAATTAAGAGAGTTTGGTTCAAGTGAATCAAAGAAAGAGACTACTTTTATAGTTGGAAAAGTAGAGAAGAATGAGGAATCTAATCTAGATGAATTTGATGAGTTGGAAGCAAATTTTGAGGAAATTGAAAAAGGGCACTAGAAAATATAGAGGTAAGTTACCTTTCAAATACTTTAATTGTGGAAATATTGGTCACTATTATTCAAGATGTCTTATCAAAGCTTCAAGAGATAGACCTAAGTAAAATAAAGGTAAATCAATTAAGAAAATTTACTATGTTAGAGAAGCATTCATACTATAGTCTACATACTTAATATAACACAAGTAAGGATAAACAATTCAAAGACTCCCTATGAGTTATGGTATAGAAGGACTCCTACTGTCAAATATTTCAGAGTATTTGGAAGCAAATTTTATATAAGCAGAGATGAAGAAAACTTAGGAAATTTCTATGCAAGATCTAACGAAGGAATCTTCCTTAGATATTCTACAAGAAGCAAGGCTTGCCTGTTCTACAACAAGAGGCTGAAAAGGATCATTGAAATTGCAAGTCTCAAAGTGGATGAAGACTTACATAAAGGTTTACTAATGATAGATGGATCTGAATCAAATGAGTCCTCTTGCAGAGAAGAAGAGAAAGATGAAGGTAAGGAAAAAGAAGTGAAATTTGAAGAGGAAGAAGCTCTGGAAAAGATCCCTAAGACCCCTAAGTATGTACAGAAGAATCATTCAAAATATCATATCATTGGTAACAAGAGTAGAGGTGTGTGGACAAGAATAAAGTCTACTATGATAGAAGAACAAGTAAACTTATGTTTACTTTCTGAAGTTTAACCTAAAACAATGATTGAAGCATGCAAAGATGAGTATTGTATCAAGGCTATGGAAGAAGAATTGATGTGGATTGATAAGAATCAAACTTGGTAACTTGTCCCAATACCAACAAACAATAATGTGATTGGAACTAAGTGGGTGTTTTAGAATAAAGTAAATGAGAATGGAGACATTGTTAGGAATAAGGCAAGGCTTGTGTGTAAAGGTTAGTCATAGGTGGAGGGAATTTATTTTGAGGAGACATTTTCTCTGGTGGAAAGGATGGAAACTATTATGATGTTTTTGACTTTTGCAACACAAATATTTTAAATGTTATCAGATCAATGTGAATTCTGCATTCTTGAATGGTGAATTGGAAGAAGTTTATATTGAGCAACTGAAAGGCTTTCAATTATCAGATAATCCTAATATGGTCTATAGATTGAAGAAGGAATTATATGGACTCAAGAAAGATCCTAGAGCTTGGTATTGAAGATTGGATAGGTACTTGTTGCAACAAGAATTCAATAAAGGTACTGCAGATAATAATCTTTACTTTAAGGTTGAAAAAGATTAAATCTTGATTGTGGTTGTGTATGTTGATGACATAATCTTTGGAGGTAATGAATCAATGTGTAGGAGATTTGTAGAAGAGATTCAGAAAGATTTTGAGATGTCTATGTTTGGGGAGATGAATTTCTTCCTTAGACTATGAATCACTCATATAGAAAAAGGTATATTCATGTTACAATCAAAGTATGTCAAGGAAATGTTGAAGAAGTTTGGAATGGAATACTCTAAACTAATATGTACTCCTATGGTTACTGATTGAAAGTTGAGAAAGAATGATGAATATCCTAAAGTTGACTAGAGCAAGTATAGATCAATGATTGGAGGACTATTATATCTAACTGCTACTAGACCAGAGATCATGCATGCAGTTTGTCTTGTGGCTAGAGTTCAAGAAGATCCTATAGAGTCACATGTGGTAGCAGTGAAGAGAATATTTAGATACTTGAATGCATTACTAGATTCGTTGAAGACTTTACATGTCCTCATGTAACCTATATTTAGTTACTTATAAACTATGGATTTTCTTTAGGTAACCGGTTGAGTAAATCCTACATAACTATAATAATTGTATTACACTAAAGAGCTTTGATATCTTGGATTTTTTGCTCATGATCCTTGACAGATATATATTGTCCCATAGCCTCTCTTTTTTCCTTTTCTTCAATTAACTTGGATAACTAGTTTTTTAATTTATTGATTTTCTCTACCTTTTGTTCATTTCTTTTAAGGATCTCTTGAAGTTTCTTTTATAGATGGTGAACATTATTTTTCAAGTGGCTTGATTTCTCCTTTATTCCAACAAGATTTAGTGGTGTTGAAATATATTCATGATCTGGACTAGAAATGTCTTCTTTAGGTTTTTCCTCATGGACAAAATACAATTCTCCAGAAGCAAAGGTTTCCTTTTCATATAAGTCCTCAAAAATTAGTTTTGCTTCCTCATGTAAACCCTCCTGAATAAGGGTTTTAGTTTCTTTATAAATTGGGGTGTTGTTAAATGGTTCTTGAGGAATAAATTTTTTATTTTCATCCATTAAAGGTTATTCTAGGAGAGTTGTAATGTCATATTCATTGAAATAAGTATAAAATATTACAGTTGTGTTGTTCCTTTTTCCTTTTCCTATTTTTTCACTTTTTTCATGACTCTGGTAGTCTTTACCTTTCATAATATAAGTGGAAAAAAATTCTATATCAAGTTCCTTAGTATCTTGTTCCTTATTAGCGATTATAACATTCACCAAATTTCATCTTCAAGAATGGCGTTGGTTGTTTTTGAATTAATTTTTCATGAAACAAAGCCTCCTAATGTATTACATCTAAATAATGGAGCTATTTGATCCTTGTTGTTTGTGCATCTAGAAGATCTAGACTCAATTCCAAAGCAGTACATAACATTTTAATTTCAATCTCAATAGTAAATACAATCTTCTTATCATAGACAAGTTCATAGGGTGTAAGACTAGTAGTGGTATTCCATGTTGTTTGGTAGGATCATACTACTTTTAGAAGTTGATATTCTCAATATTTTTGATTATTTGATACTATCTTGGTAAGGATGTTCTCATGTTCTTTATCGGTAACCTCTTCTTGACCATTGGCTTGTAGATGATATGGAGAAGACTTGTGATGCCAAATCTCATAATCATGGACCATAGCATAAATAAGCTCAAATATAAATTGTGGTCCCTAATCTATTACAATCTCTTTTGGTACACCAAATATTGAGAATATTTTAGTATATAAAAACTCAACTACCTTGGTATCACATGCATGCTTTAGTGCCACAACTTCAACCCACTTTGTAACATAATTTGTGTAGACCAAAATTTATTCTTTATTTTTGGATGGAGGATTTATAGGTTCAACAAATTCTAATCACCATTTTTTACAAGGGTTCATGCATAACTATGATTGAAGAGGCATCTCATCTGAACATGTGGGTCATCCCATACATTTATATTTATCATAATATTGAACATACTTATTGCAATCCTTGTGTAATATGGGCTAATATTATCCATAAGTAAGGATCTTGTTACTGGTACAATGAGCTGAAAAATAGCCTCCACATGGTTCTATATGACATGCTTGAATTTCATTGATCCATCTATACTAACCTTTAATTCCAACAAGTTTCCTTTGACCTCTAGGAGAGAAATGAGGAGGAAACTTGCAAGTGATTAAGTAGTTGGTAATGTTAGCAAACCAAGGAATTTTAACTAAGCTTTCAAAGATATGTTCATTAGGAAATGTGTCATCAACTAGAATGGATTCATCATCATGTTGTAACCTGGACAAGAAATCTACAAAATATTCTCATGACTAGGCTTACCAAGTATAGTAATATCAAACTCTTGTAATAACAATAGTTATATAAGAACTATTCTAGTGACAATATGTCTATTCATTAAAATTTTAATTTTAGATGATCAATATGAATGCACTTTATATCTTGTGATATAATGGTATAATTTATTAATCACATACACTACAACTAATAATTCTTTATCACTTATTGTATAGTTTACCTCAACACTAGTGAAAACTTTTATTATGTAATAAATAAAATAAAAGAGTGTACCATCCTTATGGCCTAATATAGATCCCATTGAGGTATTAAAGGTATCGGTGTGAATGTGGAATAGTAACTCCCAATTAGGGACTTGCAACACTGGTGTAGTAATGAGCTTTTCTTTAATTGTCTCAAAATCACATTGGCAATCTTCCATCCAAGAAAATTATCTTTTCTTAACAAAAAAATCGGTATTGTTAAATCTCGATATAGTGAAATCTTGAATAAATCTTCTATAATATCTAGCATGCCCTAAGAAATTATGAACATATTTTTGACAAGTAGGTATAGGTAAATCTTGAATCATTTGTACCTTCTTAGGATCAAATTTTAATACCTTTTGAAGAGATGTAATGACCTAATACTATACCCTTTGTCATTAGAATGTGGAATTTTTCATGATTAAGAGATAGGTTAGTGTCATCACATCTCTAAAGAAAATTTTCAAGATTATTGTTAGCTTCCTCATAATTATTACCATACACAATAAAATCATCCATATTTACCTCAACAAAATCATGAATAAGATCAATACAAATACTCAAAACTACCCTTTGAAAAGTTGTAGGGGAATTACATAACCCAAAAGGTAAAAAATTATAAGAAAACATTTTCCAAGGAAAAGTAAAATTAGTTTTACCTTGATCTTCAAGTGCTATTTTGATCTGATTATATCCATTGAAACTATCCAAGAAAGAAAAGAAATTCCCTGCAAGAGTATCAAGTACTTGATCAATAAAAGGAAACATAAATAAATCCTTTTTAATTTCATTTTTAAGAACTCAATAATAAACACAAATGTAGCACTTACCGCTTTTCTTAAGCACCACTATCAATGGTGAAACCCGTTGGCTATCTAAAATTAGATAAATAAATCCAACATTGAATAATTTTACAATTCTTCTTTAACAATTTATTGTAGAATGGGCTTTACTATTTGTTTTGATTCTCTCACTGAATATTTATCTCTTTCATGTAAATATGGTGATTGCAAGTTTTTATATGTATACCATGCATATCTTGATATTCCCATACAAATGCAACTTTAAGGATTCTTAAAATAGAAATAAAATTGTTGATTTATGTGGTGCTCAATTGTAAATTTATATTGCATGAATATCCTGGTAATATTTCTATTGCTTGTGATTGAGAAGGTGAGGGAAAATCTATAGATTCTAATTATGAAGTGGATGGAAATGATGAATTTGGTATGGATTTTTTAGTAAATAAAAAATGGATTGTATAAACAATCATGTGGTAATAATTGGTGTAATGAGATAAAATATTGTAGAGATTGTGGATCACCTATTAAAGGAAAGTTTTCCAATGGACAATTATCATATGTACAAGAATGAAAAATTAATCTTTCTAGGACATCATTAGATGAATACCTATTTTAAAAAAATTATCAATAATAGCATCTTCAAATGGTTCTTGAAACTAAGACTTTGATCAATTGTTATAATAAGAAAGGATTCGTCTTTGTAATATTACACATAATGAATAATCATTTGAATTGGAGTGTTGATCTTAGTTGTCATAAACTTTAGTTTATCTAAAAAAATCCATGTATATAGCTAGTTTAGGTGTTTATTTATTTTATTTTAGGTTATTTTTTTATTTTACTTTGTTATGTTTCATCATGTTATGTCTAGAGGTCCTCGTTTCCTAAAAAATAGTGAATAAAAGGCAAGGATGTATTTTTTATATAATTTAATTTAAGCATTTATTTAAGAAAAGATGGTCATAACTCAAGTTTTTAGTTTGGCTACTAATGCTAGCTTGCATGTTTGTGCCCCATGAAACTTGTTTCACTTATTGTATGCCTCCTAAATATCTTGAAACCTTAAATACATCATATAAAATTTAATATTGAATTTGAGATTGGTTGTTGTAGTTATGTATTAAGTAAAAATTTCAAAGGTCTACCTTTTTCGACACTATGATTTTCAATCCAAAGGTAAGATTCATTACTTGCAAGTTAAAAAATAGGATTGAAAAAGGATATCAAAAGAAAAGAGAAAGAGGAAAAGGAAAGAAAATCCAAAATAATTGAATTAATTGAGTGATTCGGGTAACTCTACCAAGGCTATGGATGACCAACTAGAAGTAGAGCAATATCTTAAAGGGAATCGTAGATACAACCTCATGGAAGTTATAGATTCTTGATTGGTAGCAAGGAAATGTCCAATTATTTCATAAGATTAGACCAATCTAAATATATTTTATTAGATGATCCTTTGCCATAGATTTAATTAAGTGTCGTTTAGTTTCATGATGTTGATGAGTACCTCCAAATTCAGTTAAAAAAATTGGATTTACATTCAAAAACATGGCCTTTATTGTTGCATTGACATCCCTACCATGCATAAGGGCCATATAGGAGTATCATTCAAGGGAAGAATTTTGTGTGATGGATTTAATTCAATGTCTAGCTAATTAATGATTTGAGGGAGGATGAGTCTGATTCACAAATTAGCATTCCAAATCAACCCACCATTATGGGAAAAGTTTAAACATATTCTCTATGAATGAATTCTTGTATACTTTCTTCATAATATAAATCTTTCTCATGCATCTATAGGAGAAATAAATCATTAGTCTAGGAGGATTTATAGATAAGGTTTACTGCAAGGTCTTGGTATCGGTAGAGAAAAACATTAAATTGATTGGTTCAAGGCCTTATTTATGTCAATTCTAATATAAAATGAGAAATTTATAAATGTTAACATTTGTAAAGAAGGTGAATGCATTTTGAAATGATAAAGGCATGAAAATATGACATAGAAAGTTTTTATAGATCTTAATATTGCAAAAGGTAGAAATGATTTTGTAAAAAAAGTACAAGATATTGGAAAAGATAAAAAACATACAAATATCCAATACATTTGTGAGTTTTTAAAAATACCTCTAAAATTTCTTCACATTTTCATGCATATTTGTAAAAAAATCAAGATTATCAAGAAATGGGAAAAGAAGAAAAATTGAATGTCCACTATCTTAGAAACAAGTTTTGCAAACTTCAAATTTTACAAGAAAATGACTTTTGGAGAAAAGTAGGGGTCAACCAGATTTGACATTACAAGAGAAATGAAAATATGATATCTTAATATACTTCCACAAACTTATTCCTAAGGAAATAAAATTTTGTGATGCCTATGGAGAATGTAGAGATAATTGGATGTGATTTTAACAAGAATATATGTAAAAAAGGTGAAGATAGCTGGACATAATATAAAAATGAACATCAATAACCAATACCTAAGAAATTTTCTACAAGCATTCTAAAGGAAGTTTTAACACTTTTTATGTTGTTTTAAGAGTTATTTGTGGGGAATATAAATGGATATGGATGTGATAAATTTATATATAAATTCATCTTAATGCAAGGTAAAGTATTGTAGAACTTAAAATTGAATCAAAAAATAAAAATGATTTTTTGTGAGAATAATGTGATAGGATATTAGGATTTTTGTGTTTGAAATCTACACTAAAAATTTACAAATACCATCTAACCCCTTTGGTGAAGAATAATTGAATGAAATAAAAATTTAATGAACCAAAAATCATTTCATAAATTTAGAAAGATTTAATATGGTTCATAGAGAAAACATGTATGATAGGATGGGATGTAGTAACATACCATTTGTGGGAACATGCAATATTTTAGGACAAGAACTACTTGTTTAGTAGTTTTATAAATATCTATGTATTTGATAATGACCACTCAACTCAAAAATTATTGATAACTTATCTCATGCAAAAGTAATCAATTATTGATAGCAAGGAGTCAAGTAGTTTGACATAATAGAAAAACCCTAAACTAAGTAGAAGGAAAAAAAGGCAAAGGGGTTCCACAATTTTCTACAAGAAAAATAGGGTGTGTTGTTAGATACATAAAAACTAGTGGGATCAACATGAGAAATGCTCTAGATAATTTCTAAAATAAAAGAATTTCAAAAAGCCAAAATTTCTATTTTACAAAAAAAAACTAGAAATGTGAAGGCATAACCATTAAAAATGGTAATACTATCAACAAAAACCTTAATCATGCAAGAAAACCCAAGTGTGTATGCATAATCAATATCCTTTCTCGGAGTACATTGATCCTTGGCATTACAAACTTAGCATTCTAATATGGAAAAAAATCTTATTTGATCCTAGTTATTTGCATGGGCACTATAATGTGTTTTGAACGACTTAATCTCTCTCTAGTGCCTTGATGCATTCTAAGGTAGCATGTTCCTACTTCACCCATGATGATCTTTGGGATGCCATCAATCAATCCAAAGTTTATTTTTCTTGTTTCCAAAAACATTTCCATGCTTCCATTGTCATATTTTTCTACAACTTGGGTTGTGGAGGAATTGGTTTTTTCCTTAAAGGTGAGGCTCTCAATAGATGTTATTCGGACATTCTTTGAATGTTGTGATAGTGATGGTTTGGCTAGTGTTATAGGGATTATGTCACCTAGTTAGAATGTGCCATGTGAGAAATATAAGTGTAGTAATGGAAAAAGTATCCCTTTTCCTTACTTAATTTGGAATTAATTAACATTGAATTAACCTAATCATGCCTTGATTCAATGTTGTAATGTGTTGCACACATTCAAATTCATCTAGGGCCCTTTTTAATAAAACATGCCTTAATTTGTACCTTATTTATGGTGTTGTAAAGTGTTGTATTACACTTTCACACATATCTAGGGTTTCATTATTAATTGTGGTTAATTGAGCTTAATTGGCCCCTTTAATTCAAATTTAATCCTTCTTAATGACACCTTCTAAAGGATCTATCCATACACCCAATAATGATATGGCATAAAATTTTAAATTTGGAAACATCAAGGTCCTAGAAAATGGTGTCTCCATATATAGGACCCCCCTTTCTATGCATTTTTGAAATGGGTTTTTGATGTTCTTTCAACTCCCTAAGGAAAGGTCCTAGAAACTTGTGCTAGGAACCATTCACCTTTAGTGGTGAATGGGTCCTCCTCTCTTAGGACCCCTCTTTTTGAATTTAATTTTGGCAGGATTCTAATGCCTTTTAATCCTAGATCTCGTGTCGGCTTGAATTGTTTGAATTTTGTGGTTAATCTCTAGATTTAGTATAAATATGGGGTTAATTCACATTGTTTCACCTAGCAATTTCAAGTTATCATTAGAGAAATTTCACAAGAGCATTTTCAAAGGCATTCAAAGGTAGATTTTCAAGAGTTTATTGCAGCAATTCAAGATCATTTTATCGTGTCAAGGGAATAGTGCATTCATACATGTTGAGCTAAGATTGTGGATTAGCATTGAAGATCTATATTGCAAGCATTGTTACACATCTCATTAAATATCAAGGTCTACATTCTTCATGGTCACTTCATGTTAGTTTTCAGATTTATACTCCAAGACAACTTCCAAGGTATCAAAATTTCATCATTTCATGTTCAAGCTTCAATTTCATTATTTCATCATTTGGTTTAATTACCTACAAGGGGTTTGACTTAGGTAAACCCCTATTCACTAACAAACAAAAAAAATTCTCCTCTTGAATGTGTGTTTGTAGATTTACAAGTTGAAGATCAACTGGAGAACAAGTTTGAAGCAAAATTGTCAAAGTTGTCAAGTTGTGAAATTGTCATTCATAGTGCCAAAACATGGAAAGAAGGCTACAAAATTTGTTACAGGTTTTTGGGAGCTGACAAATGAGGATCTGAGAGTGCAAGAATCAAGGAATAGAACCCAAATCTTAGTTTTAAAAACCCTAACAATGACCCATTCGCCACTAAAGGCGAATGAGTCCTTTGTGCCCTAAAAATAGGCTTCTTGCAATAAGGTACACATTATTTTAATCTCTAAAAACTCCCCTCGTAGTTGTTATAACAATTAGGGTTAGTTTTTTATTGTTATTAGCATCATATCACACACAAAATCACATGATTTAGGGTGGATAATTAGTGGTCTATCATTCCCATTTTGGTGGAACCCTATTTTCCCCCTAATCATTAATGATGAACCTGACATATTGAATATTGCAATTTTTTTATTTTGAAGTCTTTCATTACATCCTAGGTTAGATCTTGCACTCATTTTCATTTAACTTGCATTGAATTAGATCTCATTTAGGGTTTCTTACTTTGCATTCAAATTTGCATCTCATTTAGGGTTTAGAATTGCATTATTTTGAATTTCTTAAATCTAAAAAATACAAAAGTAAATCACCCATTTTGTATATCATTTAGATCTCAAAAATTTGCATTTGAAAATAAAAACAACATTGCATTTCAAGTTAGGTCTTTGCATTCATCATTTTATTACATTATCACATTGCATTTCTAGAAAATCTGAAACTGAAAGTTACTATCTTAGACCTAGAACTGAAAGACATTGCTGAGAACATGAAAAAAAATATATATATAGTTTAAAAACCCTTATCAAGGACCCATTCACCTTTACTAGAAAATTATTCCCTGATTAGGTTGGGCCTATACTTTCTGGTATTTGAAAAGAATTAAAAATCACTCAAAAATCAGCAGAAATATTTCAAAAATACTTAACCAGGACCAATTCGCCCTTACTAGCAAATGGGTCCCTGTTAAACCTTGATTTACATGTTCTAGAAATTAAAATCTCAATTTTAGGCTTATGTTTACTATTGTTACTTTCCTATTTCAGTCTTCTGATTTTTTGTTTTATCAAATTCATTGCATCCAACTTAATTTCATTCATTTTAGTGCATTGTCAAAAATCAAAATTGTATTTACAACATTTCATTTTCAGTTTATTTCATTGTGTCATCAGTAAGTTGCATTGTGTAGAATCCAAAAATTGCATTTCATTCTAGTTCATTGCATTGCCCCTTTCCATTTAGGGTTTACACACTAGTTTTGTAAAACTTGTATGAGATTTACAACTTGGTGTCATATTAGCAAACTATTCTAAGACATAGTTTGAGGCTCATGTCATCCCACGATATCTCACTCACCGTGGATCTTGGGTTTTCTAACTCTCTCTCTGATAGTGTTTATAATCAACCCTCCATGGCTCATATTTTTCATACTTCATTTCCCATAACTTCACCTCCTTCAACCAATGTGCTTAATGTTAACAACACCATCCCTGCCATAACCACTTGTAATCAAGCTTTGGGGTCCACTCAAAGCCAAGGTAGAATTCCAATTCCATCTTCTACGATATCGATGTCCATTCCTACATACACTAGTACTCAACCTACAACAACCTTTCAACCTACAACAACCCTTCAACCTACAACAACCTTTCAACCAACCACAACAATCATACCCACTATCACTGTGTACACTTCCTTAGGTATTCCTATAGGAAACCCTTCTAGTTTTGTCCAAATGAACATAATAACTCCTCAACAATCCACCTTCACCAACTTGCAATTCACTAGCCCTTTGCATACATACACCACTCCACCTTATTCCCCTCACCCTTACAGTCAAAATGACCCTCTCCTTAACTCACTTTTGTAATCTATGACATCCCTTCAACAACAAGTTGCAACTTTACAACAAAACAACAATAATCAACCTTTACAATACAGCAAATCCAATCCGATATATTTGGAAATATTAAGAGCACAAATGCCACAAGGTATAGAAGTTCCTCAATTTGAGAAATATGGTGGGAAAGGAGATCTCGTTATCCATGTTTCTGATTTTACAGTCTTGTGTAGTGATTTCATATTTGAAGATAAACTATTGCCTAAGCTCTTTCCTAGGTCCTTGAAGGATACTGCTTTAGAGTGATTCTCTTCTTTACCGAATAATACAATTGGTTCATTCAATGAAATTTTTTATGCCTTTTACAACCACTTACATATCCATATGGGTTCTAAGATGACCCTAGCTGATTTAATGACATGCAAACAAAAAGAGGATGAGAAAGTGATCGATTTCATATTTATTCACAAGTAAACATTAAGATTCCTGATGTTGACCTTCAACGAATGTTTATTGCTAACTTACAAGGTAAACTCCAAAGCAAACTCGAAATATTGATGTTTCCATCCTTTACACAATTATTTACGACCCTTCGTGATTATCAAAATTTGACTTGTGGTCGTGATGTGAAAAATCTACCTAGTCATCCTAAAAAGTCTGAATCCACAACTCAAAATAGTTATCAACCTTTCAAGAAGCAAAATAAGGGGTTTTTACAACTAAATTCCCCTCAAACAATTCAAAAAACTTATAACCAAGTGGTTTCTATAAATACAACAAATTCTTTTCAGAATAGGGATAGAGAGTTCACTCCCTTACCCGATACCCTTCATAATATCATGTTGCAACTTATTGAAAAGAACATGCCTATGTTACCTCCTATTAGAGAATGTGACCCTAATATACCATTACCCAAAGGCTTTTGAAAAAATTCTTATTGTCATTATCATCAACAAAATAGACATGGTACAGAATACTGTAAGCATCTTAAATATCTTGTGCAATACCTTATTGAGTCTAATCACTTACAAATTGGAGGTTTGAATGATCAAGGTAATAATTTTGTAGCCCCTCCTAACCAAAATTTACAAATCTTTACCAATCACATGTCGAAGCACACTATTTCATTTGTCAAAGCTAGTGAAACAAAGAATTATGTGATGAAGGTCGACATGGATGATGAAAACATACAAGATATCAATGAAGAATAACCGATTGAAACGATAGCATTTATCGAAGCTAGACATCATAGGGCTCAACTAAAACGCCTCTTGATATTAATTTCTCCTAAAATTACATACTCAAACATGCACTTGATGGTCCTCTTTACATAGCTGGGTGAATCAATGATAAGCCCACTAATGGGATATTGGTTGATCCCGTCTATGGAGAGAATGTGAACACTGAAGAATTCTTATATGTGCATGAACTATATCAAGAAACATATGACAAACAAAAAGAATGGATCAAGATGCATAATGGTTTTGCTTTTCCTACAATGGGATCGATAGATCACCCTTTAAAATTTGGACTGAAAACATTAACTATCTCATTCACCATCATTCCGCAATCAAACCAATTTCGTGTGAAGCTAGGCTATCGATGGCTTCACTCCATGAATTTCATCTCTTCCATTGTGCATAACTGTCTAAAGTTTCCATTTGGAAATGATATCTTTACTGTGAATCATAGTAGATTTAATCCTGCATTGACCCAAGGGAACTTTCCATTAGATTTCTTTTGGCTCGAACCTATGGAACCTATTAAACCTTGTGAGGAATTCTTTTTCAAATCATATCAAAAGTTCAAAGCAAAGAAAATGGTAAAATTATTGCTTTGAAGCATGCCTCAACATATAACTGAACCACCTATCCTTGATGAAGCAATCATTGAACCAAAATCCCTTCTGAACATTCAAGAACAACCTATAGCAATTCCTATCATTTCCTTTTTTCCTGTGATGTTTCCTTTTCTTGGTGGTTTCATTGGGTTTCGTTTCCTTCAAGAGTGCGATATTTCTAAGCATACGATATCCCTTCATGGCATGATAAAAAATGAGAGACATCCCATAAGTGGTGATTTGATATTCTTGACTTGTCCTCTCTTGGAGACATTAGGCACAATGTTCCCTAAGAAGAAAACTTTACATGAACAAAGAAAAATCCCCTTTAACAAAAATTTATATATATATGACATTAAAAAGCATTTAAAAAAGCATAGCATTGTGGTGCCTTATTGAACTTATCAAGAAGATAGCTTTGGTATGGTTATTATGATGAGAATCCAACACACTAGCATGAATTTCTCATTATACGGTGAGAATCCAACACATTGGCATGACTTTCTCAATAAACCACCTTGTTGGGATAACTCATCTAGTGGATAGATTGAGGTTCCACTACCCCAGAGTGAGTACGCACGATTGGAACAACTCACCTAGTGGACAGAATGAGGTTCCACTACCCCAGAGTGAGCAACGCATGTTACAGACAAACAACCCCATTTCACATCACATTGGAACGGTTGTGCTTGATCCTTTGTTTTTCTTTATTTTTCTCGGCCTTTAAAAAGGTATGGTTATGTATCTTTTTTATTGTTACATACTTAAGTGCCTTGAATGTCTACTTTGGTGTGAGTGTATCATGGGGGAAAACTCTCACTAAAGTGGGGGAAAAATGTAGTAGCAGAAAAAGTATCCCTTTTCCTTACTTAATTTAAAATTAATTGACATTGAGTTAACCGAATCGTGCCTTGATTTAATGTTGTAATGTGTTGCACACATTCAAATTAATCTAGGGCCCTTTTTAATAAAATGTACCTTAATTTGTACCTTCTTTATGGTGTTTTAAAGTGTTGTATTATACTTTCACACTTATATTATACTTTCACACTTATCTAGGCTTTCATTAATTAATTATGGTTAATTGAGCTTAATTGACCCATTTAATACAAATTTAAACCTTCTTAATGACACCTTCTGAAGGATCTATCTTGACACCCAATAATGATATGGCATAACATTAGATTTGGAAAAATCAAGATCCTAGAAAATGGAGCTAGGACCCATTCACCTTTAGTGGCGAATGGGTCCTCTCCATATAGAATCCCCCCTTTCTATGCACTTTTGAAATGGGTTTTTGATGTTCTTTCAACTCCCTGAGGCAAGGTCCTAGAAACTTGTGCTAGGACCCATTCACCTTCAGTGGTGAATGGGTCCTCCTCTCTTAGGACCCCTCTTTTTGAATTTAATTTTGGTGGGATTCTAATGCCTTTTAATCCTAGATCTGGTGTTGGCTTGAATTTTTTGAATTTTGGGGTTAATCTCTAGATTTAGTATGAATATGGGGTGAGTTCACATTGTTTCACCTAGTAAGTTCTAATTAATTAGATAAATTTCACACGAGCATTATAGAGTTCACAAGAGCATTTTCAAAGGCATTTAAAGGTAGATTATCAAGAGTTTATTGCAGCAATTCAATATCATTTCATCATGTCAAGGGCATAGTGCATTCGTACATGTTGTTGAGCTAAGATTGTGGATGTAGCATTGAAGATCTACATTGCAAGCATTGTTACACATATCATTCAAGATCAAGATCTATATTCTTCATATCCACTTCATGTTAGTTTGCAAATTTATACTCCAAGAAAACTTCCAAGGTATCAACATTTCATCATTTCATGTTCAAGCTTCAATTTCATTATTTCATCATTTGGTCTAACTACCTACAAGGGGTTTGACTTAGGCAAACCCTATTCACTAGAAATCAAAAAAAAATTCTCCTCTTGAATGTGTGTTTTCAGATTTGCAGGTTGAAGATCAACTGGAGAACAAGTTTGAAGCAAAATTGTCAAAATTGTCAAGTTGTGAAATTGTCATTCATAGTGCAAGAACACAGAATGAAGGCTACCTAATTTGTTACAAGTTTTCAGGAATTGAAAAAAAAGGATCTTAGAGTCCAGACATCAAGGAATAGAACCTAGATCTCAGTTTCAAAAACCCTAACAAGGACCCATTCACCACTAAAGGCGAATGAGTCATTTGCGCCCTAAAAATAGGCTTCTTACAGTAAGGTACACCATTTTAATCTCTCAAAAATCCCCTTGTAGTTGCTATAATATTTAGGGTTAGTTTCTAATTTTTATTAGCATCATATCACACACAAAATCACATGATTTAGGGTGGAGAATTAGTGGTCTATTATTCCCATTTCGGTGGAACCTTAATTTCAACCTAATCAGTAAGTCATGTCATAAGGGTGGTATGAATCCTATGTAGTTTTCCTCAAACCTTTGTTTCAAAAATGTGTGCTTGTTTTTTGCATTGACATGTATGTATGGTTTGGGTGTAGGGGCTCCTATGTGATAGTTTTTGAATTTTTATGTTATATTCAAGTTGTGTACATTTATACTATGAATATATTATAATATCAAAAAGAGTGGTTAAAATGGTTTGGTTGATTCATATATTTGTAACTATTTGGTGGACTTCTACGGTATTGGTCTTTCAACATATAATTTTTCTCTTTTTTTGATGGTTCCTAGATCCTAAACTAGGTTTATAATAAAAAAATCTATTGTCCATGATAGTGTTTGAAACTTATTTTAGATATAACTATGTAGGAAATTTTGACATCAACATTTCATATCACATTCCATAATCCATGATTAGCAAAGGATGAACATGAGTTAAATTAAAAATAGTGCTCCTTAAAAAGAATAGGAGGAGAACGAAAGAGGAAGGGAAAATGAGACAACACAAAAAAATAGGCTCAATATAATTCCAACCATTTGAAAAGAACTTAAAAATATCAAATTAGGTGAAAAAAATCCCCCCTTTTTTATGATTTTTTTTATAAGATCGCACACTCAATTTACGCATCAAATAAATCCATGATAATAAATAGTCAAAGAATTATCTTAAACACACATAAATCTATCATACACACAAATAAGTTGGGAATCTCATATAAAAATGTATTCTAAGATAATTGAATAGACAAAAATGCCTTACTAACATAATCAATACCATATTTATAGTTAGAATAAACTTCATAATCCATATGAAATCAACCGGATAATGACAAGTTGCATCTAAATAAATATTACAATTAAAATAATCATTTAAATTAATTAAATTGTATATTATAACTCATTAAATCACCTATCTAGCATATGTAATAAGTCTTGAATCATAATATAACATCTATGATGATCAACTACCTTTTTTCCTGCTCCTCTCTCCCACTCCTCCATTTTGAATTGACTGTGTGCATGGTCAACAGTGTGTCGGGGGTACCCCTCAGTCCCCCAACCCTATCCCCTTCTATCCAAATTCTCCCTACAACACATGTGGCACCATCGTTGGGGCCCTCTCATGTGTTTTATGCTTCAGGGGATCCCATGATTCCTGACCTGCCTACTATTGAGGTGTTGATGCTCCCTATTACCCCATTGTCTAAAGGTTGGAAGATGTGTTGACTCACAAGAATTTGTCTCCTCTAGGTTCTCTTCCTTGTCTGACTATGAAGATATCTATCTCAAATAATGAGTTGTACATTCCTGAATCTATTAGCAACAAAATAGTTTCTTCCATGGAGTTGGTGGTGGTTGGTAGGTTTCTCTCCTTCTAGCCCTCTATGGATATGGTTAGAAGGTGGGTGTCTATGTAATGGCACCTGAAGGGTAGTGTTGTTGTTTGTGCCATGGTTTGGGGTCTTTTCCTCTTCAAGTTTACGATCAAGGAGGATTTGATCTCAGTGCTCTCTTTGGGTCCATGGGTCTATGGGAAGCATGGGTTGTCTTTATACGGCTGGAAACCGGGTTTCAATCTTGATGTCGATCTCTGCAAGTCAGCTCCTATTTGGGTTAGTCTCCTTGGTCTTCCTTTGGAATACTGAGATGACTCTGTCTTTCAATTCATTGGGGACTCTCTGGGTTAGTTCATCAACTCAGACTCTATCACCAAAACCATGTCCAAGTTAGTTTTTACTTGCTTTTTTGTCATCATTGATGTCAATAAGACTTTACCCAACTCAATCAAGCTTTGCTCTATTTTTGGATCCTGGATTCAACTTGTTTTCTATGAAAATGTTATGATTTATTGTAAGAAATGTGCTAAACCGGGACACCTTATCCCAGATTACAAATCCTCAAATAGACATGACCCTTGTCCCAGTGCTCCCTCTGTGGAGATTCCTTCTGATGTCTTCCCCTTTAAATCAAATATTCTTAGGATTATTGAGTCTCTGACTAAGCCTGGGTTAGCTAAACTTGTGCTTCATAAGCTATTTGGGGATCTGGGTTCCTTTGGATCTACTCCGGGAATCAATGGTTCCTTTCCTAGTAGTGTCCAGGACTCTGGGGTCCCTTTGGAGAAGCCTATCTCTCCAATAAATTTGGGTTTTCAGGAAGGAGAAATCCAAGATGAAGTTGACAAGATTGTTTCACCCTGTCTAGGACAGGCTGAGAAGATTGTGGTACCTCAGGCAAAAATAGTGGAAGAAGAGTTTTGTTCAACTCCTAAGAAGAAGAGTAAACAAAAGAAAGTTAATGTGGGAGGTCTCTCCAAGCTTGGTAGACCTAACCAATGGTTGATCGAGAATAGAGAGACAACAAAATAAATAGCAATAGGTAAAGAGAGGAAATTGGAGGTGTCCTCAAAGAAAATTTCTAAATGGAAGTCCTATCTTGGAATGTAAGAGGGCTAAATAGCTCCCTTAAGCAGCTAGCCCTAAAGAATTATGTTCTAGAACATAAGGTCGACATATTACTCCTTTAAGAAAGTAAGATGAAGAAAACCAATTTTGAACCTATTGCCAAGTATATTTGGCCAAATGCCCTCTTTGCTTGTTGTGATGCCAATGGGGCTTTTGGTGGTTTGTCTGTTTTGTGGAATCCAACTCCAATTTTTGGTTCTGAACTATTCTAATGTAGGAATAGCATGGGTATTAAGTTCTCCAATGTTGGGGGTTCTTGTTTCTTGATAAATGTTTATGCTCCCAATATTAGGAATACAAGGAAATCTCTTTGGCAGGATATTTCTAATTGGATCTTGGCTAACAAGGATGGTCATTGGCTGGTGGTAGGGGATTTCAACTCCCCTCTTTACCCCTTGAAGAAGTGTGGGGGTCTGATTGATTATTCTAATAGTATGTATGATTTGGCTAACTTTTTGAACTGTACTAACCTAGTGGATATTGGCCTTCAGGTCAAATCGTTTACCTGGTCTAATAGATTCCTTGGGGCTAATCTAATCCAAGTTCACCTTGATAGACTCCTTTTCTCCCCTAATTGGACTGCTCTTCTTAAAACTATTTTTTTGGCTCTCCCAAGGACTGTTTCAGACCACAAACCTCTGTTGTTACTCCCAATCGACCACTTTGTTGTTGGTCCTTTCCCTTTCTGGTTCAAAATCATGTGGAATTCCCATCCGGATTTGAGAAATAAAGTATCGTCCTGGTGGAATATCCTTGTGCACGAATCCCCTATGTTCAGGCTCTCTCTCAAACTCAAACATGTCAAGAATATGGTCAAGGGGTGGAATAAGAGGGTTTTTGGTGATGTGTTCCATCAAACAAGGGTCTTGTCTGAAAAACTTGGTGAGACACAAAAAAGGATGGATGAGGGTGATACTATCATTCTGACGGGCCAACAAGAGAAGGAAGAGTGTTTGGACTGGGAGAAAATATTAAAGAAAGAAGAGGTTTTCTAGAAGCAAAAATCTAGAATACAATGGCTAGCTAAGGGGGATCAAAACAATTCTTTCTTCCATGTGTTGACTCTTAAACATAGGAAAAGGAACTAGAAAAAAATTTTGAAAAATGACGTGGGGGATGAAGTGTCTAATCCCATACATATTGGTTTATTAGCTACTAATCACTTCCAGTAGGCTTACTTGCTTCCTTTGGAGGCTCCTGTCGTTGGGTTGGTTGATCTTTTGTTGGAACCTCTTCCTACTCCTATTTCTCACGAAGATAATGTTTATATTTTAAAGGCGGTTTCTTCTAAGGAGGTTCAAACTATTGTGTTTAGTATGGGTGCCTATAAATCCTCGGGGCCCGATGGTTTCCCCCAGCTTTCTTTCAAATCTTTTGGGATATTGTGGGGGAGGACCTTACTCTTGTTGCTAAGGATTTCTTCAACTCTGATAAATTGCTTAAATAGTTGAATCACACCTTCATAGCTCTGGTCCCTAAAATTGAAGACCCTTTATCCATGATAGATTTTTGTCCTATTAGCCTTTGTAATACTATTTATAAGATGTTTTCTAAAGTTCTAGTGAACCGTTTGAAACCCCTCTTGGATAAAATGATTCCACCTAGTCAAAAAGGTTTTGTTCCTAGTTGCCACATTTTGGATGTTGCTTTATCCACCCATGAAAATCTTCACTCTATGGATGGGTGTAACAACTCTAGCATGGCACTTAATCTTGACATTTCCAACGCTTATGATAAATTCTTTTGGAACTTTCTTCTCAAATTCCTAGATAAGTTTGGATTTAATCAAAAAGTTATTAATATCATTATGGAATGTATTACCACGGTGAAGTATTCAGTGTTGGTCAATGGTGTGTCCCAAGGTTTCTTTGAAGCTGGGAGGGGCATCAGATAGGGAGAACCCTATCCTCTTATTTGTTCATTATGGTGGATGATGTGTTGAGCAGGAATGTGGTGTGTATGTTGTCAAAGGGCTCCATCAAGGGTGTCAAACCGACCTCCACTCTTGACCCCAACACTATTCAACAATTTGTGGATGATACTATGCTATTCGAGAAAGATTCAATGGTGGAAGCTAGGAAGTGGAAAAGTTAGCTCAATCTCTATGCGGCTTGTTCTAGTCAATGCATCAATTATAATAAAAGCATGATCTATTTCTTTCATTGCACTTCTAGTATGCAGGATTGTGTGACATCAGTGTTAGGTTGTGTGAGTGCTTCTCTTCCTTTAGTTTACCTTGGCCTTCCACTAACTATTAAGGAAGTTACTCCTAACTTCTGGAACACTATTCTTGAAAGGGTTCAGAGGAAGCTTGTTGGGTAGAAAGGTTCTCTCTTGAGTCATGCGGGTAAGTCACAGCTCCTCACTGCTGCTCTCCAAGGTATACATGTTTATTTTTTGTCTATGTTCAAAATTCCTAATAACATTGCTAAGAAGTTTGAGAAGATTCAAAGAGTTTTCCTATGGTCTTGAACCAAGGATAAAAGGAAGATGCCACTCGTTAGCTAGGAGAAGGTTTGTCTTCCCAAGTTTGGGGGAAGACTGGGCATCAAGAGAGTCCTCTCTTCCAACAAGGCTTTGCTAGAAAAAGTGGGTTGGGACCAGCTAAGGGATAAAAAGGATTGGTGCAGAATAATGAAAGCCAAATACTTGGGCAACTGCCCCCTAATCAGATGTATTGAGAATGATCACCCTCAGGGGTCTCTAGCTTCGAATAATATTTGCAAAATGAAGAAACTTTTGTTGTCTGGACTGAGGTGGAAGCTTGGAAAAGGTAGTAAAATATGCTTCTAGGAATATTCTTGGCTCTTAGAATCCCCCTTGGTTTGTTCTGAGTTCAAAAATCTGATGGAACCTGCAACTCGGCTCTTTGGTAGGAATGTGTGTGACCACATCCATGGACTGCAAGGTGTTAGGAGATGGAAAGATATTGTTTCATGTGGCCCTATTTCCCCTAATCTAAAATGTTTGGCTTCTTCCTTGCAAGTCTTACTCTCTCGATACAGAATTCCCCTTTCAGAAGTTGAAGATTACTTCTTTTGGGCTTTGGATAGTAAGGGTGATTTGACTGTCAGGATAGGTTATAGTTTGGTGTCGGACAAGGGCATTCAAAGTCATTTTTAGAAAAGGTTTGGAACCATCACTTGATACCAAAAATTTTCTTCTAGTGAATGACTTGTCACAAAAGGATCCTTACCCAAGATAATCTAAGGAAGAGGGGATTCCAAATCCCAAATAGGTGCTTGTTGTGTAAAAATAATGAAGAAACTTTGGATCACATGTTACTGCACTGTCTTTTTGCTACTAAAGTTTAGGACCTTACTTTTCAAAAGTTAGAGATACACTAGACCTTGAATAAATATTTGGTTTCCTTTTTGGAGGGATGGAATGGTCCCTTCCAGCAACCCCCTTCCTTTGGGAATTTGGAGGAAAATCCCCCCTATCATATGTTGGAGCATCTGAAAGGAAAGAAACAATAGGGTTTTCAAAGGCATTGAGATGAGTCTAAAGGAAGTGTTTGGCTAGGGGTCAAGACTTATTTTTGAAAGTCTCTCTATTCTCAAGTGGAAACCACCGGATTCTGCCCCAGCTGATTGGGAGATAAAGATGGCTAACTCCTAGAACATTGTGGTTGGTAATGATTCCTTTGATAATTCCAAATCCCTTGCTAGGAAAAATACCTTTTGGAAACCTCCAGATGTGGGGTGGTTTAAACTAAATTTTGATAGTTCAGCCAAGGGGAACCCTGGTCTAGCCAGTATTGGCGATGTCATAAGGGACTGCTAGGGAAATTTAGTGGTTGGGTATGCTTGAGGTATTGGTATTCACTCTTCTATGGTGGCAGAGGCTCAAGCACTACTCAAGGGTGTTGAGATTGTTGTCACTCTATGTATTAGGAATTCAAAAATTGAAGGGGATTTTAAGAGTGTGATTGACTCTATTAATCTTGGTTGTCTGCTTGGTTGGAATTTAAGGGATATTCTTATGGATATAAATATTTTAATTTCAAAATTGGAAAGATATCACCTGACTCATATCTATAGAGAAGGTAACCAGGTGGCGGACGGGTTCGCCAATTTTGGGTCCACCTAGAAGGTTTGCAAATGTTGGAAAAAGATAGAAGTGTTGTCGACGTCTATTCAAAGGTTAATCCTCGTGGAGCAAAGGGATTACTCTCATAATGATGATTAAATTTTATATCTCTCTCGGGTACACATGGCACTCCTTGACCGATCTTTGGATGGTGTCTAGGATGGGAAAGGAGACTGGGCTCAAGTGGTTGACCACATGGGTTTTTCTTCTCATTTTCATGTGTGGTAGGTCCTCTACCCTTTACGGGTTGCCTATCCAATGGTACTACATTTCCCATCATATCTCTTGGAGTTCGTGTAAAGGGATGTACTTTTCTAGCTTATTTAATAATTCCAACCTAAGGCATCTCTTGGTTCGCCTTAGATTTTATTTGATGTACTTCAAAATTTCAAATCTTCCCCCCACATTCAAATGGATTTGGAGATTGTGTAACCTCCTTATTTTGATTAACATTATGGATTTAATTCTAGATCCCATTATTATTCCTAATTGCTTTATTTTGGGGGTAATTGCTTTATTTTGGGGGTCCTTTGTGATGATTACAGGCCAGTGGTGATGTGGGCATCGAGTATGACTAGAAAATAATGTGAACTTCAATTTACATTTATTACGCCTTAGATTATATTTGATGTACTTCAAAATTTCAAATCTTCCCCCCAGATTCAAATGGATTTGGAGATTGTGTAACCTCCTTATTTTGATTAGCATTATGGATTTAATTCTGGATCCCATTATTATTCCTAATTGCTTTATTTTGGGGATCCTTTGTGATGATTACAGGCCATTGGTGATGTGGGCAACGAGTATGACTAGCAAAGCATGTGAACTTCAATTTGCATTTATTACGTCTTTTCTTCCCTATTGGCAAAGTAAATATTATTTAACGATAATCTCTTTGACAAGTTATCTATTTTTTGGCTATCTATTTATGGTGAAGGCTACTTTGTGTTGTGGGTGACGATGGGAGGAGATAGAGTTAGAACTGAGCCGGATAATTGTGAGGAGTTCCGTAGGGACCCTCTGGCTTGGCATATCTGTTCGAAAGGTGGTCTTCCGCTGCTTTTGGAAAATCTTGTGGGTCATGACAAGGTGTTGTTGACCCAGTTTAATGGTTCTTGGAAGGATAGGTGGGTCACCATGGGTGGCATACCTTTCGAAGTGGATGAAGAAGTGATTGGTAAGGATATCAGCATGTCTTGTGAGGGGAGGATATATAAAAAGATACCAAAACACAAGATTTGGAGGGTCTGAACACTTTCTTCAAGGGCATGGAGAAGCCTATGAAAAAGAAACTAGGTTTCGATCGTGAAGTGTTGCCTAAACCATGGGATATGGTTTGCCTTGCCATCATGAAGTATGTTACCCTTGAGGGTAGATTCAAGGTATTTTATTTCTACCACTTACCACTATTAAATCACTTAAGGCACAAGATGTTACTTAGCTGTCCTTTCTTTTTGCTTTCTTCTCTAGAAAGTTCCATCAAAGAGTCTCGCGAGATTACCGCTCTAAACCCTGATTCTTCACCTCCCTTACCACTTCACCAGGTCCTAATCTATATGCTCTACCAATTTCATTTAGATTTATTCCCTCCCAATCCCATTTCGACTATGCGCGTGGAAGAGTTGGAACCCCCAAAAGTTAACCCTAAAAATCCGTCCCCTGCTATTTCAGAGGGCTCGAAGAGAAATTCCCCCATCCCTAAAAATGATCCTGGTATTGAGGTTCCTCCCTCAAAGAAGAAGAAAAATGTGGTTGGTTTGGCCTAGTCGAGTGTTGTGGCTGGGCTTTGTGAGCTAAAACACAAGAAGGTCAGCAGACTGGCTACTAAGAAGGGGGAAAAAGAGTCTCTTCTCTCGGTGGTTAAGTTGCTCACCAAGAGCGATGCTAAAAGTGTTGAGGAAAAGGATTCCAAGGGAGGTACTATGATGGTAGCTAGCTTTGAGACAATCTTGGAATAGACGAGTGCGAGAAGATCTAATAAATTGGTAAAACACAAGAAAGAGGCCTCGGTGGATGAGATTTCCAATGATTCAGTGCAGACTGGCAACAAAATCGAAGGCATAAAAGTTACTGAGAAGGTAAAGGACCAAGGACCTATAGAAGACCCTAGTAATTTCTCTGATTTGAACAAAATGCTTAAGGAAGACTCTACCAATTCCTTAAATACTAGAGCTGGTGTTGAAGCGCGGATCCAGAGTAAGAAAGGTAAGGAGGATGAGCTTGGAGTGCTGCAGAAGCGGGTTACTAAACTGGAACGTAAATTCAATTGCCTAGCTCAGTTCTCTATCAAAATGATACACAAGTCGGTTGTCACTCTCTCAAATGTTGTCAAGGAGGAAATGGACAAGAACACCACAAATGAAGGCCCCAACTGGATTGGGGATGACATATTAAACCTTCTCATCCAGAAATGGGAAAGTGTGGACAATTAGTTGTTGGGTTTGTGTTGTGTTGTGTCTTTGTTGTTACTAGGTTGTGTCTATGTCTTTCTATTGTTGTCACTAAAAGTCTTTTTTGATGTTTTGATGGCTTAGTTCCTTTTTGGCCCTTTGGGCTTGCCGTGTAAAGTGTACAACACCCTGTAAACATTGCTTATATAATCAAAAACATCTATGATGATCATATAGAAACACAAAGAAATAAACTAGCCTAGTCCAATTGAGTGGCACCCTAGAACCAAAATGGTTGTCAAGTAATGAATCAATAGGTATAATGAGTGTGATCTTGGGATCAAAAATATATGGATCTTACACCTAATCACTTTCTAATACCAAGAAATAATTAACACAAAATGGTGTTATTATGATTTAAGTTTCTAAAATATCAATTAGACCCCTTCATCTTTACAAATTATTATCAATCAGGATCGACTCATCAATCTCAATCTCAATCCCAAAACTGATCTGAAAGAATGACAATTTTTTTTACTTTCCTCTATCAACACCAAAGCAAAACTAAAATTTTGAAATGAATCCAAAAGAAACCAAGTTAATCTAAGAATATTTTCTAACTTCTAATTAGATGAGATATAAATTTGAATAACATCAATGACTATTGAATCCCCTTTTATATTTGAGATATTACATTAAACAACGGCCTAAGAAGTATGAGCTTCAATAATATTATTAGCACCCTCGCCTAATTAAATGGATCTATCTATAATAAGAGAACTTGAGCAATCTCTAATTACCCTAAAAACTCCATCACAATTAACTATAAAAAAAATCCCACAAAACAAGAAACCCATTTTGTTGATTCTCACGAATGGACCTTCAATAAAAATTGCCTTACCCATTAGCATAGAAAATATAATATATAAATTATTATACATATAATCTCTCACATTCTATTATAGATTTTTAGTTTAGCGTTTATAAATTGATTAAATAATTTTATCCAATTCAAATCAATCATGCTTCTATAGTCAATATTTTTTTTATTTCTTAAAACTTATATTAAATAAATAACCTACAAGTTTTTTGAGTCATCTGAGTTAAATTAAGAAAACAAAATAAAATTATTAAACAGATTTATGGTTGATAATTTTTCGCATCATTATGTAATGATGATGGAATTGAAAACAAGAGCTGAGAGCAGTGAAGTTCCTGCCAAAATGTTCAAGAATAGTTTTGTTTTTGTTCAAGAATATTTTTGTTTTAATTTGTTGTGTTTGCAAAATTATAACAACAATGTTGATGATAGAATAACTTTATAATAATCTTGAAATTTGTCAATTTTTTGGTTTATGCTATAGTTGACACTATTGTAATATTTGTATTGAATGCTATGATTCTACATTTAATGTTAACTTTTTTCCCAATACATGTTGTAATATTTGTATTGAATGCTATGATTCTACATTTAATATTAGTTTTTTTCCCAATACATTTTATCACATTTAACTGAGAATACCAATATTGTTTGTTTGTTTTCAATGACAAAGGGAGATACTATTATTTACTTGGAACTGTCACCCAATATTTTCCTCTTTGGTATAGAATTTCAATGTAGCCATTCATACTAATTCTCATTATGCCACAATCACTGGATCTCCAATGAATATTTCCTAACAAGTGCAACGACAAATCCCTGTGGTTTATATATAATATTAATTGGCCATTATTTCAGTCAAGTACCTTAATTTTGATTTCTAGCCTAACAAATATAATTTTTGTAAAAGGGTTTTAACTTTTTATACATGTATGAAATGGCCAGAGCTTCAATCTCATTCCTTGGATAGTGTGGAAATATGAAAAAATGCACTCAAGAAGCAAATTCAAGATCAAACTGGATATGATTGGGATGGAGAAAAAGTATTATTGTAAGATCGAACCTTGGAGTAAATTAAAATAAAAATAAAGGAAAGGAATATTACAGTGTAAAAGGAAAATGACAAAGCAAGTCTTGTTGTTGCAATAGTTATTAGGGTGTTTTCATGCATAAATTTTATTATGGAATTATTTAGGAATTGAAAATAAGAAACAAATTACAAAACCAAATTCACATCAACGAAGGAAGAAACTGCAGTTTAATAGATTACTACTTGTTTTATTTTAATGATCAAATTCACATTTAAAATAATTAATTGATAAATAAACATTTTTATCTAACACCCAAATTATCCCAAATTAAAAAAAAAGAAAAAAGAAATCATTTTGTACACTATCAAAGCCAGAGGGAGCGAGAGAAGTAAAAAACTCACATAGTTTAACAGAAATAAATGATCCTTTAGAATGGATATTACCTTATACAACCTCCAGTTGTGGATGTATGAGGCCTTATGTGAGTGGAAATAATATCAACATGGCCGACCTAAACTTTGACATCTCCCTATAAGTGCATTTCCCTGTTCTTGAGCAAGGCCATTTAACCCAATTTTAGAGCGATACATTTGGAGGCCATTACACCCTACAGGCACGTGGGATTTTAAGTGTAACTGAAAGCATTGTAGGAGATAGTTAACTTTTACTAATATATACATTTTTTAATCACTACATTTAGAGTACTATATTTTTTTATTAGTACTCTTAATTATTTTTTAAAAGTTTCTTTTAAGAATTTTTAATTTCATTTTTCTTAAAATTATTGATTGAGAAGTGGTAGATAAATTGCTCCAAAAAGATTTCAATAAAATTGAAAAACAAAAACATTTTTCTAAAATGTTTTTGAGAATTATAATAATTAAAAATTAAAATTACAGAATTTACTTTGGAATAATTAAAATATAATAAATGAAAATAAAATTATGAATTTTTATTGGCTGAAATAAACTACATTAATCACTAGTTACAAATCTCACCTTGCTATAATTCCAATAGTAGGAACTAATAATATATCATAATATTAAAATTTATCATATAATATTATAAAATCATTATCTAATATATTAAATTATATATTAGATGTTGTATATGCTACATATTATATAAAATATATATTATAATACAATATTAAAATTAATATATAATATATTAAAAATAATTTCATAATATAATATACTAAAAATATATGAAATTATATATTAGATGTTATGTATTATAGAATATATATTTTAATTTGCTATTAAATTGTTTTAATATACTATATATTAATTTTTTTATTATATTTTAAGATATAACAAGTAAATAAATGTTTAAGATGAAAACAAGTAATTAATCTCTGGAATGAGGAAAAAAACTTTTGAAGATTCAAATATTCTTAGTTGTATAAATATTTCCAATAAATTTGTTGGATAATAATTTAACTTTGTGGTGGAAAAATATTTGTGGCCCATATCGCTTAAAATTTTAGACCAATAAAATTCATGATAAATAAGTTTCAAAAATATTAAAGTTTAAAAAATTGCATCTCTACTTTTAAAAAGATAAATATGAAAAAAAAAATGATTTGTAAACAAATTTACATAAAAAAAATTGCACATTTGATTCACGCCTCGCTTATAATTCCCTTAACATAAACTAAAAATTATAATATAATATTATAAAATTATTATCTAATATATTAAATTATATATGTTATATATGTTTCATATTATATTGAATATATATATTATAATATAATGTTAAATTAATATATTACATGATAATTTAATATATTAATATAATATATAATATATTAAAAATAATTTTATAATATAATACACTAATAATATATTAAATTATGTATTAGATGTTGTATATTAGATAGTATATATTTTAATCTGTGACTAGATTATTTTTCATATATATTATATAATAGTTTATTAATTATATTTTAAGATATAACAAATAAATAAATATTTAGAATGCATAAAAATAATTAATTGTCAAATGAAAAATACTTCCAATAAATCCATTGAATAATAGTTTAACTTTGTGGTGGGAAAATACTTTGTAGTGAAAAAGTGCCTTAAAAAATTAGCTCAATATTTATTTTTTATTATAGTCTTTGTGGCAGAAAAACCTTAAAAATCTGCGATAAAAAGTTTATGCTCCCTGAAAATCCGCCCTTATCGCTCAAAAGTTTTGAGCCAATTACATTTCAAAAAATTAATTTTTGATATTTGTTTTGTTAAATATTTTGCATATTTACTTTATAGTTATACAAATATTTGTCAAATAGAAAATTAAAATGAATTTTCATTTGTTTAAATCAAAATTATTAATAACTTGTTAAGGAAAAGGCTTGCCTATAATTCCTAGGTAGGAACTAAAAAATCATATTGACTAAGAAAACAAATCAATCACAAAGACTTTGAAAAATGAAAAAGATTACTGTACACATGAGATTTTGACTCAAGTTTATTAATATTTCTAGATTTTTTTGTGTGTAAAAATTCAACATCATTTTGAATCATTAATAAACAATTAATACACAATTAAATATAAAAAACACTAACTAACAATAATTATAATTGAATAAAAATTACAATATAAAATATTTTTACAAAATATCTGTATAAAGATGAGAAACAGCTGTATAATTGACCAGAAAACTGAGTTTATTCTACCAACTTGTCAATAAAATATTCCACTTAATATAGTGACGGAAAAACAACTGATTGGAGACAAATAATTTATATTTTTATAGTCAAACTTTCACATTAGCCAAATTGACTTTATTTTTTGATTTTTTTATCTTAAAAATTAAAATTTCCTATTTAACACTCCACGTGGAGAGTCATAAAGCGTAAAGAATTTAAAGCAATTTCCATGTTCTAGCGTTTGGAAAACGATTAGAATGCTGTAGTATATCAAAATTAGTATATTTGTGTTATTTTTTATATAGTATTATTATTTTAATAAAATATTTATAAGATATATTTTTGTATTTGGTTTTAATAGGTTTATAGTTTGATTTTTATTTTATTTTTATATCAATTTTTATATATTCATTGTATTTTTATTTTTATTTATTTTTTGTCTTAAAAATTATTTTAATTCTATGGTTCATTTTTTAATAGTTCAACATCGATCTAGTAAATTAAAGTGTATTTATTTTTAAATGTAAATCCCAAGTCTTTTTTTCCTTTCTATAAACACTTATGAGTTGATATAACCACATATTTGTGCAACATATTACTATGTCATTGTATTTAAATATATTTAATGTGTAATTAATTTATGTGCAAGGAAAAGACTAAATCATTAGAGCACACTTCATTTTTTAAGGACAATAAAGAATTAGATCCATATCATCATCATATAGGTCATTTGCATGTATGTGTAACATATTGTCTTCGATATTGCTTGTTGTCATTAATCCAACTCATCAAGGATTTGACCTAGGAGAACCCTTCGCCTATCAAGTTGACAAACATCTAAATAGTGTCCATACGCACCACCTTGAAAATTTTAATTAGTAAGAATACGAAAGCCACAAAATCTTCAAGTGCATATTCTACTAGTTCAATCCTATGCATCACAATTCAGTTTTGTATAATAGTAAAGATCAACCTTGTGGTGCTTGAGATCAACCTTCACCATTTTTTTACCAATTTATTTTCTAATATAATCATCAAACCAACTTCATTATTTTTGGAGGTGGTGAATAAATTTATAACATCATCAACATCATTCTTCCATCATTGCTTTCAATAATTAAGTACTCATATCCATTATATTTAAATTTCATACATATTCATTGTAATTATCTCTCAAATAATTAATCTAGGTTGATATATTCCTAATTGATTCCATTGTGTAAATATACTAGATTTTTTATGTAGTTGAATTTTATTTCCTTACACGTGTTGATGAACTCAACTTATCCTACACCCCTAGGGTATTGCCTCCTAAAGTTTGGTTTTTCATATATGATTTTTTTAGTATTTTATCTTATTTCCATATCTAATGAGACTTATTTCCTCATCCTATTTATGCTCCATAGCTTTATTTTTTTCTAGGGTTTAAGGTTCATATTGTGGCCTTGGGTTTTCCCACCCTACCCAACCTTATTGCACCTATAGGGTTTAATTTTTTTATCTAGTTATTGACTAGTTTTTTAATTAATATTAGTTAAGCTACCTCACTCATATATTATTTATCCATCTTTATTAAAATGTGGGAGTTTTATTCTATGGTCTTCTTTTGATTTCCACCCACCCACCTTTTGATAATGCTTCATTACTACATATTCCAACATGGACTCTCCTAGCCCATTCTTCTTGACCTTTATTAATGACTCACTTATAGATTTAATATATTTATATGCCACTTGATCCCATTATCCTTGATTTACTCATGATATTTTATCATAAGGATTGGATTACAATATCTTTTGAGGCATTGTTTCACCATGTCTACACTTCATCATTTAAAAACCTAGTCATTGATTTTTTAATCTTGTAGATACTCCAACTTCACTCATCCATGAGCCTCATTATGTTTGTATGTCTTCTATAGATAGTGATAGTAATGTAGTTGAGCATAATGATACTTTACTTTTGAGTAGCTTTTCATCACATGAATTGATTCTTGATGCATCTTTTATAATGGATACTCATGATGAGCCCTTTAGTAATCCATTTGTGGTTGATATTTTATATGATCAATCTAGATATCCATTAGTTGCATAAGACATTGTTATGAATTGTGACACTATTCCTTCTACATGTGATTTTTTTATTAATATGACCTATACATCTTTATGTCCTCCCTTTCACACGACCTAATCATAATGCTACTACTATTCACGCTTTAATTTCAACACAATTATTGCACATGATTGAACACACAATAATATGCTTAAGGGATATGATATGTTAGATCAACTTAAGAATGTTCCCACCAAGATATCTCTTTAAGATCTAATGCTTTCATTGAAACCTATAGAGACATTTTAAAACAAGTTTTAACTAAGATAATTGTTTTATTTGTTGTTTTTTATAATATAAGCAGCATTTTCAAGGCATTGTACCCTTTACACAATGAGCCTCAAGGGCCAAAAAAGATCAAGACCAAGGATACGACAAAAAAAACAAAACAATACCAGACACAGTGGACTAATGACCGACCAAAACACCCAACAGACGAAGCAACATCATACTAGCTAGCATTCTCCCAATTATGGGAGAGGAGGTTGACAATATCCTCCCCAGCCCAGTGGGGACCTTCCTCAACAGCCTTCTTATCCACTTCATCCTTAAGCACAGTAGAGAGGGTTCCAGTCGCATAGTGGATCAACTCGACAGTGAGCCTAGACAGACTTTTGAGTTTCTTCTCAAGATTTTCCACCCATTCCAGAAGCCTGTGTTGATCCTCCCCTTTCTCCATGGTCTTCGCAACGTCAACATGTTCCACCCCCTAAGGGTCAAAGGACTAGGAAGTCAAATTATCTTTCAACATTTTGTTGAGGTTTGAGAAGTGACTAGGCCGCTCAACAAACTCCTCCTCCTCTTCCTCGGTATCATCCTCCTTCATATCCCCTTTGTTGTCAAACCATTCCTCATCAGAAGAAATTTCACTAATCTGCACTTTCTTGTTGTTTTTAGCCAACCTACCAAATCTCTTTATGCTAGTATTTTTTACCCCAGTCTACCAAATCTCCTTATGCTAGTATTTTTTACCCCAGTCTCCACAGTAGTAGCAACCATAGTATCCCCCTTGGAGTCTTTTTCCAACCTATTCTTACCAATGTTGTCAGTGGTCGATTGCTCCACCAAATCCTTCCCCTCATCCTTCACGTTCCTCTTAGCTCTAGGTTTGTTGTCAATATTGGTCGGGGCAAACTTAAGCTCATAGAGACCAGTCGCAGCATGAGATTGGGCTAACCCCACAATCCCCTTTCTCCTTTTGGCAGTCGGTTAAGATTTAGGGGTTTCAGCAATCGCTAGAGGAGTTTTTCTTTTGGGACCTTTGGACTCGATCGAGGAAATAATGGTCTGAGTCGGGCATTCAATTTCCTCAATACGAATAGTGGAGATGGGTTTGGGTGGGTAGAGGGCGAGGTGAAAATGATATAGCCTCAAAATGAGGCCTTGATGGAGCGACAAGGGAATGGGTTCCTCAGGGTTATTGGCAGTAGATTCAAGGCACTTCTTAACTAAGCTTTCCAAATCTGTAAGTAATAAGAACAGGAAACTCAACAGAATTTTATGATGAAGGTGGTTTAAGAGAGGAAAATGATAAAAATAAAAAAATTATATCTACCCTCTAATGTGACATACTTCATGAGGGCGAGACAAACCTAGTCCCATGGCTATGGGAGAGCTTATCTTTCAAATCCAAATTGAGAATGCAAAAGTTTTTCATTACCCACAAAGAAGGTGTTATGGCTTTCATTATCTTTAGCCTTTGTGTGCTTAGGATAATTCTTCCTGGTACACGACAACCTCGTGGCCTAGGTAATCACCTCATCGTTCACCTCAAAGGAGATACCACCCATAGAAACTCTTTAGTCTTTCTAGGAACTCGCAAATTGCGTAGACAACTTCGTGTCGTGGCCAACCAAGCATTCCATCAAGGGCACTAGACCACCTTCAACATAGATGTGCCAACTAGAGGGTCTTTGTGAAATTCCCCACAATTATCGAGCTCCCATTGAGGTTGTTTCTATTCTGAAACTTATTCATCAAGGTAAATTTAAGATTTCTTTAGTGCCTCATGAATTAGTTCCCCCAAAGATCATTCAAGAATGAAAACCATTCTATTTTTTGTTACTCCCATTGAGGTTGTTGCTATTCTAAAACTTATTCATCAAGGTAAATTTAAGATTTCTTTAGTGCCCCGTGAATTAGTTCCCCCAAACATCATTCAAGAATGCAAACCATTATACATTATAGTTAAACATGGAGATACCTAGATCAAAAATAATTACTCACTAATGGATTTGGACTAAATATTTGAAATGAGGATTTCCTAGATACCATTAAGTCAATTATAGAAATTTTTAAAACCTAAGTAATGATAAAAAGAATTGATAATGTGCTTTGAAAATCTCTTTGCTGCGACACTTTACTAATCACCTTAGTACCCATCACACATGATACATCCCATGTGTGTTTTAGTGTATAATATTATCTCAGGTCATCCTTGGATACATGTTGTGAGTGTCATCCTTTTTTAACTTCATAAGAACTCTAAGTTTATTTATAATAATAGAAGATGCATTGTTGCAACTAACTACAATCCCTACCAATTTTATAAATTAATGGACAAAAAATTGTCTTGGTATCTCCTAATTGATTGAATACACTTATAGTATCACCAGAACCTCCACTACTTTCTTCCACACCTCATACTAAATTTGAGGATGATTGTTCATATGTTGACTTTATATCATCATTGACAAGGAAGACAATATGGATGATAAAGAGTACAATATCCCTCCTTATTATCTAGATCCTACAATATATAGTTGAACACCTTTATCTCTTCATGAATATATTATCCCAATTGAAAGTGTTCTTACTCATGGATTCAAGACTAGTGATCACTATAATTTTAGTTTATCTCCATCCTAATTAGCTAGCCAATATTATAAAGGATTTTCATCATACAAAAAAAAGGATATACTGGGAAAGGTTTATGTTCAATATATTATGGATCATTAGAACCCATTAGACCATCACAAAAATAAGGATACTAATGGTATAGGTTATTCTCCTACCGAAGATATGAATACAAAAGGACCATAAAGAATAATATTCTAATCATCTTAAGTAGTTAATTGTTAGAATTTTCTATGAACAATAAATATACCCAAGTTTAAAATACCTATTATCTAATCAAATATGTAGATGAAAAAATAAAGTTATTCTATAATATTTTGAGACAATTAACAAAAATTACAATAAAAATATATACAGGACTCTTTGATACATGAATGAAGGAGATCAAAAATCTAAGAGGTACGAGTTAACTTTAAATCACTCTAAATCAAGAGATGAGTTAACTTAGTATGACTAAGGAAAAGGTGGCCTTGATTGAATAGAGGTGACATGTAATTACCATAAATCAATAGTTGATGATGAAATTGTTGAATTTGTGTACCTCAAGTCAAGGTATACACATGTTATTATTAGCTATATAGGAAAGAATAATTAAATCTCTTCATTATACAAACTAAAATTATTAAATATGTGCAATATTACACTTAGGATATAATATATCCAATGTGAGTAAATATTGCACCATTAATCACAATATAAACCTATAATTGGAATATATTGAGTTACTATACATATATTTTCTAAATACAACCATCCCATCAATAGGAGATTGTTAATTTTTGGGGATTTTATGAGAATTTAGCTAAGTTTCAAAATAATAGAGGATTCCCATATGTTCTTGAGAGTTCTTCTTATTTTAGGGAAACATCTCCTTAACCAAGAAATAATTCTAATTTATATGATGATTTACCTACTAAACCATTCATTGGGGATAAAAATAAACTAGTTGTTTGATGTATCTTTGATGTTGAAATGGATAAGTTAGATAATAATAATAAAATGTTTAAAATTGGAGAACATTTAAATGATTCAATATGTCAAAATAGTTCCAAGATTATGGTGCTTTAATTGAATGGACTTGTTAATAAATTTCAAATACATATCTAAAAAAAGTCTTGTGCATAACAATGTTCTTCACCTTGATGCTAAACTTGTGAAACACAAGATTTAAAAAATGCATCGAAAAATAACACTAATGGTGAAAGAGTAAATTGAGAAGATGTGGAAATGTGGTGTCATTAAACCTATAAATTATTCCCCATGAATTTCAAATATCATAGATGAAGGTAAACCTAATAGGCATGTTCATATATGCACTAATTTGATGAATAGAGAAAAAAACTCTTTTTATTTCTCACCCAAATTTGTAAAATTATAGATTTATAAAATACTCCACAATCAATTAACCTTAAATCAATAATTTCATTTCTTCATTTAAGTCAATTCACAATTACACAATATTAATTTTGTGCCTCATCTTACATTCAAATTTGAAAGCAAAACAAATAACTTTATTCATTCAGGTTTCATGAACATACATTTATAATTCCTTAGGCAACTCCATTGACCCTTTGCTCCATTTAACTCTTCATCTCACCCTTCCTCACTCGCACACCCTCTCTTGTGTTTCAGATCTTCTCACTATCTCACTAACTTTCTATGCTTTCCATAATAACACATCTTGCAATATGTTGTGGTCTGCATTAAATTACTCCTCATTTATTTATGCATATATTGTCTAATATTAAACATTTGTTGGGCTGCCTCTTATTATGCTTGGTTTTACCCAATTGTGGGCTCCACCCCTCTTCACAAATTCAATTCACACCTATTCATCTTGATTTTCTTGTTAAATCTACATCTGTTACTGTATTTATTTATTCTCCTCATACAAGAATTGAGCTTTCCCCCATCCCAAATTGTGCTTCATTCTAATCCCACTAGCTCACTCTTCTGATTATGGATGATGCATCCTTCCCTGTTTGTTGCCTGATTCCTCTTATTTCATTTAATTAAATGAGACTTTTCCTAGCATGCATATCTCAATTTCTTTTGGTACTTCTTGGCTGGTGTTTCTTGTGTCGCTCTAGAGGAAGGGGTCCCATTGATCATTTTGAAAAAGGAATTCCTAACTATCAAGACTTTGAGCAACTCAAAAGAGGATAGACTTAACTTGACCTTCTTGAATTCTTTGGCTAAATATTCTCCAATTTGTTCAATTTCAGCCTCCCAAGCGACATTTTGGGAGGATCCAGTAGGCTGGTTGTGGTTTTCACCCTGTTGCCTATTCCTATTAAAGTTTTAGGTACGTACGTGGGGATAGCCTAGGTTGTTACTGGCATTTGGGTTAGGAGGGCTTCTAAAGTTATTAGGTGGAGTAGAGGTAGTGAAAGGGCCACCCACTTGATTGCCTGCTTGTCTATTCCTTAAATCGTATGGGGTAGTCCTTTGGTGAAACATTTGGACTTCATCTTCTCTTAGCTCTTCCTCATCTATTGGATCATTATCTATTGAATTGAAGAGATGAGACAAAGTAATTTTAACACTTACCTCTTTTTCTTCTCCATTATTTGGGGAGGCAACCTCATTCTCAGGTTCGTTACTTTCGCTTCGTGGAAATGGGACCTGGTTGGCCACGAGCATGGAAGAATCGTATGGCTTGGATGAAACTATGTCTTTACAGCTCGCACTATCAACGACGTTCTGGAACTCCACTTGAAAGATCTTTGCTGGTGTTTGAAACTTGGGGCAATCTAATTCAGAATGCCGACTAGTCTTGTGAATCCTACACCATCTGAATAAGGCTGCCTCAGCCAAATATACTCTGTTGGTTGTTTTCTCCATATTAGTCAGTTGATCAAGAGGAGTAGGAACACCTCCATTGTTTGGTCTCATATTCCACATCATATTCTATCTTTGTGAGGGTCTCCTTTCAAAATTTTGGTTAGAGTTTTATCCTCACTCGTAATTCTGCCCAGATGAAGTACCTATCTCATGGTTGTCTTTGTTGTCTCGATTGAGGTTAGCCTGGATGTTGCGTTGGGAGGCCTACAACTGATTATTTTGGTTCCTGAGGTGAGTAATCTCTATGGACATTTTACTGATCATCTTTATCAATTCCTCTAACCAATCTTTCTTGGCACTACCTGGTTGTGATGTTTGGTTTTGGAAAAAGACAGACTGCGTTACCAATTGGTTATGCTAAGTGGGCAGGAATTCGGGCCCTTGTAAATATTTCAGTACTTGTGGCAGTTGTGCATAGGTCAGCTATTGCTAAGACTGCAAGTAATGAGGGACTGGAGGTGCCTAGTTCATGGGCTGCCCTGGATGAGGCACTTGGTTCATGAGGGTCCCCTGATGTTGTAGAGCTTGAGTAAGTCCCTGAATCTGTATAGGATGAGCGACCTGCCCTAAGGAGGTTAGCAGACCAAAGATGTTTTGTCCCAATTTGGTGTTGGCTATGAATGCTTCAGCATAAGCATCAACTAATCTATTAGGATATGGTCGCATCCTCTTCACCAATGCAATTGTGAGGTTGTCCAATGTTGCATAACAAATTGGCAAGGCAACAACATCATTGAGCATGTACGGAGCTTGTAACCTTGTGTATGCTCGATGGAACCGATCATTGAAGGAGTTGATTGCCTCGTTATCTTCCCTATGGACAGACATAAATTTTTGGTACAACTCTGAAGGCATGATTGGGATCTTGTACTTCTGCAAGAAGGAAATCATTAACATGTCCCAGGTTGTGATGGATCTTGTCGGCAAGTTGATATACCAGTAGAAGGCCTCTTCTCCCAAGGAATAAGGGAAAAGCATACATGCTACATCTCCGTGATCGATTTGCATATCCTTTAATTTTGCTTGGAAGATCTTTATGTGTTCCTCAATTTTCCTCTATAGATCCCAAGGATTGAACATCATGCAAAAGCTCTCCGGGTTCTTAGGCATATCATGGTAATCATTGAAGGACAGTGGCGCCAGATTTTTTCCCAACCAAGCCATGAAGGGGGGAGGGGGTGGCACTTGTTGTTGGACTGTAACTTGGGGCTGCACAGGGGCAATGGCAGTTGGGACTGCACCTTCGACTTAAAAGGTAGGGGCCGAGATAACACCTGGGCTGTCCGAAGCGAGGGGTTGAAAGGAAGTTTGGGATGGCTAGAAGGAAGAGGGGGAGGTAGAAGAGGAAGGATGAGAATTTGGTAGATGGAAGGAGGATGCATCTACTAATCTAGTAGGACATGGTCGCATCCTCTTCACCAATGCAGTTGTGAGGTTGTCCAATGTTGTAGAATAAACTGGCAAGGCAACAACATCATTGAGCACGTATGGAGCTTGTAACCTTGTGTATGCTCAGTGGAACTGATCATTGAAGGAGTTGATTGGCTCGTTAACTCCCCTATGGACAGACATAAATTTTTGGTACAACTCTGAAGGCCTGATTGGGATCTTGTACTTCTTCAAGAAGGAATTCATTAACATGTCCCAAGTTGTGATGGATCCCGTCGGCAAGTTGATATACTAGTAGAAGGCCTCTTCTCCCAAGGAATAAGGGAAAATATTGCATGCTATATCTTCGTGATCGATCTGCATATCTTTTAATGTTGCTTGTAAGACCTTTATGTGTTCCTCAATTGCCCTTTGTGGATCCCAACGATTGAATTTCGTGCAAAAGCTCTCTGGTTTCTTAGGCATATCATGGTAATCATTGAAGGACAGTGGGGACGAATTTTTTCCCAGCCAAGCTATGAAGGGGGGCGGGGTGGCACTTGTTGTTGGACTATAACTTGAGGCTGCACAAGGGCAACAACAGTTGGGACTACACCTTTCACTTGGAAGGTAGGGGCCTAGACAACACCCAGGCTGTTGGAAGCGAGGGGTTGAAAGGAAGTTTTGGATGGCTGCAAGGAAGAGGGGGAGGTAGAAGAGGAAGGGTGAGCATGTGGTGGATGGAAGGAGGATGGGTCTGAGTCTGATCTTCGAGTCCTTCTTGCCCTTGTAGGGGGTTGTAATTCCTGAAATTCCCCTTTGTTGGGTGTAGATCTTAGAACTCTATGGAATCTCTCAAGGTAAAATCATCCAATTCGATCCAGCTTAACTTCAAAGATGTCATCCCTCTAGCGCCAATTATGTTCATGGGTGTTTTTTCACTTCTCAACACAGGCAATGCATAGGTGCATCGCCTCTCTTGAAAGGAAATCTCTAGCAACAAGTTGTTGAAAATCACCCCAAGGTCTCTCGGGTGTCAGGTCATGACTTGCTTGGAATGTCTGAGTTGTTTTAATGTGACCTTAGTGGTAATCATAGGGCAGACTTACGTAAGTTAAGCTGGAGAATAATTGGTTCTTTTGATAGAGTTCTTAAGATGGGAAGTTAATGAATAATTGTTGTAGGTTCAAACAACAGACTAAAACTCCTATTTCAACTTAAGATTTGGATTTACAATGTGCAATGAACCTTGTTATAAATCACTATTTTTTAATTTATTTTTTAAAGGAAAAGGGGAAGGGAAAAGAGGAAGTTCCTAGACCTGAAACTAGTAATGAATAGTGATAATGGAGGACCCTACAATGGACAACCTTCCCAAAAAAAAGCTCCACTTAACCAAATCAAATTACAGTCTCATGAAACTTGTGCAATCTTCTAAGGTTTGTAGATTTTCAACCTTTCATTCACCATAAAATATGAACAAGAGATATAACTTAAGTGCAGCATTCATTTAATGTTCATACTAGCTTTACACTATTTTTCATCAGCAATAAACAACAAAAAGCATGAACAAGGAAGGGCATCAACACACCAGAATTCTTTAAAATCAATGAACAACATTAACTAATCTACTAAAGAAAACTAAAACACATAGAACAACAAAGTTAATCTATTCAAATTCACTAACTATGAGAAGAAGAATCATGAAACATGCAAAGGAACTCAAGAATCCACCAAAATTCAATGAATTTCTATTAAAATTCCAGTAGCATGTCTTTACAACAAATCAACTCTCTTTTGAAAATGAGAGGAGACCCCCTATTTATATTGTCCAAAAAGCAAAATGAATGGCCTAAATTTAATCTCATTGTGTGGCCAAGATTCACTACAAATTAGGGTTTCACCTACCCCCAAATATATGACAATATAAAATTACATTCTTGTCCTTTAGTCTATTTAGTCTTCTTGTGGGCAACACTGTAGCTCTTTTGACTTCTAGCTGATTTCCTTTGTTGTAGCTACACTGTTAGGAATTCATCATCAATCACGAGATTTCCCTCATGCTTCTTTATAGTGGCATACCTACGAACTTCCCAATCAATTTTTGAAGTTTATTCCACTCCATTATGTCAGATTGGAGCACTTGGAAGCTCCATTTCTTAGACCTGTCGATGAGCACATCCTAGTCCTTGTCACATTTGGTTGTATCTTTTACCACCTACTCTAATTGGGTGAAGGCACGAGCGGAAAACTCCATGAAATTTTGAGTGAGGATATTAGTAGCCCCCTCATTCATCTTCTTGAGGAAATACGGCCTTATCTTTTCCGGATCTATCTCAATAAAGGGCATGTTGAAATCTGTCATTAATTTGAGGTACTCCATGCATGCCATTCTAATCTCCTTGACCCGATTGAGATCAAGTTCTACTTCATGGACCACCCGTTCTAGGACCTCTTTCTTGTATTCTAAGCTCATTTTCTACGTCTCAACGAGCCACTTATCATTCTTCACCAATGCAAGCTCCTTTTCCCATGATTTCTGGGGCATCTTGAGAATAGCCTCGATCTTAGGGTACATGATCTGGTACAGCTCCGGGAAATCTGTGCAGAACTTCCTCATGCCCTCCATCTATTTCTAGATTTCTAGGAACCTATTTTTTGTTCTAATGGATTGATTGATGCCCATATGTCCATTATATATGACACATTGGAATCAATCTTTAGTAGCCTTTATCCAATTCTTTCTCTTTTCTAGCTTACTGATGTGTTCTTCAGACAACAGCAATGGGGTATCCAACGACGTGGTGGGGAGTTCCTCAGTTGATGACCACTATTGAATATAAGCTATCATATCTACCACCTATTCTTTTAATTCCTATTTACAGTTCTTATCCTTATGCATTTGGTGCACAATGGTGGCAACAGATCCCTGAATATGGTTAATTTTTTGCACTCTTGAATTTGTCCCCAAATCAATGGTAGAAACATTATAACTGACCCCTTCCCCTCCTATCACTGGGGTGGCTATTTGCATTGTCCTAGATCTAGATGCATCCATCATCAAGTGGGATCTGACCCTTGACTTCTTTTCTTTCTTTTTTATTATTTGTGCCTTGGCCAGAATGGCTTCCAGCCTTTCCTTGGGATCCATCGGGGTTGGGGTTTTCTTCTCCAATAGCATCTTGAGCCATTCAGGCACATGAGATTCCCTTTTTTGTGATTTCTGATCACCTTCTTCCTTGTGGGTGTGTTGGATTTGCATTACTTTTTCACCCAGAGTCTCCTGCGCTAGATTTTCTTCTTCTTCATCATCTAAATCCCGAATGAATATTGTTTCTTTTCCTGGGGACTCGATGGTTGTGTGCTCTTTGGGGCTGTCCTTTCGCTTAGAGGTTCTTTCTTCTTCCTTTTCTTGTTCATTCCCATGATCTTCATGATGTTCCACTTTCGCGCTTTTTCTTGTTTCAGCCTCTTCTTCGAGCTTGTCTTCTTCTTTCTTTTCTCTTTCTTATTCTTCTTATTCCTTTAGAGGATGTCTCTCTTTATGATGTTCAGGGCTCTGATCTTGTTCCCTTATTGGCGGCTCAATTTTTTCCTCCATTTTATCATCAGTATTATTCTCTACGTTAGAGGGTTGCTTCTCTACTTCTTCTCCTGCGTCCTTGAGTTGTTGGGCCAACTCTTCCTCGAGCTCTGGGTCAAAAGTTTCCACAATATATTTTGTGCTTGGATCATCGATGTCTTCTTGAGATGATTGTGTTTCTTCCTCCTCTTCTTCACACACCACTTTATCAATTATGAGGTGGTGATATTCTGGATGTTCGTGATAGTCATCTACCTCTTCTTCCATTTCTTTCACAGCTTCCCTCTCTTGCCTTTCCAACTCTTCTAATATTTTCATTGTCGCCTCCATCACGGGTGGTTCAGTTGGAGGAGGGACAGGAAGGTTAGCAACAACCTCTGCTAAGGCAACTTGTACTGTTGGGTTCATTAACATTCTAGATAGGTTCGTTAGGATATTTTGCATGTGTCAAGCGAAAGCTTCTGGGAGTGAGAGAGTAGGCATTGGCATCGTTGCAGTAGCTAGTGGGAAGCCTGATGATGGAGACATGGACGAGGAATAGAGTGGGGAAGTGGTAGCAAAGGAAGATTCTATTACTAATACCTGTGCAACAGGCGGGGTAGAAGGAAGGTGGACTGAAATATCCACTGTGTGCGGAGAGGCGGCAACCATCCCCTAAGAAGCAGGCATCGCTAGTATCAATTGTGGCTGGGGAAAAAAGTGTAGTAGTAGATGGAGACTTTGGCTATTTAGCCTCTTGTTCCTCTCCTTCATGGAGCAAGTCCTTTTTGATGGTGGGCATCTCCGCAAAACCGCTTGATTTCTTTGGTTTCTTGGAAGGTTCATCTTCCGAGGCTTTCCTTGAATATACCCTGGACTTAGGCTAGAATTCAACCATTTCTTTCTTTTTCTCGGACCGTGTGGTGGGAGGAGATGTCAGAGTCTCCCAAGTTGGGGTAGCAGTGGCAGAGGCACTATCGATCTCACTTCCTGGCTTGTCTTCAAGCTCACCGTATGTCAGGCCAAATCCCTACAGCTTCAATTATGTTATTTTCCTATCAATCCATTCTCTGGTTCTTACCTTAATGGGCTTCATTAGAATGTTGAGTTCATTAACCTCGTCTTCATTCCAGTCTATTAATGGTAGCGACTGGTTGGCAACAACATCATATCTTGGATCTACTACCATGTTTTCTTCTTGAACGAATTGATCCCACACTCGAAACAAGTTCACTATTTTGACAAAGTATGTCATCATGCGCATGTAGTGCCGCATACGCACCTCCTTGTCATCTCTATAGTTGGCCCAAAATTCTTCAACATTATGTAGGTGGGCATATTGAACCCTGACCATCTTCTTGAGCTTGTCTTATGGATCCATCTGCGACCGGGTACTGTGGAGCTCCAGGTTATATTCCACAAGTTCTTTATCAAAGTACTCTATACACTGGGATGTGTGGAGTTCATACATTCCTTGGCCGAAGGAGAGGGGATAAGGAATCCCCACCCTATGCTTGTAACTTAGGAGGGCGAGTGCTCACTATAGCTATCGAGAGAGTTCAAGTAGTATCAACCTGTCATTTGGGTACTGGGGTAGCTTATATGGTTTCTCTGAGAAACCCTCGACTCAAATGTAGGTAAACTTCAGAAGTTGTATGAACAAAAAGTTGAACCAGCGGATAAAAGCGTTAGCACTATACAAGACCCTTCTTTCAAAGTCACCTCCAAGCATTCTGATAATATGGCCTATGAAGGCGTCATTGACTCTGCAGTAGTCCTTCTTGAAATTCCTATATTGGAGTTGAGGGTACTTGTCATATACCTTTAGCTCCCTTCTTGGTGTTGGATTTGGTGATACGAACAATCCCCTGTATTGGGCACGGACGACAAGAAAATAGACCAGGTACGATGTCATGTGTAACTGTGAGGTTCTCTTTACTGCCACAAATTGCTCGTGCAAGTAATTCCTAATCATTCCAGCCCAGTAAAATTTGGTTTACCCTCATATTATTTCTTCTACAAAGTATAACACCACTCCTAAAAGAAGGTTGCAGTTGGAAGGCCCATATCTCTGCTCAATAGGGTTATCAAGTCATGGTAATCCTCATAGAAATCACTTCAGAAGAGTTGTTGGGGCACTTTATTTGTGCTACCCCTCTTCTCCTTCATCCAATACTGATTGATAAGCTTCTTGCACTTGAGGGGATCAGTGTCCCACATCTGCTTACCATATTATTTAGATGTTTCTTCCATCTCATTGAAGGTAAGGATGTGGAAGGTCTTCCCTATTGACTTGGAAAATAGATCAACTAATATATTCCCATCCCTGTCTACTATTATTTTTGTGTCTTCCTGATATGCCTCCCTGCAGGCCATTACAAGCTCAAGAGCTATGAGGGAAGGTGGGAATCCAACAGCCTTGGCCAATCCACTGCTTCTAATCCTTCTAGAATTTTTTGTCATGGGGTTGATACAAACCCTTTGCTTGAATTCATTGATATCAATATGTCCCATATTAGTATCTGATATCTCCTTCCAATTTGTGGTAACCTTAGAATTGAGGGGTTCCCCTTGGAACTTGTACCTCATTTGGTCCTTATCCTCTTTACCCCTGGGTGCTTTGGATGTCTTCTTCCCTTTTTCCTTCTCCATGGTTGCCCCTGAAGATGTTGTAGCTGGTTCCATATATCCTACAGACAAAGGAGCCATACGCATATTCAAGCATAAAAACATGAGGAAAGTTAGCCAAAACCTTTCAAAACAGCTAGATCAAATGATACATCACTAAAATATTCTAACATATCTTCCAAACCACCGTTAGTCATTCATTTGAGGAAGTTATGGCAATGTAGGCCCAGGGATATGGACTTCTCTAGGCTGGCAGCCATTCTGAAGGAAGCAGTGAATAGATGACAATCATGGAACGACGGCCCGCACGGCTTCACCCGCACCAAGATTTCATCATTAGGTGGGGTCCACTGGGGAGGTCAAGCAATTTTAGCACATGGGTTGAGATCACTCTAAAGATTAGGAGGCATTAGGATCATCTTTTAAGCATGCGGAAACATAGGGTAGCTCGATTGTTTGAGGCTTTGCCATTGAAAACGACACTACCAAGGCAGTGTCCCGCAAGCAGCATTCCGCCATGCGGGACCCGCGGTCTCGGAGGATGGAATCATAGTTCATTTGGAGCTCAATCTATTATAGGTCGGAAGGTGCAGGGAGATGTTGGGTGTTGGCTATTTGAAATGGCACAAGCGAGTCGGAAGTTCGATCAGAGAGGCCCGCACTATCGGGTCCGCAAAGAGGCACATGCTTTAATTGTTTGTTCACAGACAATCGAAGGGAAACAGCTAGGTCGGGTCCCACATAGCGGACCAATGGGGATTGATGTTTGTTTGCAAATGGTGAGAGCGAGAGACAATCCCTCGAATGGCTGCCCGCAAGGTATGGTCCGCCTAGGACCTGATCCTTAGTTATTTCACATTTTAAGTTCAGTCGGCAAAAACAGGTTCGGGCCCCATAGGGCAGAGGGACGGTCGCCCAGGGCTGATTGGAATGGAAGCCATGCCATGGCAGCTCGCGAACGGAGGTCCACGGTGCGAGGTCTGCAAAGAGGGGTGACACTTAATCATTTAAAGCACAGAGGAAAATCATGCAGGAGAGGCAAGGTCAAGACCCGCCTATCAGAAGGACGTCACCCTTTCGCCATTTTGAGTTAGTCGTTTGATCAAAGGTGAAAGTTTGGCGAAAAACCACAAAGGATGGTCCACAAGGGAAAGGTTGCTTTGCTTTAAGCTTGGGCGGTGATTGTGAAGGCAAGGCCCGATAGGCGGACATACGGGTCGCAAAGGCCATTGAAAATGATGGAGCCAGGATGGAATCCCGTAGATAGAAGTCTGTAGGGTTCAACCCACAATGGGTCTGGACCCTGGGTAGTTTGGCTCAATTAAGTCTGATTGGCGGTGACTGGGGTGGGACCTACCTTTCGAGAGGATGCATTCAGATGGCCGTTTTGGAATGACGTGGCTCAAGGGGCATTCTACAGGCGGAGGCCCATGCTTGCGGACCCGAGAGGATGAAAGGACCTCTATGGTAGGCTAATTAATTTTAGTAAGTCTAGGATGGCCAAGTTGAGGGGACTTCCCGTAGGGGCGGGCCTAATGAAGATGTTTTCCATTTTGAAGTTTAACAGTTTCAAGAACGGAAATACCAATGGTGGTCAATTTTTGGACCCATAGGGCACAAATGCCTTGGCTCAAGAACGGTCACAAGGAGTTCAAGTCCCACACGTGGCTAGTGGTCGATTTTGAAAGTTTATCAAAATTTTGTCTTATGGGTTTTGATTGCTAGAGTTCGTTGATTTTAAGCTTTCTTTCCAAGATTTAATAACTCTTGATAGAAATAAAAGAAAACTCAACGTGAGGCTCACAGCAGAAGATTGACCTATAAAAACTCAATGAAGATGGACATGTCAGCAAGTAGCGAAGGCCTCGAATTGGTGCATGAACTTAGCAGGCGTGACAGCGGGTTAGCAGTAAGCTCTAACAACTCCTCTAAACGTCTGCAGGTGAAAATGGCAACTCAAGATGGGCTATTTATGTATTTTTCATCATTTAATGCCCCTCATAAATGTGGGTAACACGGTGTTCAGGGTTGGTGAGTGGTCATTTTGGAAATGGCGGCAAAAAAGATGGAGTCTGCCAAGCGAACTGTGGCCAAGGGTTAGCCGTTTGGAACAACCGACAATGAAAAGAGAAAACCAAGTTGTGGGTCCTGTGAGGTGGGAGGATGTTGAGAGAAAGTAGTTTGGAACGGCAAAGATGCAAGGGAAACCCATGTAGGGTGGCCTGCAGGGGCGGACCAGCATTGCTTGAAAGATGCCAGAGTAAGGGTTAAAGGTAAATAGCCAGGGAAATCCCACAAAGACTTAAGACCTTGGAAATTTGAGGGTAGAAAAATATGTTCGACTCAAGATGATCCTTCTAAGGTTCTTTGACCACTTCAGATGCAAAATAGGGGCATGCAAAATGAGGCAGTGAAAAAAGTGACCCAGTGAAGCAAAAAGAGAGAGGGTCCCAGTTCTAAAAGGGGCATGTGTGTTGTAGGCACAAAAAATGGTGACTCTATTGGGGAACGTTCCTAAGCGTTCTAAGGATAAATGCTCATTGATAACCTAGAATCTCTAGTTTCACAGACCAGGGGTCAGTTTCTAAAAGTGAACTAGGAGAACTGGATCCTTAGCTGAATCAATCCACGAAACATCTCAGAAGTGTGTGTGTATAGTGAATTCATTCCTTTCCCTTAGAAACTATGACAAGAAGCAACTAACAAAACCGAGCAAGCTACATGAATCGTCTAATCCCAAAATTAACCTGGACATTGCCTTGCTGCCAGTCAGGCGTCCCTAGCCCCGACAAAGTTGTCGCTGTGCTCCACAAACAATTCTCTACTTCCATCCAGGCGTCCATAGTCCCGATAGAGTTATCCGCAGACCCATACAATTGCTTAATTTCAACATTTTTCATTTTATTTTCTTTTCTTTCAATATTTCTTTTAATACTTTTTCTTTTTGCTCAACTGTGTAAGCATCCAAGCCTACTATGGGTTTGTGGAATCATAGTGGTCACTAGAGCATACTTAGGATTTTTCACTTGCCAAGTCATCATAACGACCGCTATACAGGTCTTCAGAAACAATTAGTGTATGCATTTTGTAGAATCTTAGATGAACGTAAAAAGGAAGATTCAACTAAGGGTCGGGTTCTAAGTCAAAGTTCGAATGAGGAGACCATTCCGTGGCAGCAATCTGAGACCAATAGTTGAGAGTGAACACTTAGCCTAAGAACACAAAAAGAAAATAGTAGACTGAATCTTTCGTCAAATCAAGCATGGCCCCCACAACAGAAATGAAGAATACCCTTAGCAAAACAAGAGCGGTTGGGAAACAAGCAAAAAAAAGGTGAAGCAAAGCAGCAAAACAAAACAAAGAAACAAAACCTAAACTAACTTATATACAGTTATTTACAAGAACTGCCTGGGAGAGCTAGGGATTGGAAATAATGCTTAAGGTGTTGCCCATTCATGGGCAATGGTGTATCCTCACCGGTTAATGTGTTGAGGTGGAAAGCATTATCTCTGAGGATTTCAGCAATCTGAAAGGGGCCAAACCAGATCTTGTCAAATTTGTCATGTCCCCCTTTCTTCTCTTGGGCCTTGTCCCAACATAGGACTAGATCAACAATTCTAAAGGCCTTGACCTTGGCTCATCGATTGAACCATCTCTTCACTACGCCTTGCTGTTTGGAAAAAATTTCAATAGCACAGTCACGTACTTCTTCTAGATGGAGTAACTCGGCTAAAAGGGCCTCTTGTCGATTCCCTTCTTGATAGAAGTTATTGATGAATTGGAGAATGGGGATCTTGAGGTGGACAAGAAATATAGGCTCTAGGCCATAGACGAGGTGGAATGGGGAGTCTCCCAAGGAGGCCTTATGGCACGTGTGATCTTCCCAAAGGGAAAAATGGAGTTGGGTATGCCAGTCCTTGGGATTCTTAACGAGCTGCTTTTTTATTACAATGATCAAGTTTTTATTTGTGGATTCAGCTAGGTCATTGCCCTGAGGGTAGTAGTTGGATGAAAACTTAAGGACAATGCCATAGTCAAAGGGCCAACTAGCAAATTTGAGTGAGGAGAAAGCAAGTCCATTATCGCAAACTAATTCATACGGGTAACCGAAAATATTTAAGATAAATTTTTCAAGGAAATTGATAACTACCTTTGTAGTGCATTGTCTACATGCAATAGCTTTTTTCCATCTAATATAATAATCGAAGGCGGTTAGAATGTACCTGTGACCTACAAAAGATGGTGGGCTTATCGGACCAATGAATTCAAGACCCAATTGCACAAACGGTCTTACCTCCAAGACTAGTTGTAGTGGGACAACAACATTCCTTTCCCTAGTTGTGATAGTCTAGAAAACAAGGCTATGGGCATCCTTGAAGACTATTGGCCAATAGTAACCTGTTCACAGAAGTTGACGACTAGTAGAGGGACTCGATCCATGACCAATACCAAATTTTTCATGAAATTCTTTTAGCACTCTTGCTGCTTCTTCTTTTCCAAGGCATCAAAGGTAAACTCCTTCATGATTATTCCTGTAGAGTATAGATCCTCACAGCATGTAGCTATTGCTCTTCAGTTTGAGGGCACACTTTTGGACTCCCTGTAAGCGAGGTGGACATTTGTTATTTAGCAAATAATAGACAATATTGACGTACCACTCCCTTGGGGAGACATCTTCGAGTTGATATTGTTGAACTATAAGCTCAGGTCCTGCTTTAGCTGCTACTTCAGCTATCATCCGAGTGAGTTCTTGTCCTCTCACTAGTCTCATTAGCTGGATCTCCATGTCATATTCTTACAGTAAGGTGAGCCATTTTTCCCTTCTTTCTCCTAATTCATTTTGTATTAGCAATGTTTTTACTGCTAGGTCGAGGACAATGGCAAACACTTTGTTTCGCAGGATGTAGTGTCTAAATTTCTTGACTCCTTTGATGAGAGCGTAGGATTTATTTTCAACATTGTGGTACCTTAGCTCAGCATCCTTTAAGGGAGCACTCATGAAGGCAATTGGGTGCTCGTTTCCTTCTTCATCTTTCTGGGTCAAGATGCTAGTGCACGAATGGTCTGAAGCAAATGAGTAGATATAGAATGGATTCAAATTATCTAGGCTGACTATCATAGGTGCCTCAACAATAGCTTTCTTGATTTCCTCAAAGGCATGTGTTTCCTTTGGAGTCCACTCAATTTTTACATCTTGCTTCAACATGGCACTGTGCGGCTTAACAATTTCAGCAAACCCCGTGATGAACATTCTGATGAAATTTATCTTTCCAAAGGAAGATTTAAACTCCTTCTTGTTGAATAGTAGCTAAATCTTTAAAAGGGATTGAATACACTCAGGGTCTATGGAGATTCCTCATTCTGAAATAACATACCCAAGCAACTTGTATTCTATAACTCCAAAGATGCATTTCTTTGGATTAAGACATATTCTGAATTCTCTGCACCTCTAGAAGACCTTACATAGATCGGAGACATGGTCTCCCCTATTCTTTGAGAATACCGTAAGATCATCCATATAAATGATAATGTACTTACCAATTCTGTCTTTAAAGGCGATGTCCATCGCAGACTGGAAGGTGGCACCGACGTTGATGAGTACGAACGACATCCTCCTATATGCAAAGGTCCCCCACTTAGTGGTGAATGTTGTCTTGTGTCTATCTTCGTACTGCACCATTACTTGGTATTACCCGGAGTACCCATCAAGGAAGGTCATCATTTTTTATCCATTAATAATCTGCAATACCTTATCCAATGAAGGCACGGGATAGTTGTCCTTTTTTGAAGCTCTATTCAAATTGCAGAAGTCCACACACAACCTAATTTCTCCATTCTTCTTCCTTACTAAGACCAAATTAGCCACCCACGTAGAGTGCCTAATGGGAAAGATAGTTCTGGCTGACAGCAACTTTTGCACCTCTTTGTAAATGATGGGCTCTAGCAATGCATTGATGGGACGTTGTCATTGCCGGAAAGGTCTAACATCCGGCTTAAGGGGAATAGTGTGCATAATGATAGAGGTTTCATACGTCTTTAAATCTTCATAACTCCATGCTACCACATCTTGCTACTTCTGCAAAGCATTAATGATTCCATTTTTCTCCTCTGGTGTGCACACCTTGCCAATGAATACATTCTTAACTTTCCTAGTTGTTCCAATATTATGAGGGTAACACTGGTTGTTGACTGAATCCTTCTTTGCTTGTTGATCTTGGTCTCAGATCTGATCTAGGTCAAATATGCGTTCAAGCTGAACCATGCCTCTCAAGATAGTATTAGTTTTGAGGTTGATAACCCCTTCTATATCCAATTTAGCTTCCTCAGGCTCGGCCTCATCAATTATCAAAGTTGCAAATACATCAGAGCCAGTGATAAATTCCAAGATATTCTTGTCATCGTTGAACACCTAAAAATGGGTGACATTATCTAGCACAGATGGGGTGGAAGTCAACTCAACTGTAAAAATTTTGAGTCCTGACAAAGAAAGGGGCTATACTATGTTGGTTGCTTGAGCCAAAGCATCAATAGTATGGTTCTATGATCAAGGGATCAATTGGATGTTAAAGGTGTCGAGGCTTTCCAGAAGATCCCAAACCCTATGCCTATAATTTTCTAACCTTCAATCGTGGCATGAATATAATCTTTTGGCCTATTTTACTACCAACTCCGAATCACCGAATACTTGTAACATTTTGATATTATTTCTCAGAGCCATTAAAATATCATGAACTAACGCTTCATATTCTGCTACATTCTTGGTACAATAGAACTAAAGTCTATGAGTAGTGGTGAAGTAGGTCTTACCCGCAGGACTAATGAGTTCAAATCCGGCTTCGGCTCCTTGCTTGGATTTAGATCCATCGAAGCGTAATGTCTAGAACTTGGAAGACTCTTTAACTTCGGGGAAAATCATGTGTGCACTTTTCCTTGGTTGCATACTTACATCTGCCATTCCTAGAATGGAAACAAGCTCATCATGGTTGGTGGCAGGCAGTCTAGTCGGCGGCTCCTCTTGAGGTGTGGCCCATGCTTTGATATGTTCCACTGTCGTCTGGCACAAACAACACTCAAATTTTGAGTGGGAAGCATTATTAACTCTGCACCAGTTAGGCAGCAACATCTCTTGAAAATCCATTCTCGCTCCCAGACTAAGCTGCTCATGTATGCATTTTTCCATGAAGTCTTGGAATCCATCCAATAGTCCTAAGTTACCATCTTCGCAAGAGTCTTCATCATCTAACTCTATCAACACTTCTATGCTATAAGGGGTGTGGGCCAAGCTGATAGGTGGAATACATAGCACAAGGAGGACCTCCTCAACTACTTCATCTTCATGGACTTCTTGCTCATCCGGATATGCACAAGACAGTAATTCCCTCATTTTGTCTCAGCAAATAGCACCTCGTTGGTATTGTTATATTATGTGATCATGAATTTCATGCGCGGCTCCTAATCAATGTGGATCTAGTTTGGCAGCCCCTTCCATGGCAACCAAATGTGAGAGAAATCATTTACGGCATACCCATTCAATGGTCGGGTGAAGTCTCATCCCAAGATTATTCCATATGTACCAAGAATATCTGCAACCTGGATGTCAATAACCTATTGCACCCTCGGGTCTATAGCGATCTGCATAGGGATAGGATTGATTTACCCAATGATTCTCACTTTTGTTTTGTCCAATTGAGTTACTTTTCTTCTTGAAGGTGTTGGGACAATCCCAAGATCCTTGCATAAAACTAAGGTGACATTGGTTGACGCCCCTGATTCAATCAAGAAACTATGCAAATTCTTCCCAAATATTCTAATCATAGTGAGGAAGGGTGGTGTTTCTAGCTTTCCTTGGAATAAACCCAGGGGTGCATCAGCCTGGGCTACCTGTTTCGTATCCTTTTCATTTGTCTTTTCCTTGGTTTTCACTTGAGTTTGCTCCTTAGCGGGTTGTTTTCTAGTTTACTGATTGGAAGGCGCATCTTTCTTTTTAACTATGATTTCTTGAATTATAGACTCATGTGGAGGCTATTCGAAAGAGACTTTCTTGGCTGGTGTTTCTTGTGTCACTCTAGAGGAAGGGGTCCCAATCATCATTCTGAAACGGGGCCTGGTTGACCATGAGCACGGAAGAATAGTATGGCTCGGATGGAACTATGTCTCTACAGCCCACACTATCAACGGTGTTTTGGACCTCCACTTGAAAGATCTCTATTGTTGTTTGGAACTCAAGGCAATCTAATTCGGAATGCCTACTAGTCTTGTGAATCCTGCACCATCCCGATAAGGCTGCCTCTGCCAAATATACTTCGCAGGTTGTTTTCTCCGTATTAGTCGGCTGATCAAGAGGAGTGGGAACACCTCCATTGTTTGGTCTCATATTCCACGTCCTATTTTGTCTTTGTGAGGGTCTCCTTTCAAAATTTTGGTTAGAGTTTTGTCCTCGCTCATAATTCTGCCCGAATGGAGTACCTATCTCACGGCTGTCTTTGTTGTCTCGATTGAGGTTGGCTTGGATGTTGTGTTGGGAGGCCTGCAACTAATTATCGTCGCTCCAGAGGTGAGTCATCTCTCTAGACATTTTCCTGATCATCTTCGCTGATTCCTTTAACCAATCTTTCTCAGCACTACTTGGCTACGATGTTTGGTTTTTGAGAAAGATGGGTTGCACTACCAGTTGGTTCTGCTGAGCAGGCTAGAATTCGGGCCCTTTTAAATATATTGGTACTTGTGGTGGTTATGCATAGGCTGTTTGTTGCTGAAACTACAAGTAATGAGGGACCGGAGGTGCCTAGTTCATGGGCTGCTCTGGATGAGCCACTATGGGTAGTTGTGGCACTTGGTTCATGAGGGGCACCTGATGTTGTAGAGCCTGAGTAAGTCCCTGAATCTGTATAGGATGAGTGACCTACCCTAAGGAGGGCAGAAGACCGGAGATATTTTGTCCGAAGTCAGTGCTAGTTATGACTGCTTGAGCATAAACATCTACTAATCTGGTAGGATTTCATCGCATCATCTTCACCAATGCAACTGTGAGGTTGTCCAATGCTGTATAATAAACTGGAAAGGCAACAACATTATTGAGCACGTACAGAGCTTGTAACATTGGGTATGCTTGATGGAATTGATCATTGAAGGAGTTGATTGGCTTGTTAACTTCTGTATGGACAGACATAAATTGTCGGTACAACTCTGAAGGGCTGATTGGGATCTTGAACTTCTGCAAGAAGGAATTCATAAATATGTCCCAGGTTGTGATGGATCCCATTGGCAAGTTGATATACTAGTAGAATTCCTCTTATCCCAAGGAATAAGGAAAAATATTGCATGCTATATCTTCATGATCAATCTGCATATCTTTTAATGTTGCTTGGAAGATCTTTATGTGTTCCTCAGATGTCCTTTGTAGATCCCAAGGATTGAACTTCATGTAAAAGCTCTCTGGGTTCTTAGGCATATCATGATAATCATTGAAGGATAGTGGGGAAGGATTTTCCTAGCCAAGCCATGAAGGGGTGCAGGGGGGCACTTGATGTTGGATTGTAACTTGGGACTACATAGGGGCAGTGGTAATTGGGACTATGCCTTCGACTTGGAAGGCAGGGGCCAAGACAATACCTGGGTTGTGGGAAGCGCGGGGTTGAAAGGTAGTTTGGGATGGTTGGAAGGAAGAGGGGGAGGTAGAAAAGGAAGGGTGAGCGTGTGGTGGATGGAAGGAAGATGGGTCCAAGTTTGATCTTCGAGTCCTTCTTGCCCTTGTAGGGGGCTATAATTCCTGAAATTCTCCTTTGTTGGGTGTAGATCTTAGAACTCTATGGAATCTCTCAGGGGAAAATGATCTAATTCGATCTAGCTTAACTTCAAAGATGTTCTCCCTTCAGTGCTAGTTCTGTTGATGGGTGTTTTTTCACTTCTCAACACAAACAATCCATAAGTGCATCACCTCTCTTGAAAGGAAATCTCCAACAACAAGTTATTGAAAATCACCCCAAGGTCTCTCGGGTGTCAGGTCATGACTTGCTTGGAATGTCTTAGTTGTTTTAATGTGATATTGTTTGTAATCATAGGGTAGACTTACGTAAGTTAAGATGGAGAAGAATTGGGTCTTTCGATGGAGTTCTTAAGATGGGACGTTACTGCATAATTGTTGTAGGTTCAAACAATACTCTAAAACTCCTATTTCAACTTCAGATTTGGCTTTACAATGTGCAATGAACCTTGTTATAAGTCACTATTTAAAATTAAAAAAAAATGAAAAGGGATAGGGAAGAAAGGAAGTTCCTAGACCTGAAACTAGCAATGAACAGTGATATTGGAGGACCCTACAGTGGACAACCTTGCCAAAAACAAGTTCCACTTAACCAAATCAAATTACAGTCTCATGAAACTTGTGCAATCTTCTAAGGTTTGCAGATTTTCAACCTTTCATTCACCATAAAATATGAACAAGAGATATAACTTAAGTGCAGGATTCATATAATGTTCATACTAGCTTTACACTATTTTTCATCAGCAATAAACAACAAAAAGCATGAACAAGGAAGGGCATCAACACACCAAAATTCTTTAAAATCAATGAACAACATTAACTAATCTACTAAAGCAAACTAAAACACATAGAACAACAAAGTTAATCTATTCAAATTCACTAACTATGAGAAGAAGAATCACGAAACATGCAAAGGAACTCAAGAATCCACCAAAAGTCAATGAATTTCTATTAAAATTCCAGCAGCATGTCTTTACAACAACTCAACTCTCTCTTGAAAATGAGAGGAGACCCCCTATTTTTTTTGTCCAAAAAGAAAAATGAATGGCCAAAATTTAATCTCATTGTGTGGCCAAGATTCACTACAAATTAGGTCAGTTTCACCTACCCCCAAATATATGACAATATAAAATTGCATTCTTTTCCTTTAGTCTATTTTTTCTTCTTGTGGGTAGCACTCTAGCTCCTTTGTCTTCTAGTTGATTTCCTTTGCTGCAACTACACTGTGAGGAATTCATCATCAATCATAGGATTTCCCTCATGCTTCTTCATAGTGGCATACCCTACAAACTTCCCAAACAATTTTTGAAGTTTATTCCACTCCATTATGTCAGATTGGAGCACTTGGAAGCTCCATTTCTTAGACCTACTAGTGAGCACATCCCAGTCCTTGTCACATTTGGTTGTATCTTTTACCACCTACTCCGATTGGGAGAAGGCATGAGCGGAAAACTCCATGAAATTTGGAGTGAGGATGTTAGTAGCCCCCTCATTCATCTTCTTGAGGAAATACAGCCTTATCTTTTCCAGATCTATCTCAATAGAGGGCATGTTGAAATCTATCATTAATTTGAGGTACTCCATGCATGCCATTGTAATCTCCTTGACCCAATCAATATCAAGTTCTACTTCATGGAGCACCTGTTCTAGGACCTCTTTCCTGTAGTCTAAGCTCGTTTTCCACGTCTCAACAAGCCACTGATCATTCTTCACCAATGCAAGCTCCTTTTCCCATGATTTCTAGGGCATCTTGAGAATAGCCTCGATCTTGGGGTATGTGATCCAGTATAGCTCTAAGAAATTAGTGCAGAACTTCCTCATGCCCTCCATCTATTTTTGGATTTCTAGAAACCTATTTTTTGTTCTAACGGCTCAGCTAATGCCCATATGTCCATTATATATGACACATTGGAACTAATATTCAATAGCCTTTGTCCAATTCTTTCTCTTTTCTATCTTACTGATGTGTTCTTCAAACAACAACACTGGGGTAGCTGACAACGTGGTGGGGAGTTCCTCAGTTGATGACCATTTTTTAATATAAGCTTTCAGATTTGCTACCTGTACTTTTAATTCCTCCTTAGAGGTCTTATCCTTATAAATTTGGTGCATAACGGTGGTGACAGATCACTGAAGATTGTCAATTTTTTGCTCTCTTGAAGTTGTCCCCAAATCAATGGTAGAAACATTATAACTGACCCCTTCCACTCCTATCACTAGGGTGGCTATTTCCATTGTCCTAGATCCGGATGCATCCATTTTCAGGTGGGATCTGACCCTCGGCTTCATTTCTTTCTTTGTACTTATTTGTGCCTTGGCCAGAATGGTTTCCATCCTTGCCTTGGGATCCCTCGGGGTTGAGGTTTTCTTCTCAAATTGCTTCTTGAGCCATTTAGGCATCTGAGATTCCCTTTTTTGTGATTCCTAGTCACCTTCTTCCTCGCAGGTGCGTTGGATTTGCATTACTTTGTCCCCCAGACTCTCCTGCTCTAGCTTTTCTTCTTCTTCTTCTGAATCCTGAATGAATATTGTTTCTTTTCTTGGGGAATCGGTTGTTGTGTTCTCCTTAGGGTTGTCCTTCCCCTCAGAGGTTCTTTCTTCTTCCTTTTCTTGTTCATGCCCATGTTCTTCATGATGTTCCACTTCCGGGCTTTTTCTTGTTTCGACCTCTTCTTCGAGCTTGTCTTCTGTCTTTTCTCTTTCTTCTTCTTCTTGTTCCTCTGAGGGAGGTATCTCTTTATCATGCTCGGGGCTCTGATCCTGTTCCCTTGTTACGGGATTAGTTTTTTCCTCTATTTTCTCATATGTATTCTTCTCTTCATTAGAGGGTTGCTTCTATACTTCTTCTCCTATGTCCTTGAGTTGTTGGGCCAACTCTTCCTCGAGCTCTAGGTCAAAAGTTTCCACAATGTATTTTGTGCCTAGCTCCTCGATATCTTCTTCAAATGATTGTGTTTCTTCCTCCTCTTCTTTATGTACCACTCTATCAATTACGAGGTGCTAATATTCTGGATGTTCATGATAATCATCTACCTCTTCTTCTATTTTTTTGGCAACTTCCCTCTCTTGCCTCTCCAACTCTTATAATATTTTCATTGTCACCTCCATCATGGGTGGTTCAGTTGGAGGAGGAGGGACAAGAAGGCTAGCAACAACCTATGCTAAGGCATCTTGTACTGTCTAGTTCATAAACACTCCAGATAGCTCCTTTGGGATATTTTGCATGTGTCAAGCAAAAGCTTCTAGGAGCGAGAGAGTAGGCATTGGAATCATTGTAGTAGCTAGTGGGAAGGTTGATAATGGAGACATGGGCGAGGAAGAGAGCAAGGAATTATTAGCAGAGGAAGAATCTATTACCAATACATGTGCACCATGCCGGGTAGAAGCAAGGTGGATTGAAATGTCCATTGTGGGCAGAGAGGTAGCAACCATCGCCTGAGAAGGAGGCAGAGGAGCAATAGCGGTAGTAGTAGTTGCGGCTATGGCAGAAAGTGTAGTAGTAGGTGGAGACTTTGGTTGTTCAGCCTCCTATTCCTCTCCTTCGTGGAGTAAGTCCTCTTGGATGGTAGGAATCTCCACAAAATTGACCGATTTCTTTGGTTTCTTGGAAGGTTCACCTTCTCAGGCCTTCCTTGAATATACCCTGGACTTAGGCTAGCGTTCAACCATTTCTTTTCTTTTCTTGAACTGTGTGGTGGGAGGAGATGTTGAAGTCTCCCCAATTGGGGCAGCAGTGGCAGATGCACTATCGGTCTCACTTCCTGGCTCGTCTTCAAGCTCATCGTATGTCAAGGCAACTCCCTACAGCTTCAATTGTGTTATTTTCTTGTCGATACATTCTTTGGTTCTTTCCTCAATGGGGTTCATCAAAATGTTGAGGTTATTAACCTCTTCTTTGTTCTATTCGATTAACAATAGCAGCAGGTTGGCAACAACACCATATCTTGGATCTACTACCGTGTTTTCTTCTTTAACGACTTCATCTGGCACCTGAAACAAGTTCACTATTTTGAGAAAGTATGTCATCATGCACATGTAATGCCCCATACGCACCTCCTTTTCATCTCTATAGTTGTCCCAAAATTCATAAACATTATGCAGGTGGGCATATTCAACCCCGACCATCTTCTTCAGCTTGTCATATGGATCCATCCGCAGTCGGGCAGTGTGGAGCTCCAGGTTATATTCCACAAGTTCTTTATCAGAATACTCTATACACTGGGATGTGTGGAGTTCATACATTCCATGGCTGAAGGAGAGGCGATAAGGAATCCTCGCCCTATGCATGTCGCTTAGGAGGGTGTGTGCTCACTAAAGCTGCCGAGAGATTTCAAGTAGTATCAACAAGTCATTTCGGTACCAGGGCAGCTTATATGGTTTCTCTGAGAATCCCTCTACTCAAATGTAGGTTAACTTCATAAATTGTATGAACAGAAAGCTGGACCAGTGGATGAAAGTGTTAGCACTATGTGAGATCCTTCTTTCAAAGTCACCTCCAAGCATTCTGATAATATGGCCTATGAAGGCATCATTGACTTTGCAGCAGTCCTTCTTGAAATTCCTATATTGGAGCTGAGGGTACTTGTCATATACCTTTAGATCCCTTCCTGGTGCTAGATTTGGTGCTACGAATAGTCCCCTGTATTGGGCATGGTCGGAAAGCAAATAGACCAAGTATGATGTCATGTAGAACTGTGAGGTTCTCTTTACTGCCACAAATTTCTTGTGAAAGTAATTACTAATCATTCCAGCCTAGTAAAATTTGGTTTCCCCTCAGATGAATTCTTCTACAAAGTATAGCATCCACTCCTGAAAGAAGGTTTTGGTTGCAAGGCCCTTAGCTCTTCTCAATAGGGTTACCAAGTCATGGTAATCCTTGTGGAAATCACTTTGGAAGATCTCTTGGGGTACTTTATTTGTGTTTCCCCTCTTCTACTTCAGCCAATACTGATTGATGAGCTTCTTACACTTGAGAGGATCATCATCCCACATTTGCTTACCATATTCTTTGGATTGTTCTTCCATCTCATTAAAGATAGGGATGTGGAAGGTCTTCCCTATTCATTTGGTAGACAGATCAACTAATATATTCCCATCCCTGTCTACTATTATTTTTGTGTCTTTTGATATGCCTCCCTGCAGGCCATTACAAGCTCAGGAGCTATGAGAGCAGATGGGAATCCAACAGCCTTGGCCAATCCACTACTTCTAATCCTTCCAGCATTTTTTGTCGTGGGTTTGATTTCGACCCTTTGCTTGAATTCATTGATATCAATATGTCCCAGATTAGTATCTGAGATCTCCTTCCAATCTATGGTAACCTTAGAATTGAGGGGTTCCCCTTGGAACTTGTACCTCATTTGGTCCTTATCCTCTTTACCCCTGGTTCTTTGGAAATATTCTTCCCTTTGTCCTTCTCCACGGCTTCCCCCGAAGATTCTACAAGTGGCTCCATATATATTGCAGACAAAAGAGCCATAAGCATATTAAAGCATAAAAAACATGAGGAACATTAGCCAAAACCCTGCAAAACAGCGTTAGATCAGATGATTCATCACTTAAAGATTCTAACATATCTTTCGGACCACCGTTAGTTATTCATTTGAAGAAGTTATTGCAATGCAGGCCCAGGGATGCGGACTTCCCTAAGCTGGCAGTCATTCTAATGGTAGCAATGAACAAATGGAAATCAGGGCACGGCGACCCGCACGGCTTCACCCACACCAAGATTTGATCATTAGGTGGGGTCCACTGGGGAGGTCAGGAAATTTTAGCAGATGGGTTCAGATCACTTTAAATATTAGGAGGCCTTATGATCATCTTTTAAGCATGCAGAAGCATAGGGTAGCTTGGTTGTTTAAGGCTTTTCATTGAAAACGACACTGGCAAGGCGACGTCTCGCAAGTGGAGTTTTCCCATGCAGGACCCGCGATCTCGGAGGATGGCATCACAGTTCATTTGGAGTTCAAGTTACTATGGGTCGGAAGGTGCAGGGAGACATTGGGTTTCAGCCATTTGAAATGGCATAGGTGGGTCGGAAGTCCGATCGGAGAGGCCTGCACTATCTGGTCCGTAGGAGGCGCACGCTTTAATTGTTTCTTCATGGATAATCAAAGGGAAAAGGCTAGGTTGGGTCCCGCATAGCAGACCGATAGGGATCGATGTCTATTTGGAAATGGTGAGAGTGACATGGAATCTCATGAATGGCCGCCCGCAAGGGATGGTCCGCCTAGGACCTGATCCTTAGTTATTTTCCATTTTAAGTTCAGTCAACGGCAGTAGGTTCAAGCCCCGCAAGAGGCGCACGCTTTAATTGTTTCTTCATGGACAATCGAAGGGAAAAGGCTAGGTCGGGTCTCGCATAGCGGACCAATAGGGATCGATGTCTATTTGGAAATGGTGAGAGCGACAGGGAATCTCACGAATGGCCGCCTGCAAGGGATGGTCTGCCTAGGACCTGATCCTTAGTTATTTTCCATTTTAAGTTCAATCAGCGACAGCAGGTTCAGGCCCCACAAGGCGGAGGGATGATCACCCGGGGCTAATTGGAACAGTGGCCATGCCACGACAACCCACAGATGGAGGTTCATGGTTTGAGGTATGCAAAGAGGGGTGACACTTAATCATTTAAAGTGCGAAGGAAAATCAGGCAACAGAGGCAGGGTCGGGACCCGCCGGTCAAAAGGACGTCACCCTTTCGCCATTTTGAGTTAGTCATTTGATCAATGGTGAAAGTTCGGTTGAAAACTGTAAAGGATGGTCCGCAAGGGATAGGTTGCTCTACTTTAAGCCCGGGCGGCGACCATGAAGGTGGGGCTAGATAGGCAAACAAATGGGTCGCAAAGGCCGTTGAAATTGGCGGAGCAAGGATGGAATCTTGCAGACAAAATTCTGCAGGGTTCAACCTACAATGTGTTTGGACCCTAGGTAGTTTGGCTCGATTAATTCTAATTGGCGGTGACTAGGGCGGGACCCGCCTGCTGGGAGGATGTGGTCAGATGATCATTTTCTAACAGCATGGCTCAAGGGGTATTCCGCAGGTGAAGGCCTGTGCTTGCGGACCTGAGAGGATGAAAGGATCTCCATGGTGGGCTCATGAATTTTAGTAAGTCTAGGATGGCCAAGTTGAGGGGGCTTCCCGTGGGGGCAGGCCCGATGAAGATGTTTGTCATTTTGATGTTTGATAGTTTAAGGAATGGAAATGACGAGGGTAGTCAGTTTGTGAACCCACAGGGCATGAATGCCCTAGCACAAGAATGGTCGCGGGGACTTCAAGTCCCGCATGTGGCCAGGGGTTGATTTTTGAAGTTTATAAAAAAAAAATTCTTATGGGTTTTGATCACTAGAGTTCATTGATTTTAAGTTATCTTTCAAAGATTTAATAACTCTCTACAGAAATCAAAGAAAACTCAACGCGAGGCTCGTGGCAGAAGACCAACTTGTGAAAACCCAATGAAGATGGATGTGTCAGCAAGTAGCGAATGCGTCGAATCAGTGAATGAACTTGGCGGGCACGACGACAGTGTTAGCAGTAAGCTCTGATAACTCCTCTAAACGTTTACAGGTGAAAATGACAGCTCAATATGGGCTATTTATTAAAAAAATCATTATTTAATGCCCCTCATAAATGCGGGTATGGCGATGTTCAGGGTTGGTGAGCAGTCATTTTGAAAATGATGGCGGGAACAACAGAGTCCGCCAAGCAGACGGTGGCCAGGGGTTACTTGTTTGGAACGACCGATAGTGAAAAGAGAAAACTAGGTTGTGGGTCGGGAGGATGTCAACATAAATCCATTTGGAATGGCGAAGACGTAAGGGAAACCCATGTAGGGTGGCCCGCAGGGGCGGACTCGCATTTCCCGAAAGATGCCATTTTAAGGGTTAAAGGTAAACAACTAGGGAAATCTTGCAAAGACTTAAGACCTTGTAAATTTAAGGGTAGTAAAATATGGTCGACCCAAGATGATCCTTCTAAGGTTCCTTGACCACTTAGGACACAAAATAGGGGGCACGCAAAATGAGGCGATGACAAAAGTGACCAGACGAAATGAAAAGAGAGAGGGTCCCCATTTCGAATGGGGTGTGTGTGTTGTAGGCACAATAAAACCTCATGTTTTTTGAAATTTTAAATGTTCACTAGGTTACTAGCCGAAGTCAAGAAATGAATAATTCTTCATAAAGTCTAAATTTTTCCTGTAAAAATGTTTCCTACAAAACCTTCCCAATCTCCTATTTTTTTGGTGATGTTGATTGTGTGTTCGCTCGAGTGCTCATACATCATAAATTCTAGGTAGGAAATTTATGAGCATAGGCTCACAAAGGTGGATTTGGGTGATAGAATCACCCTTTGAGATTGTGAACAATCAACAACAAACTCCAGCACTGAATTTCATGCACAAAGCTACTCATTCTACTGTTGCACTCCTTTCTCCCTCATGGACTCATCTCCATCATGAACCTTCCTCCTCTACCAAATACTTCCTCTTCTTATCTCCATGCCTTCCTCATAGCATGTCTTCATTGCAACTCAGCCCTTGCAACCTCTTCACGTTGCATAACTTGCAATTTGTCTCGCATCCATATCCTTGATCCTCAAGAAGATCCCACTTCGTCTAATGTAATATGTCACTACCACAACAATTCCCTTGTGCTTTCTAGCTCTAAATTGCTAAATACTTCACACACCTGCAATGATAGTTTTGAGCTCATCAATTGTGCTTCCTCAATCCATAGGTTTTGTCATAAGTTGCCTCACATTTGGTGATCTACCTATGCACTCAATACCTCTTCTCACTTCCCCCTCGACCCACAAGTCCTGGTGCAAACTACCTCACATTCAGAAATCAGTCTACATGCTCAAAACCTCTCACTCTTAAACCATTTTATGAAGAGAGGAAAACACTCTTCCAATTTCTCACCAAAATTTACAAAATTACAGATTTACAAAAGACTCTACAGTCAATTAACCTTAAACTGACAATTTCATTTGTCAATTTTAATCCATTCACAATTGCATAATATTAATTTTCTATCTCTTAGCTTACATTAAAATTTGAAAGAAAAAAAAAAAACTTTATTCATTCATGTTTCATGAACATACATTTACAATTCCTTGTGCAACTCCATTTCCCCTTTTCTCCATCTAACTCTTCATCTCACCCTCATGCTAGTTTGATTTCCATCCAAAATGCCTCACCACCTTCCTCAGTCGCATGCATTCTCTTGTGTTTTAGATCTTCTCATTGTCTCCCTAACTTTTTATGCTTGACATAACAACACAACATCTTGCAATATGATGTGGTATTCATTAAATTCCTCCTCATTTATTTATGCACATACTTTATGATTCTAAACATTTGTTGGGTCACCTCTTATTATGCTTAGTTTTTACCAATTGGGGGCTCAACCCCTCTTCACACATTCAATTCACACCTATTCATTTGGGTTTTCTTGTTAAATTTGCTTCTTTTATTTCAATTTTTGTAAGTTTAATGAGATGCTTTGAATGCACTTTTAAGTTAATGAATTTCAAGGAATATTTATTTACCCTCCCTCTTAGTATTTTGGATGTTCAACAATTGGCATCAGAGCAAGGTTCCTTTATTTGGCTTAACCGCTGAGGTAGATCTTTGAGGTTGAACACATAGCAACTAGGAGGTATCCTATCCCTCTGGAAGAAATTATGATGGAAGAATATGTTGAACAGTCTGGTTAACTAAGAGAGGGGGTGAATCAGTTATCACAAAACAATTTTCTTTCTGTACTTAATCTAGAGCAATCATAAACCATTCATATATTAATTAAAACATATATGAACATGCAAGAACTAAACAACACCATGCACAATGAACACTAGAATTTACATGGAAACCCAAGATGGGAAAAACCACGGAGAATGCTAATTCTCAATTATAAAACATCGGTTAAGGTGACACTGGTTAAGGTGATTTTTACAATGGCTCATTGCAAGTAAGGCTCACTGCCAGTGGTCTCACTGCCCAAGATACAAAAACCAATGATTACAAAAATGGACAAAACATGAACCGATGAAGTTGCATCTACATATGCATGAATTTAGTTTCAGTTAAGAGCACAACATCTTATTGCAACAGATATGGTTAAGAATCTTTTGCCAACCTTCCTTCCAGTACTTCTGCAAAACAGATTACTTCTACTTGGCACTTGCCTTCACTTCCTTCTTTGATCCTTGTCACACAATCCTTCGCACCTTTATCAGTGTTTGCATATTCCACACTTATTGTTTTCGGATGCACTAGAAGATGTTCCACATACATGTATATATACACCCAGAGAACAAAATGAGTCGGCCTAGTAAAACATGTCGACTTGAGGAACAACCTTGAAATATTCAATAAGGCTTGACACACTAGTAGTGAACCCAAAAGATAGGTCGCACATAAAGGATCTTCTTACCACATTACACTGGGACCCATAAATAGGTCATACATAAGATACAACATTATTATAAAAAGATAGATAACTTTGAAATACATGAGATATATTTCAGATTCGATGGGAATGCTACAACCAAGAACAAATATTCATCAACATTAATTTGATAGGAATGCCACAACCAAGACAAAATCTTGATCAACGTCAATTTCAATACAAACTGGAGAAATGCAATTAGACATACCAAAACTTGTAACATGCTACATGAATGTCTAAATAGCAAGGATACCCAGAATAAGCTTTAGACATAGCAGCTGATAGCAAAAGATTAGTCTTCAATATTCTGCATTTACTGTCTTCCACAAATGTCTCAAAAATAAATACGACCATTATCCGGATCAAGGCTACCATCCATACTAGGCAACATTATACGATAGATCATTTTTGTATATCATTTGAAGCACAACCTTCTGGATCCCATGTTTTGACATCAATGACAACAATGCCACATCAATAACTTCTCAATAGGATTTACTAAAGAATAATATGAAGTTGATATGGAAGGAGAGCTCAAATTTTCTCTTGATGGCCTGGATAAATAAGAATGTGAGAATAGAGATCTAAAAGAAACTCTTAAGGAAGCAGATGAGTGTATCAAGAAGCTGAGGAATCAAGTCAAGAAAGTTAAAGAACAACTCAAGGAGACAAATGAGAAACTTAAACAATCAAATGAGACAATCACTAATCTCAAAGTACAAGTTGAAGAAGGAAAAAGAGTTGAAGACTACTTGAATGCCAAGTTGAAAGACAATTTTGTATAAGGTTCAATCTTGAAGAAGATATTGTGTCTCTAAGGAAAGATTTGGAGAAAACAAAGAGTCAAGAGGACAAATTCAAGAAGAGCTCCATCTTGCTTGATGATGTGCTTGCTAATCAAAAATATTCTAAGGACAAAGAAGGATTAGTGTTTGAAAAATGAGAAAGCTCAAAGGAAAATTAGACTCCAAACAATGCTAAAAAGAAGAATAATGAACAAAGGAAGATTGGATATAAGAAGAGCAATGTCAAACATGTTTGGAACCAAAAGAAATATTTCAAGAGACCTCCTATCAAATAACCAACTACACAAAGGTACCCATATCTTAATGGTCACTATTATTATTGCAATAAATTTGGATATAGAGTTGTAGAATGTAGAAGCAAGATGAATAAAAAAAATTAATTAGTTTTTGTTCACTACTATGCATGTGATAGATTTGGTCATAAGGCTAGTGAATGCAGAAGACAAATGATGAATGGTTACAATTAGTATGATGTCTCAATTATTCCTTGGTTACTATTATACATGTAATGGGTTTGGGCATAAGGCTTCTAAATGTAGATCTAAAATGGAAAGAAGTAAATTTTCTCTACAACAAGGTGGCATATGCCATAAATCTCATAAACTAGGACACATCTAAGTTTTGTAGAGGAAAAATTTGAAACCCTATGTTCCACAAAAAAAAGATTGATCTAGTTGAGATAAGGAGGTGAACCAAGATCTGGAAGAAAAAGGAAGAGAATGATGTGAAGAATGAGTCCATACCAAATTCTGGGGTAGATGTTTCCTTTGGAAACTAGATAGATAGCATTGGCTCAGGGGGAGTTTTAATATAAAAATTTATAAAACCCCTGCCAAAGATGTTATGTTGATGTCTTCAACATACTGGTGCAAGTATAAGTTGGTTTGGTTGATCCATTAGTGAAATATTTGTTGAGAAATCTATTTATGCAAAGATTTTTGGAATGTTTGGAAGTTCCTATGATGATACACAAAAGGCTTGATAGCTTTTCACCCAAGTTTTTCTACTACAATTAATGCATACTTTAGGTCACGAAAAAGTGTTTATATTTTATTTTGCACATTTTAAAGGGTTGAGCATTTGAAGAGGGGAGTAGAGAAAATGAGAGTTGAAGGTATTTACAATTTCCTAAAAATCCTAGCTCAAGAAAAGTTAAAAATGTTTACTTCACAAGTTATTGATGTGCTTGAGAGGTTGAGACCTAAGCTTAAGAAGAATTCGTACAAGTCAATGGAAATGGATAATGAAGGTGTGTTCTCTAGGGTTCCATCAAATTTGATGCACACAAAGGATGTATGAATTTACATTCATTTGAAGATGGATGAATATTATCATTTGAAGTTGGTGGAATTTGGGGAAAAGGTGTTAACTAGAGATGATTTCCAATTAAAACTAGAGTATGCCAGTTTCATGGAGAAAAAGTTGGATGTGTGGATAGAGTTTTCTAATTTTTTCTATGAATATGAGTGGGTGAAATATGTTCTAAGAATAATTCATGATAAATTCATGTGGTTGGACATGCCACATATGATAACCAAAGAGTTAATTACCGTTGTTATCGGTTTGAGCTCCACTAGACTAGTCCTAACAATGAAGGCGGTAAAGAATGAAGTGGTGATGAAGCTTATCGGAGACAAATTTGACAAGTGTGCCCTAAGAGTGAATGACATTGAAGATTTGACAGTCAAATATGCTACAATGATGATTAGTTATAAGATATCTTTCACAAATAGAGAGAATTATGTCACTACCATCGCAATACATATGACCTATCAAATGGTGAAAGAAGGTAAATATTTTGATCTTCGTGAGCTCCTAAGGTTATAGTTATTGCAAAAATTACATAAGACAAAGGATTCAAAATACCCTTTCTGGTATGGTACTCTTATCGTTTTTCTAATTTTTTACTTTCTCAATGAGTTACCCAAAGTGAAGAATGTTGTATGGAAAGATAATATTCATGTAGTTGTTCAGATTATAGATCATTTAAGGAGATTTCCTGGTAAAGATTCTTGTGATTGAATGTTGTGGGGGGTTTTCAAAAAAATTCAAGTAAATATGCAAGAGAGAGAGAATTCCAAGAGAAGTTGTGAATAAGTATAAAAATGCAATGACATTTATGGTTCGCAGAGATTACTGCTACATGGAAGCAATTGAACCTAGAACTGTTTGGGTTTTGGAGTTACCTTATGAGGTAGGTGAATCTAAATACATTGGTCATGTAGAGATTGTGTTGAGAAAACCTAGGGATAAAACAATGGAAAGGTTTCGTACTTATGAAGAGAAAATAAGTCAAGTGAACTTAGAAAATAAGAACATTGAAGAAAAAGTTAAAAATATGAAGGCTAATTTGGAAAGGGAGTTTGGTGCCCCTATGGACCCTGTGAATAAATCTAAAGGCACATCTTCTCCTTTATAGACTACTCCACAGAGATCAAAAAGGTCAAGTAGGACCCCAATCTCCACTCCTACTAATACAAAGCCTTCTAGAACAAGTTTGCAAGTGGTTCTAAGAAGAAGGATACATCAAGAACCTTTGTGCAACAAAAGTCTCCCAAGAGAAGAAGGAAAGAAAAATCAACAAGAGGAAAGTGTATCAGTTGTGAAGAAGAAAAAGAAGAGGAAGTGGAAGAAAATAAATTGGTCTGGAAAAGAAAGTCTCGATTTTCTCAGAAAGAGACCAATACAAAAAGAGAAAATTAATTTGGTGGATACATAAGTGAAGAGGAAAAATAAAAAGAAAAGGAAGCTTTCATTTTTCAAAGAAGAGAAAAGAGTTCAAGGTCAGGAGAAGAAGAAGGATCATCTAAAGATAAGGAAAAAGGAAAGGGAATAGTGAAGAAACTTGAGAAGAGCCCTCTGTAGGCATATGAACATGATTCTCTAGAACTCAACTCTACTTTCAATGCAATTGTAAAACATGGTGCACTAAAGGAAACAACACTATTGTATGAAGAGTCACCTCCTACTAAAAAACTTATAATTGAAAACGAAATAGAGATGTATATGATGACTTTTGATGTGAATATATGTGATATTCATGACCAAATCCCAGTGACTCTTGCAGATTCACTTGGTGCTAATAAACAAGAAGTTGTGGTGGAAGACTTGAAAATATAAGAAAACAAGCTCTAGAGAAAACTGTAGTAACCCTTACTCATGAAGAAAGAATAAGATTTACTCAATTACAAGTAAAATATTTTTGGACAAAAAAGGGTAAATACCCTAATGGAGAAGGATTCAGAAGAAATAAAGAGGATGGAGAGGAAAATAGAGGAGCTAACAATCAATATTCTTACAAAACTGAAGAAAATTGTGCCTACATATAAGGAAACCTCTCCTCTAGGTGATGATGATCAAATCCACCAAGATACATCCCTCCCGAAAAGAAATGATCCAGTCACAAAGCAACATGAGCATTAGAAAGAATAAATTTTAATAGATGTGGATATAACTAATGAGCAAAACAAAGAAGTTGAGAAAGAAGTCCTAGAGAATATTGAAGCTCTAAAGGAACAAACTTCATCTCCTTCAGAAGTTGAGAAGATTGTAGAAGAGTGCTCTGACAGTGGAGAGAAGGAGAAGAGTGGCACTCACATAGAAGAAATCTCTAAAACAAGTTGTGAATCCTCTGAAACCTCCAGAGATTCATTAAAACATCTTCTAGACATGCAATTATAGTTCCAACCAGTGGTGTCTACAAAACTACTAAAAATTCCCATGCAATAGTTTCCCCTCTACATAACTTGCAACTTGGTGATTTATTTTATGCCTTTGTAAGAAAGGATATTCTTCAAATGCACCAAAGAGCACAGAGTTAGTTGATGAAGTTGTCAAGGTGTTGCAACAAGGCCTTCTCGAAGTATCCATTGTAACCTCTTTGTTAGGTATATAATATTTGAAGCTGTTGTTAGTCTCTTTTAAGGAGTACACTACAGGATTGGAAGAGAAGACTGATAAGGAAGTAGCAAGGAAGTTGAATGATAAGAGGCTAGTTGATGCCTCAGATAAATGTGCTACTACTCATGCCAAGTTGTAAGGAAACTTGATGGATGTTCAAAAGTGTTTGGAGGAAGCCAAACAATTGTTTCAATTTTGTTTGAAATGGTCTATGTCTACAAAGAGCATCAAGGATCAGATGAACTCAATTGAGTCTCAAATTACTCAGGCCTCTAGTATGTATGATCTAGTGAATGATGAAGATTGAGCGACTAGAGCGGTCATTGAAAATCTACATGGTCAATTATTTTTACTGCAAGAACAAAAAGAGAAAATCATAACGTAATATATTCAACTCTAAGATATGGTAAGTTTCAGGCTTACTTCTTTAACTAGAGTTTTGGCCAATGTAGAGAAGATTGTACAAAAGACAACAGTGCTTAGTTCTCCAGAAGAACGAGAAGACCTCCATGTACAATTTGAGAACTAGAGCTACATGCTTTCCTTCACCAAGAAGGATTGTGAGGTTACAAGAAGGATTGGGAGATACGCCTTGAAAAATTAAAGGCATCATATTAGGGTACATTACCCTCATCTAGTTATGGTGTATAATTTTTTTAATTATATAGTCAAATTTTTATCTCAATGTACATATGTGGAGTTAGTAGATGGTGTTGCAATACAATTTTGTGTTTTTTGTGATGGATAACATAGATAGGGGGAGCTATTCTCTTGTAAATATATCAACAAGGGAGATTTAATTAGACAAGTGAAGTAGAGTTACTACCCTTTTCCCTTGATGTCAAAGGGGGAGTGAAGCGGAGTTACTACCCTTTGCCCTTGATGATAAAGGGGGAGTGAAGTAAAGAAGTGTATTTCCATCAATGAAAAAGGGGAAGATGGTTGGCAATATGATCATGATGATGTATGGTGTTGTCATTGATGGAAACTAATTGTAGAAGTGATGGTTTATCATTATGTATATTGTCTAAAGCAGACCAAGTGTTTCTTGGGGAAATTATCTAAGTGTTTGACTAAGATAATGATGTAACAAAGCATCAATTCTGTGGTCCATATTGCTCCACACTATAATATCTTGTCATGTGATTTTGGGTGATAATGGTACTTGTTTAAGGAGTCTATATCCAAATTTTTAGGGTTTTATGTCTTTTATAATTGAAGATATTAGTGATAGAGTATCGGGCTATGTTGTGACAAGGTTAGAGTTGTAGAGTCCATGTTGGAATGATTTGCATTTCTCTGTGAATTATCATTATGTTGTGTGTATTTTAGGAAGTTCTTGAATATGTCATATGTGTTCGCACTCTAAGTTTCAAGTGGTGTGGTGGTATGTCTGTCAAGTTGTGAATGAACAGTTGGTTCATTCAATGTTTCTTCACCAATTTTTTTATGTGGTGTTGACCTAAGGGTTTTGGGGTCGTGTAGTATTAAGTTGAGTATAAAGTGGATTTATAGGAGTGATTATAGGTCATGTCGACCTATTTTGGTGAAGAACATGTTTTGGTTTCTTTCACAAGGTGTGTATGATGGAGTTTTGAGTCGGCGGGTTATGGTATCACATGTTTCATCCAACTAGGCTGACCTAATTGATGGTATGATTATTTTCAAAATATATACATATATATAGAAGGTCAATTCATTTATTTTATAATGATGTAGATTTGGATGAGAGAGAGTGTGAAGTGTGAAAGTTGTTAGTGGTGAAGAATGAAGTGTGTAAAGTCAGTTTACTGATCCTAACTGGAATTGTTTCCTCAGTATATTACAAATGCATTGTTAGTAGTTCAAAACATGGCATTGAGCCACTCTTTTCTATATCTTTTGTAATTATAGTTTGATCTTCCTTGGGTAGTGATCCCTCCTATTTTTTCGACGATGATTCCTCCGGAAAGTGAGCCCTTCTAGCAGTGAGCCTCCTGTAATGTATTATAACCGGTTATGATATATTGTGAGCTAATCATCACTATGGTTTTTCCCTTCCAAGGGTTTTCCACATAATTTTGGTGTTCTTGTTTTGTTTTTTTGGTGCATGCTTCAATTGTTTATTTCCATTTCTACATGTTTAATGAGATGCTTTGAATGCACTTTTAAATTAATGAATTTTAGGGAATACTGATTCACCCCCTCTCAGTATTCTAGGTTTTCAACACTAGGAAAAATATAAAAATGCACCTATAGTAGAAAAAACTCCTACAACACTCACAAAAACCAAAACTATAACTCACACTTGCACACCAAACTCCACACAAAAACTAGCTAAACTAGTCAATTCAATGAAGATCCAATGCACTCCTTGAGTGAGAATGATCTCCAGAATCAAAGGGGTTTCATCCTTTGACCCTCACAAACCATTTTTTTCATCTATAAACTATATTCTCTTATGGTTTTTCATCCAAGAAATAAGATTGCAGAACAAAAGTTCATATAATGTAATTTTGAGAAGATAAATTAGAAAAATGATCCTAAAATTTGATTTTGCCTACAAATAAATAGAGAACCAAATCCAAACATCCCTCTCTCTTAAAAATAAATAAAATAACATTATCTTCATCAATTCCCCTCCAAATGTGCTCACCATTATGACTGTTACAATATTCTTGATCAAAATTAAACAATAACTCCCCACATGCAAGCTATCATAAAAACTACCAAAGAACAAGCTAATAATTGATTGCCACCTAAATCTAGAGGTTGCAAACCTCCTCATAAGAAATCCCACACCCTTCCTTGGGAAAATAATCCAATTTAATAATATTAAATTTATTTGATCTCTTTTATCAAAAATAAGAAATAATAAATAATAAATGTTTCAACTCCAAATAATCAATTTTAAATATGTTATTTCTCAATTCTCATACATTAGCCTAAGAAAAATATTTGGAATGGAATAATATCTCTTCCATAGTGAATTAATTAAAAAGGGGACATGACACTAACCTAAAATCCAAAACACAAGTTCAAGAAGCTATGCCATGACTATTAACATTGTTATCAAGCATAAACCTCAAAATTATAAAAAAATTTGTGCTAAATCTTTATCATGTGAGAGAAAAAAAATTATAACAAAATATATTTAGAAATCTAAATATGCCCATACCTGACCACACTTGACTTTACCCCATTCTATTTGTTAATTAAATAATAATATTTATTTATCATCCTTCTCTCACCCTTAATTAAATAAATTTATATTTATTTAATTAAATATAATCTTAGCTCCCAAACCTTCCAACTAAATTAATTAATACCTAAATTAATTTATTTAGGCTACTTAACCTTCATTGTCATTTTCTTATTATTTAATTTCACCTCACCCTCAATCCTCTCGCTCAATCCTAGCTCTCAAATCCATCTATATGGATCAAGATATAAACTTGTCATCATGTGACAAGTGTCCTAACCTACCTATCCTACTCCTTTCTCACACATGCATGAGAATATCTCTCACACATGTGAGGCCATCCTACCTCTTACACATGTCATAGACATGTCACTTTCCCAAGCCACCCTACCTCTTACTCAAGTCATAGACATGTATCTTTCATGTTCTTCCCAATGTGTACTCACACATGTATGTGCACGCCTTGTTCTTACACTTCCTTTCCTCTTGTGACATTTGTTACAATGCTAAGCCTCCATCATCTCATTCAATATTAATCCTTTGTTCATTCAATTCTTTTTCATTGATTTCCCCCATCAAAAACTATAAGTTGAGGCATTTTCTCTCAATTTACCATTCTTCAATCATCATATCCCTATAGTGACATTTTATTCTATCCATTCTACCTTCATCACATCCTTATGCTTCTATTTTGTTCTATCAAACCTCAATCCCAATATCATGTTGTTGGTCTAAACAACCACATTCCATCCAACTACAATATCAAAAAGAGCATATCAAGTAGACATGGGTGCATCTACTTCGGCTTAATTCATGAGATGAGAAAGGTAAAAGGCAAGGCAATTGTGTGTTATTTGCATTTATCTTATGGTTTATGTCTTTCACCCATTTTTATCATCTTCAATATCATTTAAAATTATACACATGAAAATTATTCTAAAATCACAACTAATGAAATAACATAATTCAATCTTAAAGTGAGAGTGTTAATTGCAAGTTGGAAGGGAAAAATGAAAACAAAACCTATAAGAGGGAATTTTGGTTCATATTAGTGTTTTTGGAAACATTTTAGTTGTCTCCTAACCTAATATTTCAAATGCAACTGCCCTAATGTACAAAATTATATTTGCAACTCACCTTGAGTGTAGAATGGTAGTGTAAACCAAACTCCTTGTCATTGATATTCTAATTTGAGTAAATGATCGATACAAAAACTCACATATTTCAAAGTTTTAATAACACAAGGGTGAATATTGAATTTCATGCATTTGTTAAAGTTTTTGTGGCCTTTCTTTGCTCAAAATATCCTATGAAACTTTACTAGAATGACAACATATGCATACTACAAAAGACATAGAAACATAGAAAAATGTTTCTTAAATAATAAAAACATAACACATAATCAAAAAGACTCAACGTAAACCTGAAAAAATAAGTTGTTAGTGAAGAAGTGGCATCCTTCAAATCAAAGGAAGAGGCTTATGATAGAGGATAGTAAAAAATGGAAAAAGGCATTCTATAATTTGAGTATTATAAAGATGAGTACAAATAACATAGTGGGTTCTTATCATTTCACTTAAGTTTTATTCAAGATTGCAGTGGAAATTACAAGCCCCTAAGTCAAGTATGATGGGCTAATAATTATGAAACTCAACGCACCATCAATTAATTAAATGCACTAAGAGATTTTTATTTTACAAATAGGACATGGAATCGTCATGTTGAGAACATTTTTATAAATATGGAGAAACACTAAAAAATCCCTTTTTCATTATCATTTGATGGGTATCCATATCTTGTTACAAATCTCTTGTTTAAGTGTAATTTCATATAGTTAATTTAAATTATTTCTTAGGAATGATTGAGCATATATTTACACTTTCTACATTTCTTAATAAAATTTATTTGTCAGGTGATAATTGAGTGGATTTATATTTAGTATTTCTACATGTCCTAGTAAAATCCCTAATATGAAGTGGAAGAATAACTATATAAAATGATAGTAAAGCTTCAAACCCTTAAAATTTTACTATTAAATATAAATCAAAATCATATCATGAAAAGCCCCAAAATTAAACTCTAAGCCAAGCATACCTCTTGCTATCACCAAGCACAAAATATAAATATTGCAACACTATAAAACCACTAGAAATAGATAGAAAAAATAATCCCTCACATAGAATTCGATAGCACAAATTCAAATAAAGATTAAACACAATCTTATTTCTTGATTTATTTTATTCATATTGGTACAGTGATAGAACTTGAAGGAAATGCATTTCTTGCTGGGAATTAAGAAAGGGAGATCCAAAAATGTCATTATGTATAATTTTTAATATATTGGAATTCAATACTCTTTTGAGCCTTGAATGTGCTTCTACATTTTGTATTCACATTTATCAAGGTAGGACAAAATTCCTCTAATATTGATTCTTTGATGGATGTTCACACCTTGTTCCAAAGCTCCCATTGTAGGATAGGCTAAGAGTACAATCTACGTGTAGATTAGTTAGGTGAATAATTCAAAATATCAAAAAATTAATATTAATACATATAGATAGAAACATGCTTAAGTAATATACCACTTGTAATTTCATTGGAATTTATTTTTTAATACAAAATTATAATTATAGCCACTAAAACTTAAATGAACCTATGGAAAATTAAAATTTTGAGAAATAATTATGATTAAAAAATGATATTTTTTCTCCTAAATTTTTTTTAAACACATTAATAAAATAAATAAAAATTAAAAATTAGTAACCACACATAGATTGGCATTACTAACTTACAAATATTTTGAGTTATTCGAGTTATTCAAAGAAATTAGGTTAAAGATTTTAGGGATCTTGTTGTCACTTCATTCCCTACTTGTATTTCCCACTAATTATAACTGATCTAAGAGATCTAAATTGGTTAGTCGTGATAAAATGTGCCTCTAATGGTTGTGATTTCCCCTTTTCCCTACAATCAAAATCCCAAATGGCTAAGTATAGGGGTTCTCATCTTCTTTTGGTCTATATCGGACCTCAAGACCCAACATGAACTTAGAACTAAAGGTTCCAGATCCTCATTCCCTCTTGTTGTTGTTCTCTTAAGATTCTTATTACACCTCAAGCCCCAATGAGACCTATTGTTTCCTTGATCTTTATCCATAATATCTCACCCACATTCAAATTCTTCTTTTTCTCATCAATTGGCTAAGTCTATCCTATGGGTCTTCAAGTATCCCTATGTTGTTAACCATACAACTTGAGTTCCTAAAATCTTTCAATGCTTAGTCATTTTTCCTAAAGACGGATTTCTAAGGTAGTTTTGAAACCATTGTCAGGAGCCAACAAGGTTCTCACAACTGTGTCGAGCCCCGATGAGGTTCTCACAACTTGCCTTAACTCTGAAAATTTGTTAACTTTTTAATGTTTATTTAGCACCTTCAAGTATTTGTGTTAACAGTGGTCTCTAAGTTGGTTTTTAAAACTCTTTCAGACATCATCGAGGTTTCTAAAACCTTTATTTTTTTGAAAATATCCTATAAGTTATCATTAGAAAGAGCAAAGCGGCCCATTAATTCAGTTTTGAAACCATTGTCAGGAGCTGACAAGGTTCTCACAACCTTGTCAGGCTCCGACACTGAACCAAGAACTTTGTATTTTCTAGCTAAAGAAAGAATGCTAAGCAGCCTCCCAAATTTCAAAGGCATTTATGTGAACTTGTGAACTCTTTCGAGACCCAACGAGGTTCTCACAACCTTGTCGACTCCCGACACATAACTCATAAATTCAAATTCCTTCGACATTAAGCAAGGGATGAAAGAAACAAATGGTTGAAGCATGGATCGATCGAGGTTTTGAAACCTTTATCGAACTTTGACAAGGTTTTAAGAACCAATCAAAACTCTGACTCTCTTTTTCACCAAGTAAATTTTAAGTTGGTGCTAAGGGAGCCGCCTACCCTACATTAATTGTTTTCAGAGCCAAATGAGGTGAAATCAATACTGATGTATATGAAGAGGAAAAGGATATCATATTCAGTCATTCTATGCATTTTAAACAAGAATTAAGTGTTTTTGGAGCTTGAAGAGGGAGAATTGTGGTGAATAGCTAGGTAGAAATAGAAGTAGAAGTTCCTTCATAGAACAATTCTTAGGTGGGATTTTAATGGCTAAGTGCATTCCTACACACCAATAGTTTCTTCCATCACTCATATTGAGTTAATTCCTAAGATCAGTGAGAATAAGAATTAGAGTTTCTAGGTGACACTTTGTCAAAAAATTCCAAAATTAAGGAATTGGAATTAAAAGTTAGAATTCAATCAAAAATGAAATATGAGTATCTTGGATACAAGCACTTGTTTGGTTTAACTAGCTCATTACCTAAGATTGGTGGCACTAGGCTAGGGAACGTAAACCTTGGTGAATTTTGGGAAAGGGTGAATAAGCAGGACAAAGACCAAATTACCCAAAGGTTGGTCGAGAGTAGTCTACTTGAAGAGATTTCCTTCCTTGTAGTTGTGTAATGTGCATATTTGGTTCTTGAATGCATTAATCATTATGATCCCTAAACTAGGGAAATTAGAACCTAGGATGATAATTTGTTGACAATCCTTGATAGAGCCACCATCAGTGGTTGTTTCAGGCTTCCCAAAAGAATTTTTTTTGTAGACTTCAACTTCACTTTATCATGAGGTTGTTTCAATAAGAATAAAGGGTACTACAAAAACATCATTTCTAGGGAGTTTTTTTTAGTCCCCAAGAAATGGAAGTCCTAGTTATCCAAGAACTTACACAGGTCACACTTCAAAGATGAGATCTTTGACATCACCATATTATTGCATAGATTGATGGGTAATGTGAATGCCCATGGGTTTGAAGATTATATGTTTTTCTTTGTTCAAATCATTTGTGTTGGACAATAATACTTGTATTTGTCAACCCTTATCAGTGATAGACTGCATGATATGATATCTAGCTTCACTATCAAAATCTTTCTACATTTCCTCATATCTCTTTTATGCCTTGGCATGCACTAAGCCATGGCCAGGACTTCATCTTGTTGAGGAATTTTATGATCAAATTTAAATTTACAACTATTATCCTGACCTACATTTAGAGAGGAGCTATCGTAAATTCAAGAGGGTGAATGATGTATTCACCATGAGACTAGTGAGGGAATTGCAAGGTGATTTGGGTCAAAGGATTTATCTTGAAGTCATCCAACTAATAAAAAAAGTATGGTAGCCAGTTAATTTAGTTCCAAATATTCACCTACATAAGAGTAGGAGGATTAGATGGGTTGCCTCACAAATTGCCTAAGTACGCAGAGGACGAGTTCATATTCATTGAAATTTGCAATCAAGTTATAGAGGTGAACAAGAGAAGTACTAAGAGGAAGAAGGTTGGTATCCCATTTCCCATTGGTCTTGGGTATTACTATGCAAATCTCAATCAGATGCCCTCAATATTGAGAGGGATATTGTGAAGTTCAACATTTCCACTTATGACATGAGATTTCCATTTGAAAACAAGATTTTTGTGAAAGATAATTTGAATCTTGGTCTTGGATTCTATCACATTCCCCATGAGGAAGATTATTGGGTTGATGGTTCTAATGACTATAAGGTTAGAAAAATAATTTGGATGAGAGTAAACCTAAGAAAAATTATTACATTTATATTAGGCTGGGATATTGATGGTGTTGAAGATAATGAATCTGACTTGGTGGGACCAACCTACACCAGTCATATATAGATGCAACCCACGGTTCCAATTGATTGGATTGAGTCTCAAGGAACCCAAAGATCTTGATACTAGAACTACTACAGTCTTAAAAAGAACTCATATATGGCTTATAAAGAACAAGGATGAAGCTTCTAAGGATTAACATAAAGGAAGGAAAAGGACATGAGAACATGCTAATCCTATTCAAGTAGGAACCTCTTCACCAACTACGGTGTCACCTCCCGTGCAACACAGAATGATACCAGGTGGAAGTGGAGATGGAGAAGATCCTCCAAAGAGGAGAAAGAGCTCCAAAAAGATATTTGGTGATGGTCCTCCAAAGGATAGTGGGATGAAAGAGCAAGTAGAGAAAGAGAAATAGAAAGAAATAGAAAGAGGTAATGAACAAGAACATGAAATTGAGATAATGGATGTTGATACCTCTGAAGATTAGCTAAACCCCTCTCAAGATGAGACTGATAAGAGCACACAAAAAGGTAACTCTCCTACTTTCATTCCTTTCAATTTTCAAAATGTAGAAAATACTCCTCCTCTAAGGAGACCTCTTCAATTTTCATCACTTGATTCTTCATCTCAATCCATTGGTACTACTTCCTCTTCCACATGGTTAGAGAATACATTGGCTTAGAAAATAAAAATAGTTTATATGAGTTTCCAAATGATAACATACTAGGGCAGCTATTGCAAAGATCTCCCAAGCCCAAGAAATTAAAAAATACTTCGAGATTTATGGAAGATAGTAACTCTAGGTATTTTTTTATAGAGATTGCACATCCCTCTACACAGAAAGAACCTAGTCAAGATACTATAGTTTTATACAATATCACAAAAGTATACTTGGGACACCCAAGTAGGGATGGTGATGTTCACAACTTCCAAGTGAGTGCCACAAGGTTGATGGAGAGAAAAGAGAAGGATAAGCATGATAAATATGAATTAAAAAAAGTAGTAGAATTACTCTCAAATTGCCTAAAATTATTGATAGACCCTTCTCCCCAACCTATCATTCAGGCAAGTTCTTCTTTTGATCCCAATTTTGTAACTGGGAAAGAAATGGTTAGCAAAGTATAAAGGGATAGTTATTATGGCCAAATTACTCAATGGGTAATAAATTTGAAAGCCAAATGCATCCCTTTAATTGAGAAACTAAAGAGATTCCATGATGAGCTAACTCTAGTGAAAAATTATATCAAAACTAAGATAGAAAATTGCAAACAATAAGAGTCTATTTGGTTGCAAGTTGATAAATATCTTAAGGAAGTTTTGTACATGGGTTTAGATAAAGCTACAACAAAGAAAAGTATCCCTTCTATAGAGGATTCAAGGTTCATAATGTGGAGAAAGAGCATTGAATAGAATTTTTCCTTTCTAAAGAAAAACATCTAGGAGCAAAATAAGTTATTAAAAGAATGCAACCACATTAATACTAATCTTATCAAAGAATTCTCAGATTTTGATTGTCAACTTAAAAAGAGTGAAAATGATGCCATAGCTAAAATAGATGAATTTAAAGAAGGATTTCAAAAGATGGATGGTAATTTTTCTAGTGAGCAAGCTTTCAATAAAGATAATCTAAAGAAGTTGGCTAGGATTGATTCAATGTTATCTTGGTATAAGAATTTTCCAGCCAACCTTACCACCAAAATCAATATTATATAGCAACAAAGTTCTCTGGAAACCAGAACCAAAAATGTCATGATTCCTTAGTACACTGAGATTTTAGTTGTCACTCAGGCACTTAGAGATTACAAATCATGTGTGGTGGATAGTAAGTAGAACCCAACAAATGAAATAAATGTGGACCCACAAAATTGTCCACCTTAGAGTAGTCGTGCTTTTATTTGGATGTTTAAATTTATAAAGTTTTAATGTATTAAACTTTAATTTTATGATTCTTTTAAAGAAATAATTTTCAAGACTCTTGGACAGTTACATTTTAAAAATATTTAAATATGTAATTAAAATACATTTGAATGGTCTGAAATTTTGATATTCATTACATTGTAGTGTAAGAGTGAGAATCAATCAAAAGAAGGAACAATAAAGTTTTGCTTGTTCCTGAAAGAATTCACTTGTCAGTGTGCATGTGAGATTGAATGCTATATTTTGATATTTATTTTTGAATCTATGAAAATAAGTAAATATCTAGATATTTCCTTTCTTTGTAAATGTGATATCTATTTGTATGAAATTCATTTTCTTTTTGGGATATGGAGTTTAAAATTTGGATTTTTATCTATCACTTGTGTTTCAATCTTTACATTGGGATATTGGTGATATTCATTATTTTGGTGAAGAACAATTCAAAATCTTTTATATTTTATATGAAAATCACATTTGTGTCATGGCTATACATAAATTTTAGTTTTCATTTCCTACTTTATGGTTAAAAGTATACCCCGTCTTTAAATTTGGAAATAAAAATTTTGATCATAAGAGGGAGTTGTACCTTGTTAAAAATTTAGAGGGTAGTCGATTAACAAATTACCCAACTGTTTGTTACATATTTTTCTTCATTTTTGGGCATAACTGGGTCATTTCATTTATTATTTGAGAAGACAAATTTGTTAGCCAACACCTACAACCAAAGGCTTCAGGTCTTCATTCATTTTCACTCTCTGAGCCTTATCTTTTGCAAGTCCTTATCGGGCCTCAAAACTCAATGAGAACCTAGAACCAATGGTTCTAGATCCTCATTCCCTTATGCTCCATAATCCCTATCTTTTATAGATCCTTATTGGGCCTCAAGACTGGATGAGAACCTAGAACCAATGGTTCCAGGTCCTCGTTCCCTTTCACTCTCAGAGCCTCATCTTTCATAGGTCCCTATTGAACCTCGAGGCCTGACTAAAACCTAAAACTAATGATTCCATGTTCTTGTTCCCTCCTGCTCCCTGAGCCCCATCTTTTTTAGGTCCCTATTGTGCCTCAAGACCCGACAAGAACCTAGAACCAATGGTTCTAGGTCCTAATTCCATTTTCCACCCTCATCCCCATCTTAAGTAGGTCACTATCAAGCCTCAAACCTTTATGGGAACCTATAACCAATGGTTCTAGGTCCTTATTTCATTTTTCTCCCTAACCCCTATCTTCTACAAGTCCTTATTGGCCCTTGGACCCCAATCAAAACTTGGAACCAATGGTTCCAAGTTGTTGTTCCCTTTTTCTCCTTGATCCCCATTTCCCTTGTTCTTCTTGCCAACATTTATTATCAAAATCCAAACCCCAAGTGGAAAGTTTAGAACTTGAAACCTCAAGGTTTCGATCCCAAGTTTGCACCCACTCCCATTCTTCGGCTCGTGAACCTTTGTTCCTTAAAGCCAAATTTTGTTAAGTGTTCATTAGAAATTTTATAAAGTTCACAAAAATTCTCAGGTTCTTGAAAGAGGTCTAAGCACCAACAAATAAATATATAAATAAGGAAATAAAATTTTAAGTTGTTTCGAAACTTTTCACAAGTTCTAAAACCTCCATTGGCCCTTGATAAGGTTCTTAAAACCTATTATTTTTCTGACACAAGGCACCAACACACAAAAATAATCAAAGGGAAGATAGACAAAGGAAAGGGTAAAGAAAAGATTTAAATCCAATGAGGAAGAAATAAAGAAGAAAGATAAGATTCATCGGAGGATTAAAGTATTTTTGAAACCTCTTTTGGCCACCAATAAAATTCCTAGAACCTTGTTGGAGCCTGACAAGGTTCTAAGAACCTACCCTTTCACTAATGCCAACTATCAACAAGTATAAAAGGATGACACTGAGGCTTATTAATTTCACCTATCACTTTGTAACACCATTAACACCGATAAAAATATATTCACCAACTACCAAACTTGTCATGATCCTAAAAATCATTATTTTACAATCAGTCATGTTGCTTTAACATTCAAAACATCCCTTCCTAACAACACTATTTCCCTAGGAAACTATTTTTTAGTGGACTTATTGGGAATACTTTATTGACTAAAAAATAATAAATTAATAATTTTATTTCCCCAATCAATCATATCTCATGGTACACATGTTTGCAGATCATTAGTTAATGTGGTGACTTGGGTTTCTTCTCCTACCACATATTCTAACAGGTTCGACACCTCTTCAAAACGATAAAAGGTGTAGTGTGCTCATTTATAATGAGTTCCTTCTTAATTTCTTTCAAGATACTTGCATGATCTACAACTCTGCCATTGTAAGTAGGCTTCATGCCTCTAAATTACAAAATTTGTTTTATTTTCACCCCTTCTCATTTCTAACATACTATATAAATATTCTTACCTTTATGTTTAAATTATTTTGTGTTGCTTTATATATATGTATTTTATGTAAAACATGTTTTTAAGGACTATCTATGGATATCTTCTTCCCTCTTAGTTTTATCAAATCCATTACCTTCATATCTATATTTAGGAGCTAGTAAAATGGAGAATTGTGTGAGTTCTCTTAGCAGTTTTCATTAATTCTCTATGTTGTTGTGTGTAGAAGGAAACTCATTTAAATCTAGGTGCATCACCATTATAGTTTTATTTGGTGCTGAGTTGGATCAACACCTTGCATCTAGATTTAGAAAGGAAGGCAGTCATCTTTGGATGTTTTATCTCAACTGCAAGGTCCCACACCTTGAGATCATTCCCATGTTTCATTGAAATGTTGGGTAATGTCCAACAAGCATGCAATTTTATATGATAACAGATCCCAACACACAAGTTTGATTCTTGATGCATAGATCTTCAAAGAAAATTCTATTATTAAAATATTGGCCCATTGATTGATAAGAAAAGATATACATGTATTGAGAACAATGCATTATAGCTCCTTCTCAAGATCAATAATAGGAAAAATTCAATCATTCTCATTCATAATAAAAATATCATCACATTCAACCTCTCCATGTATATTCATTCATATAGAATATATTGATTGCATATACATTTATCTGAATGTAGCTGTAAATATAGTGAATGTAAACGTGGAAGGAAAATATTGATTTTTTAAGCAAATTTTTAATCAATGAGAAGGCATTCTTGTCTAGCCTAGGTTTGTGGTCTGGGATATGCATAAGCATTTTAAAATTTCTCACAAATATCTACATAAATTAGTATAAGATTTCATGCACTACATAGAGGATTTTATATCATCCACAAGATCATTTTGATGGTCAATGCAATATTATGAGTCTTAGGTTGAAACCTCTTGAGTTGAGAGCCAAGGACTAGGGATATCCATTTTTCCAAAGTCGTCTAGGGCATGATTCGAGTCTCATTCCTTAAGGTGTTGGGGCCTTGCTCTCGGTAAGACTTGGTCCTTAATGGACTCATTCAAAACCATTCAACTTCACAAGTAGAGCAAGGGCCCATTGACTAGTAATTGTATTTGATATGTAATGGGAATGCTAGAAATCACTTTCATTTAGTGGAGTGTTATAAGCAATCAAAAAATTCTAAATAAACATAATTTTGTATTTTTTTCAATGTAACATATTATACCATAGGTATAGAATAAGGAGTTAAAGCATGTTGTTATTATCATGATCCCATAGATTGGTTCAAAAGACCAATAAAAATAGGTCTAAAGTGCCATATATCTAAAATTAACTACTTTGGACTTCTTGAATCAAACTTCCCACCTTCCCATGATATGATGTGAGACCTCCTAGTAAACTTTTTTTAACTAAAATTATAGGCCCATGGGTACCTCAAAATGTGAAACAAAATTGCTACTAAATAATTGAAATTACTAGTGATTCATCCAATTATGTAGGATAAATATAGAGGATTGGGCTCACACTAGAACATGTAAGACGTCATCAAATAAAACAAGCCTAATAAACTTAATTATTATAAACTTTGGATTTTCAAACTTCCAACCTTCTAAACTTGAACTAAACTTTTAATAAGTGAAATCTATAAATTATTTTTTCATCAAAAATCCACTTGTCTTATTTCTTGTGAGCGTGAATAACCCACATAACTAATTTGAGAAAATGTTTGAAGTTTGAAATATCAAGTTGAATTTCATTGGCCCATATTTTATAGTCCTAATATTTTCATTAATCAAATTCTAAAAGGGGACTTATATTTTAAGTTCACTTTGCTTCATGCTCATGTTCTAGGTAGGCCTAAAAAATATTATGCAATAGAGCTTAGTAAGTAGCCTAAACTTTGAAGCATTTATACTCTCAATTCCATGATTGTAAGGTGGTTATTAGGTGATAAAGGTTTGACACATGGATTGGTAGTGGCATGGACTATGGCCCAAGAGAATTAAGGGTAGACATGTGGAAAGCTCTACCAAATTTTATCGATGGGAATAATCACAAGACACCAACATAGAATTATTTATGAGAAAACCCTTAAGGCCAACACAAGGGCACTCCTTGATGACCCAAAAAGATTCACATGCAAGAGCCACAAATTGAGAAGTTGTAGTTAATGGTGGGAATCATAAACCAAAAATCAATTCATGCCTACACTAAGCATGATGGAGAGTTCCCACAAAAAATAAGGATTGAGAAGTTACTCTCCACATTTGTTAGACTATTCCTATGCATGAATCAAAGTGGCACAATCACCTTCCACATGTTATAACAATAAATATTTACATTCATTTCATTCCATAATATTCCCACCTCCTAATTATGTAAATCATTGAAGATTAAGTATGCTTATTTGTCATGCACCATGCTTATCCCTTCCTTCTTGTTTTTTCTTGTCTCTTTGTCCAACATGGTCATGACCATATTGCCCAACTATTTAGGAAGGAACATATTAAGAAGGAAAACCTTCATCTCTAGGTTATGTACAAAAAGGGTCAATTTTGTAATAAAATATCCCCTAATAGTATATTTCCCTTTATTTCAACCTACTAATAATTTGTTGCCAAAAAGTTTATGAACAAATCATAGATCTTTCAAATTATCATAATGGAAGACTCAAATGCATCAATGGGATGATGCATCATCCCCACTTCAAGTTATCTTTTGTTGGGAATAGGATGCCATTTAAATTGCAATCCTAAACATTATTTCATGTATCTCCTAAGTCCTTGGAAAGTATTCTCTAGCACTAGGATTAGAAAGAGATTAAATTCAAATGAAATGAACATGTAAATTGACATTTGTAATTATTCCTAAATAATAGGAACATGTGAGGGCATCCATTTTGAGTTCCTAAATAATAGGACCGCATGGGGTGCCCATATGGAAGGTGGAACCCACCTTGCTTCAGTTAACTGTTTGGAGGTTTCGATAGCACTTCAGTAATGTATGTCTTGTTCCTACATAATAGGGATTGGTATTTACAAGAGAGGAGTGGCACTATCAATTCAGTATTAGTATCGGTTCAGTTCATTTCAGTTCAGTTTAGTTTAGTTTAGTTCAGTTCAGTTATGGTTCGGTTATCTTCAGTTACATGTAGTTACTTTGAGTTGCATGCTAGTTAACTTGAGTTGCATGCAATTACTTTGAGTTGCATGTTAGTTGAATTGAGTTTCATGATAGTTGACTTGAGTTGCATGGCTAACAACTTCAGATGCATGACAGATAACAGGTGGATACTTTCAGTTAAGTGGAGGTGATCAATCATGAATGATATTTGCATGAATGGTGGAGAGATATGTTTCAATTAATAGATATTGACTTGGACCCACCTTAGGTTCCCAAGTTGGCATCTTGGAGTTAACACTGTTGTATGATAAGATATTTTATAAGGTTGAGTTAAGTGGGCCCATTCTTGGTTGCCAACTTTGAGGAGAAGCTTACAAGATATCTTTGTAATCAACATTGAGTTAGGACTTCAGTTTTGGATGCCCAAATTGATGAAGGACTTGGTTTGACATTGTTTTTCATGGAAGAAATCTACTTGCAAAGAATAGGTGTAGGTTTTGAGAGATAAGCTTTGTGCTTTGTAATTGTGAACTCTTTGGAGTTTACAAGGCTCATTATTGTCTATAAATTGCAGCAATTTGAAGAGAGTTTTATCATATTTTATTGCAGCTTGTGAAGAAGAATTGTTGAAGGAAAAAGAAGAATCTCAAGCAAGGATTGATAAAGAATTATTTTAATCTTATTTTGAGATTAAATAATACAAGCAATATCAATTCTGGTGGAGTTTTTTCTCGAAAGGGTTTCTCCACATATATGTTGTGTCACTTCTATCTTTTGTCTACATTTATTCTACAATCTTCTATCTAGTTCTATAAAAGATAAAATTGATTAAACAAAATAATCTTTGACAAATAATTGATCTAAATAGATTAATCATGCACTATTAATTATGACAAAGAATACTTAATTAGATCTACAATATAATAGGTGTACAAGTTTTTAAGCTACAAATTTACCTTCATTTTCAACATCTTTCCCTTCTCCATGCTTCATCTACTTGCTATGACCATATGTTAAAGAATTCAACTACCTACAATACAAATTCCCAAGAAAAAAATTAAGTAAAAAAATGTTAATATACATGTATATACATGTTTTATATATAAATAATTTACCATATAATGATGAACACCATTTAATGATAAACCATGTTTAATAACATCTAACATGTTATTATATAACCTTAGTTTCTTTATATCTATTGAGCTCTTTGCTAACCCAAAACAATAATGTTCTATTTTTAAGATCGTTACTAAGATTGAACAAGTATAAACAATAGTTCTATCAAAATAATTTTAAAAGAGAAAAAATATTTATTTATTCTTTAACCAAATAAAAGGAAAATAAATAAATATGGTTCTTTATTCTTCAACTAAATAAGATAAGTCATAAAATATCATAACTCATACAAAGTACTTAGATTGTTTGAATTGATTAAGTCATCAAATAATGCTATCTAAATATATCACCAAATTGTTCAAGGAGGAATATATTAAGAAAATAAACCCTTAGCTTCAAGTTACATACAAATAGTATTGTGTTCATAATAAAATCTCCCCCAATAATATATTTCCATCGATTTCTACCCCCTAATCCTTTGTCACCTAACATTCCATGAACAAACCCTAGATCTGTCACATTCCTACAATAGAAGACTCAATTAGATCAATGGGATGAGACATTGCCCCTACTTCAATCTCTCTCCCTCTTCTCTATTCTTTTTCTTCTTGAAATGATCACATGTTAGAAAATTCAACCACTTGTAAGATAAATTTCCAAGAAAAATAAACTAAAAAATGTATATATATAAGGGTAAACACCATTTAATGATAGACACATATAATAACATCTAAAATTTTTTAGATTTGTGAATAACACGAGACACAAGATCAAACAATGAACAAAAAAGCATCCACACGTCTTGAGCTCTACAAAACAAAGATTTTTTATTCCTCAAAAAGAAAATACTTATAGAATGAATAATACAAGAGAGAATGAATGCTTTATAAGAGCAACCATAATGATAAAGGGATTAGATCATGACAATTGTCAACATCCTATGTGATGAGATGGAATGATCTAATATTAGCTCTCTAGTTAGCATAAATTAAGTATTGAGTTAACTAATAAAGCAGTCCTAAGTTTAGCTTAAGTGCATGCGAATTAAAATAATAATTAATTAATATTTAATTATTCTCTAATACATAAAAACTCCAACACCCCCTCTTAAGTGTAACTTAGGGAGTAGTTAAAAGACTCTAAAAACTAATGCATAAAAAGAAAAGAAAGCATGAATGGGTCCCAAAAACTTGGCCTAATAAGGCACCCATGTACAACTAAAGAACTCTGGAAAATGGAGAAATGGAGAAAACCTCATGGGAAAAACTGCACTCCAAAAAGAGATGAAAGCATGCATGAAAAAAATATGAAGGAAGGAAATCCTCATGAAAACCCCCCAAGGACAACTTCCTTCACCCCAAGCATTGATCGCAACTAAAGATAGCGAGGTGATGCCAAAGGTTTCATGAAGATGTATGCAACCTGCTCCTTTGTAGGCATGTACTCCAAGGTGAGAAAAACATCTTGAATCAAATGTTGTATGAAGTGCATGTGGATCTCTATGCACTTAGTATGTTGATGCTCCACTAGATTGTGATAAATGTGAATTCCACTCGGATTTTCGCACCAAAGAATAGTGGGACTATCAAGAAGAAAAATGAACTCAGTCAATGACTTCCAGGACAAAAAAACCTCCTGGCTGGCCAAAATTGTTGCACGATACATAATGCAATATCAGATTACTTCTTGCAAGACCATGTAATGGAACCAAAACTAAGGTAGAAAATAAACCCAGAAGTGGACTTCCTATCATTGACATCACCAGTCCAATCTGAGTCAATGAAGACAATAATTTGAGTATCTCCTGATGCATAGTGAATACCATAATGTGAGGTGCCCTAAATATATCTTATTGTTTGGAAGCTTGCCAATGACTCTCCTATGGATAATGTGAGAATCAAGAGGTAAGACCAACTGCAAATGAAAGATAGGGACATGAATATGTCAAGTACAAAATATTGCCAACCAACTTCATGTACAATGTAGCATCCACTGAAGGAGTAGTACAAGTGGAATACAATACAACACCTAACTGGAATGGTGTGGGGCCAAGCTTACAATCAAGCATGCCAAATTTTTGAAGCATGTCAAGAGCATACTTTTTCTAAAATATGGAAATCCCATCTGAAGATTGAATAACCTATAAACCAGGAAATTAGTGTAGAAGGTTGAGATCTGTCATCTCAAACTGCTCCATCAAATCTCATTGAATATTTTGGATCATGGAGGATGAATCACCTGTAAGGATCAAATCATCCACATATAGTACAAGGATCAAAATATCACTCTCTTGTCTCTAAATACAAACTATGGGATCAAAATGACATCATGTGAAGCTAGAAGAAAGTATAAAAGTGTCCATCTTCTCATACCAAGCTTGAGGGGCTTGTTTGAGACCATATAGTGAATGATGAAGTCTGTAAACTAGCGAAGAGTCCTCAATAAAACCATATGGCTGCTCCATATAAATCTCATGAAGGTAACCATGAAGGAAGGCACTCTTCACATCCATCTAAAATATTGACCATCCCTGCGAAGTTGCAAGGGAAAGTACAAGGCAAATAGAATTCATCTTGGAAATAGTGGCAAAGGTGTCAAAATAATCAATACCCTCGACCTGAGAGAAGACCTTTACAACAAGAAAAGAATTATACTTATCAATAGAACCATCTGCAACATATTTGGTATGATACACCCACTTGCATCGAACCAAATCTCTTCTGTTAGGAAGAGGAACTAAGTCCCAAGTATGATTCTTCATCAGAAAAGAATAATCATCTTCCATACCACTATCCCACTCAGGAAAACTATCTACCTCTAAAAATTGTTGAGGATCATTTGAAATGGTATGACTCAAAAGACTAGCACCTGATGTCTATGCATGAGTGGGATGGGAGTCTAAAGGATCACCTGCCAAAGGTCCAACTACACCAATAGTATTATGGGCCCACTTGCATAAAGGTTGAATATCTAGAGGTGGTAGGATAGTTGGAGCATCATCCTCATCCTCAAGAGATGAGTAATCCTCCAGATATGAGTAGTGAGTAGTAGGAGATGAGGGAGAAGCTGGGGATGGAGAATCCATAAGAGGAAAGCGCTCATCAAACTAGACATCTCATCGAAACAAGATCTCTCTAGAATTAGGATCAAACAACCTATACGCCTTAACATCCTCATAGTAACCAAAAAATATGAGTCGTCAGCTCTTCCTCTCCATGGCTTTCCATTGAGCTTCAGGAATGAATTCCCAAGCCTCACTACCAAAGACTTTGAATGAAGATACATCGAGCTTGACATGGGACCAAGCCTCCTCAAGAGTCATATGTCACAATTCCTTGTGAGGCATATGATTTTGAATATAATTGGCACAATTAGCTACCTCATCCCAAAATAAAGAATGCATATCTTGTGGCTAAATCATACAGTTGGCCATCTCCCATAAACTTATGTTCTTTTGCTCAGCAACACCATTCTATTGACGGGTGTATGGAATTGTAAGTTGATGCTGCAAATCATGCTCAGTACAAAAGTCCCTGAAAGTTTAATTAACATACTACCCCCCATTATCTATGTGTATCTGTCTAATAGAAAAACCATATTGCTTCTCCACACATGCCTTAAAGATCCTGAAAGAATCAAAGGCATCACTCTTGTACTTAAGAAAGTACACCCATGTACGCTTGTAGAAGTCGTCAACAAATGTGAGCACATATTTTTCCCCTAAAAATGAAGAAGTCAAAAATGACATGAGGTCACTATGAACCAACTCCAAAGGTGCCTTGGCACGTGTAGCTCTACCCATAGGAAAATAATCCTGATGATGTTTTCCAAGAACACATCCTCGACAAACACCATTAGCATAGGAAACCTTAGGGAGATCAAACACTATTGCATGTGTACTAATCTGTTGGAGATATCTGTAATTGACATGACCAAAATGTTCATTCCATAGAATGCTCATAGTTTCTGCATGTGCTATGAAGGATGAACCTAAACCAATGGAACTCTCAAAACCATCAAATCAGTATAAATGAGAAGAAGAGTCAACACTCCCAATAGCTACAATAATATTAGGATCATGAAGGTCACAAATGACTACATCATGTGAGGTAAACTTGACTATCCTACCGGTGCCAGATTGAAAAATCCGATACACTGAAAGAAGGTTGGTGGATATATCAAGAACTACAAGTAGCTCCTAAAGAAAACCACCCTCAAGTGTGACAATGCCTAAGCCCAAAATTGAAATTTATGTAGAATCCCCAATTGAAATCAAAGTATTACTGTAATCTAAAAGGGATGAGACCAAATCTTGAGAATGTGTCATGTGATGTGTCATGTTGAAATCAAGTATCCATGAAGCTGTAGAAGGTAAGGTCTGTGTAGAAAGAGCATGACCTTTACCTATAGATGAGGAAGAAGAATTAGGGGTGGAGATGTTATGTTGCTGCATGGACTCTTCCAAATCCTCTAATCTCTTCCAAAGCTAATTTATTGGATATCCCTCCTTACCACAAAAACTAAAAAGTTCACCCAATTTCTTCTTTATCTTGGAGAAAGACTCACCATACTTAGAACTTTTATCATACCAAGGAGTGGTTTGAGGTTTTTGTTCTGACTTCTGAGATGTTTTAGATGAATGCTCACTAGCTGATGAATAATTTTTCTTGGGATTTTGTTTCTTCTTGTCTTTCCCTTTGGATGCCTATGCTACCAATGCCTAGGTTTTGGAACCAAACAGAGTTTCAAACTGAACCACCTTTGCTTGTTCATGATTCAAATGCTCATAGAAAACCTCAAAAGTAGGCATGGTAAATACAACACCAAATGCATCCATAATAGAGTAGAAAGTAGAAGAGAAGACCTAAAATAACCCTCAAAGCTTAGATAGAATTAGGAAAATACATTCTTTGTCAGTTTTATTCTTTCCACAACCATACAAAAAAGATCTGAGTGACTTAAACCTCTGTAGGAAGTGCTCAATGGAGGGTTAAGAATCAAGTACAAGTGATGTTAATTTTTCCTCAATCTAGAGAGTGCTATACTCATTCATGGTGCCAAAAATATCACTAAATCTCATCCACATAGCCCTAGGATTGTTAGAAGACTCTAGATGAAACAAGAGATTGTCTGAAACATGTAGTGAAATCAAACCCATAGCGTCATCTATCTTGTTCCTATGTTGAAATATCTCAAATTGACTAGTCAATGTTGGTTATACTTCATCCAAAGTGGGCCATAAACCCTTAGACATGAGAATTCTTGTCATTTGAACTTTTCAGGTATGATATTTATGTGGTGTAAGACGTTCAAATGAAGAGGTGTCTACCATGATGGTTGAGGTTTTCAAAATAATGTGTGGTATAGGATTTATGATCTCTGATGTATATAGATAATGAAAGCGAGAAATATACCCCCCACAATAAGAAAACCCAAACCCTAATAAAACTTTGAGAGCAAAAAAACTTAAAAAAGAAAAAATAAGTTTAGAGAGATCTATGTGAGCCTCATGAATATTCTAGAAAAATGGACTATATTTCTATGTAGAGCATTAAAAGAGATTTCCAACACCTATTTGTTCACAAAAAATGAAGTCGGTATGCCCTAGTTATGGCCTCGGAAGCATAGAAAAGAAGATCTTCCTTTAATTGACTGTAAGAACATTTTGAGACATAATCAAAAAAAATTCTCCACCACTAGATTAAGTTCGGAACCATCTTTCTGATGCCTATTTGTTTGCAAAAAATGGACAAGTGAAGCCCTAGTTATAGCTAATTTAGTGAAGGGTGCTCCCATTTGGCTTCAAAAAGCACTCAAGTGGCTTAAAACTTCAGCCCCTGGGCATATGAGCACCCAATCTCTAGGGGTTCACACTGGAATATTCTACAAAATATTCTAAAGAATATTTTGTTGTACATATAGGTAAAAAGGCCTCTAGTTTTTTATATGTTTGGATAATTTTTTGAAAAAGTAAAAATTTTGCATGAAAAGTTTCTTTTAACTTGCAAAAAAATTTGAAACCTGTGTGAAATTTTTTTCCTGCACAAAACCGAGGATTGGTATGGTGTATGACTATATGTATCTGTATGGATCTGTACAATTGTACAAATTTTTTTCTTTGAAAAATATGCCCTACAAAAAATGCCCAAAATTTTGTTTCTTGGATTTTTCGCCAAATGACAGTCATTCTTTAGGTTTTTGGTCGCTTCAAACATAATGACAAGGTTCGTTTTGCACCAAAGTGCTCCTAAAATTCACCCACCTCAAAAATTTCAAAAAAAACACTAAAAATTCTTGATTAGATCCTGTAACCCTAGATGAGAAAAAAAAACTTGGAAATGGAGAAGGGGTTCATTGAATTCTTGCTCTAATACCATGTTAGATTTGTGAATAAAACAAGACACATGATCAAACAACAAAAAACACTTTCCATGCAAGAGCTCTACAAAACAAAGATTTTCCATTCCCCAAAAAGAAAATACTTACAGAATGAATAATATGAGAGAGAATGAATGTTTTATAAGAGCAACCCTAATGATAAAGGGATTAAATCATGAAAAGTGTCAACATCTTGTGTGATGAGACAAACTGATCTAATATTAGCTCTCTAGTTAACATAAATAAAATATTGTTTTAACTAATAAAGCAATCCTAAGTTTAGCTTAAGTGCATGAGAATTAGAATAATAATTAATTAAAGATTAATTAATTATTCTCTAATAAATGATAACTCTAACAACATGTTAATTTCCAACCTTAATTTCTTTATATCTACTGAAATATTTGTTTTTGATTAAGGAAAAAGCAGGTTTTGAAGGGACCCTGAAACCCTTTAACAGCAAAGATAAAGCATTAAAAGTTCAGCAAATAAGATAAGAAGTTGTCAACAGAGAAAAATAGAAAGACTAGCCCAGAGACAGCACAACAAAAACCAATAGGAGTCCAACAGAAAACCAGCCGCTACACCAGATTGCTAAGGATATCAGCCACTTCCTTTTCCAGATTGCTAAGGATATCAGCCACTTCCTTTTCCAGATTGTTCATACTAATTGCAACTTTCTTCATCTCCTGTATATCCATAGAGGCCTTATCCACCTTCCTTTTTAGGTTGGCCCTAGTACGTTTGCTCGACCTTGCACCCTCAACCTGGCTTTGATCTTTGTCTTCATCCACATCCACGACATTTCTTACCTGATGCGCCCTTTCCAAATTCTCAACCACCATATTCATGGTACTCGTAGTGGACTTCAGGATCTTGTGGCTCATCTCCAGAACCTTCTGAATTGAGTCTTTGAAATTCTTTAGCTTTTCCTCCATTTCTGAAAGTTTACCGTTATGATTGCTCTTGAAATGTTGCAAATCCTCCACAGTTTTCTTAAGGCAATCAACCATGTATCTCTTTTCATCTTTCGTCCACAAATCCTTGGCTTTATCTCTGTCCATATTAGTATTTACCAACATTTCATTATTTTCCAGCTTGTTGTTAAAGGACCTTTGATTCAGCTTTATCTCCTTAATCTCAAAGAAAACCCACCACATCAACCTACTGAAATATTTGTTAAACAAAATAATAATTATCTATTTTTTAAGATCGCTACTAAGATTGAACGTGTACAAAAAATATGAATTCTTCTATCAAAATCATTTTTTAAAAGTAAAAAACATTCTTTAATGTTCAACCAAATAAAAGGATTAAAAAAATATGTTTCTTTATTCTTCCACCAAATAAGAGAAACCATTAAATATTAGAACTCGTACAAAGTAATTAGATTTTTCAAATCAATTAAGTCATCAAATAATTTAATATAAATATATGTTTATAACAATTACCAACATAAATAAATAAATAAAATAAAAAGTATTAAGTATTCATAAGATCATTCGATGCACTTTCACATAACCATCAAATTATTTTCAAATTTTAAGTAATCATCTTATATTGTATAAACATGTTCAAAAGACAATATATTTTTCAAAGATAGTTATTCATCAGAAACAATCACATCTCATTGACAAATACTACAAAACTTAACATTTTTTCTAATTTTATTTGTAGTTTTCTTTTTTTAATAAAAAATTATTGATTAAATACAATGTCAATCCTCTAATAAAATTATAAAATCACACTAATATCCAATAACTTGTAATGCATACAAAATTAAATAGATCACAAAGCAACCTATCACCTATAACTATAAATATTAAATAAATGGATTATATAAGTGTTTAAGTTTCATTCCCACAAAATAAACATCTAAACACACTTCATCATATTCATATATCAAAAAGTGAAATAATTTATCAACTATAGAAATTATGCAATAAACCAAATATTAACTTTTATCAATACAATAGGGCAATTTAAGGATTATAAAATAAACATAGATCTCCAAGAGTGGCATTCATCTTATCCCCATAAATATATTTTTTACTATCAAATCTCTTGGCACAAGACAAACCCAAATGAGATCCACAAAACCTAATACCCCTAACTCCAAATTTTGTATCATAGTTGATAAATCCATACATAATAAATGGCATGGGAAGCCCAATCAATAGCCTATATTCCCCAAACTAAGTCTCTCCTCTTACATAATCAAAAATAAAAGCCCCACTTCCCCAAGGTTATCAACACACCTATAATGCACATAGTGACTATCTTTGTTAGAATCATTTCTACCTCTACCTAAATGGGAGCTTTGAAATGGGGTATGGACGTCCATCAAAATATAAAGGACAAATATTTTTTGTTAGATAGTAGAAATTTATGCAAAATATGGAAGCATATACAAGGTATGTGAAGTGTTTGATAAAGTGCATCTGAGACATTTGGTCCCATTAACAAGGTACCAGCATCCATCAAAACATAATGGAATAAAAGTATTTGTCGCATGTTATAGTTGGTATTGTTTCCCTTATAGATGTACACAAAATGTGGAACTAGAAATAGGAAATGTTATTTGTTTGACAATAAAACCATTGAAAAACCATCTACTAAAATGGAAAAAATAATAATATAAAAAAATTCCATGGTTATCAGGTCACACTTCTTGTCTACTTTGCAAGCACCCAATAGTCGATGAAAAATCACCAAAAATACTAGAAAATTCGTAAGCTAGTTGTTTGATTGTTTAAGTGATAAGTTTTTAGAGAATTTTCAATACAATAAATGCATGCAAGAAAAAAGCAATTACTTCTTAATATGTGAAAAATAAAAACTATTGAACTTGTGTATTATGATTCATTGTCACACTAGTTCACTATTGCCACAATTTGATGTTAACTTGCATATTTGGATGGTCATCCGTGTACCCAAAAATTATTTAGATCATTGATTAGTATGATGTTTTACATAAGTAATTTCCATAAACCAAATAACAACATACCAAAAACAAAAGGGTTAACCCACTCACAACTCTATAACAATGTAGTAATCCCCCTAGTTTACATGAGATAAAGTAATCCCATTCCAAGATTCCAAGTCTCCATCTCCACATGGATCATACCCAACCCACACATAAAAAAAATTCCATCCAAGGGATGCCTTGATCGTATTCAGTGCCTTCACTACAAATCAAAATGTAGGTGTAAATAAACAATAGAATCTAGATGTAAAACAAACTTTTGGTAGAAAACTCCAAAATTTTAAAACATAGTTTTTTACTAGACATTTTTTTTACATATAGAATGGATTAAGGAAGCATCATGTCTTTGAGTAGAATCTAGATTAAAAAACAATATTTTCTATCTATGAAAAATAGCTATAAACACCAATTCCAAATGATGTGATCGTTTCATACCAAAAAAAACTATTGAAACAAATTTGTTAAACATTAAGCATCTCTAATTCAAACCAAGATCAAGCCAAACTTAAATTGAAGGGTTTAGGTAGTAATTTTCTACTTAACAAACAAATAAATTTAATTTAATTGAAGAAATAAAATTAGAGTTTGAAGAAGTGCCATCTCTTTTAAGAGTGTTACAATTTCAATAGTGAAGTGTTGAGAGCATGAAGAAGAGTGTGTGCATAGAATTTGTCATTATAGAATTGGATTTCACAAAGAGAGTGGAGATCATAATGGAAACAACCTCTTATCTACCTTGAATAAAAGTTGCTTGTGAGTCTACATTGTAAGGAATTATTTTTCTGACAATGAGGGGTTATGATTGTTTGACTTTCCTTGTATGAATACATCTATGTTTGTGGTGATAAAAAAAATACACATGAAAGGTTTTTTGTAATGAAATAGCTTACACAATAGAGGAATATGATAGAAAATATGTTGCAAATACTCGTTAATAATTGAGAATAACAAGCCGCTTTGAGGGGGAAAACCTCCAAATATCTCCAATGAGAACACAATTCACAATTTGATGATAAGACTCACAACCTGCTATATATACCTTATTTATGCCTATGATATCACTCAAGCCAACCTAGATAACCCTATATAAGCCCTAGGTTGACCTAATTAACTAAATTGTAATATAATAATGATAATATGACTTAATTGGGAGTTAAGATAGCCACAATTTGACTATTCATAACTCAATGTACTCTAATATTAAGGGTGTAGCATGCCCCCCCTCTTCAAAGAAGCATTGTCCCCAATGCTAAGAAATTTTAGATTCTTCTTAATTAACTCCTTGTCCTCCCATGTGGCATCTTCGATTGGTAAATCCTTCCATTGGATAAGATATTGAGTGAGTGTTCTAGTCCTTAGCTTCCTTGTGCATTTCTAAAGAATAAAGTTCGGATCCAATATGATTCTTCCTTCTTCATCAATCTCTGGTAATATTATCTGAGTAGGGATATTATTCCCCATTACCTTCTTCAAACAAGAAACATGAAAAAATGGATGTATCTTTATTGTTGATGAAAATTCAAGCTTGCAGGCAACACTACCTATCCTCTACATGATTTTATATGGGCCATCATATTTTAGAGATAACTTGTTATTTTTTGAATGTTGCTTCAATGATATTTTCTTGTAAGGTTACAATCTCAAGAAAACCCAATCCCCAACTTCAAAACCTCTTTCAATGTAGTGCTAGTCTACTTGCTTCTTCATCCAATTTTGTGTCATGGATCTATTCTCTTTGAGTCCTCAAAGTACTTTTTATTGATGAAGCATGTGGTCCTCCACAGCTTGAACTCTTGTGACACCTTCAATGATGATATGATGGAAGGAGGTTGATATCCATGCAATGCCATAAATGAACATATTTTTTATGAACTATGGAAGGAAGTGTTATACCACCATTCTGCTAATGGTAGCCAATCTACCCATTGAGATTTTTTTATCTAAAGTGAAACAACATAGATATCCTTCCAAACACTTATTAACAACCTTTGTTTGCCCATCGGATTGAGGATGGTATGAACAAATATGATCCAATTGAGTACCCAAACATTTGAAAATTTTGTCCAAAATTTACTAGTAAAAATAGGATCACAGTCACTAACACTAACCTTAGGTATACCATGTACCTTTTGAATATTCTCCAAAACTTCTTGTGCCACTATACCTGTTGTAAAAGGATGTGATAATGCAATAAACTATGCATATTTAGTGAGGTGATCCACTATTTCCATGATGGAATTCTTACCATTAGATCTTGGAATCCCTGTGATGAAGACCATGGAGACCTCTTCCCAACATTGTCTAGGAATAACTAAGGGTTGCAAGAGACATGGTGTCTTAATTTTTTCCTCTTTATTTCTTTGACAAATCAAACATTCTACCACAAATTTTTGAACATCCCCTTTTAGCCCTTCCCAAAAGAAGTCTTTCTTGACCTGATGATATGTCTTCAAAAATATTAAATGACCACCCGCTAGAGACTCATGAATCTCTGTGAGAATATTTTATTTGATAAAGTAATTCTCGCAAACATACAATCGCTCTTTATACCACAAAGTATCTCCCTTCTAGAAAAAACTTATCTAAACTACTAGGATCGCGTTGTAATTGTTGAATGAGATTACTTGAAACAACATCATCTTCCACTTTGCTTTGGCTTCTACTACCCAATCTTCTTGTAATATTGAAAGGGCACACAATAAAGCTTCATCCTTATCATCCTTCCTTGATAGAGCACCTACCACAAAATTTTCCTTTCCTTTCTTATATACAATCTCAAAATCATATCCCAACATCTTAGTAACCCATTTTTATTGTTCTTCAAAAGATAATCTTTGTTCCAAAAAATATTTTAGGCTATCATGATTTTTCTTAACCTTGAAGTGTCTACCCATTAGATAAGGCCTTCATTGATTTACTACATGAAGAATAGTTAGCATTTCCTTTTGATAAATAGGTTTTAGTTGATTCTTACCCTCTAATTGATGACTCTTAAAAGTAATGTTTCAACCCTCCTACATGAGAGTTGTGCCTATACCATTTCCTCAAGCATCACATTCCATAATAAGATCCTTGATGAAATCTAGAGTGGCAAGCACTAGAGTTGTACACATAGCCTCCTTCAACATTAAAAATATTGCATTAGTGGATTCATTCCAGTGAAAAAAGTCCTTCAATAAAGTTGTGAGGGGTGCTACTATATGGCCATAATTCTTCACAAATATTCTATAGTATCTAGTCAATCCCAAGAAACCCCTCAATTTCTTAATGGTTTTAGGAATAGGTCATTCCATGATAGCGTTAATTTTGTTAGGATCCACCTTTACTCCTTCATGTGAAAATGTGTGTCCCAAGTACTCCACCTCATTGAGACCAAAAGCGCACTTGGATGGCTTAGCATAGATTTTATGATCTTTGAGAACTTGTAATTTACTTGATCGCAAAGTTGCAAGTGTTCTTCCCATGTCTTGCTATAAATAAATATATCATCAAAGAATGCTAATACAAACTTCCTTAAAAAATTCTTAAAGATGGAATTCTTCAAAATTTGAAATGTAGATGGTGCATTGGTAAGACCAAATGGCATCACCAAAAAAATCATAATGACCCTCATGAGTCCTAAATATTTTCTTAAAAATATATTCTTCCTTAATTCAAATTTGATGATGATTTGATCTAAGATCTAAATTTGTAAAATACATAGATCCATTCAATTCATCTATAAAATCATCAATGACTAGAATAGGAAACTTATCTTTGATGGTGTACATGTTGAGCACTCTATAGTCTGGGCACATGTGCCAAGTTTCATCCCTCTTCCACACTATCACCACAGGTGAGGAGTAAGCACTTTGGCTATGCCTAATTATTCTCGCCTCTAACAACTCCAAATGATCTTTTCCATCTCATTTTTTTGTATATGTGGGTAATTATAAGGCCTGATGTTGGGTGGCTATCTCCCTGGAACTAATTGTATGGCATGATCATGATCCCTCTTAGGAGGAATTCCTTTAGGCATATCTCCAAAAACCATTGTGGTGGTCAATTATTTCTTGTAAAGCTAGATGGGTGGGAGCATTAGATTAAGAGACTTCTAATGAACATAATTGGGCCACAAATCCATCAACTCCTTTCTTAATAAACTTTTACATTTGATGAGAACTTACCATTTGTGGGGAATTTTCCTTCAACCATCTTAGCTCTATTGTATTGCCTTCTAATTGAAATTTCATGAATAATTCTTGGAATTTCATCTCAATTGTTCCTAAAGTAGTAATCCATTGTACTCCCAAAACAATATATGCTACACCCATTGAGATAGCATACATTGGGCTATCAAGGTGATAATCTCCCATGGATAATTTAATGCTATGACACTTTCTAGAACAACTAGAAATACCACCATCTACAATCAAAACCTGAAACTCTGGAGCTGGATATATAAAAAAAATTAGGCAAGTAGCCAACTTTTTGTTGATGAAATTATGAGTACTACCTGAGTCAATCAACATTGTTACTTTTTACTTTTTTAAGAAACCTTCTACCTTGAGAGTTTTTAGGGCACTAAAACCGAAGAGTGTATGACAAGAAATGATTGGTTGGGTATCATTTGATTTGTCATCTAACTCCCTATCACCCTCTAATATTGGTTCCTCCTATTCTTCCTCACTCAAACCTTCAATATAGAACAATTTATTTTTACTACTTTTATGTCCTAGACTATATTTGATGTCACGATTAAAACATAACCCTTTTGCTCTCTTCTCCTCATTTTTTGTGGAGTCAACCTAGTACGTCGTGGTAATGAATGTGTAAGATATCTCCTTTCATTGACATTTACAATCCCTTGTCGCATACTAGCCAAAAACTTCTCCTCAACTTGGCTTGCCATTACTATTGCTTGTGATAAGGAGTGTGGTTAGAAAAAAAGTACTTCATATTTTATTTGATCCCTTAAACCGCCTAGAAATAGTTCCTTCAAATTTTATTTTGTCACATTCTCTGGATCCTTAGAGAAAGGGTTAGAAATTGTTGAATATAATCCTTTACCATGCTATTTTCTTTAATTTAGTGAGTTGGTAGAATTGGTTATCCATAAAGTTGTCTCCATAATGGGTATCAAGTTCCTCTTGAAAAATTGACCATGTGACCACACAACCCTTCTTTCTCTTCTCATCACATAATCAAAGACCAAATAAATTGATCGAATTCTAGGTACAATGATGCCATAGCCACCTTTTTTTGACTGGGAACATGATGAAGATCAAATAATTGCTCCATTTGGCATAGCCAATTGGTTGGATCCTTTCCATCAAAATTTCTCATATCCAACTTGGGTATGAATTGCTTTGGCATAGGATTAGTAAAGGAGGATCCTTCTTAAAATCAAAGTCAAGCCCAAGGAATTCATGTCCAAAAAACTTATTATCTTCCACCCTACCATGTGAATCTTCACCATTACGCTTCATCCCTTGAATAATCATGTTCAACTTCTTAGAAAATTCATGTATGTCATTCTTAATTGATTAAATTTCACCCTTGACCTTTTTGATCTCATCATTAGGGTTAATATCCTCAATTTCTACCTCATCCTTATATGAATATTTCCCCGGTGTGGTAGCATTCTTTTTAACTCTTGTTATAGGCCTCGTTATGATGGTAAAAAAGAATTTTGTAATGAGTCACATAAATAAATTCAAAATAATATGAAAGTTTTTTGTAACTTACCAAGGCCAAGGTCATACTCTCCTAGAAAAATCTCCCCAAAATTTGGTGTATTGCAGCCTTGAGAGAGAAATTGTTGGAAACCCTAATTTTATAATAAATAATTTATTTCTATTTAAAAGTCTACAATTTAGACTGCAGTCTCCTCTATCACTTCTTCAAAAACCCATAAAATATAAGGAACCAATTATGCAATATTTGGGAGATATGTAATTTCCAAATAAATTGAGTAGAAACCCTAATTCTACAATAAATCTCTCAATTCTTCAATTCCTCTGAAATCTAGACTGTAGCTTCTTGAATATGTCATTAAAAACCCCTTTAAAAATTATCCAAAATATGGGAGATATGGGTTTCACAAAATGACCTCTAAAATTGAAAAAAATGTCTTGTCGTAACGGTTCCAAGATCATGCTTTGATACCACTTGTAATGAAATAACTTGCACAATAAAGGAATATGATAGAAAATATGTTGCAAATACTTGATAATAACTGATAATAACAAGCCAGTTCGAGGGGGAAAACTTCCAAATATCTCCAATGAGAACACAATTCACAATATGATGATAAATAAGACTCACAACCTCCTATATATACCTTATTTATGCCTAGGATATCACCTAGACCGACTTAGATAACCCTATATAAGCCCTAGGCCAACCTAGTTAACTAAATAACAATATAATAATGATAATATGACTTAATTAGGAGTTAATATAACCACAAGCCAACTATTCATAACTCGGTGTACTCTAATATTAAGGGTGTAACATTTGTCGAAGTGGTTGTATTACCGTGAATGCAATCTAATGGTAGTTGTTCTATCCACAAATCTCAAAACATTTTTGGCCATTGGATCAATTCTCACATAACATTATTGTTGTGATTTGATATTAATGGTTGCAATCATTTGGATGGTCATCCTTGTACTTGAAAAATGGTGTAGGATGTTGATTGCCATCTAACACTAAACGGGCACTTAATACACTCCACAAAGGAATGCCTATTGACATAAAAATATATAATTAAAAATTATTATAGAAAGGATTTATCTTTTCATGTGTTTTTTAATAAAAATCACTTTAAATTATTATAAAAAGGACTTATTATTTACATATTATTTTTTAATAAAAAATATTATAAAATGGGTTAATTGACTTATTTTGGAGTGATAAAAAAGATAAATATACTTTTATTTTGGCTAAATAATGTATATCTATTTATGAAAACAATGAAATATATATATTTTTTTTCTTTTATTCTTTTTAATTATTAATTACTATATTTTTCTTTAATTTATTTTGATATATATGTTTGTTATTATAAAGTGAATCATGTACATAATTTATGTTTAATTAAGTTTGAAGTTCTATTTTTTCATTTTTAAATTAAGCTATATAGAAGATATAAACTGTAAATATATTAGAAAGAGTTGTATACATAACAAACCACATTGTATAGTACAACATAATCTAGGACTAGGTTGTAGGACACAATCTTTCTTCAAAAGCAAGCATGAAGTAATTCTTCTATATCTACTTAATCTTTCTCTTATGTTGAAATCTTAAAATTGGATCTCTTGCAAATCCTCATGAATGTCAATGATTTTATGATTGAATCCACTAATTTATGCATTGGGTATTGTTTTGATCGAGGGTAAAAAACGAGTTTTGATGGGGTCTGGAACCAGTAATTCTTCTATATCTACTTAATCTTGCTCTTATCTTGAAATCTTAAAATTGGATCTCTTGCAAATCCTCATGAATTTCAATGATTTTATGATTGAATCCATTACTTTGTGTGTTGGGTATTGTTTCATCATACAAGACTCTAAAATAAAATGCCATGACTAATATGAACAATAAATCAATGTTAAATTAATGAATGTGTTGCATTGTTGATGAATTTTATCAAATTCATAATACATTAGGTAAACTAATTTCTACATAGTACAAAGACATTGATCAATTATTAGCAACACTTATTATTGTTACTTTCAAATATTTTGCTAACGAAAACTACTTACTACACTACACTTGTTAAAATATATAAACCAAATACCATAAAAATGAAATAAGATGAAAATTATACTAACATTTATTATTAGCAACACTTATTATTATTATTTTCAAATATTTTGCTAACGAAAACTACTTACTACAGTACATTTGTTAAAATATATAAACCAAATATCATAAAAATAAAATAAGATGAAAATTATAGTAACATTTTAATTGTTACTGAAAATCCTATTTCTAACGTATTATTGATAAATATTTTTAATTTATTAATAAAGTTGAATAATTAAGAAGGAATCCACTTTAAATCATATCTTGCTTAATATATAAAGTAACCCACAAAAATAAAATATAACGATGAAATTGATATTATGCGAACAAATTGTTTGTTGACTTAAACAAAAGTAAACAAGGACAAAGAAAAAGACTAATTTAATTAAACAAATAATTGATCTCACTATAGTCAAACTTTCCCATTCAGCATGAAATAATAGGTAAGGCCGCCCAATTGACTTTCTCGAAGACTTTAAAATAATTTCCATGTTCTAGAATTTGGAGGACAATTAGAATGTTGTGATATATTTTAAATTAGTAAATTGATATCATTTTTATTTAGTTTCCTTTATTTTAATTAAATATTGTATTCAATATATTTTTTATATTTATATTGGTTTGCTTTAAAGTTTGATTTTTATTTATTTTTGTTTATATTAATTTTTATAAATATTGTATTCTTATTTATAATTATTTTTATATATCTATTTTTTGTCTTAAAATTATCGATTTAGTTTTAAGATTTATTTTTAAATAGTTTAATATTGACCTAGTTCAATATCAAGATGTGTAGGAATGAACTTAAAATTTATTTATTTATTTATTTATTATTGTATTCTTATTTATAATTATTTTTATATATTCATTTCTTGTCTTATAATTATCATTTTAGTTTTAAGGTTTGTTTTTAATAGTTTGATATTGATCTAGTTCAGTATAAAGATGTGTAGAAAAGAACTTAAAATTTATTTATTTTTAAAATCAAATCTCAAGTATTTGTTTTTCTTTTATAAACAATTATGAGTTGATTTAACACACAATTGCACAACATATTACTATTACATTGTATTTAAAGATATTCATGTACAAAGAAAAGATTAAATCATTAGAGTGCACTTTGATTTTTTAGGACAATAAAGAATTAGATCCATATCATCTTATAATTCATTTGCATGTGTGTGTAACATGTTGTCTTCAATATCTCTTATTGTTGTTAATCCAACCCATTAAGGATTTGACCTAGGCAAACCCATTCACCCACTAAATCAATAAAATTCTAAGTAGTGTCCCTAGACACAACCTTCACAAATTTACTTTGAAAGAGGGTGAAAGCAATCAAATGTTCAATCATATATTCTACGAGTTCAATCCTATGCATCACAATTCACTTTTTCACAGTAGTTAGGATCAACCTTGTAGTGCTTGAGATCAACCTTTGGCGATTTTTGTGCAAACTTATTTTCTAAGACAACCATCAAAGCAAGGTCATTAGTTTTTTGGAGATGGCATATCAATTTAGAGTAGCATCAACATCATTCTTCTAGAACATTGATTTCAATACAAAGTAATCAAATCCATCACATTTAATTTGCATGCATTCATTATATCTCAGCCAATCAATCTAAAGTTGATTTACACTTAAAATTGATTACATCGTGTGAATCAACTATTTTTTTATGTAGTGCAATTTTATTTCCTTACATTTATAAATGAATTCAACCTTTCCTACACCCCTATGGTTTTTCCTTCTAAATTTTGATTTTTCATGTGTTATTATTTAGGGGAAACCTATCCTTTATTGATAAATCCTCCGAATTTATATGATGCTTTACCTGCTAAACCATTCATTGAGGATAAAAATATATTAGTATTGGAGGTAACTTTGTTGAGGAGATGGATAAGTTAGATAAAGAAAAAGCATTTAAAATTGGGTTACATTTGAGTGATTCAATATGTCAAAATTGCTCAAAGATTATAGTGATTTTTTTGCATGGACATGCCAAAACATGACAAGTATATCTAAGGATAGTGTTATGCATAAAAAATTTCTTCACCTTGATGCTAAAATTGTGAAACATAATATTTGAAAAATGCTTTAAAAAATAACACTAGTTGTTAAAGAGGAACTTGAGAAGATGTGAAAATTTGGTTTCATTAAACCTATTCCCTAGGGATTTATAATATCATACCAGAAGCTAAATCTAATAGGCATGTTCACATGTGCATTGATTTTAGATATCTAAATAAAGTATAACCTAATGATGACTTCAACTTGGCCAATGTTAGTAATATAAGGTTGGGCAAGAGATTTCATCCTTCATGGATGAATTATTGGGAAATAATTAAAGTTTTTAGTAATCCCCAAGACCAATATAAGACCACTTTCACCACTCCATGGGGAAAATTTATTATATTATCATATCATTTTGATTTAAGAATATAGGTGTAACTTCTCAAATGGATATGACTATAATCTTTCATGATCTAAAAAACAACACTTTAGAAGATTATGTATCTAACATTTTAGTAAAATCCAAGAAAGGAGCTAATCATATCCAAGATCTAAGGACTATCTTTAATATATTACAATTATGAAAGGTGAGAGATAATCCTAAGAATCATGCATAGTTGGTGTAGATAATGGTTGGAATTTATTGAATCTAAAAAGGGAATTTAAATTCACACTAACAAATTAATGTTATTGTTAATATTCCTCCACTTAAAAATATATTATAACTTCATAGTTTTCAAGGAAATTTACAATCCATCTAATGATTTATTTCCTAACTAGTTGAGCATAACTTATGTTTCACCAAAGTCTTAAGAAGGGTCTTAAATTTTAATGGATATAGAGTGTCAAAAATATTTTGATGATATGAAGCAATATTTGATGAATTCATTAGTACATATTCCTATCGTCTATAGTAAATATTTATTATCATTTATTTCCTCTATTGATAATAAATGATAATGATAAAAATATGTTATCTACTAATATTGTTGCATATTATTATATTACAAGACTAGATACACCCCCATGAGAAAACTATGCCTATACATCATCTTATCATCACAAAATCTAATGTATTACAAGTTTCATACAAAATCTCATGTGATTATCAAAGGAGATCCTTTCAAATATATACTTTATAAAGCTAATCATTCTAGACATGTCACATGTTGGGTCATGTTATTTATATAATTTTATATACATTTTAATAATAAATATATTAAGGGCCAAGGTATGATGGACCAATTAGTTGACAAGTTACATCCTCTACCCTTATTGATGTATCCTTTATGGATGAGCACATAATGACTATTGATTCCTTGTCTCCATGGACTGTATTCTCTGATGATTCTCAATGTGTAACTATACTTTTTTCTTCTTCTTGGTCATTCTCTAATTGGGATTAGACTTGCAAGATAAAAAATTTCTAGCCCCTTTTAAGGGACACAAATACAGTATTACTACTATAGATCATTTCAATACGTGGGTTGAGACCATCCCCTTAAATCCACCATAATAACTAGTATTTGTACTTTTTTTGAAAAATAAAGAGATAAATATATTTTTAGAAAAAAATTATATTCAACAACAATTTTATACTCCTTATTACCCACAAGGTAATTGTCAAGTTGAAGCTACTAAGAAAACCATGATTTTATGTAAGAAAAGTAATCTAGTAAGTACATTTCATTTTTATGTATATATGGAGCTAATAGCATCATATTTAAATAGATAAAGTTAACATGGTTGGTTACAAATGAATGTCTCAAGTTCCTTGACATAGCTATAAGATTCATTATTTATAGTATTCCATTTTTTGAAAATAGAGAAGAACGTAATGAATAAAATAAAAATCTTACCATGGCTAAATCCTAAGTGATATGCCCTTGGGAAAGTAACAACAAACTCACTTGGATTTTATATCAACCAAAAATCCAAAACATAAGTTTAAGAAACTATACCATCACTATTAGCTTTGGTATCAAGCATGAAACTCAAAATCATAAATTTTTCTTTTTTTTCTAAATCTTTAACATGTGAGACAACAAAAATTATAACAAATACCCATTAAAATTATACACATGAAAATTAGTCTAATGCACAACTAATGAAAATAGAATAGTTCAATATTTGTTAGGAAATTACCATGTTGATCAAATAATTTCCTATACAACCCAATGAAATAAAAGCATGCATACAAGATTTAAAAATAACCATAATAAAAATATCAAGACATACCACAAGATTACACGAGATATACTTTAGGAAAACCCTTAAGAGGGAAACCCCAACCTCCAAAAATATCTACACTCAATGTATTATTCAACAATTAAAACATTACAATATGCTTACAAAGTCTCCATGAATGCTTTTGAAACATTAAGCTTCTCCAATGTATCATCCATGTGTCCAAGCATAATGGCTAACCATGCAACCACAAATGTCATGCCATGCTTCACATATGCACTCTGTAAGAGAGCTAAAAATAAATGATAATCAACCTCAAAGGTTATGATAGCTGACCCCAATCACTAAACATGAGCTTGATTTTATAGAAGTGAGCTCACACAAGCACAACTATGGTATTGGAAAATATGTGTCTCAAAACCATGAGTGCGTAAGACCATTGACCCCAACATTTACTTTTTAATACTAAATTTTTTATATATTAAATATTTTTCAACATGCAACCCACACATAAAATATCTATTTAATGTTACATAAAACTCTACAAGTAGACTTAAATCAATATTTAATGTGGCTAAACACATTTCTAAAGATAAACTAGAAATAAATATTTATTTTACATAATTAAAATAATTATATTTTGTGCAAGGTGTACAACACCCTTTTCCTAACATTATACCACTTATTGTATACATTATATAAGGGTCAATCAATGAAATGCATCATCGTAGCCATCAATAAAACCACATGAATCTCTAGCAACCTCTCGTGCTCCATCAAGATACATGCAATAACATCTAGTGTGGTCATCATCTCAAGTAAGAACTCCTCTCATCCCCCAACATTTCACCTATGGAAGAAAAGGAACAAGACAAGGTGAATATACACCAATTCAAATAACACAAGCATAAATTCCAAGTGATAGAAAAGGCTCCAAGCTTCTACCAAGAAAAATAACCACATGACTTAAAATAGAAGCCATAGAAAATTCTAATAGATTCAATCATCTGTACCTAGAAAGGTATCAAAAACTATAAGTATAACTCATTCCAACAACATATCCAACCAATAAATCACAATCATAAACTCCATGTATAAAACCTATCAATGAAAAACATACACGTCCAAGAACTCCCACTAACATAAAATCTAAAAATAGATCAAGTCATACCAAGTCTACAAATAAACATGTATACCAAGGTATGACCAATAATCAAAACCACATAGTACAAATAAAAATCACCATGATCCACAAATACAATAAAAACAAATGCATACTCTCTCACAACAAGTCACCATTACTCGCCCAAGTTCACCACACCAAACCATGTTAGCATGAACCTTCAAGAAGTAACCATAGAAAAAATAGAGAAAACCGATAAACCATATCAAATAACATTTCCTAGAACTAATACCTCAAAGTTCTAACTTGTGCCAAGTAGGGCCTCCTTCACAACCCCAAATAATTTTTTTTAACAACACCATTCAATCTCATAAATCAAACAAAAAATATGTTTCATATATAGCTAACATGGATGTAATCCTTTCTAAACAAGAATTATCAAACTCAAATCAAATCCCAAAACCAAGTTCATAATCCTAATAACATTTGTTAAACACCTCATAAATGAAATCATAAATAAAAATAATATACACAAGGACATAACCATGCCAATCACTCCCCAAATGAACCCTCTAAAACTAAAAAACATAGATTGAGATCCATATACATGAGAAGACAAAGCATTAAACATAATGAATTTGAAAACAAAGTTGATAATACCCATCAAATTATTATCTACTAAGTAGATCAAGAGTGAGGAATGATATTTCTCCTCTAGGATACACCAAGCGATAATGAATCTCTCCATGAACAATCTTTTTTATAGGTCTAGAATGAACTCATGTCCATATACAAGTGAAGGATCCTCAAACTTCTTGTTGAAACCTCTAAAGAGTAACGTATCAAAAAAATTCTATAAAATCAAGAGAAATCAAACCTCATCCAAGCCTCCAAGTATCCATGACCACCTTAAATTGATCAATCCATGCTAAGCTCCAAATACAACACTCCACTCTCATGAAGCTCCCAAAGCATATGACCATTGTACTCTATACCAACAAAAATTTATAGATCACTTTCAAAGCTCCATCTACATAATTAGGAATACATCATGACATTATAATCTAACATCTCCTCCTAGGTGATCATATGCTCCAATGAATATGTCATGCCAATACCCTAGCATGCAATCAAGATTCAACCATGACACAATACCAAACATCCTCTCAAACAAGGATCCCCTATCAAAATTAGAATCATAAATTGACACCTCAACTAAAGAACCTAAGAGTTATCTATGGATAACTGAGATGTCAAAATATATTATCTCATGAAGATAATGATCTCCTATCAATAAAATAAATATGTTAAAGTGATCTAACTATATACTAGAATCATGATCCAAGATTTTTTTGACACCCACAACCGCTATAGAATATCGTCCATCACCAATTGATGAATCCACATCACTATTAAAGCTCCCACTAAATTGTGATGCTAATCAATCCATGCCATTGTAATAACCATTCACTAAATGAATATCACCCATGATCCACACACACTCAATTGCAATACCAAAAAATATAGAGAATAAAGTAGAACTGAGATATCCAAGAAAAGAGGATAAATCACCACCAAAACATCACTATCAAAATATCTCAATGTACTGTGTAACCAATTTATCCATATCATCATGATGAAAAAAATTCTACTAGTTCCAATAATAGACAATGCAAACACTCTAATCATTCATCATCTCATTCTAGTGCAACATAATAATGCACAAATGACCACAAAAAAAGCCAACTAACTAATTTTGTATCAACATTGAAAATAACTATGTATATAGACAATCCCCGTTCAATTCATCCCACTACAACCAATGGGTGGCCAACCCACAAAATAGCATAACTCATAGATCCCAAACCAATGCAACATGAAAACTCACCATCGCATTAGTAACCTACAAACCAAGATAACCTATATATCTTAAGACTCAAACACCAAATCACATGTAGATCCAATTTTCCAAACAAATTCATATCCAAGTAACTATAGTAAAGTAACCAAACAAGAATCTAGGGAATAAAAACAACTTTCTAACACTAAACCATATCACCACCTATAATCATGAATCATTTAAACTAGTACAACCCAATCCTATCATCTACATACCTGACCATGTTGCACCAATGCTCAAATATACATAAATATTGGTGACACTATAGTCATCGCCACTATTATACCTATACTCAAATATAATTGAGATGAGATTCCAAGTCTCACATGTGTATCAACCATGTCCTCAAACCATAAGACAATCTACATACCCATCTACATCGAATTCCAAAGTCTAAAGATACTTGTAAACCTATATCAATAAGCACCAAATTTGATAATCTACTAGAGAATCATATTGGTTTCATAAAAATATTCACTCCCACAAGTTTTTCCCACTAATTTTTCTATATTCTCACATAATTACACCTTGAATCTCAAGCTCTTATAAGTTCTCAAAAAATCACAAACCTCTCTTTGATCATCCAAGTGAAAAAATACATGATCCATAATGTAGTGCACTACAAGTACTCTTCATTGCCTATTCAAAATCCAAAATATAATTCCTTATGTAAAATGTATGACTTGTTAACCATTCTAGAGCAGTTTCAACATTAGGAAACAAATTTTGACATAAATAAAAAAAATGAAATCCAAACCTATATCACTGTGTAGTGCTCAAAGAGAGGCTTTAAACAACTATATAAGTAAAAAAATGAATATTATTGGTGAAATTTATGCCTCTATAATATAAACACCCTCTAAGGGCTAGAATGGGGCCAAAAATACCCTATCCTTATATTATGTTATTGATATCATCCTTGGGTAGGTGACACTACTTGATTGGTGAAAGGGTGGTGGTGCTAGTGAAAATGTATAGGGGGAGACTAGTGACAAATCTCAGCAGGATACTAAATTTTCTTACCATTCTAGAGCAATTTCAACACCAAGAAATAAATCTTGACATAAATTAAAAATTGAAACCAAAACCTATATCATTGTGTAGTGCTCAAAGAGAGGTTTTAAACAACTATAAGTAAATTAAATTTAATACTATTGGTGAAAGTTATGTCTCTAGAATATAAATTCCCTTTAAGGGCTAGAAGGGAGTCAAAAATACCCTATCCATATATTATATGTTATTGACATCATCCTTGGGTAGGTTACACAGCTTGAGTGGTGAAAGGTTGGTGGTGGCGCTAGTGATAATATATAGGTGGAGACTAGCGATAAATTTCAACAAGATACTAAATTTATTTTATTTTTTATTTTTAAATTTCCATAAGGGATTTTATTTGGCCCCACCCAACCAAGGTATGGGACTAGGGGCTTAGCCCATCATCCACAACACCATTGGCTAGGGACTGACCAAATGCTCACAAGGGTTGACACCCTCTAATTGGTTATTTACTCTATTGTGTATTAATTGTCAACCATGAGGGACTAGTAGTAAATGGGTCTTTGGACACCTATTACACCCCCCTAAACTTTATTTATTTAAAATTTATTCAAGATATTTTTTATTTTGATTTCAATTTTTTTTAATTTGCAAACTACAACCATATAGTCATATGACCAAGAAAGGGGAATTTTTTCCTTGGGCCCTAGTGGCCACAATAGGTCAGATTTTATGTCAACATTCATGTGTCTAGGACCTCCTAGATTCAATGTTGAGTTTCATTTTGATCTTGGGGTGATTTATAAATCTTCCTCCATAAAATCCTCATGGTGAACATATAGAAGAAAACCTTTTTACCAAATATTTTCTAAACCCTATATCTACAAAAAATAACCATAAATTTGTAAACCCAAACCCTAAATCTATCATTTTCACAACTTGCACAACACATCTCATACCTTTGAATGTCTAAAATCTCTTTAGTATTGCCATGGCTTCAACTTTGTATTAGATCTACTCAAACAAGGGCTAAATAAAAAATAATGATCTCTCACCTCCCTTAACCACAACCATATCTTTGATACCACATATTAAAAAAATACTAGGTTGATCAAACCATTTCTTACATAACCCAATTAGATAAAAGCATGCATACAATATTAAAAAATAACCATAATGCAAAGATCAAAGACATAACATAAGATTACACAAGGTATATATCCTAGGAAAACCCTCAAGAGGGAAAATAAACTTTCAAAAGAATCCATGCTCAATGTATTATTTAACAATAAAACATTACAATATATGTACTAAGTCTCCATGAATACTTATAAAGCATCAATCTCCTCCATTGTATCATCCATGTGTCTAAGAATAATGGGTAACCATGCAACCACACATCCCATTCCATGCTTCACATATGCACTCTACAAGAGAGCTCGAAATAAATGGCAACCAACCCCAAATTTTATGATAGCCAGCCCCAACCACTAAACATCTTCTTGCTTTTATAGAGTCAATCTCACACAAATAAAATTGAGGTATAAGAAAAACCATGAATGCACAAAACCATTGATCCCAAAATTTATTTTTTGACAAAATTTCTCAATATTAAATATTTTTCCAATGTGCAACCCACAAATAAAATATCTAACCAATGTTACATACAAATTTACAAATGGGCACAAATAAATATTCAATGTGGTCAAACACATCCCTAAAGATGCATCATAAATAAATATTTATTTTACATAATTAAGATATTTTCTCTTGTGCAAGGTGTACAACACCCTTCTCCTAACAATCTTAAAGTGAGGGTAGTAATTGCAAGCTACAAGGGAAAAATTAGAGTAACACTTGTAATAAGGAATCTCAATTTGAATCAATATTTTTGGAGACATCAGAGTTGTCTTTTGACCTAATATTGTAAATGCAAATAGTCAATCACACAGGGTTTTACATCTCACTACCCTTGAGTGTGGAAGCAATATTACAAACCTATCTTGTTGTCATTAAGATTCCATTTATAGGTAATTGATCAATACAAAAAATTGCATGTTTCCAGTTTCAATAGCAAAAGGGTGAAAATTGAATACCATGCATTTGTTATGGTTTTTGTGGATTTTCCTATCTCAAATAGACCTATGAAACCTTGATAGAATGACAATGGATGCACACTACCAAATTCATAGAAACCTAGAAATAAATTTCTTAAATAATAAAAACATAATAGAGAAGTATAAATACTTAATGCAGGGTTGAAAACATGAGTTATTATGAAGAAGTAGCATCCTTTGAATCAAAGGAAGAAGTGTGTGATAGAGGGTAATATTTTTGTAAAGATGAATAAAAATAACATAGTGGGTTCTTCCACCAAAATTAGAACACAAAGGATAAATAATTAGTGAATATTATCATTTCACTTAAGTTTCATTTTAGGGTTACAATGGAAATTTTATGCCCCTTAGAGGTCAAGTATATTGGCCCAAAAACTATGAAACTTAACACAGGTTCTCAAAGGTAACCATCAATTAATTAAATGTATTAAGAAAAAATATTTTATAAATAGGATAGGGTGAAATCATGGAGCTATGTCTCACTTTTGGCAAGAGGAAATTTTTGCAGTGATCGGGCTAAATTCACTTGCACACCTTCGAGTGAAGGTATGCAACTAAACACCTTCGCTAGAAGGTAGTTTCCATAAAATAATGTTTTTTTCTATAAAATACCTTTTTTTGCATCGTGACCTTCTAGCGAAGGTACCTTCGCTCAAGGGTGCCAAAAATGAAATTTTTTGCATTTACATCAAAATCTCCTCAAAATTTTTAATTTCAAACCCTAGGTTGGACTTGCAAATGAGCTTAACTTGATAAGATATTTTTCAAGATCGTAGCCCTCGAAACGAGCTTTCCAACAAGTATAATTTTGATATGTTTTCATTTTTATCATGTATTTAATTTTTAATTTTTACTAAACATGGGTTTTTCTCCAAACATCAAGCTCTTTGTTCTGTAGAGGTTGAAAAATAGTAAAACATTGTAAAAAAGTTTCAAAAAATATCCTTTCCCTTCGTATTGATGTTCTTGTTTCACCAAAAAAAAATTGTATTTCGACATTTACACAACAAGTTGTGTTGGACAACACACATGTATGTCCAAATTATAGTTATAGTGACTTCAAAAATTAATTAAAAAATATATATATAACCAAAAATTATGAAAAAATATATGTTCCCTTCGTATTGATGTTAAGAATCTATATTTCAAAAATTAGAATTTTATCCTTTATAGAAAAAAATTATATGTTGGGCGACACAAACATTACTTTCTGAAAATATTATTTTTTGTTCAAAACTAGTTATTAAAGGAGATGTTGAAAGATTCATGATTTATTTTTAAAAGAAAAAGAAAAATGATATTTAGAATCTACACAAAAATTGCCACAAATCACTAATTCGCATAATCTTCAAATTCTTAACGGTTTAGCTGCTATAGGTTTCAGAAGATGAAGACTCAATTAAAATTATTGATGTAAATAACCAGCTTGGTCAAAAAGTTAGACATAGTATTGTGGGATCACCCGAAAAGGAGTCATCTTGTTGAAAACATGTTTATAAATATGGAGAAATACTACAAAATTTTGTTGCCATAGGCATTATTTGTCATTGATATCAAAGTTCATGGAGACAAGAGAAAGGTTGGATGTAGTTCATGTTGATGAATGTTGTTTCGGTAGCTTTACAAGGTGTTTGTTTTGCTCAAGGTATATGAATTTTACTTTATTGCAATGGACAAAAGAAATAATAAAATGTTTGACATCAAATGATGCTTACATTATTAAAGTTGACAAAGGCAATTTTTTGGGCACATTATAATGTTTTATTCATTGTTGAATAATGATGTTTTGGGTTTATCATTGAGTTGATAATAGTGTTTCATTCATTACCTTTGAGAAGGTTCTCAGTCTTGTTGTTTTGGGCACATGATCATGTCTTTTTCATCACAGCACATCGTGGTGTGCTAGGTCACAAAGACTTTGACAGTGGAAGTTAGGGTTCGAAGACATCATGGTTTTGATGTGACAATGTTGGTGGTATGGCGGCTGACAGACTTTGGTTTCAAGTAGTGGGTTTGTCTTTTCAGCTTCACCAGTCGACTATGACTTGTGTATCTCAACCTGTCTTTCTTACATTATTGGCTATATTGCTCCAAAATCTCGAAGGGTTTTTCAAACTGTATTTCAAAGGTTTAATAGTGTAAGGAAAAGCATAGGTGCAGAATACACTTTCCTAACGCTAAAACCTCAAAGGAGAAGTGCAAAAACCATCATTTAAAGCTTTCTTGCATTTAAGATGCACAATCACAGTATAACAAGAAGATAGAAATAAAACACACACATAGAGATAACACCAGATATACGTGGGAAAACCCTTTCGAGAGAAAAAGCCACCACACCAAGAGAACTCACTTTGTATTATAGTAAACAGATTACATACAAAGTTCACAGACCTCACTCTCTAATCGTTAGCTCACAGCAGCAGAATTTAGTTCAAATACATTCATTGTTACAATGCTCTTACAACATACAATAAATTACTCTATCACCGTCACCTTAGTCTTTATGCTAATCTTTCAACTGTTCTTACACATTACAATCAACAACCAATGGGGAGTATTTAATTACACACCTTACTGACAAGCAATCTGATCTCTGATCAAACTGCCCTACAATCACGCATCGGGCCGCCACAACATTTAATTTTGTTGCAGAGAATTTCCTAAATTGGATTCTATCAACCACTGAATCAGATTTTGCATGTATCGCTTTCAAATATTTAAACATTCAGCCAATAATTATTGATTTACAACAGCGATGTAAAATCAATGATGCAATCATGCCATGTGTTGTCACGCCATTCGTTCACCGCTTTAACTGTTGAGTTAGACTAGCCAACAAAGTCCTGAGCTCCTTCTACCACTCCACCGCTCTCCATTCGACCAACCCTCACGGTGATACGGTGTACCGCGCTATCGCCTGACATTGACAAAGCCTTCACGGTCTAGCGATACTCACACTACACTACCGTGTCAAAACCGAAAGACCCCCGCGGTATGGCGGTGCCACCGCGCTACCATGCCAAGGTAGTGAGACCTCCAAGTTTACCACGCTATCGTGCCTTGACCGAAAGACCATCGCGGTATGGCAATGTGACCGCGCTACCGTGACATGGTCAATAGACCATCGCGGTATGGCAGTAAAACCGCATAACCACCAGTCAACCATGAGAAGCTCATGGTAAGGAGGTAAGGACCCGTTTGCTAGACTGCTAGAGTTCACCGCGCCACTACCAAGGAAGAAGAGGGACTCCATAGTATGGCGATAACACCGCCCAACCACCAAACAGAGTGAAGAGCATCGCGGTAAGGCGGTAAACCATGCAACCTTCCACCTTCAAAGCCTCCCAGCAGTATAGCAGTAAAGGCATGAACTGAAGTTGAATTTGTCAAGTCTTTATTAGAGGTTCAAGCCAGAATTTGAGGCACCTTTTTCCAACAAGCTCCCACTTGACGAAGACTTACTGGCTTCCTACAAACTTTTACTTTACTGATGATCATAGGCCCCAAGGCCCATCAAAATTGCACACCATCTGAACTTGTCTGTGTTCACAGGCTTTGTCAATGCATCTGCAACATTCTTCAAAGCATCCACCTTTTCTAAACTGACCTTTCCATCCTCCACCATATCTCTAACAAAGTGATACTGCACATCAATATGTTTCTTCTTGGCACGGAAGGTTGGATTTTTTGCCAAAAAAATGGCACTCTGACTGTCATAGCAAATAGTAATCTGGCCTACATCAAAACCAATATCATAACATAAATGACTCAGCCAAACTGCTTCTTTGCAAGCGTGTGTTTCTGCCATGTATTTTGCCTCTGTTGTAGACAAAGCGACTATAGCCTGTCGCTTGCTCATCCAACTAATCGCACCACCATTCAACACGAAAGTGTATCCATTGGTGGACCTTTTGTTGTCAATGTCCCCTGCCCAATCAAAATCCACATATCCACGAATGTTGAGAATCCTCTGTGATCTGACCAAATTTCCATGGTAACACAGAGCATATTTTGAAGTACCTCTTAGATATCTAAACACTCTTTTCACATCATCCCAATGTGTCCTCCTTGTATTTTCCATAAATTGGCTAAGTACTCCCATTGCTTGGGCAATATCTAGCATTTTATAGACCATTGCATACATTAAACTTCCAACTGCACTTGCATAAGGCACCCTGGTCATGTCCTCCATCTCAGTAGAATATTTTGGACAATCTTCAACAGATAGCTTCGTTCCTTGCAAAACTAGAAGAACTAGCTGCTTGTAATCATTCATATCAAATCTCTCCAGAACAGTGTTAATATATTTACTCTTTTTGGAATATGCCTCAACTTTCTGGTCGACCCATTTGAAGACTTAGGGGTTTTCTCTCTGTTTCGGGCCTTTATCGCCTTACCGCAGCAATCTTGTTCTTAACTGGCGATGGCGCGGTGTAGTGGCGGTGGCCTAGATGATTGTTACCTCCTTACCGCGGAGGTGGCTCGATGGTGGCGAGGTAATGCGGTGAGCAGCATAGGGGTGGCGGACTGGCTGTGTAAGGTTTACCGCCCTACCGCGGGCGGTGGGTCCACTCACCGCGCTGATCGCGGTGAGACCACCTACAGTTTGTCCGGCGGTTACCGCCCTACCATGGGGTGGCCTTTCGGCCCCCATGGTAGCGCGGTTTAACCACTAACGATTATGCTCGGCGGTCACCGCCTTACTGTGGGTCTTCACTAACTAGGCAGCGGTAGCATGGTGCAGGCAAGGGGCAAGTTCGATGACGGTTACCTCCTTACCATGGAGGTCTGGCGGTTTGGATGCGATAGCACAGTGAAGCCATGACGGTCAGTGGTGGTGCCCACTGCCTTACTGTGAAGGCTTATTCCTTAAGCCGCAGTGATGTGGTTTGACCTCTGGTAGTCTACAATATAGTTACCGCCATACCACGATGAGCAATTCCAAGCCCAACGGTAGTGCGGTTGGAGACCGAGGTTTGTGTAAGCGATTACCGCCATACCGTGAGGTGGGCCAAATCGGGCACCGGTAGCATGGGGAAGGTGTGACAGAGCTCAATGGTATCCGAGCTCACCGCTTTACTGTGGCTGGGTGACTTGGACTTGGCGATAACATGGTAGGAGCTCAGATCAGCTCGGGGCATAGTTTGATCGATTTGGACTCGGTGTCAGAGCGACAGGCGAATGACAGGATGACACGTGGCAGGTTGGCAGCATCTGATTGGCCGAAGACTAGAACAGTCATAGGCAATTATTGCAGGCCAATTTCTAGCTGGAATTGGAACCTGATTAAGGCATGGTTTGAATGCCTGGGTGGCTCGATTCAATTGTGTGTTGGTCAGAGAAGCGTGGATTTAGGCCTACGTTTGGTGGGGACATTGATGGTGATGTATGACTTAAAGAAGTCAAATACATTGGATGTGAAGAGAGAGTCGTTGATAGACATAGAGAGAGAGGTGTGAGTGTGTTCATGTAGTATGCTAAGGCATTATAACTGAGAACACTCTGCCTCGGTTCTGGAACAATGTGAACCTATTGTGAGGCCTTGGGGTTGTGCTGACCATCAAGCTGGCTTTGAAAGTCATTTGAGAGGAGGTGAAGGGAATCTACACAATATTTCATGAGGACATTGTAACTATGTGAAGATTTTGTTTTGTGTTGCCCGTATTGTTTCTCCAGATGGAAAAGATGTATTATCTTGAAGAGCATAGCTCTTTGTTTGTATTGTAACTCATTTTTGTTACTGAATAATACAAGTGAGCTGAATGTTTTGGAGGTGGGGTTTTTTACCTGAAAAGGTTTTCCCCACGTATATATGTGTGTCCCTATGTTTTGTCTTTCATGTTGTTTGATTCATGTTCTTGAATTTGTGCTTGTGTTGAATTTGGTATTTGTTAAGCATTTACTTCTCTCAGAGGATCAATGGGGGATTCACTGTGCCTACTTCCGCTTTATGGCATAGTTGTTTTGTGTCTTTGTTGTGATTTTGAATTGAAATCACTAAGGCACTATTGCCTTAGATGTCTATCTTGATGACAAACCAGACTCCTTATCCCCAACAACTCTGGCTAACCCAAAGCTTTCTACTCTTTCTATCCCTAGTTATTTTCATTCCTAGAATATACCTTGCTACACCCAGATCTTTCATTTCGAACTTTACAGACAATTGAGACTTAAGATCAGAAATCATAGTCTTACTATTTCCTATGAACAACATATCATCTGCGTACAGGGTAATAATAAGCACATGATCATTTTCAGATTTATAATACACACAATGATCAGATTTTGGTCTCACAAATCCCATTGACAACACAAAGGTGTCAAAATTTTGGTACCACATTCTAGGTGATTGCTTCAAACCATACAAAGATTTCTTTAATTTGTAGACCAGAATTTCTTTTCCTTTTTCAACGAAGTGCTCAAGCTGGGACTTGTAAATTTCTTCTTCCAGCTCTCCATGGAGAAACATTGTCTTCACATCCATTTGTTCGATCTCTAAGTCATACGCGGCTGCTAGTGACAAAATAAATCTGATAGATGTCAGCTTAGCTATAGGGGAAAATATTTCTCCATAATCAATTCCCTCTACCTGGGAATACCCCTTTGTAAGCAACCTTGCTTTATACTTTTCAGCACTACTATCTAGACTAGTCTTCTTCTTAAATGCCCATTTACAGCTAACAGGCTTTCACCCTTCAGGCAAAGGTACCAAATCCCAGGTTTCATTCTTCTTCAATGATTCCATTTCTTCATTCATGGCTTCCAACCAACAATTTGAGTTAGACATATTAATTGCCTCTTTCACAGTCTTAAGCTCATTAGTGCTAGTAATCAAAGCATAGGCATAGTTCGAATCCAACATAGAGAAATCATACCTATCAGGTTGATGTCTTTCACATGTAGACCTTCTTACTAGCTGAGGTTGTGGTTCTTCTTCTTCAAAACTTTTAGAGCTGCTTGAACTCTCCTCAGTTTCAGGTACACCATGTAGTTCCTCTTTTTCTAGAGTCTGAGGAATTTAAACTACATCATTCTTTTTTTCTCTTTTATCTGTCTCTAATTGTGGATCAGCTACTGACGGCTTTAGCTCACAAAATATTACACTTCTATTGTACAAAACCTTCTCATTATCAAGATTCCAAAGCTTGTATCCCTTCACATCAACACCATAGCCGATGAAGATACATTTAACAGCCTTGTTCTCCAACTTAGATCTCTCTCATTTAGCACATATGCATATGCCTCACAGCCAAAGACACGAATATGTCTTAGAGAGGGCTTCTTACCAGACCAAGCTTCCAAAGGTGTTTTTTCAACAAGAGCAGAACAAGGTGAGCAATTTACTAGGTAACATGTTGTAGCCACAACCTCAGCCCAGAACTCCTGCTCCAAACCAGCACTTCTCAACATACTCCTTGCTCTCTCCATTAACGTCTTGTTTAACCATTCAACAACTCCATTCTATTGTGGAGTACAAGGTGTAGTTTTATGCCTTTTAATCCCATGGTCTTTGCAGCACCTTTCAAAATCTGTAGAACAAAACTCACTTCCATTATCTATCCTCAAGCATTTAATTTTCTTTCCAGTCTGATTTTCTACCAAATTTTTAAATTCTTTAAATCGACTGAACACTTCTCATTTACTCTTAAGAAAGTATATAAATGCCCTTCTCGAATAATCATCAATAAAATAAACATAATATCTAGAATTCGATAATGAAGGAACATTCATTGGACGAAATACATCAGAATGAACATAATCCAGTACACCAGAAGATTTATGAGGACTCGAATAAAAATAAACACGATGTTGCTTTCCATAAATGCAGTGTTCGCAAAAATCGAACTCAAGGTTACAATCAACAAGCCCTTCAACAAGATTTTTATTCTTCAAGGTTTTTAAACCTTTCTCACCTATATGACTAAGTCTATGATGCCACAACATGGTCTTCTCTGTTGGGAGTTTCGCCTCCAAGGAATTTGTACCCAGAGGAGCTTCATCCTCCTTCTCTACACAAGTAGCTTTGCTTGACTTTACAAGGATGTTGTTACATTGAACAAGACGTGCATCTAGCTTGTACAGAGTGCTAGTTCGTACACCCTTAGCCAACACCATTGTGCCTCTAGCCATATACATCCTTTACTCAAGAAAGAAACTTCCACACCAGCATCATTAAGCTTACTAACAGAAAGTAAGTTACAATCCAAACCTGGTATGTGTAGTACATCACTAATCCCTTTGATTCTTCCATCAGGGAATTGTATTTTGCCTCTTCCACAACCAACAATCTCCAATGATGAATCACTTGCCAGGTACAACTTTCCACCATCATACTTTTCATACTTTGTGAACCACTCTTTGTGAGATGTCATATGGAAAGATGCACCTAAGTCAATCAGCCAGACATCATCTGATGCCTGAGTCACCAAGGCTGCAATGAAAGCGTCTGCTTCACTCTGAGAAGATTCATTATCCGAAGAGTTATTCTTCTTCTTCTTCTTCTCCTTGCAATCCTTTCGGATATGGCCAGGCTGCCCACAATTCTAGAATTTCACCTTGGACTTTTTACTAAGAGACTTTGATGTCCCTTCAAATTTGGATTTAGACTTCTTGTCCTTCTTGCCTTTCTCCTTCGGTCTACCTCGAACAACAAGAGCATCCTTGGCCATCTCAGCAGACTTCCTCTGCAATTCTTCTGACAACAACGAGGCAACATCTTTCATCTTGAAATTAGTTGTTGTACTTCCAATAGCCATTACCAGATGATCCCAAGTGTCAGGTAACGAACATAATAGGAGCATGCAACAATCCTCCTCCTCTATCTTCACACCCACAAATTCCAATTGTGCAACAATCACATTAAATGATTTTAGATGGTCTTCTACAGATGCACCTTCTTCCATCTTCAAGGAGTACAAATTCTTCCTCAGGAATAACTTATTTACCAAAGACTTTCCTTGATAAATGTCACCCAGCTTCTTCCATAATGAAGCTACAGTCTTCTCCTCATGGACGTTCAGGAGTACAGAATCATCCAGACAAAGTCTTATCAAAACTCTAGCTTTTCTATCTGTGAGGTCCCATTCTTCTTGTTTCATACCTTGTGGCATAGTTCCAGACATAGCAACCCAGAGGTCTCTATCCACTAACAAGTCTTCCATTTTGAGTTTCCACAACTCAAAGTTGCCGCCATTGAATTTTTCAATTTCTACTCTACCTGATGTACTCGCCATCTCAAACAGATATTGTTTATCTCTTTGCAAGACTCCCATTGAAGCAAGATTAGCATAAAAAACTAGCCCTACAAACAAGGATAACATAACTGGCTAGGCTCTAATACCACTTGTAAGGAAAAGAAGAGGTGCAGAATATGCTTTCCTAACGCTAAAACCTCAGAGGAGAAGTGCAAAAACCATCATTTAAATCTTTCTTGCATTTAAGATGTACAATCACCGTATAACAAGAAGACATAAATAAAACACACACATAGAGATAACACCAGATATACGTGGGAAAACCCTTTCGGGAGAAAAACCCACCACACCAAGAGAAGTCACTTTGTATTATAGTAAATAGATTACATACAAAGTTCACATACCTCACTCTCTAATCGTTAGCTCACAACAGCAGACTTCAGTTTGAATACATTCACTGTTACAATGCTCTTATAGCATACAATAAATTGCTTTGTCACCATCACCTTAGTCTCTATGCCAATCTTTCGACTGTTCTTACACATTGCAATCAACAACCAATGGGGTCTATTTAATTACACACCTTACTAACAAGAAATCCGATCTCTGATCAAACCACCCTGCAATCATGCATCAGGCCGCCCCAACATTTAATTATGTTGCAGAGAATTTCCTAAACTGGATTCTGTCAACCACCGAATCAGATTTTGCATGTATCGCTTTCAAAGATTTAAACATTCAGCCAATAATTGTTGATTTACAACAACGATGTAAAATCAATGAATGCAATTGTGCCACATGTCGTCACGCCATTCATTCACTGCTTTGGCTATCAAGTTAGACTGGCCAACAAAGCCTCGAGCTCCTTCTACCATGCCATCGCTCACCATTCAACCAACCCTCGCGGTGATACAGTGTACCACACTACCGTCCGACATTGACAAAGCCTTCATAGTCTTGCGATACTCACACTACACCACCATGTCATAACTGGAAGACCCACACAATATGGTGGTGCCACCACGCTACCGTGCCAAGACAGTGAGACCACCAAGTTTACTGCGTTGTCTTGCCTTGAAAGACCATCGTGGTATGGCGGTGTCACCGCGCTATTGCGACATGGTCGATAGACCATCGCTGTATGGTGGTAACACCATGTAACCTCCAGTCAACCATGAGAAGCTCGCGGTAAGGAGGTAAGCACCCGTTTTCCAGATTGCCAGAGTTCACCGCACCACTGCCAATGAAGAAGAGGGACTCTACGGTATGGTGGTAACACCGCCAACCAGAGTGAAGAGCATCATGGTAAGGCGGTAAATTGTGCAACCGTGCCACCTTCAAAGGCTCCTAACAATATAGTGATAAAGGCATGAACTGAAGTTGAATTTGAGAAGTCTTTATTAGAGGTTCAAGCCAAAAGTTGAGGCACCTTTTTCCAACAAATGGGTCAATGTCATGTTTCTATGGCTTTAAATTGTAGACAACACCTTGGGTGTCTTGACCTAGCAAATATTGAAGTGTATCTTGCAATGGACTTGATCTTCAGTGAAAAGTATCTTTATGGTAGTTATCACCATTTGGTGATGCATTCAGTTAAGAGAAAATTTACATTTTATAAATTTTTCTCAAGGAGCTTTGTTCTATTGGTTGATTATTATGTTGAAATCACTTGACCATATGGTATGAATGCATATATGAGATTTGTACTTTGTTAAGAGTTACCGTTATTTTCATGCTGAAAGCATTGATGAACAATCTTTTATGAAAGTTGAAAAGCACTTTAAGTGTAGGTTTTAATTACATTTCCAGACATATAGATTCTTGTGTCTCCAATGAAAATGAGACAAACAAGAATTTTTTTGTAGTGAAACAGAGATTATACTCTATCTTTTTATTTTCTAAATCATTTTCATGTGAGGCATACTTGTAACCAGTGAGGTTCCTTTGCTAGTGAGGTACTTGTATTTTCCAGTGAGGCATACTTGTAACTAATGAGGTTCCTTCGCCAATGAGATAGTTGTATTTTCTAGTGAGGCATATTTTCAACCAGTGAGGTTCCTTTGCCAGTGAGGCATGTTGTGTAGCCAATGAGACTTTTCCAGTGAGGCATATTTTGTAGCCAATAAGGCACAAAAAGTAACCAATGAGGCTCTGTAATCAGTGGGATTTTATTAAGCCAGTGAGGCAATTTTTCCTGAATGGTTTTTTCTCCCTATGAGGGTTTTCCACTCATAATCCTGGTGTTTTGTCTTCTCTTGGTTGCATTTCATTTTACGGTTGATGAGTTATTATGGTTCAAGCAGTTTGTTCACTCTACATCTAATATCTATGATGTTTGAAGTGATTGCAATAGTGTTTATGCTTAATTAAAGTGAATGCAACATTCAATGCGTGTGATGTTTCCAATATTTTTATCTGTTTAAATTAAAGTGGGTTCTTTGATAAAATTTGATTTGAAATTGAAACACTGATTCACCCCCCCTCTTAGTGTTTCCCATACTCCAACAAAGTCCCTTTTCATTATCCTTTGATGGATTTCCATACCCTATTACAAAGTTTCTTTCATACAATTGCATATAGTTAATTCAAATTATTTCTTAGAAATGACTAAGAAAATTATATTCATGTTTTCTACATGCCCTATTAAAATTTATTTTCCAAGTGATGATTGAGTAGATTTAGATTTAGGCTTCCTACATGCCTTAGTAAAATCCCTAATTTAAGATGAGAATAGTAACTATATAAAATGATAGTAAAGTTTCAAACCCTCAATTATTTTTCTACTAAATATGTAATAACATAAATTGCATTAATAAGATAATATAATATGAAAAAGGTTACAATTACTTCATAATATTAAAACACTTAAGAGGGTAAACCTCCAAAAGTCTCCAAGAAAAATGAAATTCATAATATTATGATAATAAAATAATCAAAATATTCTATATATACCCTACGTATGCCTTAGATGTCACCCAAGTTGACTTAGATACGTAATTATAACACCTAGGATGACCTAAATATTTAAAAAATAATTTAATAATGATAATAAAGCTTAATTAGGAGCTACAGTAGCCACAAGTTCACTACTCATAACCTTATTAATAATAGAGGATTAAATGTGTAGCATGCCCCCCTCTTCAAAGAAGCACAAGTCCTTAATACTAATCAACTATGGATGATTATACAGAAAATATTCATCTTCCCACATGGCATCTTCAATTTTTGAATTATTCCACTAAATGAGATACTAATGATTGTCCTAGTCCTCAACTTCTTTATGCGTGTCTAGAGAATTAACGTTGGATCCAATATGATTCTTCCTTCATCTAACAATGATGATGGTGTACGTGTAAGAATATGTCAAAAAATCTTATTCTTTGAACCCAAAAAAAGAAAAATTAGGTGCATATTTGTTGTAGGTGCTAAATCAAGCTTGTAGACTACATCACCAATCTTCTATAGAATTTGGTATGGATCATAATATTTTGGTGATAACTTGTTCTTTTTTTTTTCTTTAGGGATATTTTCTTGTAAGGTTGCAATCTCAAGAAAATCCAATCACCATCTTAAAACTCCTTTCACTATGATGTTGGTTAGCCTATTATTTCTTTCTATTTTGTGCCATGACCAAATTCTCCTTTAGTCCTAAAAGTGTTTTTGTTGATGAATCAGGTGGTCCTCTATAGCCTAAAATACTGGTGTCGCCTTCAATAATGATGTGATTAACAAGGGATGGTATCCATATAATGTGACAAATGGGGAATTTTTTTTAGAAGTATGGAAGGAAGTGTTATACCACTATTCTACTAGTGGTAGCCAACCCACCCATCAAGACTACTTATTTGAAGTGAAACAATGAAGATACACTTCCAAGCACTCATTGAACACCTCAATTTTCCCATTTGATTGAGGATGGTATGAAGAGATATGAGCCAATTTAGTACCCAAACAAGAGAATAAATCTTTCCAAAATTTATAGGATCATGATCAGTGACAATACTTCTTGGAGTACCATGTAACTTTTTTATATTTTCCATAAATGATTTTTAAATTATACTTACTATAAAAGGATGTGGTAATGCAACAAAATGGTCTTATTTGGTGAGCCAATCCACCACTTCCATGACAACACTCTTACCTTTAGATCTTAGAATTCTTGTAATGAAATCCATAGAGACATATTTCTATAGTTGGCTAGGGATAATTAAGGGTCACAAAAGACCAAGTGTCTTAACTATAGACATACCAAATATTCTGTTATAAATTCTTGAACACCATCTTTAGGGCCTTCCAAAAGAAAACCTTCTTAATTCAATTATATGTCTTCAAAAATATTGAATAACCCTAAATTAGAGAACCATGGAGGTCTTTGAGAATCTTATGTTTGAGGGTGGAATTTTTGTATAGGTATAATCTCTCTTTATACCTCAAGAGTCTCCCTTCCAACAAAACTTATATGAACTATTAGGATTAGTTTATAATTGTTGAATGTGATTTCTTATAGCAACATCCTTTTGCCACTTTGCTTTGACTTCTTCAACCCAATCTACTTGTAATGTTAAAATAGGGTACAATAATACCTCATCCTTCTAATCTTTCCTAAATAGTACATCAACCACTATATTCTTCTTTCCTTTCTTATAGATGATCTCAAAGTCATACCCCAATATCTTAGTAACCCATTTTTTTTCCTCTTTAGATGATGAGTATTGCTCCAAAAATTATTTTGGGTTGTCATGATTTGTCTTAAATTTTAAGTGTCTATAATCAAATATTGCCTCCATTATTTCACTACATGAAGAATATATAATATTTCCTTCTCATAAATGGGTTTGATTTGATACATACTATTCAATTGATGAATTTCAAAATAAATTGGCCTAACCCCCTACATGACAAAAACTCCTATATCTTTTCATGAAGCATCACACTCAACAATGAAATATTTGATAAATTCTAGGGTGGCTAGAACTATAGTTTTACACATAGCCCCCTTCAACCTCCCAAATATTACATTAACTAACTCATTCTATTGAAAAACATCCTTCTTCAATAGAGTTATTAGGGGTGCTAATGTGTGGCCATAGTTATCCACACATACCCTATAATATCTAATGATTCATAAGAAGCCCCTCAATTTCTTAACGGTTTTAGTAATAATCACAACCCTTGTTTTTTAGGATCCACATTTACTCCTTCATGAGACATTATGTAACACAAGTACTCCACCTCTTTAAGATAAAAATCATACTTGGAAGGTTTAGCATAAAGATGGTGATGCTTGAGTACTTATCATAATTTATCTACATGATGCAAATTTCCATCTCATGTCTTTCGATAAATCAATATACCATCAAAGAAAACTATTACAAAATTCCTCAAAAATGGCTTAAGGATTAAATTCATCAAACTTTTGAAATATAGAGAGATGATTAGAAATCCCAAATGAAATCACTAGAAACTCATAATGACCCTCATGAGTTTGAAATATTATCTTTGGAATGTCTTATTCCTTAATTTTAAATTGGCGATAACCTAATTTAAGATCAATCTTTGTTAAAAATATAGCTTCATTCAATTCATCTAGTAAATTATGAATGACTAGAATAAGAGACTTATATAATTTGATGGTGTACTTGTTTAGCTCTCTATACTTTGGACACATTTACCAAGTTTTTTCATTCTTATGAACCATCACTACAAGAGAGGAGAAGGCACTATGACTATGCATGATAATACTTTCTTCTAGCATCTCTGAAACCATATTCTCAATCTCACTTATTTGTATATATGAGTACCTAGATAAGGCCTAATGTTGGGTGATTGGATCCTTGACATTACTTGAATGACATGCTCATGATCCCTTTAAGAGGAATTCCTTTAGGCATATCTCCAAAAATGATTGAATACTTATATAGAACTACTTATAGATCAAGTGGTGTAGAAACCTTTGATTGATATGCATCTAATAAAAATAGTTGGTCCACAAACCCATCTACCCCCTTATTAAGAATATTTTGCATTTGGTGAGAGCTTACCAGCTATGGATACTTTTCCTACAACCCTCTTAGTTCTACTATTATATCCTCTAAGTGAAAGAACATGAATAGTTCCTTGAAGTTCACCCAATTATTTCCAATATAGTAATTCATTATACTCCCAAAGCAACATTTGTTGCATCCCTGGAGAGAAAATATTAGGAATTCGAGATAATAATATCCCATATATAATTTAATGTTGTGGTATTTTTTTATCAACTAATAGCACCCCATCTACAATCATTACCCAAAATAATGAGGTTGGATATATAAAATAATTTAAATGAGTTGCTAACTTCTTTTTTATGAAGTTGTGTGTTGAGAAATGGTGCCTCAAATGTGCTAGTGTTTGGGCCTCTGCATTGTTGAACAGATTGTTGAATATCACAGGAAAAATTTAGTAGTCTGATCAGGCATCGGCATGGCGATGGTCGCATGTTAAGTTGGTTTAGCTTTAGACTTGTTACATAGTCTGCTTTGGAGTATCGGTGATCGACAGTCAGATGGATCGGCGATCGGAGTTCGGTCGTTGAAAGTTCTTAAATGTTGCGAAGTCTTTGATATCCCCAACCTCTGATAACTCTGATGATGCCTCGGTCTGAAAGTCAGGTATCAAATAACATATATGTTGGGGGTTTAAGTGGAAAGTCTGGCAATGTGTGCTCGACGCTTGATCCTTCGATGCTCGGATAGCTCCGACACTCCAATGAGCCGATAACACTGAAGAGTCAAGGTGACTTGGAAACAATGTTAGCTCGAAGACAAAAGGTCAATGTGTCAACACATAGTCATTTGTGGGTAGTTGAATTTAAACGCAAACTGGTTCATCTACTTGGTGCATGTGGGATATTGAATATCTTGCGAGTGTGAAAGGGAGAACAATTGAACTGTCGGTAACTGAATGGACAGAGTTCGATGGAGATTTAAAAGACATCTGAGAACTTTTTTGGGGGTTGAATGGTTGATTGTTCGGCAGTTACCTGGGTGTTGGCCAAGAGGTTGGGTAGCCAAGAGAGAGAGATGAATCTTGCAGAAGGTGAAGGCTGAGCAACTGTATGATAGAGTGACTGAGAGGCCAGTGGTCGAGCCGTGAGGCTATGTAGCCAAATGAGATGTCTCTCGCTGAGAGAGGTGGTCGCAAAGGGTTATGTTGTTGGATTCTCTCTAGAATGGAACAAGATGTAAACTCTATAAAGGCTTAGAGCCTGAATTGTATTTGTAATTATTTTGTTGTTGAATAATACAATGATGATCTAGGCTTTTGGAGTGTGGGGTTTTTACCCAAAAGGGTTTTCCCCACATAAATCTATGTGTTCATATATTTTGTTCCATCTTTCATATTCAGTGGTCTACTTGATTGAATATGTTTTATGGTGTTGTTTGGAACTGGTTTAATTAGCATTAACTTTTCTCTAAGGTTCAATGTGGGAAATGAACTATGCCTAATTCCACTTTGTGGCATAGTAGTATATGTCTTTGAGGCAATCTAAATGAAATTAAAGTTACTGAAGGCACTGATGTTCTCAAATGTTCATTCTGGGATGATGATCATTTCCTTACAAGTGGTATCAAATCCTTCTTCTGGGATGTGTTTCTTCCTAGTGTCTTGTTGGTTCTAGGTATTCCTTCTATGAATATTTCTTAGTCTGTTAGGCTTGAGGAAATCTGGAGGAATCGGTTAATGTATTGATTCTTTGATGAGTGGAAGTTCTTGATTTTCTATTTAAGTTTTTGAGACAACACGCAACATGGAAGATGGTGAAGATGGAGAAACTGGAACTAGTCATACTGGAATGTTGTGATCTAAAGTTCCTAGTTGGCAGTAGTATAATCATGATGCATGGGGTGGAATATTTTGCTTTGTGGTTGTGTTGCAACAAAAGCTTTCATATTGGGTGTCTGTGTGAGAGGCTCCCTGATGATATGGAGAAGCTTGGGTTGTTTTTCATTCATGAAGTAATGTGCTTATGTTGGGTGTTTTTCCTAGTATTAGAAGGCACCGTCTTATGGTACCCCGATTGCATGAAGGCTATGGAGTAGGTCATTGGATGATCTGAAAGCTCCTGCAATGGCTTGTCTCTCTCTCAGATGCATGTACATGTTAATGGTTGAGGAGTTGGCTTGAAATGGGCCTAGATTTTTTGACTGCCTTTTCCTCTCATGGATGTTTTGTACCTGCATGGTTCAAACTTGTGCTTCTAGGTCTGAGATTTTTTTATAGGTTTTCTTAAAAAATCTATGGTGATGCTCATTCATGATAATCCATTTTCTGGTTTAACTGTTATGGTGTTTATGTTTTAGAATTTTGAGTCATCCAGATGTGAAGTGGATATGGATGTGCATGGGTGTTCTCGAACACAGTGGTTTTGTAGGTTTTACATAGTTAAAAAAAAAAACTTGTGTTTTTTTGGTGCTGCTATTAAACTATTTTCTAGACCCTAGCTTTTGGGGGCATTGCTGGATGAGATAGTTGTAGTTATGCATACATGCTTTATGCATGGTAAGAGAAGGTTTGTTTTCTTCTCTGCATGGGAGTTTTGGTATATGATTAGTCATTCAACATTCTTGTGGTGATGCTTGGTGGACTCCTTAACTATGGTTCTCATTATGGATGTGATTGGAAAATCATATCCAAGCTTGATTCGGTGTTTGAGTCATGATTGTCTACGTGTTAAATTATCTTTAAGATCTCAGTTATTTTCAATTTCCAGTGTGATGTTGGATTTACATGTTTCAGTGTTTGGATCTACGAGTTATGCGGTTGTATGGACTAATCACCCATTTAGTTGTAGTGGGATAACTCAAAAGTGGATTGTCTATATCCACGAGGTTGTTTCAGTGTTGATGCAGACTTGTTAGCTAGCCTTGTCTCTAGTCACTTGTGCATTGGTGTGGTTGCTTTGAGATGAGAGGTTAGATGATAAGAGAGTACCTGGGTAGTTAGTGTTTGGGTCTTGTAGCATGTTGTATCATTATGTCATGGATAGCTTGGATACACTGCATTATGTAAGCTTTTAATGGTGATAGTAATTCTTTTGCTTGGTTTTGGAGATCTTGGTGTCGCTTGGTATTATTGTCAGATGGATATGTTAATGTGTGGACCTGAAGGATTTTCAGATTAACAGATGTTAGGTCATGATTCTTGAGAGCTCGGTGTCACGATTCAGTGGGAGCTTTAGCAGTGACTATGGATTCATCACTTGGTGGTGAATGATCTTCTTTAGTATTGTAGATGTTACTAGGAGGGACTCTTAGATACTGTTGTTGCAGAAGAGTTTTTCCGCATTTGCATGGACACTATTTGAAGATGTGCAACATCTTAGAACCATGGAGGATTCTTGGAGTCTTTGGTTGAGGTGTTTGGTGGTGCTTGATAGGTGATGTTGGTTTAGAGTTTGTTGTGTTTCATGTCATGGTATACTCTTGTTTGTGTATTAGAGTTTTGGCGTGATGCATTGCTCTTAAGACCATGGTATGTTCACCTGGAGCATGGGATCTCCTAAAGGGGATGGAAAGATCATGGCGTCATGATAAGTTCCTAATTCAGATGATTGGAGCTTTTGACAGTGGTCCGGTAATTCTATGTGTTTTGGGTGCATTGATCATATGCTTGAGAACTTCATGATAGTGCAATGATGCATTTGGAGTTCGCATGAGATGATCAATTGTAGATGCTCATGGATACATGGAGAATAAGGTGAGGTTGTATTTCTCTTATGAGAGAAGTGTTGTTGATGGTTACTCTTGATGAAGATTTCAGTAGAAATTCTAAGGATCCCACACCTTGGTTGGACGTGAGTTCAACAGAGACCAATGAGGAGATTGCTCTTGGAGAAGTCATGAGTACTTGGTTACCCTGGAGGAGCATCTTCTTTTCCCACTCTTGGTCTACTCGGAAGTTTATCACTTCAGAGGTATTGCCCATTGTTTCTCTCAGGGGTTTTATGCTTTCTTTCATGGATATGGATCTTGAACTACTATTAGATGATTTTGAAGGATTCATTGTGAGAGATGGATAGCATGGTTATCTCCTTATGCATTGTGATTACTTTCATTGATGTTGAGTTTAGGAGATGCAGTGGGTTGTTTCCCTAAGATGGGAAATGAAATATTTTGATAATCTTTGAGAGGCTTACATCCATGTTGATTACATCATATATATAATATGTTTGATCTTGGTGATTGAAAAATTGGATGTTGTTAAGGATTTTCTCTTGGGGTTGTGAAGGAGATCGTACTTGACACAGTTGGCATTCAAAGGTGTATGTAGGAGGATTTTCTACAAGTTCATGATGTGCAAAGTTACTATCTTTGGTCTTGGTTGTCTTCTTGGATGTTTGGTTTCACATTACATTGGTTTGAGGTTTGGTCAGAGTTGTAGTGATCACTAGCTTATGGTCATGTGTTTTCACTCATGTTATTGGGTGATGACATGGAGGTTCTTAATCTTTTTCCTTTGTTGGGTGTGGAGAACTTGGGAGAGCTATGAAGACTTGTGGTGAGAGTTGTTCTTATAGGTTATTTAATTATAGGTTTTGTTTATCATTGTAGATGGTTCCTTGAAACTACATGATTACACTTTCTATGTTATGCTATTGGTAGAATTTTTATGCATTATTCTTTTGGATTCGACATTACTCATGCACTGGGAGTTCCTAGATGTGTTTGGTCTTCCTCGACTAGTTTGTACATGGAGCTTATATCTACTATTTATGGATTGGTTGTGTTGTTGGCATGAGTTTACTAATGAGGACACCTTGGAGGTATGTAAGATTGAACGGATTAGCACTTGTTGTGGGTGCTATTTTCAGTCGCATGGGTTGTTCAGTTCGATGGGAGCAATCAATTTTTTGGTTATTGTTCTAGTTGGCATTCTATCTTGTTTCTGGAGAAAGTCTTTACGTCTATGTTCATGTTGAGTTCTTTGGAGTTGAAATTACTTTTGTATGTCTTGTTGAGTGTAGTGGTGTGGTGGCAGTGTGTTGAAACCCTTGTTGTCAGTTGGTTCTAATAGTGGTGTCTCATATTAGACTGGTGCATATGTACGCCATGGCTTGTTCCTTTTCTTTGGAGGATGGATGGAACTGTAGCCTGAGATGGTAGACATCATAGATGTTGTTGCAGGTGTCTTGGGTGATACAGAGGATCCATGCATTGATTGATAGGAAATACATTCTTCAGCAAGTGGGAGAATGTTGAGAAATGGTGCCTCAAATGTACTGGTGTTCAGGCCTCTACATTGTCGAACAGATAGTTGAATATCACAAGACAAAGTTACTAGTCTGATTGGGCATCAGCATGTCGGCGGTCACATATTAAATTGATTAATCTTTATACTTGTTACTTAGTCTACTTTGGAGTATCGACGATCAACAGTCGGATGGATCGGCGATCAGAGTTCGGTCATTGAAAGTTATTAAATGTTGCGAAGTCTCCAACCTCCGATACCTCTAATGGTGCCTTGGTCCAACAGTCGGGTATCGACATATCGAAGATGTTGGGGGTTTGAGTGGAAATTATGTCAATGTATGCTCGACACCCAATCCTCTGATGCTCGGATAACTCTAACACTCCAATGAGCCGATAACACTGAAGTGTCAAGGTGACTTGGCGGTAATGTTAGCTCAAAGACAAAAGGTCAATGTGCCGACACATAGTCATTTGTGGGCGGTTGTATTGAAACCCGAACCAATTCATCTACTCAAGGCATGTGGGATAATGAATATCTTGCGAGTGTGAGGGAGAACGGTTGAACTGCTAGTAACCGAATAGATAGAGTTTGATGGAGATTTAAAAGACATTTGAGAACTTTGTTGGGGGTTGAATGTTTGATTGTTCGGCGGTTACTTGTGTGTTGGATGAGAGGTTGTGTAGCTGAGAGAGAGATGAATCTTGCTAAATGTGAATGTTGAGCGGTTGTATGATAGAGCGGCTAAGAGGCCAGTGGTTGATCTATGAGGCTATCTAGCCGAATGAGATGTCTCTCACTGAGAGAGGTGGTCGCAAAGGGTTATGCTACTGGATTCTCTCTAGATTGGAACGAGAAGTAAACTCTATAAAGGCTTAGAGCCTGAATTATATTTGTAACTTTTTTGTTGTTGAATAATACAATGGCGATCTGGGCTTTTGGAGTGTGGGGTTTTTTACCCGAAAGGGTTTTCCCCACATAAATCTGTCTTTTCATATCTTATGTTCCATCTTTCATGTTTAGTGGTTCTGCTTGATTCAATTTGTTTTATGGTGTTGTTTGGAACTAGTTTAATTAGCATTAACTTTTCTCTAAGAGTCAATGTGGGAAATGAACTATGTTTGATTCCACTTTGTGGCATAGTAGTACGTGTCTTTAAGGAAATCTAAATGAAATTAAAGTTACTGAAGGAACTATTGTTCTCAGATGTTCATTCTGGGATGACCGTCATTTCCTTATAGTGAGTGTTTCCCAAGTCTATCAACACTATTACTCTCTTGTTTTAGGAAACCTGCCACCTTGAGAGTTTTTGGGGCACTAAATATAGCAAGTGCATGACAAGAGATGATTGAGTGACTATCACTAGATTCCTCTTTTATCTCATTTCCCTCATATATTCTTAATTCTTCCTTCCCTTCTTCCTCATTTGGATTTTCAATGTAGAATTAATTATTTTCAACATATTTATGACCTTGGTTGTATTTTCTATCACAATTAAAACTTAACCCTTTTTCTCTATTCTCTCTAATTTGTTATAGAGTCAATTTGGTAGGTTAAGAAAATGATTGTGTAGGAGATCTCCTATCTCTTATGTTTACAAACTATTGTTGTGTATTAAATTTTAAAAAAAATCTTCTACTTGCCTTGAGATAAGTATTTCTTAGGACAAAGACTTTAGATGAAACATATACATACCTCATATTTGATGTGATTGTTTAAACCCCCTAAAAATTATTCCTTCATTTTTTTATTTTGTACTGTTCTCCACTATTATAGATGTGGTTTATAATTATTGAGCATAATAATTGACCATCTTGTTTGCTTCAATTTGGTGAGTTAGTTCAAGTAGCTATCCATAAAATTATCTCCATAATGTATAGTAAGTTCCTCTTGAAAATTTAACCATTTGACTACACGGCCCTTTTTTTCTTCTCTTCACATAATCATCAATACTATTTATGAACTGGTCTAGTTCCAAGTATAAACATGCCATTGCCACCTTTTCTTGGAATGGAACATAATGAAGATTAAAGAATTACTCCATTTGATAGAGCTAATTAGTTGGATCCTTACCATCAAACTTTCTCATATCGACCTTTGGTGTTAAATTCCTAGGCATAGGATTATTGGAATCCCATCCATCTTAGGATTAGAGTCAAACCCAAAATCATTGTGTCCCTTAGAATAATTATCTTCTTCACCAATATTATGATGTGAATCCATTATCATTGAGTTCATAAAACTCTCAAGATAATCAAATCTTTTTATTATCACCTAGATTTTCTTTTCCATTTCTAACTTGATCTCATCCTTCAAATTTTTAGTTTCTTCCCTTATTATTCCCTTATATATTCATTATCTATAGAGCTAATATCATCACTTCTTATATCATCATTGCGTAGAGATCTTTTAGGTGTGTCAAATTTCTTTTTTGTCATTGTTGTAGGCCTAGCCATGATAAAGAAAAATATTTTTGTAATAAATTGCATAAAATGTATCTGAACTATTTAAAAAATTTACTCTATCTTGCTTGGGCCTATATCTTGCCTAGCAAAAAAATCTCTTGAAAATTCATTAATTTGCAACCTTATGCCTCAGTGACTTTTTTAGTGGCTAATATTCGCCAATTGACTAATAGTTGAAATTGGTGAATCAAAATTTGGTTAATAGTTGAAATTGGGGTGTATAGGAGCGAATTTGCACCCCTTGTGTAAATTCCCCTTTTACATACCCTCACCTTAGAAAATCAAATCCGAAGGTGAAATTCCACATCACCCATCTAGAATTCATCTACTTGGCACATGTTTTGTGTGTCAGTGGGGGAATTTTTGTCAGGGACACGAGCGTGGTGCATGAACGTCTACACAATGTGCTATCATCCCTGATAGATTCCTACATCCAGAGTCCACAAGGACGTTACACACCCGATTGGGGTCAAATTGTAATGCCTTTGTGCGACTAACCAACCCAAAAAATGGCTCCTCTCTTCTATTTTGGCCTTCTAAAGCATTCATTTCACGCATCACTTCACTTCTTCACATTCTCAATCATTTTTCACTTGATCTTCTCACAATTCCAACAATCTCTCCATATTTCACAACTCCATTGAGCATTGCAGTAGCTTGTAACTTCATCAACTTCACTCTTGCACGTTTGAGGCCGCCATAGAAGTTGTGAGCTTGGAGTCTTGCGAGACCTTCCTTCATCACCGTTGTAGTTGTGGTGACTTTTCCAAGTTCATTGCTTGCATTCTCCCTTCATTAGCCTTGAGAGCCTTTGGGTGGAGCTGGTAACTCTTCTCTCTTCCTTTGTGATTTGATAGAGAAACTTTATCTTTTGTAGTGTTCATTGTAGTTCTTTCTATCTTCTTGATCATATTTTCTACTCTATTTCTTTTTGGTTTTCCATGGAGGTGGAAACACCAAAGCGGGGGTTTGACTGAGGCAAACCCCTATACAACCCCGACAATTTTCTCCTTCTTTCTTGTGTGTAGGTGAACATGTGCATGGAGCTAGCTGGTGAGCTAGCTTTTTAGTGAGTTGGTTTTCATCACCCTAGTTTTCATCTACTTATTCTATTATTTTCACACTGATTTTCTATACTTTATCATTCTGTCCTTTTCGTTAAAATCAATTAGCTAGGCTGTCAGTAGGTTTTTGGTAGTTTCTCTATTGTACTTTATGTTTTTTGGTCATACAAATGCTAGCGCACCAAAGAGACGCTAATGTGTCGCGTAGTCATCCTAGACCCGCACTGCCATCCTCAGATAAAGAGTTGTTTGAGGTATAGTTCGAACTCCAAAAATTGGCTCATCTAGCCCCAACCAGATTTTCGGGTCTGTAGAGTGATATAAGCACTTGAGAGTGCTCTTAATTCTTGATCCTCATCCCAAAACATCTGTTAGAGTGAGGTAAGTTAGGGCAGCCCTCTGCTCTCAACTCTTCGTGACTTGGAGCCTTGACGTGGTTGGTCCCCCTCTCTTACATTTTTGGTGAACTTGACGTGAACCATATTGGTTTTGTTTAGCAGTGCTAAAGGGTCCTTTCCTCGTGTCCTAGGAGAAATGTAGGTGTGTGTTGTGAGGCGTTCCACCTTACAACCCAACCTATGACCTCTCATAGGCATAGTTGGAAGGTTCTGTAAGAATTGTGAAACAAAGCCTTAGTTGGGTCACTGTCCAAGTTGTGAACCTTTAGGAGGCTTTGTGAGAGTATTGTTTAATGTACAGGATGACTTCCTTTTTGCATCTACCCATCCCCTCCACACATCCTATGAGTAGTGCTCTTGGTATAACCTTCACCTCATAAGATTTTTTGATGGGCTATAATAGGGAGCCATCTCCTCTTTATATCCCTACGTGAATCAATGGAAACACTGTAGCAGGTATCCTTGTTGACCCGACATGCCAGGTGAATATTATAATTGAGGAGATCATGTTAATAAATTTCCTGCATAAAGATGGTTATGACACACTTGAAAGCACCATTCGTACACATAAAAAAAAAATTGTACCTCCTCTTGGTAGCATCACCTTGTTGGTCCTTATTGGACCTAAGTCAGTGAACATGCATTTTGACATAATCCCAGGGTCTGAACTCTTTAGAGTGAAGTTGGGTATCCCTTGGTTAGTAGCTATGAATGCATTTCCTTCGTTCGTACATAAATTTTTGAAGTTTATTCATGAGGGTTTAGTGCATGTGATCCACAACACTGACTATAAACCACTAGTTGTGCATGGTTGTTATTCCCTAGACCACTTTTGGCCTGCACCCGTTGATCTGCTTCTTCCTAGAATGGACCTCTTGTACTAAACTCATGAGAATTACAAGAAAGGGTGCTTAACACCTAAAGTGAGGTACCCTCCATCTCCCTATGTTGTCTTGCATAGTGCTTGTTTGAAATTTGATAACGATGCCACCATGGTGCGTAGGAGGGAAGAAGAGAAGCACTCTCAAGGTTCCTCTTCCTCCTCTTTTGTTGTCTAGCCTGACGCTTCCTCTTGCCCTGCTATGGTGTCATCATATCATGCTCCATGTTTGCGGGAGAATCCTATGGTACCTACTTGGCGAAAGCCCAAGCATCTTGCATTCAAACTTCTCATTCTGCCCACAGTGCCTAGGCCCATTCGATATGGTACAGGGAAGGGTCCCCATGGGGAATCCTCTATGTCTCGGCCTCCTACTGCTCCTACTCCTAAAGTCGTGAATGGGAAGAGGCCCATCGTGGAGGAATTACAGCCGACTCCCCCTGCTGTCTCTCAACCTCTTCCTCATGCTCCCATTCAAGAGTTTGTCCCTCTACCAGAGATGGTTGTGATGGACACCCCTATGGTTGAGTAGGATCCTTTTGTCCCATCCCAGCTCACGCCCTCTAGCTCCAAGAGTTGCATAAACTGCCTTGCGCATGAGCACAAGCGTCAGCGAAAGGCTCTAGCAGTTGAGAAGGCTACTTTGCAGAGGAGGGAGGGAGAGTCAACCACCTCTGTTTCAAGGCCTCCTATTGTGTCCTCCTCTCCCATCCCCTTTGCTTCCATTCAATCAAATTCAGTTCTCCTTCTGGTTCCTATTGTGAGCGTGAATGCCTCAGACCCTAAAAGGGTGCAGGTGTTTATCACTTCTTCGATCGACCTGCCACTCTTTATGTCCCTCCCAGACATCTCGCCCTTCTTGAAACCTGTGGACATGTCAAAAAATTCAGTGGTGTCCACCATGATTTTCTCCTCCTCCTCCACACCCCTTGCCTCGTCTGTGGAGAGTTCACATCCTTCGATGAAGAAGAAAATGGAGATTGGTCCTTCTAGCAAAGGAGGGTATAAGAGGAGTCCACCCTCTTCAAAGGGTGGTCCTACGCTAGCTTGTGTTGTCCTAGTGACAAAGCAAGTTATGACTTCTCTTGAGTTTGTCACTGCCCTTGAGTCACTCGGTGAGCCTAGCAGTGAATCTCAGACACCGCCTCCCTCACCCACCAAGGTAACACATGGCACTCCCGTGAAGTGCATTTTTAACTCTTTCAATGAGGTCCCGACCTTGTCAGTGATCTTTGCAAAATCGCTGACCATTGCTCCACAAGAGTTGAGTGGAGAAGACCTTGCAGGGCCTTCTTCCTTGGCCCTTTTTGTGAGAGGGTTGGAAGCGCCTCCCCTTAATATTCCACCACTACATGCTCATCCGCCTTCCCCAAATAATGATCTAGATTGGGAAGTGGATGACCTCTTGGTTGATGAGTGTTAGGGGGGCACCTCTTCTTTACCTTTAGATTAGGTGTGTGATTTTTGTGATGTGTTCCCCCATGCTTGCATTATGTGTTCCTGGATGAACGTTGTCACCCTTGTAGGTGCTTGGATATAGGAGTGATTATTTGTCATAAAATTCCTCTATCTGTATCATCATTCTTCCTTTGTTATGTGTTGATTTGTGGCAAATTAGGGACGATGCAAAGTGTTGGGGGAATTTAGGCTTCCCTTCCATGTTGACCCAATTTTTTATTTTTACTTTGTCTTCTCGTGCATTCTTCACATGGTTTGGTATAGTAGGGGGTTGATGACAGTTCATCTATATACTATTATTATACTTATATATTTATGAGCAACTCTGACCCCAAACTATCAGATCACCCCTATGCCCTTTGTTTGTGATGTTTTTGTCTCTTTTGTTATCTTTCTCTCTTCTTTGCTTGGGTTTTGGTGATCATGTGTTGTCCCTTGTGTGTGTGACAACATCACCTTGGTGACATCTCGCTATGTCCTATGGGCCACAACATCACTTTTGCATTCTTTTTTTTCTCTCCTTAAGACATCGCATGATTTTACATTTAGCTAGCACCACCCTAAGGAGGAAGCTACAATGACAACTTCAATTTTCAAAAAATGCATTTGTTGCCAACGAACCTTTTCTCAAAAATCTTTGCAAAGCTTTTTCAAAATTTGCATTCTCAACTTGGATCCCTAACAGAACGCGTCTTCTTCATCACAGGTTCACAAAGAAATAACTTGAAGAACTTTCCTCCAAGGAGGGAGTAGCTTTTCCTGCGGGAGAAGCCTTGACCTTCCCCTCATGAGGGGGCATTTTCTTCCTTTTGAATTCCTTGATGAAGTGAACATCTTTTGAAAGTATTCATTGATGTTGAATCGATTTGCGAAAAAATATTATTGCACTTTCAAACAACGCATCCCTTGAGTGGACCCTCTTCTTTTGAAGGGTTCTCGAGGGACCCCTTTGAAAGCTTTTCGACTTTTTGACTGTTTACATGATTGTTTGTATGTTTACTTGCATGGCTGCTTTTTATTTTTGACATGTTTTATCTACGAATTAACATGTTGCTTTGCAGGTGCGTCTATGAAGTTGCTTTCCAGTCTGACTCTGCAGAGTACCCCTTCCACTGGGCTTCCTTCATGAGACAGAACTTGGGGGAATGCCTTCTTTGCAGGTCTGTGGGCCTATGAAGCGCTTATATCCCACGGGATTTGTTCATCGTTGGTCTAAGGGCCTTCGATGTACTTTGTGCAACTTCGTAGTTCTGCGGAGCTATGGAGTCCTTTTGTTTGAAACTCATCAGGAGAGTACCTATGGATTCCTTTTCCTTCCCTATGCTTTTGAGTTCACTAGATTATGATTTGCTTCCTTGATGATTCAGGTATACATCTCTATCTCTTCGATCTACTTTACCGAATTCTCATCGATATTCGTGCTCGCTAAAGTGGGGGAAAAATGTATAGGAGTGAATTTGGACCGCTTGTGTAAATTCCCCTTTCACATACCCTCACCTTAGAAAATCGAATCCGAAGGTGAAATTCTACATCACCCATCTAGAATGCATCCACTTTGACGCATGTTTTGTGTGTCGGTGGGGGAATTTTCGTCAGGGACGCGAGTGTGGCATGTGAAAGTTTGTGCGGCGTGCTACTGTCCCTAACAGATTCCTACATCCAAAGCCCACAGGAACGTTATACACCCAATTGGGGTCGAATTGTAACACCTCTGTGCGACCAACCAACCCGAAAAATGACTCCTCTCTTCTATTTTGGCCTTCTAAAGCATTCATTTCACACATCACTTCACTTCTTCACATTCTCAAGCATTTTTCACTTGATCTTCTCACAATTCCAACAATCTCTCCATCTTTCACAACTCCATTGAGCATTGCAACAACTTGTAACTGCATCAACTTCACTCTTGCACATTTGAGGCCGCCATATAAGTTGTGAGCTTGGAGTCTTGCAAGACCTCCCTTCATCACCGTTGTGGCTATGGTGACTTTTCCAAGTTTTTTGCTTGCGTTCTCCCTTCATTGGCCTTGAGAGCCTTTGGGTGGAGATGGTAATGCTTCTCTCTTCCTTTGTGATTTGATAGAGTAACTTTATCTTTTGTAGTGCTCATTGCAGTTCTTTCTATCTTCTTTATCATATTTTCTACTTTGTTGCTTTCTGGTTGTCTGTGGAGGTGGAAACACCAAAGCGGAGGTTTGACTGAGGCAAACCCCTATACAACCCTAACAATTTTCCCCTTCTTTCTTGTGTGTAGATGAACGTGTGTGTAGAGCTAGTTGGCGAATTGATGTTTCAATGAGTTGGTTTTCATCACCTTAGTTGTCATCTACTTATTCTATTATTTTCGCACTTATTTTTTGTACTTTATCATTCTGTCCTTTTTGTTAAAATTAGTTAGCTAGGCTGTCAATAGGTTTTTGGTAGTTTCTCTATTATACTATATTTTCTAGTCGTACGAATGCCAACGCACCAGAGAGATGCTAGCACATCGCGATGTCATCCCAGACCCGCACTACCGTCCTCGGACAAAGAGTTGTCTGAGGTACAGTTCAGACTCTAGAAATTGGCTCATCTAGCCCCAACCAAATTTTCAAGTCTGTAGAGTGATAGAAGCACTTGAGAGTTCTCTTCATTCTTGATCCTCATCCCAAAACATTCGTTAGAGTGAGGTAAGTTAGGGTAGCCCTCTACTCTCGACTCTTCGTGACCTGGAGCCTTGACGTGGTTGGTCCCCCTCTCTTACATGGGGATTCAAAATTTAGCTAATAGTACAAGTTGCAAGATAGCTTGAATCGCCACATTTTTATAAAAAAATATTTTAGCCCTAGTTAAATCGTCAAAATATTTATTTTATTAAACTTTTTAACTCAAAAATTTGTCACAATATTTGATACTTAATTAGATCATATTTGCCTAAGATTTATGTTATAGTAGAAAATGAGATTTATCCACCAATAATATTATATAATTATTGGTTACTTTAGGGCCATATTGCCAATTTTTAATCACCACCACTATTTTTATTTGTAATCTAATGGTTTGGATTGTATTCCATGGGTTAATGTACCCATGTAGCTCCATTTCCCATCGAGCCTAAAGTTGTATTTGGGTTGTTAAATATTTATAATCTAATGATCAAGGTTAAATTTTGTGAGCTAAAATTTACCCGCAAAGCTCATGCCCATGGGGCTTGAAATTGCATTTGGGCCCCATAGGCATTGGATCTCTACAAGTACATTTTGGCTCTTGAAATAGAACCAAAATTGTTAGATTATAAATAAAATTAACTATGGTGAAAAATAATTAGGGACGATTTAAAATATTCAATGTTTGATTTAAAATATTAGGGAAATAAGGAATTATAGACATGAGCACTACACCTTAAACTAGTCAATCACTACCACCTTAAGGCCCTTATTTTTCCATAGGTTTTTTTTAAGGAAGGATTCACCATGGTAATTAATGTATTTTCCTATTTTTTGTCAAGATTCACTAGGATTTTCTATAAATTTTTAGTGATTTAAAAAAAAATTGTCAATAAGATTAATATTGTTTAAAAAAGAGAGGAAAGATTTAACTATATAAAATAATATTTTTTTCAAAAATGAAAGATTTTCTAGGATTTTATATCTTTTTTCAAGGAGGGTTTCTTAAAGTTATCATAGTTATGCCTTGGATGTCACCTTGGCCAACTTAGACCTACCTAATTAGAACACCTATGATGACCTAAATATCTAAATAAGAATATAATAATGACAATATAGCTTAATTAGGAGTTAAGGTAGACACAAGTCAACTATACATAACCTTATTAACAGTATAGGATTAAGCATATAGTGAAATATAAGACAAAACCACACCATGGAAAGCCCCAAACCAAGCATGCATCTACTGCCACCAAGCACAAAGAAACATTCGAGCAATAGGAAACCACTAGAAATAGATAGAAAAAAAGTTCTCACATAGAACTAGATGACACAAACTCAAATCAAAATTAAACACAGTCTTACTTCTTGATTAGGTTATACTTATTGGTATAGTGATAAAACTTGAAGGAAATACATTTATTGCTATAAATTATAAAAGGGGATCATAAATGCAATTACATATAGCTTTTGAGTAAATTGGCATTTGATACTCTTTTGAGCCTTGTATGTGCTTCTACATTTTGCATCATGTTTATTAAGGTAGGATGAAATTCCTCTATCTTAGATGCTTTGATGGATGTTGGCATCCTATCCCAAAGCTCTCATTATGATATAGACTAAGAATACAATCCTATCCCTAAGATTAGTTGGGTGAGTACTTCAACATACCAATAAATTTGAATATTAATATGTATGGATATAAACATGCTCAACTAACATAGTACTTGTGATTTCATTAGACTTTAAAAAACTAAATAATTATAAATGTAACCATCAAAATTTAAATAGTCCTATAAAAAAAGTTAGAATTTTAGAAAATAAATAAACAATAATATTAAAATAGATTAATTTTTAATGCTATTAGATTTTCACAATCCATGGTACTTTCAATTTTGTTGTTTCTGAGTTTGACTACATGCGAGTTTTTTGTATCATCATCTCGATGATGGATCACAAAGTGTGATTCGAAATGTCGATGCAAAAAACTTGCACACAATCAAATTCAAAAACAACAAAATTAAAACATCAATACAAAAAATTTGCACACAATCAAATTCTATAGATTAATTTTTCTGCATTCACAAAATAAATTAATAAAAATTGAAAAACTAGTTTCCCAATAGATTAATTTTTCTGCATACACAAGATAAATTAATAAAAATTGAAAAATTAGTTTCCCCATAAGTAGGCACTAATAACTTACGAGTATTTTGAGCTATCAAGTTACTAAGAGAGAAATTCGGCCAAAAGTTTAAGGGGCTCAAGGAGACAGGTTCGATTCCCGGGGCGCTGAGGTTCCAAGGAGAACACCATTATCGAAGCTCAACCCAATGATTGATTGTCAGATGTCTGCGTACGTTATGACGTTTTCAAGATTAATTTTCTGGGCAGATTATTAATGAATGAGATGAGACGACATTCGTGCCGATTTATGGTCCAGGATATGCGTAAGCATTTGACAGTGTCTCACAAAAATTAGCCACAAATTAGTCCGACATTTCATGCATTCCATTCAAGGCGCACATGTCAATATTTTGAAACTTGGTCCCACATCTTTACGTGTGTTGATTGAATTACAAAAGAATATTAAGTAATTATTTTTACCCGTCAGTCGTGGAGAAATATCTGTACGCCCCCAGAGAATAGAATAGAATAGAAGAAAGGAGCCACAGAAGAAACGAGTTATCTTGCAGAGTAAATGGTATTAACTGTTGCCTTCAATCTCACCTAAACAATGTACGATACCTTCACCGCCACACTCGTTTGTATCAATATTTCCTTCTTATGCTTTCCCATGGGATTTTCATTGACAACTAATCGTCGTTGAAATCAGAGGAGTTGTTGAAGACAGAGTTCTTGATAGTTGCTGCTTATCTCATCAATCAAAAAGGTATTCAATTATTTTATCTTTGCATTCATTTTGACCTTCACTTGCTGTGTTGGCCTTCATGTGGTTTTCCAGTGCCCGTTTGGGCTTGTTACTAGATATATCCGCTAAAACCTTTCCCCACACCAAGAGCTCGATATTTGGCGTAGCTCTCAGCGTAATTGTTAGTCGTTTTAAACTAAGTGGTTAAAACTTTGAGCGTAGCTCTCGGGCTAATTGCAAGGTATGCATAGGAATAAGAAACTTCCATGGCGCGGGCACTGGGCATGGAAGCACGAGAGCATGTGGCTTTTGCCAATGGCAGCTCTATAGATGGTGGCATAGTATTGAAATGAAGATGGGCAATAGCCACTGAGAAAGAAGTTGAAGCTGTCATGGTGTTTACTTCTTTAGACTATCTCAACACTTACTCATCAAAGATGGGGAACAAGGCTTGTTCGGAAACGATTCTAGATGGTGGGAAGTATTTTAGGGTGTGCTTTGGCTATAAAAATCTATCCGCCACCAATCATATACCAACAGGATTGTTGATAAGGCGGGCAAAAATATTTTAGCAGTGGTTAAAACTTTGAGTGTCTAGAGCTTGTTTTAAAGTTCATCTTTTAAATTCAATGTATTCATTATCAAAAAATTAGAATTTTGGAAGAACAAGACTTGTGAAAAGCAATCTATCTGTCTATAAAATTATTGATTTTATATTATACTTGAAGATTATTTGGGTAAATTTTTAGCTGGTACATTTCACTTGTTGACATTTTAGTAGGCTTTAATCCTGTAATTATTGTTACAGATTTACTGTTTAAAAGTTGGCAATTGTTTTAGGGGAAGCGTGGTTGGTTTTTGGAGAAATCCTATGGAAATAAATTAGTTTACAATGAAGCATGCATGATTTAATATTTGTGTAAGTCATTTGCAGATTGTGGTATGGTATGTGGTAAACCTGTTTTTTTGTGTTTTTCTTGTGACATCTATTTTCTGCATATCCTGCAATCATTGCATTTCATGAGATAGCCTCTCTTTGAGGCATTCTATCAAACAGTTCACGTGCCTTTCTATGCTTCCACATTTTGCACACATGCCTACCAAAGCATTTCCAACTATAATATCTGAAAAAAATCCTCCTTCTACAATGCTTTGATGGATGTGCATACCCTGTTCCAAAGCCCCCATTTTGGCACAAGTAGGGAGGATACTAGCGAAGGTTGTGGAATTTGGATTTACACATGCCAATTGCATTTGCTTGAAAGTTTGTACAGCCTTTTCAACAAATCCAATTTGTACATATCCCACAATCGTTGCAGTCCATGAGATGACATTTTTTTCAGGTATTTTGTCAAACAATTCACTTGCCTAAACGATTTAAGATGTTCTGTGCACGGTTGTAAAAATTAATAAAAGCTTTTGCCCAACGTTTGTGGTCTTATGAAGAAGGGTTTGAGATTCTTTGTTTATATTGTCAAAACAACAAAAATTGTTTATGACTTTACAAAATTTGATTGGTACCATTGCATATTTGTTTTTTAGGTCCCCAATTAAGTATTTTTTAGTACTTGGTTTTTTTTCTTTATTTTTTAAAATGAAAACAAATTGGGACATCAAAGTAAATCGACACATAATCAATTTAAAATAATGAAACAACCCCTTAGATGCATCACATAGTAAGTCTGAACAAATGATATCAATTATGCTTGTTGGTACAAATCGTAGATCACGTCAAGCTTGCATATCTAAGTTAAATATGAACGTATAAATGATCCAAAGTTTGATTTTATAGATATGTAATTGTTGGAACTGACTTACAAGGTGGAGAACATCATCATAAAGTTTAGATCTGGTTTTTACATGCATTCAATAGGTACAATGCTGATCATACATGAATTATTAGGATTTTTTAATGTCAAACCAACTGACAATTTCTCTGAAAATACTAATCTTAAAGAGAGTTTAGCAAAATTACTACTCTCTACCCCTTTATCTCTACACATGTCTCCCTCTCTTTATCTACACATCTATCTCTCCCTCTCCCTCTTCCTCGACCTCTATATCTATATCTCTTTGCCTCTCATCTCTCCATATTTCTTCTTCCATCTCTCCCTCTATCTCTATTTCATTATCTCTTCATCTCTCTCTACCTTCCTCTATATATCACTTCCTATCTCTATCTTTATCTTTCTATCTCTCCCTTTCACATTCTTTCCCTCTCTCTTCCTCTCGATATATTTATCCCTTTCATCTCTATCTCTCTTTATTTCTCCCTCTTCTTCTCTCCATATCCCTCACCTTCTCCATTTCCATCCCCATCTCCACCTCTATCTTCCTCTCTATCTCTATCTCTATCTTCTTACCCCTCTCTCTCTCTCTCTTGCTCTTCCTCCCTCTATCTCTCCCTCTTTCTATCCCTATCTCTCCCCCCTCTCTCCCTCTCTTCCTATTGTAAACATAACATGAGCTTGTTAGAGATGGAGACTAATTATCTTTCTAATTCAGACATTTTGTTTTAATCATGTTTGTATCATTGTAAGTAGATACATAGCTGATTTGAAGCTTTCAATTCTCCATTAAGACCTTTGTTACAAAAACAACACCATTTGATAATTGCCCTACCAATCGACCTAAGACAAATAAAATAATTGACCTTTCACACATCTTTGGCGTACCCATTGCACACGAAGGTGTGATTGCTAGTTATAAAACTTTAAATATATTTTTTATAGGGATAAAACAAGGAGTTGTAGCTACTTGTTGGTATTATGATCTTACAAATTGGTCCAAAGGATTAATGAAAATTGGTCTAAAGCACGTCATATATCTAACATCGACATCAATTATTTTGGATTTTTAGATTCGAGTTTTTCATTGGATGTAAAACTTGTTGTCTTTCGAAATAAATTTTTAGTCTCATGGGGACCTTCAAATGTGAAACAAATTTGTCATCATGAACTTGAAATTGTTGGTAAGTTAATAGATTAGGTAGGATATATATAGTAGATTGAGTTGACGATAGAATGTGTAAGATATCATTAGATGCAATGAGCCTAATAAACTTCAGTGTTGTAAAGTTTGGGTTTGTAAACATCCAAACCTTCTATTCTAGACTTGAAATAGGCTTTTAATAAGTGAAATCTACAAAGGCTTTTTGCATTAGGTATTCACTTGTCTTGTTTCTTGTAAGTGTCAACAACCACACATAACTAAGTTGAGTAGATATTTTGAAGTTTGAAATATCAAATTGAAGTTCGTTGAAGCACATTTGACTATCCTAAGAGTTCCATTAATCAAATACTAGAGGAGGCCTTGTATTCAAAGATCATTTTTACTCATGCCTACCTTTATGCAATAGAGATTAGTGAGTGGCCTTAAATACAAGGTATTTATACTCTCAAGTCCATGATTGTAAGGTGTTGCTTAGGTGAATCAAGATTTGACTATGGCCAAAGGGAAGTAAGAGTAGACATATGGAAATCTCTACAAGGTTTTATTGATGGGAATCATCACAAATGGTCCACCAACATAGAATTCTTGATTGGAATTTTCCTTATGTGAACTAGCACTATGGTGCTCCTCGATCACCCAACAAATTTCACGTGGAAGAATTATAAATTAAGAAGATCTAATTAAGGGCAGGAATCACAAACCAAAAGTCGAGCCATGCTTGCACCAAGGACGATGGAGAATTCTTGCAAAAAATCAATATTGGGAAATCACTCTCCATCTTTGCTACACCATTGCTATTGAAGACAAATGGAAATCCCATAAAGTCATCCGAGAGCTAGTATATGCCTCAAGTATCTATTATTTAGTGATACAAGCACATGCAACTGTATCTAAAAGCAGAAACGTACACAGTTTAACTTCCAGCACATTAACCCTTAAGGGAAATAAATGTAGTTTTCATATCCATTAACAATTCAACAACATAACATGTAAATTAATAAATTTAAAGAATAGAAGAATAGACAAAAGAGATGGAACACAGATATACATGGGGAAAACCCTTTCGGGTAAAAAATTTCACACTCCAAACAACATAGATCAATTGTATTATCATCAACAAAACCAATTACAATACAATTATAGAGCCTATGTTCATGTAGTCTTGAACTAATGTATCTATCTGTAACAACAATGTTATAATACACTTGCAGGCTCACAACTCGAACATGGAGATTACATCTTGCTCTTCTGGAGAAAATTCGGCAACATGACCCTACAATAAAATTTAGCGCTCTCTCAATGCACTAAGGCATTGACATATTTATATCACTCATACATAGGCACCCAAGATTGTCATGTGTCAATCCCACGGTCTTTGTATGCATGCAAATTGAAATCGACAACATGCACAAGTCTCAAGTGACCCAAAAAGTAACCAGCTGAACATGCAAGGCGTGCAACTTCAAAAATCAAGTAACCTCACATGCAAGGCATCCCCATTGAAAAAAATGCCACCTACCAATTTATAACTCCCCTTTGACTCTCAATCACTCTGAGTGATAACTCAGTCTCCGTTTAGCAACTTTCCTCTTCAAACATTAGTCAACAAGTCAAACCAATGCCACATGGCATCATGGTGCTCTTCCTTGAGGTTTTCACAATGCTCAATGCTAGAATGAGCACCTAGGTGACAAGTATCACTCTCCGTTGCTTTCACTTTTCTGAAGCAGGAATATGCTCACAAGTGGACCTTTCCAAATGCTAACTTCTAAATTATAATGTCATATGTCAAACTTCCACACATTTTAAACGTTTATACATTTTCCTCTTCCCAAACGAGTGCCCATGTGAAAAGTGTCACATTCTCACCCTTTGCACTTTGAATGTAGGAAGTCAACTCACTGTCGGGTCCCACAAAGTGCCTTAGCAATTTGGAAACTTATATTTTTACATTTGATAAATTAAATCACCAACTTAGGGGCAAATAATTAAATATTTTAACATGGGACTCTCTAAGGTTGAGACACCTTAATCCCAACATTCTCCCACTTGTCGAAGACCTTACCGAAGTAAAAAAAAACCACAAGACTTAAACCGCAAGGATCCAAGCAATGAAACCACATAATTGTTACAACCATTCATGAAACCATGTGAATATCCAACATGCTCTCATGAACTTACAAGATAATTGCAACAACATCCAAGATGCCCACCATATCAAGCCAAAATTCTCATCATCCTTCAACATGCCACCCATGGAAGAAAAGGAACAAGCCAAGGTGTAGATGCACCAATCCAAACACAAGCATCAAATCCAAGTGATAAAAAAGGTTGTAGAATACTACCACAACTCCATTGTGCTCATGGGCTAAATAGAATTACCAAAGTATCCCGCTTCAAACTCGTTACTAGAACACAACTCTAAAGTCTAGACTTCTCCAAGAACAAGACTAGACAAGAATGTTCAAAACCAATAGAACAACAACCACAAGTGGTTATTTACATCCAACTAAAAAACCCACATGACTGGAAAAAGCAACCACAACAACTACTAATCCATCCAATCATCCATACCTTGAAGGTATCCAAACATCAGTAGGACTTATGCCACCAACATATCCAACTCATAAACTAAAATCACAAGCTCCGTGTGTCAAACACACACATCAAGTTTACCAATTAACACTTATACTAAGGTGTGAAAAATAAGCTAAACCAAGTAGTAATAAAAAACAATCAAAATGATCTACACATGCAATATGAATCGCTACATAGTCTCTGATCACATCACCATAACTCTCCCAAGTCCACCACATTATACCATGTGAACATGAACCTCCAAGAAGCAGCCATAAAATATAGAGAAAACCTGTTAATCATATCCCAATCATGTCCTTTCACCAAGACCTCAAAGTGCCATGTTGTCCCAAGTAAGATCTTCACAACCCCAAAGGAAAAGCCTCAATAACACCCAACTGTTCAATCTCATTAGATCAAACATAGCATATATATCTCATGTCACCAAAATGGATGTAATCCTCTCTAAACAAGGAAGATCAAACTCAAAACATTCCCATATCAGGAAATCAACCCACTGAACATCTCGTAAACTCCTCATGAGGGACTCTCTAAGGTTGAGACACCTTAATCCCAACAACTATGTATGATTCAAAGTGACACAATCACCCTCCACATGTCATAACAATAAATCTTTAAAACATCTATTTCATGACATATTATTCTAACCTCCTTATGTTACAAATCAACCAAGACTAAGTATATTGATTTCCCATGAACCCTACATATCCCTTCCTTCCTCCTTACTTCTATTGTCTCTTTGTCCAACTTGGTTGTGACCATTTTTCCAAATTGTTCAAGGAGGAGGATCTTAAGAAGGTAAACCTTCAAATTTAGGTTAGGTATGAAAAGTGCCAAGTTCATAATAAAATCTCTTCTAATAGTAGATTTCCTTCAATTTCCTCCACTAACCCTTTGTCCCTCAAAATTTTATGAACAAACCTTTATTTGTCACATTACTGCAATAGAAGACTCAATTGAATCAATAGAATGAGACATCACCCCCTGTTCAATCTCTCTACCCCACATGTTACAAAAAAAATAGCCACTTGCAAAACAAATTTCCTAAGAAAAAATAAAGTTTAAAAAAATGTTAATATACATTCATATATACATATTATACAAGAAATTTACCACAAAAATATAAACACCATTTAATGATAGATACATGTATAATAACATCTAACATGCCAATTTCCAACCTTAATTTATTTATATCTTTTGAGCTCTTTGTTAAACCAAAACGATAATATTTTATTTTTTAGGATTGATACTAGGATTGAATGAGTATTAAAAAATTAATTCTTCTACCAAAATAATTTTTAAAAAGCAAAAAATATTTTCTTAATCTTCAATTAAATAAAATAATAAAAAATGTGTTTCTTTATTCAACCAAATAAGAGAAGCCACTATAAATAAGAATTCTAATCAATTAAGTCATCAAATAATGTTATCTAAATATATTTATAACATACCAACATAAATAAATTTCAAAATATCAAGTATTCATAAGATCATTAAATGCACTTTCACATACATAACCATCAAATTTATTTTGAAAATTTAAGTCATTATATTATATCATGTAAACAAGTTCATAAAACATAATGTATTTTTCAAAATTAGTTATTCATAAGAAACATTCACTTCTCCTGGATAAATACTACAAAATTTTAATGTTTTTCCTAATTTTATTTGTAGTTTTCCTTTTGTTTAAATAATTTAATGATAATATACAACATCAATCCTCTAATAAATTAATAAACACAATAATATCTAATAACTTGTAATGCATACAAAAGTAAATACAATATAAAGCAACCTATCGCCTATAATTATAAATATTATATAAATAGATTATACAAGTATATAACTTTCATTCTTACAAAATAAGCATCTAAAAAAACTTCACCATATCTATATATCAACAAGTGAAATAATTTATAAATTACAGATGTTATGTAATAAATCAAATTCTAGAGCTTATCAATACAGATAGATAGTTTAAGGACTACAAATACATGCACATTTATAGGAGTGACATTCTTGCTATCCATGCAGATAAATTTTTTACCAGCAAATATTTTGACATAAATAAAAATTGTAATGTAGGAAATCTAACTCTGACAAAAGGAAAGGTAGGTTCCTTTGAGAGTAAACTCCACTACATACACTCAGATTAATTTAGCTAGCTAAAATGCTTAAAAGAAAATAAAATAGTGAGTATATATACTAATAAAAATATAAAAGGTAATAACTATAGAAACAAAAAATACAAATGTTAAGGAGCTTGTGGTTTAAATCTGGAGGCCTCTGCCTCGAACACCAATGCATTGCATGGATGTCCACACATCATTTTATCATCCTATACCAGTCACATGAGAAACTCCTAGAATGTGTGATTCGAATTCCAAAATCCACATAATCTACAAACACAACAAGACGAGAAAAATATTTGGGGCTATTTGGGGATTCACCTTAGTCAAATCCTTGCTTTGGTGTTTCCATCTCCACAACAACCAAGATAGATAGATAAAAAGAGAGATGATGTGTGTTCTTATTCTAAGTGTGCCTAGAAGAAAGAACAATGATAAAATAAAATGATTATCTAGGGGATGTGATAATCCCAAGGTGCTCAAAGGCACAAGAAATGCGTATAATAATAATAGAAACTATAAATATTTTAGGTCTATAGGGGCTTGGGGAGGCCAAGAGACAAAAAAAGAGCTAAAAATAATATTGTGAGAGCATTGTAGAGAGTTTTAATAAGTTGTAAAGAGTGGTGTCTAAGCTTGAGAGTGCAAGAGAGCCAAGAGAGAGAGATGCCAAATGAAAGATTAGTTTTAAAAATGAGAAGAGGAGGGAAAAGAAGGTTGTTGACGAGTCATTACGAATTATTCTAAGTTGTTTCTACTGACTTGGGAAGGTGACAAGTGGTAAAACACTCTGAATGATCCTTTGAACGATAAATTGTTGTAGGATACTAATGCTACATATGGACATCCACACTAGGTGCTAGTGTCCAAATAATCTATGCTAAAAAGTGAAAAGTTACAAGAAAAATATAAGGGAAATACAAAAGTGACATAAATAAGTGACCCTAAAAAAGAAGTCCTAAGCACCTTGAGAGGGAAAAAGGATGATGCATGGGTTAAAATGAACCTACAAAAATACCAAGGAAAATGGGCACCATAGTGGACATAAAAATAGGTGAAGTTATGATGGTATGCAATTTACAACACTAGAAAACCTAAATGAGATCACTGAACTTGAGAACCCAACTCCAAAGTTTGTATTGTAACCTAAAAATTCCCCTATTATAAGTGTCATGGGAACTTAGATCAATAACTTATATGCCCCAAAATGAGGCCCTCTGATCTTGCATAGTTAAAAAGAGAAGCCTTCACTTTCCCCAACCTTATTAGTGCACCTATAAAGCTCATAGTGACTATCTTTATCAAGATCCTCTCTGCATCTTTCTAAATGGGAGCTTTAGAATAGCATATGGGCATCCATCAAAACATAAAGGATAAATAAATTTCATCAAATAGTAGACATGTATGCAAAATATGGAAGCATAGACAAGGCATGCAAAGTGTTTCATAAAATACTTTTAAGAAATTTGGTCCCATGAATTGAATTATTTTTGTAGAATATGCACAAAATGGATTTCCTAAATTTTTTTATAGAAACTTTCAAGCAAATGCAACTAGTAGGTGTAAAGCTAGACTTGACGACCCTTGTCATTATTCTCCCAACTTGTGTAAATATAGGATCCTTATCCATAAAAGCATAATGGAAGGACTATTTTTGTCACATGTTATAGTTGTTGTTTCCCTCTAAACAAATGTGTACACAATATGTGGAACCAAATATGTGGCATGTTAAATGTTTGACAACACAACCATCAAAACACCACCTACCGAATAAGTAAAAACTCATAATATAAAAATGTCACGATTAATAGGCTACACTTCTTGTCTACATTGCAAGTACCTAACAACAACCACTTGCAACCAAAATAAATTCATGTGAACTATAGTAAATCGATGGACAATGCCATCAAAATAGTGGTAAATTTATGAGTCAATCATTCAACTATTTAGGATGCATTTTTTTTAGCATACATAGAGTGTGAGAAATGCATGCAAGCAAAAATGTCTTTGCTTTTGAACTCATGAAAGATTAACATAGCTAACTTGTGTATTATGATTCACTATCACAATAACGTTGTTTTTATAATTCGATGTAAATGGTTCTAATCATTTGAAAGTTGTCCCTATACCTAAATAATATTTTATATCTTTGATTTCCATGATGTCGTAGATAAGTGATTTCCAAATGGCAACATAACAAAAATAAACGAGTTAACCCACTCACAATTCCATAACAATGTAGTAATCCCTTAATTGGCATGAGGGAAACAAATACCACTCCAAGGCGCATCTCCATCTCCACACAAATCATCCATGATCCACATGTAAAATAATTTGCATCCAAGGGATGCCTTGGTCTCATTTAGTGTCTTCACTACAAATCAAAATGTAAGTGCAATTAAATAATATAATCTAGATGTAAAATAAGTCCCGGTACAAAACTATAAAGTTACTTGACCATAGTTTTCTATAAAAAGTTTTTTTACATATATAATGGACTATGGAGGAATCTATAGATTAAAGCAAAAAAAAATTAATTTATAAAAAAATAGCTATAGATACTAATTTCAAATACTACAAACTCTTAGTAAAAAGAATATACTTTAAATTCATTAAATGTTAGGAAACTCTAATTTAGACCAAGATCAAACCAAACTCAAATTGAATGGTTTAGTTAGTATTTTTCTATTTAACTAACTCAAATTGAAAAAAAAAATGGCAATGTTGTCTACAAAATAGATCACATATTGAAGAATTAAAGTTAGGGTTTGAAGAATTATCGTCTCTTTTATAAGTCTTAAAATTGCAATAGTGAAGCATCAAGAGCCTAAAGAGGATTACATGCATAGCATTTGCCATTCTAATCTTGGATTTCACAAAGAGAGTGGAGAATTAGAATGATAACAACTTCTTATTTGCCCTAAATAAAAGTTCGTTGTGAGTCTACATTGTATGGAATTGTTTTGGATAATGAGGGGTTCCGATCATTTAATTTTCCTTACAAGAATAAATCTAAGACTCTAAGACAAAATGTTAAGACTATTATGAATTCCATATCATTAGTGTTAAAATTAATGAACATGTTTCATTGTATGTGAATTATACCAAGCTCATAATACAATACACATTAATTTTCAAACATATTGTAATGATATTGATTATTAGTAACACTTATTATTATTTTTACTTTCAATTTTTTTCTTAATAAAGACTATTTACTACATAACACTCATTAAACATATAAACCAAATACCATATAAATGAAATGAAAAGAAAATTATACTACAATTTATTTAATTATCATTTATATTGTTTAAAAAATGAAATTATTAAAATAACTATTTTGATAATAAATTTAGTTGACAAAGAAATCACAATCCAAAGAAAATAAAGTGATAAAGTGTGATGGTGAAATTGAAATTATCCGAACAAACGTTTGTTGACTTAGAAAAAGACAAAGTTAAAGCAAAGAATTGGTCTTATTACGATCAAACTTTCACATTACTTAGCAAGGAATAAAAGTGAGGCCGCCTAATTGACTTTCATTTTTCATGTTTTTAATTTTAAAAATAAAGAATTCCTATTTGACTACACACAAGGGGAATTTTAGGTGGAGAGTCATAAAGCTTAATGACTTTAAACTAATTTCCACCACCTAGTATTTGGAGGACAATTATAATGCTATAATAATATCAAATTTAGAATATTTATCTTATTTAACTTTGTTTTTTTTAATAAAATATTTAATTAGATATATTTTTGTATTTAGTTTGGTTTGATTTATTGTTTGATTTTTATTTATACTTATTTTTATTTATTCAATTTTTATTTGAAAATTGTGATTTTAGTTTAAAGATTTATTTTCAAATAGTTCAAAATTGATCTAGTTGAGTTTTGAGATAGACATGAAAGAGTCTAAAATCTATTTATTTTAAAATTCAAATCTTATGTTTTTTTCTATTTGACAATTATGAGTCAACTTGATACATATGTGTGCACTATGTTACTATGTCATGATATTTAAAGATATCTAATTTGTAACTAATTAATGTGCAAGGACATAACTAAATCATCAAGGTACACTTAAAATTTTAGGGCAATAAAGAATTAGATCCATATCATCATCGTATAGTTCATATACATGTATGTGTAACATGTTGTCTTCAATATCAATCATTTCCATTACTCCAACCCACCAAGGGTTTGATCTAGGAGAACTGATTCACCTACCAAGTCAAAAAACTCCTAATATTGTCCCTAAACACCACCTTCACAAATATACATAGCAAGAAGATGAAAGCAACCAAATATTTAAGAAAATATTATATTAGTTCAATCACATCACCATTCAATTTTGCACGGTGCTTAGGATAGGCCTTTTCGTGCTTGAGATTAACCTTCACCATTTTATGTACCAATTCATTTTATAAGACAATCATCAAACTAATATCATCATTTGTTTAGAGGTGGCAAATCAATTTAGACCATCATCAACATCATTCTTCTAAAATTGGTTTCAAGAGTAAGTATTCATATCCATATCATTTAATTTCCATGTATTCATTGTAATTATTTGTCTTAGCCAATCAATATAGGTTGATGTATGATTAATTGATTACATTTATATAATTAAATAGGATTGATTATGCAGTGCAATTTTATTTCTTTACATTTGTTGATGAACTCAACTTATCCTAAACCCCTAAAGTTTTGCTTTCTAAATTTAAGTTTGTATATATCTACACATATATACATACATATTGTGGCCTAGCTTTCACTCATCCTACCTAGCCTTGTTGTGTCTTTATGGTTTTATTTTAAGATATGGTTATTCACTAGATTTCTAATTAATAATAGTTTAACTACCTCACTCATATATTATTTATCTATCTTTGTTAGGATGTGAGCCTTTTATTTATGGTCTTCTTTTGATTTCCACCCACCCTCTATTCGATAATGCTTCATTACTACATATTTCACCGTGGATTCTCATAGTCCATTCTCTTTGACCTCCATTCATGATTATCTTGTAGAATTTAATATATTATCTGATTTATGAAATTTTATCTGATTTTTCTTGATTCACTCATGATATTTTATCATAAAGATGAGATCCCATTATCTATTGAGGCATTGTTTCACCATGTTTGCACCTTCTCATCCTTTAGTAACCTATTCATTGATTTTCTTTATCTTTTTTGTGCCTTCATAGTTTTATTTTAAGATATGGTTATTCACTAGATTTATAATTAATAGTAGTTTAGCTACCTCACTCATATATTATTTATCCATCTTTGTTAGGATGCGAGCCTCTTATTTATGGTCTTCTTTTGATTTCCACCCACCTTCTATTGGATAATGCTTCATTACTATATATTTCACCATGGATTCTCATATCACATTATCTTTGACCTCCATTCATGATTCTCTTATAGAGTTTAATATATTGTGACATTGCTATCACGATTCAACCGTGTAGTTTTACGAGTTTAACATATTCTGATTTATGAAATTTGATCTCATTTTCCTTGATTTTCTCATGACATTTTATCATTTAAGGATGAGATTACATTATCTATTAAGGTATTGTTTCACCATGTTTGCACCTTCTCATCCTTTAGCAACCTAGTCATTGATTTTCCTTATCTTTTAGATACTAAATTCACTCATCCATTCAAGCCTCATTATGTTTGTACTTATTCTATAGATAGTGATAGGGATGTGGTTGAGCATAATGATACTTTATATTTGAGCACCTTTCCATCACATGGCTTGATTCTCAAAATATATTTTCTAGTGAATTTTCATGATGTACCCTCTAGTGATTCATTTAAGGATGATATTTCATAGGATGAGGTTAGATATCTAATAGTTTCACAAGAAATTGTTATGAATTGTGATACTATTCCTTCTACATATCATAATTATGTTATTCATATGGTCTATGCATCTTTGTGTCTCGCATTTCAAATGAGACCTAGTCATCACATTCTTACTTTTAATGCTTTGATTTCACCACAAATATATCTCACATGATTGAACATACACATAAGGATATGCTTAAGGGATATGATATGTTAGATCAACTTAAGAATACTCCCACCAAGATATATCTTGATGATATAATAATTTCATAGATGTAACCTATATAAATACATTTCAAAACAAGTTTTAACTAAGATTATTATTCCACTTTATGCTTTTGATAGAGGGGGAAAATAGATTTTTGAAAGGGCCCAAATCCTCTAACATTATAAGGCCCAAATCCTCTAACATTAGAAAATCCAAATGGAAAGAAGAATGAGTACCATGAGGAGTGGAATAACTAAGAATTCCAAAATACAAAAGGCAATGAAAAATAGAGGAACAACACAAAGTTAGCACATACAAAAAAGAGGGGAAAACACATCTACCAAATTTTCAAGACTAGAAGTAACTTGCTACTCCTTGAAAATTAAGTTAACTTTCTTCTTACAAGAAATTTCTAGGGTCTCATTATGTAGACCAATAATGTTTGACTTGGGCAAAGGACTTGACCCTTTCCCTTCACTAGTAGCCTTCATTTTTCTCTTTTGCATTAGTTTGGAGGACAAAGAGCCTAGTAGCCAAGTTCTTAACATTATTTAAATTATTCAATTTGACTAACTCAACAAGATTGTCCTTCAAGTCTTCCTAGTTTTTTTGTAGCATAAACATTCTCTAATCTAAATTTTCCTAGTTTTGAAACATTATGGAAAACTTATAAATGTTAAGAAAATAGTGTCTCAACCTTGCAATTACATGAGGTTACTATTTATAGTAAGTTTATATTTGAGCATGGATTGATCTAGAATTTTCCCCAAAGCTTTGGATTGGCTAAATAAGCATACTCGTAAATTTTTGTCACAAGATCATGTCTAGATTTGAAGATATTAAAGTTTTCATTTTTTAAAGTTTCAAAGTCCATTTTGAAGGCCTCAAAGGCATGTTTTTGGGCTTGAAAGTGGTCATAAATAGAATAGAGGGTTATATCTTGATAGAGTGTTTCATGAGCTTTTCGATGATTCAAATGGTTTGTCAATTGGACACCCAAATCAAAAGTTATGGCCTCAAGAAGTTGGGTCTCCTGAAATGGGAGATGCAAAAATGTGTTGGACACATAAATGAGCTATAAAGGGGGAGTTGCATGTGGTGGTGTGTGTTTAGACACACCATAGGTATATGTTATTAGAGATAAGGATGGATGCTACTTTTTAGGTGGTTTTAGCTCATGGTTTTGTTATACCGTTTGACAGTTTCATGTATTGTATCTCCTATATATTAGGTGCATGAGATGTAGGTTGTGTGTAAGAGTCTTATAGTTGCTGAGTTTATTTTGAATCTCTAGTTCGTGATGCTCTTGTGAGAAAGCTTGCACTCCAATTATATTGCAATCTTGTTGATTTCTGAATAATATATTAGGTGGCTTTTGGAGTTTGAGGTTTTTCTCTCGAAAGGGTTTTACCCATGTAAATCATTGTGTTGTGGTATAAATATTATTTTTGTTTAAGTTTATGTAATTATTCAAATTTGAAAAGTTTTTGCATAACCCTCCTCTCAAGATTAGTGTAGGAATTTGTTCTACTAACTTAGCTTCCATACAATTAACTTCCTCCTAAAGGTCATAAGAAGAGAAACATTACTATTAACATCTCCAATATCCTCCTTATGAATAACAGTTTCAATACCCTATAGTCTGGTCCAAATATTTTGATATCACCACAAAATAACCACTTAAGAATATTGTTATGAAGGTCAAAGCCTTCTTCTAGAATGTTGATTTTCCCTTGAGGCTAACATAATTTTGACAAGAATAATTTAGGGTAGGTTTACAATTATGTTTAAGATCATTATCCTTGTATTGGATCTTAACATGAACACTATCAATATTGGGATTCATTATATTCTTAGAGGCATGTTGATTGAAAAAAACTAGAAGTTAAACATGGGAACTAGATGAAGGACCTTCCAAGATTATTTTTTTACCTTTATCAACCACAAAAGGTAGGAATATTGACTACATGGGGTTTCATAGTTTGAGAAGGCTTCTGAGGGCCAATATTTTAACCACCCTATAGCTCCATTTTTTTATTAAGATATTGAGGTTTATTTGGGCTCCATAGTTTTGGGTGACATAATGGGAAAATATTAGTAATAGGGGTAGCATGATCTTCAATAGGAAGTATTGAAGAGGTTGAAGTAACATGGGTTTGGGAATAAAAATGAGAGGGATAGAAAATAGTAACATGTTTTGGGAAGAGGAGCCTTTTTAAAACTTAGGAGGAATTTTGGTAGGGTTGATAATATTGGGAACAAAAGTAGGAGTGAGAGTTTTAGAAAGCTCAAACTTGTATAAATAGTAGATTTATCCCTCATGTAACAACATATCGACTTTACCCAATAGAAAATTTAGCACAAATTGTTTCAAGGAACTTACCAAAGAAGTGAGAAACTCATTTTAATATTATGCTCTAAATTATTTTAACATTGGAAAAATGTATGGATAAACCCATCTATACCTATCTTCCAAGGTGTAATATCTAATCAAATCATCAATAACTTTGCTTCAAGGTTTAGGAAAATCATCCTTTTTAAAACCACTTTGAAACTTTTTTATTTTTCTCCTTTCCTTAAGAAGGTCTACATGTGTTCACTTAATAATCTTTTGCAATTTAAGCCTTTCATCTACAAACTTATGGCTTGGGCAATTAATTCCTCAAAGATGGAGGATAAAATTATCCTCATTTAAACCACCTTATCTTTCCAAGACCTAGAAAACTCATTGGACAAAATATGGTTATAGCCATTCATGGATTCCAAGAAGCTAGAAAGAACCGGGTGATCTCATAAAGCTGGTTTACAATTTCAGGGAGATTCTGATTTTTGTTGAAATCACATATTTTTAGAAAATATAATGATTTAAGCCTTAAAAAGTTTCATTTTAAGGATTTCAATTGAAGAGGGTTTGATCAAACCACCTTAGATCAAACCACCTTGGATAGAGCCCCTCTAGTTTTAAACCATTCCTATACACCTATCAAAATGTTGATAAAAAATCACTTTTGATTTAACTTTTGGGAGATCAAATGAATTCATTTAAAATTTATTTGAAATTCTCATAGTAGTCCTTGGAATGAGTTATCCAACAAATATAATTTTAATATGTTTTTGTTTTATTATGTATGTGTTTTTTTAGTTTTATTAAACATAGGTTTTTCACCGAAAATCAAGCTCTCTGTTCTGCACATGTGGAAAAATAGCATATTATCAAAATAAAATTTTAAAAAATATGTTTAGGCTGGGTATTGATGTTCTTGATCCATTTAAAAAAATAAAAATTGAATTTTGATATATACAGAAAAAGTTATGTTCTATACAATCTGCCTATGTTTTAGTTGTAATTGGTTTGACTTCGAAACTTGATTAAGCAAAAAATATTTAATAAAACACTATGAAACCAAATGAAAGTGCTAGATATTGTAGTTACAAATCTAAATTTGAAAAAAATAGAATTTTATTCTTCATACAAAATTTTTTATGTTGTATACAGTGAACGTCACTCCTTAAATATGTTTTTTTTTTTTTAAAAGCTAGTTTTTGAAGGAGATGGAAAAAGAAGTGCAATCTAATTCCAAATTTTTTGAAAAAAATATATTTAGAATCTATAGAAAAAGCATAACAAATCACTAGTTTGCATTATCTTCAAATTCCTCACGGTTTAGCCGCTATAGGAGCCCGAAAGTGAAGATTTAGTTAAAAAAAATTAGTTCAGTGTCCAGTTTGCCCAAAAATTGTAAACTAGTATTGTAGGATCACCCAACCCCTTTTGAAAATATTCCATTTAATGGTTAGATTTGTTTGGACTAGTTCATGAGGAAAACTCAATACAAAATCAGTCACCTCCTATTTCTCCATTTTTTTTCTAAAAATCCTAATTTTTTATTACATCCCTATAGATAACTTGATATTTAATTAGAAGAGGGACAAATCCTTGTTTATAAATATATCATATGAGTTAAACCCAATCCCATCAACGAGAGTTTCTAAGCCATCATAATTGGAAAGGTTCTTGTTATTACATTGGCTCATCGAAATCCAACCCATCTTTGACCCACACGATGAATTAAAATCATGGAAGATTTATACTCTTATGTTTTATTTTCATTAATATTTGAAGGTAGGGATTCAATCTTAAGACAACAATTATGGTTGTCAATCAAACACCCCAAGCTGGCACAAAGGTCCTTCACTTGGTTTCCCTCTCTCTATGTATGAAGTATTTTAATATTCTTGAAATTATTAATAAAACCCTTAGCACCTAATATGATAGTGTTGAGAGACCAATGGCTAAAGGCCCTAGAATTTAGTATTTTAATAATAATAGCAAAGTATAATAGTAGTAGAGTCTCTTTCAATAACCAAATTAGAGATATTAATATTTTCGCCAACTCCATACCAAGAAGAGTTGTTGAAGCTTTTGCAATATCATTGATTTAAAAACCCAAGTTTTTTGTAAAATAAAAAATTAACTCCCCCTTGTTGTTCTTGAGCACACCTCCTCCATTAACTTGATTTGGATTTCCCTTAGACGATCCATTAAAATCAAGTTTGATCCATCCAATATCCATGGGTTTCTATATACTAGCTCTTTTTTTTTTCTTAATTATGACAATATTGACATTATTTATAAATGATTGGATATTACAATTTTAGGTACTTCCCTCTCAACATGTTTAGGGAAAAATTTAAGCCTTTTGATATAAGAGGATTCCACATTCTCCTAAATGGTATGGTAGATTTTTATCACTACCACATTCTAAGGTCTACCTTTATTTTTTAAGATCTTGTTATTTCGTTCTTTCCAAGCACCCTAGCAAAGGTGGGGAAGAGATTGCAACCAAATTTTCATGACTATAGGATGACCAAAAGGAGGAACCCAACTTGTTGTCAAAGATTAGATATCCTAGGGTGAAATCTATTAGTTTTTGAGCTTATTGAGAATAGTTTGCCTACTATTTCAGGAAACAAGGTAATCAATTAGTAAATGGTTAATTGATTCTTTAGCTTTCTTGCATAAAATACATCTATTCACAAGGGAAAGATCCCTAATCTTAAGGTAGTCACCAATGAGAATCTTGCCATGATAGGTGACCCACCAAAATAAGTTTATCTTGGGAACAAGATTATAGTTCTAGATGGAGTTCCAAGTGAATTTTGTGGTAAGTAATTTTCCATAAACAAATTAAAATCAGATTTGACCAAATAATGCCCATTTAGAGCTATAGACCAAACTATCTAATTTTATCTAGGGAATATATTAAATCTAAAAGATTTGAGCTCAATAATTAAGTCTTCCAAAACAACAAAAGCTACAATCCTTGATAGTTTTTAGAAATCTTCCAAAAGAGGTACCTTTGGTGACTTGATTCTAATAATCGATAATGTAGCATCCAAATCTTTCATAAAGCTCTTCTTTAATGTGCATATAAGGATAATCAATAGGCAAATTAGAAGCCAAGGATCCTCCCAAGAATGAATAATCTTTCCATTTCCCACTTTCCACCTTATACATTTTCTCAACAAAATTGTTTAAACTTAATTATGTTATTCCAAATTATTGATCTAGTAAGAAGATAGGTTAATAGACTAACATGAGGCCTTTTTGGTTGCCTATATATTTAGCCTACATAATACTACTCCATTATTTTTTGTCATGATTTTCCATCCAATCTTGGTGAGAAGAACCTTGTTCATATACTTAATCTTGTGCAATTCTAGCCTACTTTGACTTTTAGTTAGGCATACTTGATGTTACTCCCATTGAGATTGTTACTATTTTAAAACTAATTCATCATTGGTAAATGTAATATTTCTTTTACACCTCATGAGTTACCTCTCCCAACATCTTTTAAGAACACCGACCATTAGGGGAGAAGACCTTGTATCCGCCAGGGCTAACTTCGCACAGTCATAGAATCTAAACCGTGCATCGAATCGAAATTTTTTTTTATGGGTTTTTTTTGCCCATGAGTTAAGAGCTTATAACTAAGCTTTTGGCTTTTGGGCAATTCGGTAGAGTGTGGGAGCATTGGATATGCACGCGGAGGTCAAAAAGACACCTTTTAGAGGTGCCGTTCGGTTGCCGCCACCTAATGTCCCAGTATCCGCCCACTCTAATTTCCATCAATTATAACTGTTTATGCCTTAAATCCACTCTAAAACATGCACTTTAACACTTAATGAGCATCCATTAGTGTTTTTGTAATTATAATGAGCAGCCATTGGTGTTTTTGTAATTATTTATTCAATCAAATAAAGTTTTTTAATGGATCAAAGTGAAATTTTTTTTGGAGGGTTAAGTGAGCATGGAGGTGGCGGTTATTCAATGGGGGGCTGTAACTGGGTCTTCTCCCCTATATGTTATTGTTAGATATGGGAATACCTAAATCAAAAGAGCATTAGTCAATAATGGATCTAGATTAATTTTTACAACGAGGATTTCCTAAAAGTCATTAAAATCAATTATAGACATTTGTTAAAATCTATAATATCAAACAATTATAGAAATATATGACAATAAGAATAAATGACAATGAATAAGAATTAAAAATCAACACAAAAATATATCACTTATCAATATATAATTGTATTAAATTATTCTTGTCAAAATATATTTCAAACTAAACAATATACAAATTTCACTATTATATGTAACAATCCACACAATATTTAAATGAATGCATATTAATATACCCAATTAAACATTCATATTCCCTTATGCTATAAAACATTTCACAAAAGGATAATCTATTTAGAAAGATATTTTTTACGCCATTACTACTTAGAAAACCAAAAAAAATCTTTAATAACAAAAAACAATTCTTTACAAACGTATTTCTTAATAATTCTAATTTATAAATAATTAATGCCGCGTACAACTTCCTTGTAGTATTATAACAACGAAACAAAATCAATTAGAATTTATACAAACCATCAAATCTACAGCCTGAAAAACACAGGCGCGTTCTACACCTGTTCACATCGTATAGGTACAGTTCTTGAAACCTAACCGAACAATCCTACCTACTCTATCAAATAATCTTTTTATAACCTGCTTCCTTTAATTATAGTGCGGGTGCCGGCCCCAATAGTAATCCGCCATTGGTAGGCAGGTTTGACTTCAATTCACTATTTACGCTATAAATTCAAAGTACTTCTGTAATCAATTTATCTGAATGGCAGAGGGGACAACTTATGGCTATAGTATCAACGATGTTGTTGCCCACAGGGACAACGTACGCAGGACAAGTAAGAACGAATCTTGGTTAAATTAACTTGTTCTCTCGGCATAGCAACAATGAAAGAATGAAGCAGAGAAAAAAAGAATTATTGGGATCTAGCAAGCGTAATGAATATAGAATCTGATGCTACAGTTAGCTCCAAATTGCTCTTCCAACTCGCAGAGTTCGTAGATCGAGAGTAAGCTCACGTCAACTTCTTAATTGCATTTGCATTCTTTGGGCTTGTATTATTCTGTATATCACAATCATTGGCTTTTCACCTTTTCGGAATGTTTTTGGGCGTTCCTGAAGAGTATCTCCATCTCTGAATATGAACATTCTCGTATGCATGGTTTGCAAGTAGGTTGCTGATTAAATTTGATTATGGTCTTTTATTTCAGGGTTATGTGGTTTTTAAGAAGATTCGGCAGAAATTGTTTTGCTCTTTTGTGTGTAGTTTGACCTGAAAAAGAAAATCGGAAATGGGGTTGGCAATTTTATTTGAATCAATCTGCAAAGTTCATTGTTGTTTGTTGGGGTATTTTCATGGAACAGTTAGGATTTGGACAAAAAACCTTCCATTAGCATGTTGGGGTGCATTATGTCTGAGCCACCGGCCCCTTTGTTGTCCAGACTGTGTGTTGTTCTTCAAACATATTGCAGGTTCCAATGGACTGGGGTCACTCTCTCTGTCTAATTGCAAGGCAAAGAGCCACGATTGTCCAGGGTGGGTTGGGGGATCGGCGAATTTGAATTAATTACAGAGGGGGGCAGGTACGGAGCCTGGGCTAATTTTCAACCATCCTATGAATGGGGTATTTGACATGTATATATTTTGGCAAGGAAGGTGAATCTTCAACTGTAATTTTGACTTTAGTAGTCTTCTCAAATGCTCCAGTCGATTCCATCTCTGGGAAAAGTACCAGAGTCGACTCTTTCCTTAGTTACTGCTGAGTTTTTGGACAATTATGAAATTTTATAGTTTGTCTTTGTTAGTTGGTCTTAGTTGGCATTTAAACCAACAGCCAGTTTATAGTTAAGGTATTTGCCAAGTTTTTGCAGAATTCCGATTCAATTTTTAATATTTGGTTTGCCTGGGTCATTGTTCACTTTTTTGCCAGGTTCTTACAGAGTGTTGGAACCATTTCTTTCGCTTCAGCTTGCTGATCTGTTCTCAACTTCATTCATGTCAAATTATTCAAGAAACAAAATTGATAAGGATCACTAGATCAACAACTATATTGGAGAAATGAAAAATACTTCCAGGACTATTCATTATTGTGGATAATTTCATGTGAGTCAAACTTGACAGAAAGCTAGCAAGCTGAAGAGTAACAATAGCTTAAACCAGGAGATTAGCAATCATATTGGAGGTATGGAAAATCCTTCGAGGATATAATTTGAAGTCTGGAAAGATCAGGATGATTGAAAGTTTTTTGGTTCAATACTAATATCAAAGCCCAAAGGTGACAAAAGTTTACGCTCATCTACATCCAGGCCACATTTCCCATATTGTTATTGGCGAACATAAAGCTGAAGTTTTAACCACATGAAATCACATCTAAGACGAGTTTTGTAGAGTATTTTAACCATATTAACATATTTTCCAATATTTGACAAGGCAGGACGGGTGATTTGAGTGCATGGTTACTTGCCACATGTATTGGCAGAAATATAATCATAAATTTCCATGAGGATACTTCCAATCACCTCCCAAGTTGAAGCTGATATACCATATTCATTAGCCAATGTTCCTACAACTATTCTCTTACCCTTAAATGTTGGGGGTGTGGCAAATCAAGGGTCATATAAACGTTCTTACCATTTCTAGTCCGTGGCTGGTGTGTTTTGAGTCTATTTATGGTCCTTAGTCTTTAGGCATAAGGTTGTGCTTGCCAATGGATCTGTAGGATTTGAAACAACAATACAAGGGGTATTTTGTTAACAGTATGCCGATATCAATAAATGGTTGAGATCCATGAGGGTTTTAAAGGTCAAGAATGGAGCGGCATTTAATATTACACTCACAAGAATGGACACATATGGTTAGTGATTGCCTGAGGAAGGTTTTCTTCTTCAAAAGCAATAAGTTTATAGTTTCTGGAACAAATAAAATAACCAAGAGTTATGTTATTGTTTGTCCAAAGGGCAAAGTGTGAGGACAAAACAAATCCAAAAGTTAAATCTGTGATTCCGTTGTTATAATACTCATCCATTGGTGTCATTTGGTTTCATTACTGCCACCAGGAGTTGAAAGAATGCTATTTTAAATCCTTTTTTATCTTTATATACTTTTGTAACAAATTTTTGAAGGCCTTTGGTTCTCTGTCACTCCTGCTAGAATATTGTCAACAACAAATTGTTAATGGGAAGGAAAGAATACAGAGGTTACATTGAGTCCTCTAATGAAAGTTTTTTCCAAGAATTCTGCTATCAAAATGAAATGTTAGGGTGATAGTGGATCACTGGCTGTAGACCTCTACGAGTGCAAAAAGCTAGTTGGTGTTTTGTTGAGAAAAAGCAAGAATCTTGGTGACATAAAGTAATTGTGGGTCTGTTGACACTGTTTTTCTGCAAAGCAGAATTTATTTGAATCAGATCCAAGAATGCCCAATGGAACTGTTAAAGGTTTTAAGACCTATTATGTTTTATCATCATGCTGCACCTATTGTTTTTTGTAGAATGAATTAGTTTATGAATAAAGATTTTCCTGTCCATTCTGCATTCAGCTACAAAACTTCATTGTACATAGTAATTATTATTTTTTATCCTGTTAGCAATTGCCTTGGATATGGCTTTGTAAACTGTGTTGCATAGGTAGATGGGGTAGAAAATATCCAATCTCGTTGCCCTTCTGTTCTAGGTAATGAGGGCTAGAAATGTTGCAATGAGGGTAGAAAATATCCAATCTCATTGCCCTTCTGTTCTAGGTAGATGGGGTAGAAAATATCCAATCTCGTTGCCCTTCTGTTCTAGGTAATGAGGGCTAGAAATGTTGCAATGAATTGTTAACTTTTGGGGAACAACCATTTGGATTCCTCAACTGTGTCAATCAGACTGGTTTTGAGAAGGTCCCAGAATTGTTGAAGAAACCTGATCAAGAAACCATCAAGTCTAGGCAATTTATCTGTCATCTTTCATCTTCGAAAAGATGACAACTTTAACTGCCATTTCCTATGCCGAAGCTATTTGAAGTTTATTCTGATGTCTGAAACTTGGGAAGGGATACATTGACTCATTTCCTCTTGAAAACTCATCCCATCCTCACTGTATACATCGAATCATTTCCTCTTGGATATTCATCCTGTCCTCACTAGATCCAGAAAGTAGATTTCTGATATACTTTATTGCCTTATTTTTTGCTTTTTCTGGAAGGGTGAATTTCTCTCCATTAGGAATCTGTAAATACATGATTTTGTTTATGTTTGCATGGATAAAACTCATTTTGCAAAAGAACTAACTGTTATTGCCTCCTCTTCGAAGCAAGAAATCGTGGATTTCTATTTCCAGAAAACTTCATCTTATATAAGTGTTGTCCACAGCACTTCACCTATCTTTCGTCTCAGAATGTTCTTCACTGGTCTCTTGCCGCTGAAATATTTCCTCATTTGTATTCATTTGTTCTTGTATTCGCTTGCTTTTTGTTCCAAAGATATTTCCATAGACATTTCTGTTCCACAGTTTGAATTTGGATTTTAGTTTTTCTTTGATTTTTGAGCTTGTAGAAACATCTTGGATCCATTCAATTGAGGTGTCTGCCACCATTTAGTCACTATATTTTTTTTTTGACACAAAATCTACACGAGTTCCCAAGAGCAACTTCAACCCATAGGAGAATGGGATAGTGGGCAGAGTGTAATGTCCCCCTTTTCCTCCCCTAAATCCACCCTATTTTAATAGTGTTTTTAAACACTAGTATATATATTATATAATATTAAAATATAAGTAATATAATTAAAAAATAAATAAATAATATAATAAAATAAGAATACTTATTGAGGTCGTCCAATATTGGAGGAGAAAAAAAAGCAAATAAAATAAAAAATTTGCCTTGAGGAGGTTGGCCAGATTTGGAGGGGAAAGGTGGCTATAAATATAAGAACATTTGAGGTCATTTGGGCATCGATTCACATCTTATTTTCATTTTGGAGATTCTTCACTTTGGCTGCAACTTTGGTTGGTATTCATTCCAAGGACAAAAACCCTTGTGAATGTGGTGAGTTGGACGAAACCCTAGCTCGTCTTGTGGAGAACTCATGACAGAGTTCTAATTGCATTTCACTGCAGACATTTGGAGGTTTGGAGTATCATTGCATAGTCAGATTTGAAGATCAGATTTGGAGCAGCATTGTTATGGCATTTTGTGAGCTATTGCATTAGGGTTTTGCCCTAATTAGCGCCACTTTGGAGCAAACTTGAGTGCCCATCTTTGGAGGGCGATTTTGCATATTTGGAGTAGCAAACCCTAAGTACTTGCCAAGGATGTAATAACCCACCCTTAATTTTTTTCAAAACTTCATAACTTGTTAGCGTTAGCCAATAATCAAAGAGGATCAACTTAAGTAAACTCCCTTCCACTTTCTGATCACCCAAATCCCGATGTGGGCAAGGTGAGAGCATATGGTGGTAAGGCTACAATGCAACGCTATTAAAATGAATCACTTGTTTAGTGGGGTGAATATGAAATCTTCAAACATAGGAAACATCCACTTATTCAGTGGGAATTACAAATTGCAAGAAATGAAAGCATAAGGTGGCTAGCTGTCCAAAACCACTTATGTAGTGGGATGCATAGCTCAACATGAAAGTAAACTTATTCAACGGGCATAACATGAAACCAAAGAAAGTTCATTCACTTATTCAGTGGGAATTACATGGAACTGAAAGAGATCATCCACTTATTTAGTGGGAATGCCACTTATTCAGTGGGGTTAGCAATGAAAACCAAAGATGAGCAATTCACTGAATGGTACTACCAAGTCAGCGTTACAATGAACTCAATATAAGGATATCAACAATTACAACCGGCTGCTATGAGTTAGAAAGAAGATAACAACTTCCCAAATACAATTAGCCCACTGGAAATGAGAACCCCAATGAAAACATCAATTCAATACCTAAAAGAGGAAGCAAGTAGATGTCTGGTCTAACTTAGAAAATGAGTTGCAGCAGGTCTGCAACCCTCAGAAAACACTGTTAACAGGTCTGAAACTTCACCAACCAGCAAGCTACAAGTTGGCTCTTCTCCCAAAGTCTTCCCCAAGACATCTAGGAACACTCCCACGCTCAACAACACCACTTGGAAGTCTGAAATCACTGCTGCTACAGGTCTGATTTGCTACAGTAGGTCTGAAATACCTTGGACAGCAAGCATAATCATGGCACAACTCCCAAGAACATCATCCCAAACAACAAGCAACTTCCCAAATGGATATCAATGGAAATAGTGGGATGAACACCAGCGAACAACTCCCAAACAGCAGCAAGAAGAAAGTGAAAGCTCCCTTCACCCTCACGTTCCCCTAGGGCCAAGATGTACGACCAACAAGAGGGGCGATCCCCTCTAGAAAATCTGAGACACTCAAAAATCTTGAAAATTGGGGCATAGGGTCGCCCAAGGTGGAGAAAAAGATTGGTCCAACACCTAAAATCAGGTCTGCAATATTTCTCTCAACTGCTAACAAACATGGTACGACCTAGGTGTAGGAAATAGGCATGAACAACAAGAAGCAACTCTGAAAAATCTCCTCCAATCACTCCAAAACTTTGCAAAATAGGATAAACACAACAAACATGCATCTAGAAAATATCAAAACGATCAAACCAAAATCTAATTACTCTGCTTGTAAGCTCCATGGTGATTATTTAATGCAATCACACCCAACCAGCTAGGGACTATCTTCCAAATCCGAAACCAACAAACCTAGAGAGGGTTTTCGTCGTTTGAAGATTTAGGAAAGAACTCTTAGGTTCCAATCTGGTAGCGTAACATTAAGTTCCAATTTGGCAGCGTAACATTATCATATTCAGCATCAATCTAGTGAGCTACCCCATGCCTCTTTTTATAGCTTTTTCCCTGTGTTGGCATAAGAACTAACACCTTTGGAGTGTAATTTTGTACGGATAGCTATGTCTTCATGTGGAACATGCAAAACGGAACAAGCCGCTGTGAATGCTGAAATGTGTTCATTAGGATGTTTAGATCCATCGCCATGGAATCGAGGAAAGTGCTTCCGTGATCCCTTAGGCAGCTCATGATGTCCTTGTAAGGCCAACGGTCCGATGTTGTTACCCCAATGTAGTGGGTTTGGACGTCTCACGTTCCTTCCGTTCTGATCGTTGCCGTTGTTGTTGTTGTCGTTGTCGCCCATTGTGACAGGTGGGACTGGAGATTCTTCTTCTAATCCTTCTAGAAAATGCTCAGGAACCTCCTCAAAGCGCGGTTCTACTTGAATGGGAGGATTGTGCCTCCGTCGATAGTAAACTTGGTAAGCCAGGTTGCTTTATTCCCACGCGGGTGGTGGCAAAACTGGTCTACCTGCTGCAAGATCCGCCTTTTCTTCTTCTTTATCCAGAGTAGTAGCTGCGTTTCTCCACTGAGTAGTAGATGTATGATTTTCAAAGATGAAACTTCGCAAGCTACTGATGATGTCTGACTGCTCGCCTTGAATTAGCACAAAGTTCGGCTGTATGGCAGCCGAAGTAAGTCCTGGTTGTTGAACTGGAGCAGTAGGACGCCAAATGGTCATACCCGTAACATAAAGTGTGAAGCTTTCTGGAATGTTTTCTTGCCTCGTGCCCCACGGTGGGCACTGAAAAATTGTTGGCGTAAGAACTAACACCTTTGGAGTGTAAGTTTGTGCGGATAGCTATGCACACTATGTAATGAGTGCTCTTCAAATTAGGAGGGGAAGCTCCCTCGTTGTGCTGGAATGCATGGAAAAGGAAAGTAAACGAAATCCTATCTTTTTGTTCTCAGCTGGTAGAGGCACAAGGTTAAGAAAACCTAGAACGTTGCAGCTAAGTATTTTCTGGTTTCACAAATCATATAACTACAACTAAGCTAACTTCTTTAAAACTATCTAGTTTCCTCAAGAAAACAGAGCGTGAGGAAATGGAGCAGGAATGGTTTTTATACGATAAGTTGGGTACAAATTTGCAACATGAAGGCAAGGTGGGCACAACTATCTGCTCGGCTGAATAAGCTTATTATCACACACATCATACGATAAGCTTTAAGTACAAATTCTCAACATGAAGGCAAGGTGGGCACAACTATTTGCTCAATTTGAATAGGCTTATTGATAACAAAACACAAAAGATAGCCAACTAGGACAACAAATTGCATAGGAGAGACACGCGTACAATCTACGATTGAACTAGCCACTATATCTAACTAAAGCAAGCATTCATCATAATAATTGCATGGAACCCGAGTGGCGTAACAATTCATTATCAAAACAAACGCTCATGAACAGATACCAAAAAGACAATATTACGGGCAAGGTGGGCACAACATATATTAATCTCTCCTGCAAAAGTTCTTTGAACAGATACAATAATCGCAATACTACAGGCAAGGTAGGCGCAACATGTATGCTATCAAGCAAAAGTTATTTACAAATGAGTTGAAAGCTCTTATTTATAGACATCAAGGTGTAGGCAACCCTAAAATCACCTTGAGTCAACTACAGTCCTGCAATACATGCAAGATCTTATTTCTAAACCCTAATTGAATGAAACTATACAGTTAACTGGCAAACTATCATCAGTTAACTGATAAAAACAATGCTAACTGGACCATGTGCAACATGCACGTCCTTATTGAAAGAAAAGCTAACTGATAACTAACATTAGTTAACAAACACTAACTAAGAGTCCCTCTTCCCATGAAGATATCTCCAAGAATAAGATAGGCGTGCCTGATGTCAACAAGAAAACTCGGGAATTGAAGTCGAGTTAACTGCTGCTTATGACTCATCCTCGTAAACAACTGCAGGATCTAACTGAAAGTCTACTCCAAGTTTATCATCTCCTCTAGGAATTTATCGATAGTATCATCATTTGGCACTCTGACGCTGTCCACGATGATTAACTGTCTATCTAACTCTTTGTCTCCATCCTGGGTTTCCCTCTGACTGTCTCTAACCTCTGTGGTCACCTTCTTGAAACTGACAGTTAGCATTGAAAACTCCATTTTAGATGCATCTGGCCCTCCACCTAGGTTACCATGAACTAGCTCTTTGAACTCAGCCTAAACTGCCTCTAACTCGGCGTATGTACCATCCTCATGTCGATAATGACATGGGATCTGAGTGATGTACTCACAGACGAAACGAAGAGCTGCAATAACCTTTTCCTGAATCATGCCCATCTTAGCAGAAATCCTGTCATATGTCTCCACCCTGCAAAGATACAACTCTCTCCAAGTGAAGACCTTCTTTTGATCTCCATCTGCTTCAATGGTGTCATAGGCTCCCGCAAGCTGTGATATTAGAATCAGATCCTTCGGCTTACGCTCGGCTATCAAAATCTCGAGCTCTTGAATCCTTTGGTGAAGACTATGTGCGTCAACCCTCAACTGATATAGCTCTGTGAGGAGGTGTCGACCAGCAATGATGAAGTCCTCAATCCAGGTATCCAACAACTTTCCTCGATTAACCAAGTGGTGAATCCTCTGCTGATCTGCGGCGGTCTCTCGAAGCTGTGGGAGTATAGGTGCTTGCCCCTCGCTACCATGAAGCAAACTCGAGATATACATACGGAGTTGCCTGATTTCAGCCTTGAGAACTGCCTTATCCTCACCATCCTTCATGACACGTTCCTCCAAATTACTCGCGATGACCTTGAACAGGCTCACGTCGGTGTGTCGAGTACTCTTACCTAGATTAGTTTTGATGAAGGTAAAGTCACCAACATCAACTTCATCTAAGTACTTGCCTTCTGGAGGTGTAGCAACCTCTATGATGATCTCTGCCTTAGGATTCTTCTCAATGTTAATCTGCTTTCTAGCCCTCTTATTCAACCTGTTCTGATAGGGTTCACCGAACTCAGATAAATCAAGATCATACGAAGGCATACGCCTCTCTCTTCCCAATGACCTTTCGAGCCAAGATGAATAAGAAATGCTATCCTCTCGAGGTGGAGCTGCTTCTACTGCTGGCGGATGCACTGGTATGAAGGTCTCATGTATTGGAGACTCAAGCTCCAAATCAATGTCTATAGGAGACGACTGTGGTGAGAAAGGTGGACCTGGAGATGACAAACCAGACTCAGCCTGAATTACTAGTTCTGGAAGTACTAGCTCTGCAACTGGAAGTGCTGGCTCTTTCTCAACCTGTTTCCTTTTGGTGATGCTCTTCCCTTTTTGAATTAACCCCAATCTTAACCCCTTCAGGCGGCTTCATGATAACCGGGATCACCCTTCTTTTGCTTGCTCTCAAGGAAGTACATGGTTGTTTTGATAACTGACCTGGACAAGTCTTTTACTGAAGTGTTCACTGGGACATACCTATCATGTTGGCGAAGTGGCTGGCGAGTGACTTGGTCTTTAGTGAATGAATGAAGGAGTATCTCGCCATCATCATCAGACAAGCCTTCCACATCCTCTGACAAGAAATCAACAATTTGTGGAATAGTAAGCCTACAATAATGACGCCAACGCACCTCAAATTCATCCTCACAATTGACCTAGAAGTCCTCAAGCGCTGCCGAATGTGAAACATTTCGCTCCAACCTTGCTGAATAATGACCCAACGGATCATACGTATGCTTCTGAGGAAAACACTCGAGCCGGAGTTTCTCTAACTCGTGCGCCATTAACTTGCAATTGGTAGCTGTTTTGCATTTATATATACCCAACTCAAAAGGAAAGGTGAAAGCTGGCTTATGTCGATTGCGAAGAAAAGTGTGAACCTCATGTGCTTGTCTCGTGAACTCCATGAAAAGAACCTTGTCCGATGGGTACCTCGGTAGCATCAGAGGCTCTCCTGTATATCCATATACATGAATATATGTGAAAGTAGGGAATTGGATGAACCAATCTGCCCAACTTTCCATTGCTGATTGTGCCTCTGCAAAAATCCTCACATGCATCTCGTTATCCAAATCTCTGACTGTCTTCATAAGAAAGTGATCATTCACCGCTATAAAGTCCTGTTCAGCTTTCAAAAACTCCAATTGAGGGTAGTATTCGTGCAGTCGCTGAACGCCTAGAACTCCATTGGTCTTCAATAGTTTAAAGCTGCCTTGAAAAGCAACCAAGTAAACCAGAAAAGTCACCATGTGGAATTCATGCATCTTTAGGAACTCTGTAATCTGCTAGTGAAGGCACTCGTTGATAAACATGGCCCAGTCAAAGGTTTCTTTCTTATCAATAACTCGTGAGATGAGGTAGAACATCCATGGTCGGAAAACGCTTGCGTCTTCAGAAGCTGCTAACTGGTTGAGGAAAGTTATCAAAATAGCGATCTCATCCTTGAAATCACCATGCCCAATTTTCCTGGCATGTTGGTTTTTTGAACTTTCAACCATCGCTGAGCTACTTTCTTCTGCGATCTGTCCTTGTCCTCCTCCCATATTCTGTCACAATCTGAAATGGATACAACAAAATGATCTAAGCGTGGAGGAATAGAAAAGCATTTTTCTACATCCCTTGGTTTAAGGCTACAAACAACCCTTCCATCTGTTGACTTGATTTGTCTGGTAGATGAGTCATAATGCTTGACACAAGCAAGTACGAACTCAAGATCAAAGACTGAGATGGGAATGGATGCCGCTGTAAGTATCCCTGAACGCTCAAGATTCCTAATTGTAGTACTGCTGATACCCTCCAATGAGTTTAGATTGATGATGGGAAAAACATGACTTAAGTCGGTATCGGTAGTTTTCAGAAAGTTATGAAGAAAGGCCTGTTTGGCCTTATAGTCTATGGGATTATATTGCATTATGAAAAACTAGACTTTTGACTGTAAAGTCGGGTATGTTTGGACAACTTCGGAAAAAGCTGAAAAAGCTCGGGGATAGGCTAAAAATAGCAAGTGGAAGTGAATTTTTCCGGTTGAGTAATGGGTTTTGTGCAGAATCAAATTCTAATGCAACCCAAAATGTCAGAATTACGAAAAAATGGGATTTAGGCTTTGCATGCGAAAGGTTTTCGGTTGAGATTTGAACTGGTAGTTAGGGGCACTGGGGGGCAATTTTTCCTGCGAAAATCTGGAACATGGGTTTTGTGTAGAAATGAATCCTAAAACAACCCAGATCAACAGATTTGCGAATAAACGTGATTTAGGCCCACATGCAAAGATAATTTTGGAAAAAAGCACAGTGCTCTAGAAAAGAGGCAGCGGGGCAATTTTCACAAAATAATCTAAGACATGGGTATTGTTGTTGATGCTGAAATACTCGAACCTAGATGATGCTTTTCTGAAAAATCTGCTGTTTTCTTTGACATGCGAAGAAAATCTAAGACGAGAATAGAGGAAAATAAGACAGAAGAATAGAAGCATAGTTGGAAAACTCGGACTCGCCGCGGACTCGGCAGCCCAAAAATATGACTCGGACTCGGGACTCGGGACGGACTCGGGAAAAGACTCGGCAAAAAAAAAAAACCGTAGTTTTACAAAAAAAACAAGAACAAATTAATGCATTTAGAGAATATAAGAGCTTAATTTGATTATCAAACACTCATAATTCAAAGATTACACATGTCATATGATCATCAAACACTCAATAATTGAAATTTAATCATTCATAGTCATCAAATACTCATAGTTTCACTTTCAATGTATAACATCATAAGTTTATAAATGTTTACATATAATCATGTCAAAAAGAGGAAAACATTAACAACCACATATAATCTACATCTTCCTCTTTCCCCTCCCAATGGTACTCAATTTTGGAGGCCTAGAACTAGAAGGTGCCCGTGTTGTAGTATGCAAACGAGGACTAGGAGATCGAGCAGGGGAAAAATGATATTCAAATGTGTCTTCGTTGTCCTCCATGGCATCCAATCTTGCTGCTTCTTCTTCTTCTGCTGCTGCTCTCTCTAATTCAGCAATATCCTCATCAGTAAGTAAGACATCAGCCTCATCATTTTGTTCATTAATAGTCCATTCACCATATGGATCAATGTCATCCAAGTCGATGGACTCGTGTGAAACACCCTCCACCTTCCTAGTTCGAAGGCGAAGGTTGTACCGAACAAAAACTAAATCATTTAGGCGCTGCTGAGTCAACCTGTTTCTTTTCTTTGTGTGAATGTTTTCAAATAAACTCCAATTGCGTTCACACCCAGAAGCACTGCATGGCTGCGACAAGACACGTATGGCTAGCTTTTGAAGATTTGGTGTGCTAGCACCATAGTTCTCCCACCATAGATCTACAAAAACATGTTTAAAAAATATAAGTATTAAGAAATAAGAATAAAGTAAAAATCTATATGTAAGAATCAAGTTTCTAATTTCAATTTTTACCTGGTTGTTGTTTTCCTCTCCTTTCAATTGCTTGTTGGGAGGAAAAGAGTCTCCCCTCTGCACCCTTGTAGACCTTGAATAGATAAAAGAAAAAGTAAATCAAATATAGAAAATTCATAGATAGTCAAGGCTCAACATTGCAAATTCATAAATAAGATGTAACAAATCTCACCTCCAACTCATCAAGCACCTTATTTCTCAGCTCACTATCAGGCACCATCCTATCAATGCAAGTGACAACACCGTCCATGACCTCCTCATCCGCCTTAAATGAGTCCGAGAAGTAGAACTTCGGATTCAAGAAGTAGGCAAAGGCATGAATCGGCTGGTGGAGTTGGTTTGTCCATCTCCGATCAATGATGCGCCATATGATTTCATATTTTTTTTTGTTGCCGCCATAGTAATGTGATATGGCCTCTTTGGCCCTATCCATGGCCTCATAGATGAAACCCATTGGCATGCCATCTCCATCCACCATACGAAGAACCCTCACCAAAGGCTCTGTCACCTAAAAAAATGAAAACAAATGTTAAATTATAACAAAATTAACCCCTCAAAAAATAAAAAACAGCAAATAGATTATCATGTATAATTTTTTTTGTGTGATTGCTACTTACCCCCATCAGCTCCTCTCCATTTTTGATGAATGTCTCATCAAAAACTATGGTAACAATCCTCTCCCCTTCAGCTCTACTGGAAAATGAGGACTCCTTCCAAGCATCGGACACAAACATTTGCTTGAGATGACCAATGGCACCAAGAATGCTTTGCAATGTGAGGAAGTGGCTAGCAAATCGTGTCACTCCAGGTCGCACAAGGTCCTTGCCATTTGTGAATTTCCTCATCAAAGAAAGCACCCAAGTATGGTTGTAGATAAATTTTGTAACACTTTTTGCATCTTCAACCACTCTTTTGACCCATGAAATCTTCCCAATATCCTCTAACAATAGGTCCAAGCAATGTGCAGCACATGGAGACCATGCAATTGTGGGATACCTCTCCATAAGTAGCCTACCTGCAGCTACATATGCAGCTGCGTTGTCCGTGATAATTTGGACAACATTATCAACTCCAACCTCCTGGACCACCCCATCCAATAGACTGCATAAAGTCTCAGCATTTTTAACTTCATGGGAGGCATCTATTGATTTTAGGAACACCAATCCACCATTTGAGGCCACTAAAAAGTTCAAGAGAGTTCTATTCCGTCCATCTGTCCACCCATCAGATAAAATGCTGCAACCTTTTCTTCGCCAAAATTTCTTTTGCTCATCAACTACAAGCCGTGTATTCTTTACGGATTCCTCTAGCAATGGCCCACTCAAATCTTTAGCTGATGGGGTCTTAAACCCCTTTCCTGCAACTGTAAGGGCGTTCACTAGACCTTCCCAATATGGGCTGCTTGCAACATTGAAAGGTAGATTATTGTAGTACCAAAAGTTTGCAGCAGCCATCCTAGCTTCATGATGCTTTTCCTTATTCCAACCGGTACCTTCAAGTGAAGGTTGTGCTCCTGGAACATTACGTGGAATAAAATAATTTGGTCCTGATGAAGGACCGTGGCCAGCACTAGCAGTAGAATAGGAACCCTCAGGACTCTCACCAAAAGATGAATGTGGAGCACGAACACTTGGACTTGCAGCAGTAGCACCATGAGGCATAGTTGGTGTAGAAGGGGATCCACTCATCATTGATGCTAGGGCATTCTTTGTTTTTTGTCTTTCATCTTTTTTTAGCTCATAGTCAGCAAGAAGGGCCTTTATCTCTCTAATAATCTCAGGAGTAGTTTTAGGGCATCCCTCCACATTTTGCCCAGGTATCCTTGCAAGGTGGTATTTTAACCTGTTTATTCCTCCTGTCATCCATTTTTGACATTCAGTACATGTCACTTCACCTTTTTTGATTCCTGGTATTCCATACTTCCATGCAGGGTCTTTTCTCATTCCCTTTGGATTTGAAGACGACATTGCTGTTTCAAGTTCAACGTGGAAAAAAAAAAATCAGCAAGGGTTTGCAAAAAAATCAGCAAAAAAATGTGATTCAAAGTTTCATTTATTTGCAAAAAAAAAGAATGCAAAACCAAGCTAGAAATAATAGGAATTAGGCTATAATGGCTATTAAGGAAAATAGAAAAAAAATTTGGCAGCATATCCCCTTATTTTTCTTGATTTTTTTAAATTTTGAAAGCAAAAAAACAAAAAAAAAGAAATGTTAGATCACTTACCTGGCTCTATTTTGATCTTTTTAGCTCCTCCTCCTGCCTTCTTTCAAGCTAAAACCAATTTGCAGACCTTGAAAACACCAATCTTCAAGTTAGAAATAACAAAAAATTAAAAAAATGTATGGGTTTTAACCCAGTTTGACGCCCCAGCCGCGGACGAAAGTCCTGGGTCGGGACTCCCGAGTCCGACCTCTGGACTCGGCCGGTTTTAACCCAGTTTCGGACGAGAGTCCCGACCCAGGACTCGTCTGGACTCGACTCCCGAGTCCGTGGCGAGTCGACTCGGCTCAGCCACGGACTCGCGAGTCCGCCGAGTCCGCGGCGAGTCCTGAAGAGTCCGCCAACTATGAATAGAAGTTTTATTTGTTTGTTTTCTCTCTTCTTTTGTAAAAATTCGCCTATGCTTGAAGTAGAACTGATAAAACCTGCATGCAAATAGAAACGAAGTCTGAAATAATCTTCTCCCGAACAAACTGAATCCGTAGCTACGAAGAACATTGAAATTTGACACCTGTAGCACCTTCAGATCAATTCTATGCTCAAGAAAAGATGTTTCTTGTCAACTTTGATGAAGAATAATGGACGCCATTAGCAAAATATATAGAAGAATATCTTCTAAGGCGTGTGAAATGCATGCTAAGTGTTGGAAATGGCGCTTGAAGTACAACTAGACCTTCAAAACTCACGCATGGCCTATATTTGGCTTCAAACTCAGTTAACTAGATGTACCATAAACCGTAATTAGGGTGCCACTTTGAAAAATTCAGTTAACTGATACATGCAAACTAATTTTAGCCAGTTATGACTAAAAATAGGTTTACCAGAAGTCGACTTGAAAAGAGTTCAACTGAAGATCTAAATTTAGTAAACTGAAAACTCTCCTCATGCGCACTTCTATTTTTGAATTTAAAACGTCAACCTTTGACTTTAGGCGTCCTTCCATACTTAGACATTTTTCTGAAAATTGAATCAAAAAACCTCAAATGAAGCTCACGTTTGATCATTGATTCTGATTGACTGCCACGTCAGATCAACTGGCTGACAGTTCTGTCGAAGAGCAGGACCAAATCTAACAAGAAAATTCTTTGAGGTGATAATCCAAAATCCATCAATCTGAGGCCTCAAAAAAATGGGTGCCAGGGGCGCTTTTTGACCTCAGTGTTAGAATATTTTCAGGCATTTTAATTATTTTCATTGACAACTTGACCTTATTTCACTTGACGTTTCTCGGTACTTGGCAAAACTTTAGAACATGCTGACTGGTTCACTGCGGAGCAGGCTGAATTCTGAGCAAGGGCTCCTAGAGAGCACTTCGTATAAAAACATCATCTGACCTTCCTGAATCATGGGCGCCTCTGGCCTCCAAGGGCGCTTTTCCCAACCAGTGTTAGCCATTTTTCAAATTGGCTAAAAACCAGTGTTCCACGGGGATGCGTCCCCCCCAAAAAACCCCGCGTTTCTTGGAGGGGGACGTCTCGAAGACTTGGGGACTTGGGGGAGATGTCCCCCCACTAGGCCACCACCAGCGCCACCATCCCACCACTAGTGTCACTGTCTCCAAGACGCCGCTAGGACTTTGAGGACGTTGGGGTGTCCTCAAGACATCCAGGGGACTCCTAGTTGTCTCCAAGATGTATAATTCTTATACTTATACATCTTTTTATAACTTTTTTTTCAAGTACTATATGTTTTTCAGCACCCTACCGCCCCCTCTCCGCCGTCCCCTTGCCGTCCCCAAACTTAGGCCGCCTGTCCCCACATCTCGAAAACGCGTCCCCTATCGTCCCCCCATCCCCGTCCCCAAAACCCCGTGGAACACTGCTAAAAACTACTAATCTTCCAGCTGTAAGTTGCCAAGACATCTTCCGACCCTGCTGAGACAAGCAACGGAAAGTTGGAGCTGACACAGACAAGACGAGCATCTGAAATCATTAAAGAAATTCCTTTAAAGGCTTCAAAACCTTGGGCGCCCCTAGCCTCCAGGGGCGCTTTTGTCCTTTCTGAACAGTTTCTGATCAAGTCTGAAACCTCAAGTTTGACCACTGATGATGGCAACACGACAACTTAGATTCACTTGCTAACAGATGCGTTGCGGAGTTGGACCAAAAATGGAAACAAACTTCCTGGGTGTCACTCGATCAAAAGACTCCATTTGAAGTCTCAAAAAGATGGGCGCCCTTGGCCTCCAGGGGCGCTTTTTTTTACCTCAGAGTTGGTCAATTTTGCATTTCCCTCATTCTACATTGAATCTCCGGTTTTAGGTGATCTACTCCTTCGTTGGACTGGCTAGCTGGCTCATCGCGAAGCTATCAAGAATCTGGAGAAGTCATCTTGGAAGAGATAAGTCACAAAAAGTTGATTAAAGCCTCCAAAATGATGGGCGCCCCTAGCTCAGAGTTGCGCTTTTTCATTCCAGACTTAGTCAATTTTACAGTATCTTCACCTCATTGAAAAAACCCCTCCGAGACGAAGTAACTTTTTGGACGAAACTTGCCATAGAAACATCACCGAAGCGTTTTGAGCTTAGTTGTGGACATTTGGTACCTGGCCATCTGCCAATGATGAGTTTAGAAAACCCAACTTCTCACTTGAAAAACCAAAAACTACCCACCGGCTTAAATTGAGTTTTAACTGAATCCGACTTCACCATTGTGATCGTGAAGCAAAATAAGGCAATCAAAACAAATTTCAGCCAATTCTGACAAGTTTCAATTTTTAGGGTTTTTGACCTAAAAATAGGGGTCCAGAAATCCTAATTTTCAATTTTTTCAAATTTTGCCAGTATCTCCGTAGCATGACAATGACTCAAAGCCCATACTTAAATTGCCCAAAAAGTCTGTTTTGACATCATTTTAACAAGGTTTAGACCATTTTAAGCAAAATGCCTTAATGAAGCAAAAAATTTGGTTTGGGTACAACACCCTGCATTTTAAAAAAAAAACGCTTTTTTCTTTTCCGCTATTTTTTTTGGAAAAACACCTTTGCTTTTTCCTTGCTTTAAAAGTGTTTTTTGAAAAAACGTTTTTTGCCCTTTTCCCAAAAAAACACTTTTTTCTTGTCTTTTTAAAAAAAATAACTTTAAGTTACCGAATCTAGGCATTGGGCACAAGGGGGGGGGGGTCAAAATGAACCTTCGTAACTTTATAACATATGTCATAAAAATCACCTTTTGAAGACTTAAGTGACTAATATGCTAAAACATTAGAACTCACCAAATTGCAATTGCCAAGCACTGGCCAAACTAGAAACCCTACACTATACTGTTGCCAAGACTAGTTACCAAAAATAGCACTTACTAAAAATAGCAAGTTACTAAAAATAGTAAGTGTGTCCAAACTCAACAATGGCCCAAACTGAGATGCCCTAAAACTTACTAAAAATAGTAAGTGCCAAAAATAGACATTGCTAAAAATAGCAATATTGCCTACCACAGATCTCAAAAAGGCCAGAAAACACTCTAGCAACCTACTGCATATACTCTTTGAAAGTGTTGGCAAGAATCCTCCAAGAATCTTGGAATCCCTTGAACTCATCTGTTTAGCCTATGGGACTCCGGTAATAGGCTAACGGTCACTGATACGCTTAGGACTAAAAAGGGGACATTACAAAGGAGGAATTCGCCCATCTAGGGTTTGATATTTGAAGACTATTTTGCATATATTTGGTATGTACAATCATAGTTTTAGATCTGATTTGTAGAGCAGAAATCTGGGCATATTTCTAATGAATTCATTGTAAAACCAGTCCAGAATATTCAGTTTTGTAGCAGCAGACTTCTTTAATCAAAAATCAGATTTATTGGACCTATGTTTGGCACTTGGATGGTTGGTTTTCATGGTTACTATCATAGTTGATGTTATCTATATGTTTGACATAGTTTTATGGATGTTTGGCATATGTTTATTGGATGCTTATGTTTATCATTTTGAAAATAAAAATCAGAATTCAGTCCTAGGGTTTGAGCAGAAAACAAAATCGGAAAAGTGCAAAAATATAAATCAGAAATTTAGGGCAGAAATCAGAAATTATAGGGCAGATCCCATGGGGGATATTACAGTGGTATCAGAGCTTTGTTTTTGCCAACCTATGGGAACTAATTTAATGTAGATTCATGGATAAGGCAGAAAAAAATTTGCAGGAAGTTATCAGGGAAAACACAGAATTCCAATCTTCTATGAGAGATTCTATGGCAGAGTTGGCTCAACTAAGGGAGATGAATCAACAATGGAATTCTGGTAGATCCAATCAGCCTTGTGCAGAAGGAATTAACTCAGCTAATGGTAGGGTTTCAATTAACCCACCTAAGAAGACATTCAAAGCCAAATTTTTACAAAGAGAAGAGGTAGACCCATTTGAGGGAGAACAACTCATACCACCACGACAAGAGGATGAAATGGCAAGGTATCATGTTGAATATAATGCCTTAAGCCTAGCCATTCGACGTGATATATCTTTCATTGAGTATTATGAGATGAAAACAAGAAATGGGCATAGGAGTAGAAGGTATCAATAGCAACCACAAGACATTTCTACAGAGTGGATAATCAAGCAAGAACAACATGGACCCAACATGCAAGATCTTTTGTTTGAAGAAAACGTTCTATTGGTTTCTAATGATCGTATGTATTAACAAGAGATTGATGAAGTGAGGGCATAAAAGGTTCCACTTGTTGAGCAAGGAGAGTCCAAGTTGAAGGAAGATACACCGAATCGTGCAAGATCTTTTGAGTTTTCAAATGATGAGCCTTTGATCAATTTTCCAAGTAGCAGTGTAGGTGAATATGCATTTGAGAGGAACTTACTTAACCCTAATCCAAGGATTCTGAGTCACAAAAATGGAGGTGTTTCCTTATCAACAAATAAGGATGAGCATTTTGTTTGCAGCCAAAGGTATGAAGATGTTTCAGACTTGTTGCTTCCTATGTCATTGCAAAATTCTTGTCATCATGGAAAGCATGCAAAAAAGGTGATAGAATAAGAGATACAACTTGCAGTATAGGGCATGTGGACTCTTTGTTTCAAGTTTCAAATTTTCCGTATCCAAGTGACCCCTTGAGGGTCAAAGAGGATAGACGCATTGGTGCTACATTATAGTCCTCCCTTGAGGGTCAACTTTTTGATGCTTATTTGGGAATGCATGAAGATGGAAATCTAGGAAAGAGAGATCTATATAACTACATCATAAAATTGAGAAGAGAAGAAGAAAAATCAGAAGTTATCCAAAAAAGCATTGAGGAAAAAGAAAACAAGGAAGGAAAGAAAGAAGAATTGCATCCTTGTGATTTGCAGCCTATGAGTGATCCTAAGAAGAGGAGAGAACAACGTTGCTTCACTTTCCTAGAAGTTTGGACAGCTAGTCATACATGTGGAATCCTTGAAGAAGATGAAGCCATGCTCACAAGTTTACTTCAATAGAATGATGATATGGACAAAGAAGAATCACTTTATACATCCACAAGTGAGGGGCACATGAATTTTCATGATAACAATAAGGTTGAAGGGTATGCTGTTATAGAGTTTGCCAAACCAGCAATGATTGATCAACCACATGAAGGTATGAATTCTTTTGATGATCCATTATTTGAGCAGAGCATTGTCTCACCATCTCCCATAGTAGTTGCAAGGAATCAAATTGTGAGTTGGGTGACTTTGAAGGTGATATTGTTAATACATATGAAGACAATTTGTTATGTGATGAGCAAAATGACTTGGATAAATTGGATCAGTTGAAGGTCAATGAAGGTACAACTTGTAGCCATGGGATAGAAGTTATGACAAGTAATACACTTGGTTTTCAGCTGGATACATCTCTTGGACCAGCACTTGATGATGAATATCCAACAATGAAGGAAGATGAACTTGAGATCCATGAAGACACCACAAAAAGGTATGAGGATAGTTCTGATCTTCTGATTATGAATAGTAGTCCATTACCTTCACATAATCATAAGGTGATAGATAAATCATATGAGGATGATAGTGGTAAGAAGCCCTACCTTGTTGATACTCAAGATTTGATGGCTAAGCATGAGTTAACGGTTGTGGATACAAACTACAAACAATCTGATTTTGTACATCATAGCATGGAGGATGTTGCAAGGACTCAAAATATGTGTGAGGGATGGCTAAGAAGGGATAAGGAAGCCAAGTTGTTGGATGCTCAAGCAAAACAGCACCTACAAAATATCAAGGAACAATTCAGTCACATGGATCAGAGAGGCAGCAGCATGATACACTCCTTCGTCAATCTCTAATACTTCTAGGGGAAGAAACTATGATGGTTGAACTTCTTATGATGGTAGAAAATGAAGACCAATCAGAGTTGCATGAACTTGTTGAGAGGTATGATTTTGAAAGCAAATCAAAAAATTTATTTTGTGAAAATGATTTTAATCATAAGGTTCATGAAACACATCATTTGGAGAGCCAATTGAAGGCTCAAGTTAGGGTTAAGGAAGAGGAAGTTGTGCATATACTTGGTGGACCAACAAAGAATGGTTGTTATGCATATGTAGAGAAGAACATTTGTGATTCAAATTTGGCTAAGAGTTTAACCATTCTTGGAGAGCTCAATGAGCCTAATTGTGTTTTCACACCGTGCTATCATGATGATGATCCTTTGGGTGAGCACAATGCTGCCCTAGCTTCAAAACTTGAAGGAGATGTCATGGAGGTATCCGATTTGGAGTTGTATGCTCATGGGGATGTTGAGTTTCAGCTGGACTATAGTCCAAGACATGGAAATGAGCATGAGAGTAGAAAATTTTCAGACCCAATCTATTGGTTTTCGGCTAGCTCCTTGATGATTGATGGTTGTTCTATATTGCTGATCATGGAGTTTTCAGACTGCACATTGATGTTTGCAGCTGTTTGGATGGATTGGTGTGCATGGGATTGTCACTACAGTGTTGGGAGGTTGCATGATGATGAGATCCTATTATCTTATGACAACAAAAGCATTCTTGGCATGATTATAGGTCCGATTTTTAGTTTTCACAATGTTGTTTTGATTTGCACCAGCAACCTAGAGCAGATTTGCGTGTTTGGTGGTGCACATATGATGGACACTTTTCACATCCGTATGAGACAATTCAGTTCTAGGAGGATAGTTTGCTATGGTGGCATGATGAGAGACACTTATCTATTCATTTTCAGTTGGTGTGATAGTGTAATAATTTGGGATCTAGGTATTGTTGTGATTAGCACAATACTACACAACAACTGTGGTGAATTGCTTCACAACATTTAGATGAGTGATATTTGTATCAGAGTGGACTAGCAGAAGGCTTGGTGCAGGTGGTTGTGTTCCAGAGAGCATTATTATGATATCACCTATCACATACCAATAGTCACAACATCTTTCAGGGCCTTGGATAGATATGATGCTTTGTCTTTGGTATCCTTAGCATTTGTGGACAGAGGAGCCTTCAGAGTGAAGGGGTTGATGCAGGATATGTATAAGACACTCGAGGTTGATGAATTGGTATTCTTGTTCCTAGAACTATACAAACATATTACATTGAGGAGTGGTGCAGAGAAGCCGAAGCTTCATTTCTACGGCCCTTTCAGGATTGAGAGTGGAGTTGGAGAGGATGCTTATGAGTTGGAGTTACCTAAGGGTAGCTAGATTCATAATATATTTCATGTGTCTAGCCTCAAGAGGGCAAGTGAGCAACATATCACATCTTCTCTCGAGCTTCCTCCTTTGGATGAAGAAGGGAAGTTGCTACTTGTACCTGATACTACTCTTGATGATGGAAGATCGCCAACCTTGAGGAGCAAAATTTTATCATTTGAAGGATGGAGCAGATTTGAGGTTGAGTGTGTATGGATGGTATCGTTTCATTTCTGGCCATCGAAACTCACTTTGCATACTATTCTTCATATTCACTATGGGAGGAGTAGCCACAAGTTGAGGAGCAAGGTGATCATGGAGTACTTGACTAGTTGGAGAGACTTGCTACTTGAGGATGTTTTGCAGTATCCAGGCTTGCAATTGCTTGTAGGCAAGCAATTCCGGGAAGGGAGGATTGTAATGTCCCCTTTTTCTTGCCCTAAATCCACCCTATTTTAATAGTGTTTTTAAACACTAGTATATATATGATATAATATCAAAATATAAATAATATAATTAAAAAAAATAAAAAATAAAAATAAATAATAAAATTAAACGTAAAATAAGAATAGTTTATTGAGCTCGGCCAAGATTGGAAGAGAAAAAAAAAGCAAATATCTTGCCTTGAGGAGGTCGGCCAGATTTGGAGGGGAAAGGTGGCTATAAATCTAAGAACATTTTAGGTCATTTGAGCATTGATTCACATTTTATTTTCATTTTGGAGATTCTTCTCTTTGGCTGCAACTTTGATTGGGCTTCATTCCAAGGACAAAAACCCTTGTGAATGTGGTGAGTTGGACGAAACCCTAGCTCATCTTGTGGAGAACTCATGATGGAGTTCTAATTGCACTTCATTGTAGACATTTGGAGGTTTGGAGCATCATTGCATGATCAGATTTGAAGATCAGATTTGGAGCAGTATTGTTGTGGCATTTTGTGAGCATATTGCATTAGGGTTTTGCCCTAATTTGGAGCACCACTTTGGAGCAGACTTGAGTGCCCATCTTTGGAGGCTGATTTTGCATATTTGGAGCAGCAAACCCTAAGTGTTTGCCAAGGAGGAATTCACCCATCTCGGGTTTGATATTTGAAGACTATTTTGCATATATTTGGTATGTACAATCATAGTTTTAGATCTGATTTTAGAGCAGAAATCTGGGCATATGTCCCATGAATTCATTGTAAAATCAGTCCAGAATATTTTGTTTTGTAGTAGCAGACTTCTTTAATCATAAATTAGATTTATTGGACCTATGTTTGGCACTTGGATGGTTGATTTTCATGGTTGCTATCATAGCTGATGTTATCTATATGTTTGACATAGTTTTATGGATGTTTGGCATATGTTTATTGGATGCCTATAAGTGTTTATCATTCTGAAAATAAAAATCAGAATTCAGTTCTAGGGTTTGAGCAAAAAACTAAATTGGAAAAGTGCAGAAATATAAATCAGAAATCTAGGGCAGAAATCAGAAATTTTAGGGCAGATCCCATTGGGGATATTTCACAGAGCCATAGGCCTTCAACATGCTGGATTCTATCAATAAGTAATTATCAATCAATCTGTCAGTAAGGTGAAATCTGTCTAGTTGCTTGACAACTAACCTTTCTCCTGTTTTCATGTTTTACAAAGTGAAGAATCCTTCCTTGGGTTCAGGGTCGCAAAAGTTGCTTACAAAAATTAAGAAAGTTCCAAATCCATCATGAAGGGATGAGTTTGATGATTAATTTGTTTCCTTTCCTCTCCTTAGCTTGGAGGATCATAACAAAGTCCATTACAAGCAACTTAGGGTAGTCCTTGAATCTTTCTCTGAACTTGTTGAGTACTTTCTACTAAATATATCTATGAACCATACAAGAGCCACTAAACAACAAGTTTACAATGTGACTTTGTACCTAGAGTTCTATCCAAGTCCAATTTTCACAACATGATTGTGGCCTTAAAGTTAAAATGGGTTATGAGACATTTAGCTTTTTTGTTAGGGTCTTCTATAAATGCATCTGTACCTTTCTAGATCTTCCTGAAAGAGTTCAACATTAGTGGCTAAAATTTTTGCTTCTTAATTGAAGACGGTGTCAGGGTTTCAAAGTGTGTCTTACTACAAATCAATCTTCTTTTATCGAAGCTATCATTTTGATTGATCAAAACCTCTAGGGCTTAATTTGTCTCAATGAAGTTAGTTTTATTTCTTTTTCTAGGGAGTATCTAATCATTTCCTAGGAATCTTGTTGTCTTGGTTGATTAGTAGATTACACTATTCAATCATGGATTGGCCTTCTTGTCTTATAATTTTGGTGTGTGGTTTCCACCCTCTTGGTTGAGAGGCAACAATCGGGGTCTCATTTTTGATTGTTATTTGTCCAAGGCTATGCATTCTCTTTTGGTCGTGGACTTTGGTGATGCTACAGGGTATTCTTTGGCCTCCTTGTCACATCTCCATCAAGATGACCATTTCTTGTAGATGTTGAGTGGTCAACAAAATAAATAATGAAAAGAAAGAGAAAAAGGGGATGAGTAGACAACCCAAATTAAGAGAGCATGGTGTGGGTGTGCAAATGCATGGTGTGGATGAAACAAAATAGGTGTTCGTGCCATTAATAAGCATGGCATCCTTGTCCATAGACGACGAAATTGTGCAGGTTGTGCGAAAAAAGAGGTGCCTGCCAATCTTAAAACCTTTGTAACCCCTTCATGTGGGGAGGTATGTGTTGTTTTGGACAGAAAATGCAAAGAGAGAAAGGGAGGAATGTAGAGTAAGGCGTAAGGCGTAAGAAGTGAAGAGGAAGGTAGAGAGTGCGAGCAGAGGGAGAGAATAATGCAAAATGGAATCAATTTTGGAGCAGTTTGAAAGCAAGGAAAATAGGAGGAAAAGAAATGCACAAGATGGGCTTTGTTTGGGAAGGAAAGAGAAATGTGAGCAGCAAAGGTCAACATGAGAAGAATGCAGAGAATGGCAGAATTCACGAAGGAGGAAAAGAGTATGAATGAACTAGAGGTTGCACAGTAGAGGAGAAAATGGAGGATAGAGAGGCATTTGGGAAGAGATGGCATGTAGAAAGAGGAGTTGAAGGGGGTGGGAGAGAGACAGAGGAGAATACAGGAAGACCACAAACTCCTAGGAGATTTTGCTAGATCTTTCTACGGCGTGGGAGTATGGAGGCACTCGAATGGAGGTGAAGGTAGCAAGCAACAAAATCCTTCAAGGAAACGTAGTTTCACGGAATGCAAAGATTGTAGGATGCTCCTGAAAGGGGTTTGTTTAAAAAGGATGTAGAAACCTTCAAGAAAATGCAATTGGCGAACGAAGAGCTGATTTCCACAAGCTTTGACAACATTTTCCTTGCCTACAACGAAATGGGAAGCATAGAAGGGAAGCTATGAATAGTATTGGGGTATACTTAGGAGGTTGGATAAACTTGTTGCACTCATAATCAAGAAGATGTAACGATTTATCTTCAATGTTTCCTCATTCTTAGCCGTAGGCCAATTGCTAGGTAAGTATACAATGCTATGTGTTCAAAAAGTGGTAACTATTGCTAGATGAGATAGAGTAGATCCTTAAAATTTTGATGAATGAAATGCTTTTCTTTAAAAATCGAAGGAATTAAACGTGGAACTCTATTAATAGATTAGATGAGTTTAGATTATAAATCATAACATTGCTCGAGTAATGAACTATGACGTTTCTCCTATTGTTGTTAATTAAGTTTTGGTATCAAATTGTATAAGTGGGATTTGGTATGGTGAGTAATTGTTCTAGCTATGGAAACTCTATTTTTGCTTGCGGGCAAATTTCACAAACTTGGGAATCATTGCCCCTTTCGATAAGAGATAAACTAGTAAGAATTATCACAAATCTAAGGAATTATGGGCAATTGTCTAAGCTGGGATTTGTCCCTATTTAAAAACACTATCTCCCTAATTTATTAAATCATGACCTCCTTTTAGGTTGACTTCTCTAAACATATTTTTAGTGTTTCAGGTTGATACACTTTGCAATCCCCTTTATACTAGTTGGCAAAGGTCTTATATGACTACATAATGTCTATTGACCTTTTATGTACTAGAACCTTGCTATGAAAATTATCATGTGAACGAAAGAAGGATATTATAGCCATAATCAACCGCAATATAATCACATACTAAATAAAAGGCAACTATCCTTTAATTTGACACTATTGTTGAGACTGAGATAAGAGATAATCCCTATGTAACCATGTTATGCAACATCTCTTGATACCTTACTATCGTTTAGTATAAATGGCAAGTATGAATAAATCATCCAATTTTTAAACTTAATTATTATAAGAATATGAGGTTGCACCATAATGAAAAGGAAGTCAGAAGATTAAGAATATTATTAGTAAAATTATTATTGGGTTTATATTTCATATATCGATTTAATGGTGTTATAGTGTTGCCAACTTTCTTAAGTAAGATTTTAATCCCCACAAAAGTAGTCTCCTGTATGTTCTCGCTAAAGTTTAAATACTTATAGATTGTAAGGATAATAATTATGCATCCATGACCATTCTCAGGCATGGTTTTACTTTAACAAATTCTTGGCTAATGACCATATTTCGTAATATGGGGTACTTAATCTATATATTGGGTCATAATCAACTAAAAAGGTTATAGCCAATAGTGGCATAAGATGTTTGTGTAATCATCATGTTATTAGTCCATGGTTAAGAAAAGTGTCCTGGACCATTTACAAAATTCTATTGTTATGGCAATATGGGTCACATGTTCCTTTAATGTCATTTTATCCTCCTAACTTAATGCAAAAATAAGACATGCTATATAATTTCTACTATGGTATTTGGGTATTGGGGAAAAGCCTTATGATGACTACAAGATGCAAATTGACCCCTTGAGTATAAGAACCACCATGTTGAATCTATTATGTGAATTTTGAACGAAAGTACGAGTTTGTGTGAACAAGATAATTTCATGTTGATTAATATGCCTAGCCCCTAGGTGGATAAGACAATCCTTGGGATGATCAAGCTAGTTTATGAATAATAATGGGTGGAGTTGATCAAGGACCTCGATATTCTTGAAGGGGAGTGTTATTGTACAGGTTGCTAAATTGTGAACTTAGTGTTAGTAATTGAAGGGAATCATTAATGACACCTTGGTTATGGGAACTTGTGTGCAGGTCCTTGAGAGACCTTGTGAGGAGAACTACGTGTGACTTTGATCCGTTTGGAAGCGGGTACGTAGGCAATCCTTGGGCAAAGGATGCCCTTGTGACTTCAAGTCCTTAGGGGGATAACTCCAAGGGTTGGTGTTGTTCCTAGTTGGTTTGACCTTCTCTCTTTAGTAGGCTTTAGTTTGAGGATAAAATGGGTACCAGATGGGTATGAATGAGTTAAGGAAACCTAATAACATGTGTTTAATACATAATATACTTTTATTTAGTAAGCGGAGATTGACTACTTTATAGTCGATATTTGATTATATTTACATGTTGGGTAAAGGCCATCTCGTGTTGGTTCTGTGTAACTTTTATGTGTTTGTGAAATCCAACTCCATACCTAGAGGTCTCTGTGTATAGGCTCTTGGATTTGTTGATTGGGATTTATTTGACCAGTATTGTGAATCATGTTATGTATGACCTGCCCAAGTGTGAACCTCCAGGATATTTGAGTAGTGGTGGGTAGTCATTGGACCATGCCAATGATTAATGTCTAGGTTATTGCTAGGGATTAGCCAACATTCACCTGGTTCACGGAGGTGGATTGCTAGGGGCTACCCTGGTTATGATATGGTAGTAGTTACCAGGTTGTCAATGGATCATGCCAATAGCGGATGCCTAGAGCTACTGTTGTATCTTTTGGATTAGTCGACATTCACTTGGTTCATAGAGATGAATTGCTAGGGGCTATCTAGGATTTGATATGGTAACGGTTGCACGAGTAGTTTCCCTACCATGCGGGGAATGGTAACCTGAGCTAACCGTTGTATCAGGAGGGTTAATTGGCATTCACCTATAGCACGGGGGTGATCGATGCCAAGTGTTACCAACATTGTGAAGAAGATAGCTGACAATATCACTAATGCCACAAGGTGGTATATGTCAGAAGCTACTTCTTCTTGGGTGGACAAACTTTTTGTTGGTGGCCTATAGGTGATTGAAGTTGGAATCCACCAGGCTAGATAGGTTCACTACTTGTGGAAAGCCTTGGGATGGAGGATGGACCCATGGTGTAGTATGGGATGCATTGAATCCCCTTCCCGATTGTGAGATGGTATACTTGGCCTTGTCGGGTGGAGGATGAACCCCTAGTGTTGTATGGGATGCATCGAATCCTCTTCCCAATTGTCCGATGGTGCAGAAGATCAAAGGAAAGGATGGACCCATGGTGTAGTTTGCAATGCATTGATATTCTTTCCTATCTGGGATGCATTATGGACATGTGTTAGCCATTGTGGATGTGTTATCTAGTTATTGTTTATATGTGATGTGTGTTGGAGCTAATGATTGTGGTAATTGTGATGTACATATGAGCTAGGCACTATTCTACTTGTGATGTTTTGGATCTAATCATTGTTGTACCTGTGATGCACATATGAGCTAGGCACCATTGTACTTGTGATGTGCTGGAGCTAATCATTGTTGCACTTGTGATGTACATATGAGCTAGGCACCATTGTACTTGTGATGTGTGTATTGGCCACTGTGGTATTGTGATGTGCATATGAGCCAACCACTGTTGTACTTGTGATGTGTATGAGATAGTCACCTTGTGTATGTGTGATATATGCTCGAGATAGTCACTGTGTATGTGATCTTGGAATTATGGTATGATATGACCCTTGTGTATTTGTGTATGTTCAAGGATTGGTAATGTTTGGTATGGAACCGACACTTGATTGCAAATCATTATTATCGTTCTATCGTAATTGGACTAAGTGATAGCTTATGCTTAATGAATGGTCTTGGGTTAAAGGTGAGATCAAAGCTCTCATCCAAGAGGAGAGAATGAACTCCCTCTAACAGTGGTGGGAAAACTACGAAGCCTCTACTTCCCATGAGGGCATAATAGGTAGGGTTGCCATGAACCCTTGAGGTTTAGGTCTAGGTTTACGAATGACCCTAATCATAGGAGCTTAGCACTTCTGAGCGTAAGCATATTAGTGGGGACGTTGATTTATTGTCACCATGATGAATGAAGAACTATTGTAATTAGCACTTCAAATTTAGATGAAATATGCTTGGTCGGTTAAGTTGGTAGTGATGCAAATTGAATTAAAAAAAATTGTAGTGGTTGATGGCCAGATTTCACTCTCATCTAGATCTGATTAATTTGGAAGGTTGGATGTTGCAGGCTCTTCTATGAGTTGTTTTGGAACATCCTTGTCTTGCTACTATCTTTCTAAGCCAAAATTTCCTCATCCTCATTTTCCTTCTTGATCATCTTCAATCTTCACCAAGTTTGCTTTGCCCCAACACTTTAGTGGTAAATTGTAAAGGCAAACTCATATTAGAGTGTCAATCAACTTCATGAATAGACTAGAGGTTCAAAAAAATTACAGCTCTTTCTCAAAAACCTTCCAATACAAAAACTAGTGAAACATAGCCTTTTGGGATGAGTTTAATCTCAAATTCCTCTCTTATTGACTAGATTTCCTTGACGCAAAGTGCAAATATTTTTCTGTCATGAATGTCCTAGAAAATTTGCAAATGAAGGATTTTCAATTTCGTCCAAAATGATCTCTACAACATGTTTGTTTTTGGCTTTCATGAAGGTTTTGTTTTCCTTTATTAAATAAGGGTTAAATGCTTTTGACCTGAAGCTATGAACCGGTTAAGGTATTGTTTCCCTTTAGTAGCACAGGCCAAGGTCTTCCTGCCATAAATTGAGGATTTCTTGCCAATGTTTGATTATTTGTCCATCTTTTTGCCTGTGAAGCTACTTTTGAAAAGAACATTTGACTCTGTAGAGTTCTCAAAGTGGCCACAACACACTTCATATTGAAAAGGGGAGTTGAAGTCCAGGGGACACTTGTACTAGACTTTAGGTCAAACTGCACTGAGGAGTAAACATCTGTTCTCTCAGATGAGAACTACAAGAGAAACTGAATAGCCTCTGTTCCACTTTTGCTTTGTTCTACTTCCCATGTAGCTCATAAAATGGGATTTGGTTCTAGTCTAAGTTGCTTGGTCCTAGTATGAGGTTGGGGATGGGTATGGGTACTAGATATGGCAATTTTTTTTACTTGGGTATGGGTACGGGTTCGACTATATATTAAAAATTATAAAATTATAAAATATAAAAATAGTGTTACTCATAATTGCCAATAAACAAAATATTTAAATACCTTATAATTTGCAAAATATGAAAATACTCATAAGCTCGTAATTTAGTGATTTGTCAAATTTCAATACACAATTAAAATTACAATCAATATTTAGTAGTCTTCAAATTGCTGTTCATCAAAAGCATCAAAGTCAACATTGGTTCAACTTCATTTGAACCACAATGAGTTGCAATGCCACTTCCACTAGTCATGTCATATATAGAAGCTGCCTCATCTAAAGAGATTTTTGGCAAGTTGTGCAACAATAATCTAAGTCAACACACTCAAGTGTTAGATCCCAATTCCTTGTCACACTTTCATTATAATCAAATTTCTTATGAGACAAGAGATCCCAATAACAAGTGGGGGTTTGGGACTGGAGAGCCCAATGGGTTTGGGAGCAATGACCCCAACGGGGTCAAGGGGCAACACCCCTGGCGCATTCCCTTGTTGTGATACAATGCAGGGTTGAGGGGTAGAGCCCCTACTGCCAAGTCCTTTTTTTTTAGGTGGTTCTTGAGTTCGCCTAGGGTCTTGCTTGGGCACCTTGGGATCCTTGAAGGACACATAGGGAACCTAGGGTGCCCAGGTATGGGCGAACCCAGTGGAGGACTAGCCTTGGTCCTTTACCCAACCCCAACCAAAACTTATACAAGTACCACGGGGGGAGGGGGGGGTTCTTAAGGGACCTGATGATAAAGGTTCTAGTACTAGAACCATTCATGGAATGGGGTTCTAGGCATACCAAGGGTTTGTAATCTGCAATTTGGCATGCCTCTTAAACTACTTTAGTAGGGAGAGAGCAATAATAACATAACTTTCCATAAGATGGCATTGCTTATTTCCCTTGCCATTCCATTGTTGATTGTGGCTCATATATGGATTTGTGTCTGTCATACTGCACACACACCACACATGAGACTTCTTTTAGTGCTTATGATCCATTACCTTTACTTGGAATTAATAATGAAAAAGAACTATAGCTCTTGGGGATATTAGGGTTTTTGTGCTAAACTAGGCACTAGAGCTTGTCACACCATCATTAGGTGGATTCCCAATGCCTAACATGTACCAAATAAATCATTTTACCATTTATAAAATAACCACACACAAGACATACTTGCTTCCCACAAACTGTGGAAGCCATATTTGCAAATCCCTTGTATGAATTTGACATAACATACCCATGCCTACCCTATGGTTAGTGATTTAAAAGCAAAAATATATGTGACTAAGGCCAATTCCACACCATGCAAATGGTACCGTTACCAGAATTCCATGTAAAAAACATGCTAGGACCAACCAATAGCTAGAAGACTCGCGATTATTGCAAGAAATTTACATTCCTATAGCATTCAAAACTACTTGTTCTCAGTACCCCTTTCAACAATTTCAAGTTTAGGATCACCAAGACTTGTTATTTTTGATTCCTCATACACAATAAAACACATATTTGATGACCCTAGAATAATTCCAAAATTCTCTTTGAAAATGGAAACATACTAAAGAGTTTTACCACATGCAAATACAATAAATTGGTAAGGATGAAGTAAAGAAAGAATGACTGCTATAATATCCTTACAGATTTCAACCCTTGAAGTGGGCTGATTGCAGAAGGTACTTAGCAGAAACAAAGGTTGTGACAGCGATACATAATTTCCTCTACCTATTTTTCGAAGGAGGTGAGTCCAAAAGTTGCTATGAAGAAAACATATTATGATACATACTAGAAAGATATCAAATCTGATTTCATGTTCAAACAGCTCACTGTCATATTGGAAATATGTATCTGCAGTCTTTAAAACCGTTAGGTTATCTGAAAAGTCTTCATTCTAACCATCAACTTACATGTGAATATCCATATTTGCAAATGAACCTTGAATGAGGTTTTATAGCTCTTCAAATGATTCTTTAAATTGTTGTCCTTTAGATTTAAGTCATACATGAAACATTTCATTTCCTTTTTATTTCAACAAGTTTTTTGACCTTATCGAATTGTCCAGTAGCTGCCCTTGCTTTGTTCCATTGTTACCAGTAGATGGGGAATGGTATTGGTATGAGAGACAGGGAAAGGCACTAGCCTGCCATTTTTCAAAAAACGGGAGATGGGTGCTTGGAAATGGCAGAAATAGAAAAGTATTTAAATATGTGATTTAAATTTAGAAAAATAATTATACAATGGCCATGCAAATTTGAAGAATGTAAAATGCTTAAAAAAATATTTTAAAGCACAGAAATAGATGTCAATGAAAGCAAAGATTTAATCATATTGATAGTTGCATCGTCATGACAAACAATTAAATTTAAAATCATAATCACCTGGAGATGGTAGATAGGGATTGGGACAGGAATACCATTACTTTAGAAACATGGTATGGGGTTGACTTAGAGATGGCTATATTTTCAATCAATTGACATTATTTTAGTGCACGGAGACTTCTCAAGCCTTATTATTGTTTCTTTTCATACTAGTACCTCTTTGGGCTTTGATAAGAAAGTTGTGTGCTACAAGAAATCTTCTAATATTCATGCAAATAATAGAAAATTGCAAGTCTATTAATGCATTTCTTTAGTTCTTTTAGCTTTTTTCAACCATATACTAACACTGGAGGAGAAAGCAGTGTAATATATATGATATAATTGAGAATTTTTTATAGGAAGTTTCCCAATTTTCAAGTGATGCTTCTAGGAGTTGTATAGGGATCTCTTGATGTCTAAAGACATCCCCACATATGTCTCTAATTTGGGGATGTGTTTTTTATATGGAAGATGAGTATTAGGGTTAGGATAAATGTCTTTAGGTAAGTATGCTTTTTTTTTTCTTATCACACTCCTTTACTTTGCCCTCCTTAAATCGAGCCAGGCACTTCATTATTTGTCTTTATTATGTTTATTCTTTGCCTTTATTAAAGTCCTTTTAAACTTAAGCCTTAATCTAATTTAAGTTTTAACCCGTCTTCTTATTACATAGGATTTAATTCATATGTTCATAAGCCCATGTCAGGTGAGGGTCTAGGGGATTAATCTGAAATTATTAATTTTTAAAAATGGGCTGTAACATGTTTTACCTATGAAAATAATAGGTAGTAAGTCACCTTATTTTATGCCATCTTCTTGTGCTTTCTTTCATCACCATCTGAAGTAAAATGCTCTTTTCCCTTTTGAGGGTGCTTTCTTAAATTATGTTGTATTTTTTTAATCCTAATTCTTTTAAATCTATATCCTTACCTCTATACTTGCTATTTTATATCTGATACTCTTTTTTGCAGGCTTCCACTTAAACTTGGCTGTTGAAACACCATTCCTCAGTGTTACAGCAATTTCACGTATATCTGCTTACAGCTATGAATTTTTGTTGCTTTGATTTTTTAAAGAGGAGTGAAAAAAAGAAACGGGCATCGGCAAATGATGAAATAGGAGATGGTAAGGCTTATAATAGTGATTAACCCCAGATCTGTAATGACTGCAGCTGCTAGTAGCTGATGAAGTTAACCTTTACTGCAATTGCTTTGTCCTTGTTTCTTTTCTTTTCTTTTGTCAGATGCCATGTCTTAATTCCTCTGTCACCAATATGTAAATTTTATTTATCATTTCTGTTCATATCATGGTAATTATATACTAACTTATTTTATTATATAAATTTTTCATGCTACAAGTCTTTTCAAGACTTCCAAATGTCAAATTTTTCACTTATCATGAATTGGAAATTGCAACAAAGAACTTTCATCCAGAGAACAAAATAGGAGAAGGTGGTTTTGGCAGTGTGTATAAGGTATCATAATTCTAATCTAATTTGTCTCCTCATTCTTTTATGGTTTATCTAGAACTTTAAAAGTTGGGTGTCCTTTTCTTGATTTTGTAAACAGTAAAACGTCAAATACTCGGTCAAAGAACCTATGCGTATATCCAAGATTGAGATACTGTTAGTTGCTTGAATGAAAATGTCTTTTTTTTTCTCTGATCTAATGTTTTTATCTTGTTGAAACTTAAATCTATTTTGCTAGGGATAACAATTTGGGAATAATGCTTGGGTTCTCAACTTTAACCAAGATAACTTCCGTGTGACAAGCAAAGATTAAAAAATTGTGCCACTAGATTCCTGAATAGCATTGCCATTGGGGTTTGTGTTAGGGTTCTGTCCCTGATTACTAGTATTTGTTGCTACGTGAGATGAGGGCTACCTAGTTCCTAGAATTTATTAATGTAAATTTAGTATGTAAAACCAAATGTTATTGTGGATAGGTCAAAGTTGTATCTTTTAAGAATTAATTTAAGCATTGAGAGTTACCTAGTTCCTATAATTCGTTTTTGTTCTTTAGTATGTTTGACCAACTGTTAATGTACAGGTCACAAATGTACCTTCCTATATAACCAGCAATTATTTGTACAGGTCTTACCTGCTCGTTGTAGCTTTTATGCACTGTATAAGATTTTATTGTTGTGGACAACGTACTCTTATTTGACAGTTTAACTGATCATTTGACTGCACTTCCAGCACAAATTTGAACCTTTAGTTTGTTCCTGGTAGGTTTTCATTTTAAAAATTTCTATATTGATCAACGACAGCAACTTTGGATAAGCTCTTTGCCGCAGATCAAATTTTATTTCTGATGATGGGTGAAGTAGCTCAACTGAAATGCCAAAACTATAGTGTCACACAAATGATTCAATAAAACAGAAAAACAATGAATAAGGGTGGCAAATTCCACTTTCTATTCTATATAAGTACTGAATTCAGAACTTAAGTTAAAAAATGGACATTAACTTTACTGTTGACACTGCATTGTTTTTTTCTGTATGTTTTTCATAGTTTTACAGTTTATTCTTTCTAGTTCATTCTTCAAATTTCTCTCTGAATCCTAGCTATTTACCTAAATGACAGGGAATCCTGAAGGATGACACCCAAGTAGCAGTAAAGTCACTCTCTGTCCAATCCAAACAAGGTGTCCAAGAGTTTCTAACTGAGATAGCTACCATCATTGATGTCAGGCACGAAAATCTTGTTAAACTGTATGGATGCTGTGTACAAGAAAGTCATCGGATTTTGGTTTATGAGTACCTTGAGAACAACAGCATTTCTCAAAGTTTACTTGGTATAACTCTACACTTGTGAACTATCATTTTTATCATAGGTCTAAGTTATTGGAAGCTGCTTTATCATCTTATTTTTGTGAGAGCGAGTAATAGTTCCTTTGCTGTGTAAAGAAAATTGTAGAGTCAAAAAAGAGCAAGAACATAGGCTGTCACTGAGAGATCCATGGAGTAGAAACAAAATGTAAAGGAACAGCATAGGAAACAATCATGGTAGAATTTTAACATGATATGCATTCAAATGGTTTTCAGGTTCAGAGAATGGTCAAATAGATTTGGATTGGCCAACGAGAGCTAAAATCTGCAAGGGAACTGCCAGTGGTCTTTCTTATCTTCATGAGGAGCTTGTGCCATACATAGTACACCGAGACATTAAAGCTAGTAATATCCTTCTTGACAGAGACCTTAACCCAAAGATTTCAGACTTTGGTCTAGCTAAGCTTTTCCCTGATAATGTCACTCATATCAGTACACGGGTTGCTGGCACACTGTAAGTTTAAAAGTTATTTGAATATGATCTATTTAATTAAATTTCATTTCATGGAGCAAAGTGACTGTCAAATTTAGAACACTTGCAGAAGTATAGTTTCCATATGAAAATCAATTGTCATTACTCGACAATATGTGCCTCTTTCTATGCATTACAATATTGGGAAGATCATGGAATTTGATTAGAATTTAATTGCATTTGGGATAGCATACTCTGATGTTTGCTGCTACAAAGGAATGTGTTAGTAAATTAAAAGTGAAGCTTATAACTCATATAATTAATTAAAAGTACCTGCTTTTTTTTGGTCTGAAATTTTGAGCAATTATTTAAGGATGAATCCCACTTCAATTTACTGGGGATAGGATTGCAAGAGCCATAAGTAGACAAACAAAATAAATTTTATGGGAAGGAAACATATTGTTTACTCACAAATGCTATTTGACTGATTACTACAGAGTAAACAAGAATGTATGACAAAACTAATAAACATATCAATTACTTAACAATGCACATGCACATCATATGTATTTTTCATTCATCAGATAGGCAATAAGTACATTATACAGAATATGTGCGGTCCCCAACTACAAATGAAACATGAAATATATAGTCGACCGATGTTGGTTGAGGACACCAACCGTTGGCAACTACCTAGGACAACTAACCAACCATCGGGGACTAATTCCCGATTACAATATATACTATTTATTTTTGCTGAACACAATATTATTTATTTATTTATATTTTGTCGACTACATCAGCCCCCCAAAAGGAAAGTTGTCTTCCAGATGACTACAAACAAAATTGGGAGTTGACACTCAAATTACATTTACTGAGATGGAGGGTGAGAGGACTCTCCTGGATGGATGGATGATGTCGGGGTAGATGTCAGCATGCAAAACTCCCGTAGTCTGCAAACCTCCTCCATGCGAATCCTCAACTGGTGCTCAACCATGATCTCTCGCTTCCTTGCTGCCTTCACCATCTATGCAACCTCCATCGCTTGACGTTTTGCTTGGTCAACTTCTTTGGCCTTTTCTGCTAGCTTGGCCTCCATGGCCGTCATTCGCTACTCTGTCTCCCTTTGCATCTTTGTCATCTTGGCCTCTATGGTCGATATGTTGGCTCACTCATTGACGGTGAGCTGGGTCTATTGAGCTACCTGATCTTGAAATTTCTGTGTATGCTCGACTAACTCCTCGTACCTTCTACACCAATTGCAGAGCCTCAATCTTCTCTCGCACATCATCCTTCGTGGATATCATTTGTCACGTCAACCTATAGAATACATCCTTGAAGGAAGCCTCTATACTGAACAGGGTTGAAATCAGATGACCATCTCTCCCTCCTATTGAATATCTTGTTGGATGCCAAGCCTTCAACATCGTCGGAGTCTCAACCCCAAGCCATCCTCTAGAAGTGAAACAACGAGCGAATTCTCCCTTGCACCCTGTCTGTACGAACGCCAATATTCGTTGCACCTCCTTTGCCACCAATGGAGGCTAACCTATGTCCAACCATTTGGATATGTCTCCTACTTCTTGCATCATTGCTGCCATCGCTTGGAGTTCTTGAATGTACCTCTGAACTGTCCCCAAAGGGTCTGACCCATCTAGTTTGGCTATCTCAATGATCAGCCCTTCAGATCCACTCGACTCATCCTCCTCATCTCCACTCGACGGGTTGGGCGATGCTAACTCCTTTGTAGCCAAAGGGTGGATCCTCCATATGAGATGGTTTGCCACCCTCTTGGGCGTGCATGATGTCTGGTGGGTGTGCCTACGAAGAATTTGGTTTAGTCACCATAGTTGCTGAATCTTGCTCCAATCCCTTAGCCATAACTCTTGACAGGCTTGGTGAAGGTAATGTTGGGACCTACAATGGTACGTCGCCCATGTCAAACCATCGGTCTATTTGTGTAACATTTGTAGGTATAGGAATATCTCCTGATGGTGCAAAAATTGTAACCGATAGCACTGGTAGTGCCGTTGGCAATGCTATGGCCGTGTTTGGTAGTCCTGTTGGTGGGGTTGGCGGTCCTGGCGGTGGGCTTGGTGGTCCTGCCGATGCACCTAGTGATTTTGGCAGTGCATCTGGTGATGGTGGCGTTACCTCTGGTGCTGGCGGTGCAACTGATGATGTTGGTGGTGCTGGTAGTAATAAGTATCATTGGTGATGCCTTCAATGGTGTTGGCAATATGAATGTGGCTGGCTATAGTGGTGGAACTCTTGTAGTTGTCATTGGTATGGCTTTGTCTATGTCCATTTTAGGTAATGATTGTGCATCCACTACCAGTGATACCTCTTCCTCCATTGGTGGTGTGGTATTCGATGTGGAGGAGGACAACTCTATTGGCGCATCCTCTTCTGTACTATCGGCCAATGCCTCCCTCTCTTTACTCTTCTTTGGCTAGGTTGTCTCTTCTCCTTTGGTTGTTATGTCTAGAGTGGTCTAGTAATTGTTGGCCGTGTTGGGTCTATTTGGGCCACCGATTGGGACTTCCCCACTTGTCAGTGGGAACGTGTGTGTGAATAGCGTCCGGTAACAAGGCAATGGCATGTTGTGTCATGTAGAAGGCTTTATGCTTCTGTGCTAGGAATTCTCTAAACCTCTCTGATAGTAATCTCGATCGATTGTATACCTTACCTATGCTCAACCCTATCATGTAGTTGATCATCAATATCGTCACATTGGAAGCTATGCTTGCTCTTGTCAATTTGCACTTCATCAAGTCCATTATGCACTTCCATTCAGGTGTGGCCAAGAAAATTTTCCTCAACCCTCGATTTCCAACATTCCATATGCTGTCCCTCTCCTATTGAGTTAAGTCAGGTCTGCAAATTCTCTTCACTGATGCTTCCTTGTGCTGCTGCCTGAACTTCCCAACTGGCTTGCGCACTATAGTACCTGTGGCCAATTGTTTACTCATGAAATGAACTCCAACATACGCAATGAGTAAACGAGAATAATTGACAAAACATAACAGCGTACTAGAATGTAAAGCATAAAACCATCACTGTTGTCTTTATTTATTAAACATACGCCAGTACAAATATTTCATGACAATCCTAGCAACAACAGTAACATAATATCATAAGTACCAACATAATGTCTCTCGACTATACTGACTCGAGTACAAATAGCCGCTCACGGTGGTTGAGGAATCAACCATCACAATGCTTCATGACAACAACTAATCACTTAGTCGGGGAATTAGTCTTCTCGAACCAACATGTACAAAAGTATATGAAATATTATAAACTAACTATAGTCTTATTTAAATATAATTACTACGACTGACTATGACCGACTACGATTATGACCGACGATTGACTATGCCAACTACATCATCCCCCCCACAAAAGTAGTCTTCTAGACGACAAAAAACAAAGACGAGGTACCTCTCGGCCAATACTCACTCGAGACCACTCTCTCTGACTACTCCTAGTGTTCCTGGCGGTCCCATCGATGGTGTTGCGGTCCAGCCAATGAGACTGGCTGCTCGACTGATCTTGTGGACAACCCTTCGACCATTGACACCACCGTTGGTGGTGACTGATGCCAATGTCGTTACTGTGAGTGGCACCGATGGTATAAGTCTTGGCGATGTGTCCGACGATCCAGGCGGTGCGCCCGATAGTCGTCCTAGTGGTGTGCCCGACGGTCATCCTGGCAGTGCGCTTGGCGGTCATATTGGTGGTGCGCTCGATGGTCATCCTGGCGGTGCGCCCAACGATCGTCCTAGCGGTGTGCCCGATGGTCAGCTTGGTAGTTGGCCCAACGGTGCACCTGATAGTTGACTTGATGGTGCGCTTGACGGTGCTGGTAGTGCGCTTTGTCGGTTAGATAGTGTTGGCGGTGTCAACACTGGTGTGCCTGGCAGTGTGCCTTGCGGTGCGAACCTTGGCGGTGTGCCTGGTAGTGTGCTTGGCGGTGTGCCTGGTAATGTGGCTGGTAGTGCCAACCTTGGCGATGCGTCTGGCAGTGTGGCAGGCGATGCGGTTGGCACCGATGTATCCCCTGAGACTGCCAAACCTGGTGTCCTAAAACTGCCAAACTTCTTGAAGCTGCCGAAATTGGCAGTATATCTACTGAAATTGCCGAACTGGGCAGTGCATCTGCCGAACTTGGCAATGCCTCTCCTACTGCCGAACTTGGCAATGCCTCCTTTGAAATTGCTGAACCTAGCAGTGTATCTCTCGAAATTTCTGAACTTGGCAATGTATGTCTTGGAATTGCCGAACTTGGCCTGGCGTGTATCTGTCGTGGTTTTCGTATGGTGGAAAATCTCTTGCCTTCTAAGTGTCGTACGGCTAGACGCCTTGGTTGTACGCTTCTGTATCCCTCTGACTATCGTATGATGCAAGAGTCTTGTGGATGTTGTACACTTCTATATCTCTAGGAAGGTCGTACGATGCCAGTTTGCTGCAAATGTACTATGTGAGGATGTGCCCAAGGCCGTACAATTTGAAGATTTTCCAAATGCCGTACGTTGTGAGAGATTGCCAAGTGCCGTATGATGTTGTCCTTTTCTTCTTGCGAGGACTTTTGTCTGCTCCTCACCCAACTTCTCTTTTTTTTTGCTGAACTCCACCAGATATTGCCTTCCTGGGTCCATACGACCTCTTTTTGCAGTGACTTGTGTCGTACGAAACTCCTTTGATTGCTAGTGCTTGCCATGCCTTGTGATTTCCTTCTTGAATAGTGGTTTCTTCCTTCAATTTTCCCTTGCACGGTGATTTCCTACCCGTGCCTTACAACATCTTTCTTTTTGTTCGCCAAACTTCGCCAAATAGAGTCTCCAACTTGCTGTACTATATGTTGTACGACCTCCTTTACCCTACCAATGGCGTACGCTTTTGCTAGTTTGTACGATCTGCTCTTGGTTGCTGAGTCGTGGTATCCACTTTCACCTCCTATCTTTCTTCTTTGCCTTTGCCAATTTGTTTCAATTTTTGCCAATGTCTTGCCTTCAATTGATTGTTGTACAGCCTTTAATGCGTTCACTTTAAGTTTTCACCGAACTTCCTTTCGCCTTGTTGTGGTCATACGATGTTTGGCAATTAATTTCTCATTGTGCAATTTCTTTTTCACCAATATGTGAACTTGGCGACTTTGTATTTTGATTTTCCTTGTTTTGATTTTAAATGTCTTCGTCCCTTTGAATTTTCCCATTTTAATATTCTCAACTTCATTTTTCAATACCTCTGCCTTTTTTAATTTTTAATTTTCTTCATTTCTCATTCTTTCTCCCTCCTCTCTCTTCAATTTTTCTTGATTTTTGTCATTTTCTCTTTCCTCTCTCTTCATTTTTTGATTTTTCCTACTTTTCTCATCTTCTCTCTCTCCCATCCCTTCCTCCTTGACTTGTAGCATGTTGCAATCTTGTTGGAAAAATTCGTAGTCCTCCATCTGCCAGTGGAATAGTCCATTCAAGGAATTTGTTTCATCTTCCGAACACTCCTGGAGTTCTAAAATGCCTTCATCGTTTGGCTCTATGGTTCCTCCTTCCTACATTCCGCCTCCATTCTTTGATTCAGAGTCTGAGGATGCCAGTTCTTCACTAACTGCTTGATTCTTCAAGTCAATGATGTACTTCTACCCGTTGTTCTTGATCGAGAGTGTGTTCCTCTTCCAATTATGATTTGCCTTGGCAGCTATCAACCATCCTCTCCCAAGTAGTGCATCGTATTCTTTCCTCTGTAATGGGATGACGACAAAATTTAGCAAAAATTGTTGTGTCCCCATCATCACCTTCTGCGCCATCAACGTTCCCAATGGCTTGATACCATGTTGATCAACGCCAACCAGTTGGAATGTCGACAACTCGAGTGTAGGATTCTCGAGACTCTTCCATGTGTCTTCGGGTAGTACGTTGACTCCTGATCCTTTGTCGACGATAGTGTTTGTCAAAATATTCCCTCCGATCTTGATTTGAACAAACGTTGGCATCTTCTCGATATTTGCTGTCAGTAGTAGGGGATCAATGGTTTGTTCATCGTACGGTGGTGGTTCTGGTATCAATTGTTGCCTTCGGTCCTCCGCTCACGATTGCTTTCCATCCCTGAGGACGTTTGTCATTGCCAGCCCCAACTGCGGCAAGGTCTGGAGAAGATCAATTACTTTGATTGATATGGTGGTAAGCAGTACTTGCCATATGATGTTGTTTTTCGCCTTTGATCGTCGAGAGCTTATTGGTTTCTCCAGAGGTGTTTTGTTTTCCTTTGTCATCGCTAGTTCCACTTCTGCTTTTGCTTCTTTCATCCTTTGTTTTTTCGTACGTGGATACAGGTAGGTGGCCTTCTTTGCTTGCGCTCTAGTGATCGCCAGTACCTCTTGTTCTTCCACTTCCAGCATTTGGATACCCTTTTTCTTGGGGCATTCATTGTCTTCATGCTCGCTTGGTGCACACCACTTGCACAGTCTTCCTCTCGAACCTTGACCGTTCTGGTAGTCCCTAGCGAAGTGGCCCCATTCGTTGCACTTTCGGCATTGTATCATGGGCCTTCCTTTGCCATCGTACTCTATCTTATTTCTCGGACTTCTGTTGCTTCGGTAACCTCTAGGGGATGCATTGCTATTGTATTGGGGCTTCGATGGTGTGTTCGACAGTGTTGACGATTCTCCTTGAGTGAAGAGTACTTGCGTACCCCTTGCTCTTAGATTATATGGGCATTCCTTAATGGAATGTCCCATCACTTGGCAGATATCATAAAACAACTTCTTCGGACAATTTGCTTTCGTGTGACCTTCCCCATTGCAGTCTGTACACCATAGTTCTCTGGCTTCCCTTGTACTCTCCTTGTCAGCCTTCAATTCTTTCATCATTCTCATCATGTCCTTTCTTAGTGCTTGTACGGTCTTGGACTTACCATCGTTGTCATTCGTACTCTCCTTGTCGTCCATCTTCTTTTTCCCTCGAGAGGATGTTTTGTTTTCGCTTTCTATATCCATCACCCAATTTTACGCTTCAGCGTACGATGACGAAGGCACGACTTTCATCTTCTTCCTCAGCAATGGAAGCAAGCCTTCGATGAACCATCGTTTCTTTAGCTCGTTGGCCGACTGAACCTCCAATTTCCCTAACAAATCTTCAAGTCTCCAGTTATAGGTATGCACACTCTCGTGCTTCCCTTGCTTCGTATTGTAAATTTTTGATACAATCTCACTGTCATCCCTCAAGAGTTTGAACTCATTTTGGAATGCTTGCTTTAGTAGTCTCTAGGATGTCCTTTGTACTTGGTCCAATTCTGAGTACCAGTCAATGGCATTGTCTCTCAATGTTGCTGGAAATGCTTTCAGCCAGTGATCTAGATCGTCCTGCCCGTTGGCTATCCAAATTGTTTCACATGTTTTACAATGCCTTACTGGATCTTCTGACCCATTCCCTGTAAACTTTGGCAGTTTCTGCCGCTCGCTTGGCAGAGTCACCATCTTGCCTTGATATCCTCCTTGTGTATTGGACCTGACTGGAGTGGTTTTTTCGCTACGTTCCGGTGCGTCACTTGCACTCTCGGCCACGTACGAGTCTCTCCCATGTACAAGTCTCTCCCATGTACGAGTCTCTCCCACGTCTTCCGTCAGCGTCCTCGACACCTTGAGTCTCCTGTGGTTCACTCTGGTACTCCCTCGGCCCTGGGGTCTTGGGCACAGATCTTCTAGTCCTCAACCCTTTGTCGTCGTCCGATATGGACAACTCCTGAATGCGTCAGATGTTGCTATGAAGTTCTTCAGTTAATTCATTTTCATTTTCACTGATTTTGTACCTTTCTACGTATGGAGTGATGAAGGGTCCTTCGTCCCTCCCCCCACAAAATTTTGATGTGCTCTACTGATGGATTGGTCTATTTCCTCAAGATTATCATTTGCTCTTTTTATACTTTGGTTTATTTCAATTAGATCTTCATTCAATTCTTTATCAACTTGCCTTAGTCTTCGTCGCCGATTTTCTTGCTCCTGAAGTCTGAGTGATCGCCGAACCCTCACCTCAGTTTCGTGCCCGAATGGTATTCGGTTCTTGTTTTTGTTTGGCCGTATGGGCATTATAGGTCGTTCACGTGATCATTGTTGGTTACCGGGAGTACGTTTCCGGCTAGTATCCCATTCTTCCTCTTCCTGCTTGGTTCGTTCTTTGTACCGCTGCAATATTTGTTGCCTTCAGCGTTCTTGATCCTCCTCCGCCCGAAGGTCCTGTAGGATGATGAAATGGCGGGCCAGCAGTCTTGGCAGACGGTTGAGAAGGTGATCAACCTCGTCGTTCACTTCTAGTCTGTCCTAGATGACTGCCTCAGGGATCTCTCGCCCGAGGGCTTCCCTCTGTACGTGATCTCTCAGTGATATATTCCACAGATTTACCAAATCTTGTGTCAACTCGTCCTCTGTTTCTTCATTAGTTTCCACGGGCTCTTCCGTTGGTCGACCCATTACGTTGCCATCATAATCACGAGTGATTCCCTAGTCTGCTTAGGCAATGGCGCCAAATGTTTACTCATGAAATGAACTCCAACGTACACAATGAGTAAACGAGAATAATTGACAGAACATAACAACGTACTAGAATGTAAAGCATAAAACCATCATTGTTGTCTTTATTTATTAAACATATGCCAGTTCAAATATTTCATGACAATCCTAGCAATAGAGGTAACATAATATCATAAGTACCAACATAATGGCTCTCGACTATACTGACTTGAGTACAAATAGCCGCTGGCAGTGGTTGAGGAACCAACCGTCATGACGCTTCATGACAACAACTAATCACTTAGTCGAGGAATTAGTCTTCCTGAACCAACATGTACAAGAGTATATGAAATATTATAAACTAATTATAGTCTTATTTAAATATAATTACTACGGCCGACTATGACCGACTACGATTATGACTGACGACCGACTATGACCAACTACACCAGTATGTTGAATACCCTTTGAAAGTTTGCCGGCTAGAAGGAAATAGTCACCATGCAACCCCTATAGTTGATGATTGATTTATGAGTGTGTCTGTAATAGTTCGTCACCATCGCCTTGAGGAGGGGTTCAAACTCTCGAGAGTTAAAAGAATGGAAGTAGCACGACTTTGTCCACCTGTGCATGTCGTATGGTTATCTTGAGGACATGGTCGTCTTGGTTATTCTGTCACTAATGTCTACACTCGCTATCGGTTAGGTTGTCCCATGTGAGTGCATCCACTCCTATCTCAACATCCGTCTTCCCTTTGCTTGGTTTTGCTGAAGCAATGCGTGGCTTGTAATGCACAACCTTCTTTGCCTTGTTGCTGCTCGCATCCATGGCTGAAAGGAGTATTCAGTAATGAGCTCCGCGACACAGATCAAATATACACCACCTTTCCAAAAACCAAAAATGGTTTGTGCAACTGTCAATTCTTACTATGTGTTTTTGAATTTGCTAATTTTGTACTTGGTAGTGTCGTTTCGACATTGGCTTACACCATACAATGTACAAACGCCTTGTTTGGAGGAATGATGATGTACAACAAGGGATTTTTGCAATCATTCTCCTGCTTTGACTTCCACCATACGACCTTCCATTGTACAATTCCAAGGGTATGTTGTGCCATACGATCTCATCTTCCTTCTGTTGTAAAATGTTTGCCGTCTAAACCCTCCGTATGGTGACTTGATTCTTCCTTTGTATGCTGCTACCTTTGCTAAGTTGTACGGCTAATACCCACCGTATGCTAAGAACTCTGCTTGGCCGTACAATTGAAACCCACTGTTTTGTCTGTGTTTCCTTGGCACATTGTATGGCCCAAGCCCACCGTACAATATGATTTTGTGAGGTCTTCCTCTTTCGTCATACGGTCCACAATTGCATGCACTCGGTCTACTGTACAAAAATGGCACTTGCTCATTGACGTACCACCTCGTATCCTTGATGTCGTATGATCCTCCAGATGGGGTACACTATACATTAATCCTTTCACACCATACGGGCTGCTTCCTTTCACGTCGTATGATTTGCTGTCTTCCGTGTATGAACCACTGCCTTCCATGTGCGTTCGTACACCATATGGTCCCTTATGAAATCTTTCCTCATTGCCTTTGTTGGAATTGTATGAGCAAAACCTTGACTTTGTGAATTTTAGTTTTTGGCTTCCTCCATCGTACACAATTATATACCTTCTCTCCTTTGCTTTTTCTTTTTCCAATGTGTACAGATATTATTAAGTTATTTCGCTTTGGCCATTTCCGTACTTTTATTTTCTCCTTTTTAATTTTTTAATAATTGTCATAGAAATTATTTTGATATGCCTTTTTTTTATTTTTCCATTTTTTTTGACCTCAATACTTTATTATTTTTTTGCCTCAATAATTTAATATCTCCTTTTAATTCTTTTCTTTTTGCACTTTTCAACTCCACCTCTTTAATTTCACTTTTTTATATTTTTTATTTTCTTCGTAATTAATTTTTCTTTTATGGCTTTTTCCTTCATCTCCTTTCCTTACCTTCACTTCTGACGCGAACCACCACTTACAAGAAAAAGGAGGTCTTTTATAGCATTCTTCTTCGCAACATGTTCCGAGGTATTTTAAATAAAAAATCTTGTCTACCAAGGGAGTGGGTTCCGAACCTTTATAGCTTCCATTGACGTACCTTCCGCCATACTACTGATACCATGCAACATTTTCTCCATCCTCCGTTGGCAGACTTGCTGGGTTTGGTATGACCTGCCATAGTTCGTTCGAAGTCACCAATGTAGGTGGCTTCAGGTTATGTTCTTTGGTGTACTTGATTACCTCTTTGTTGTATCCGTCTATTTGGGCGATGAGCATCTCTTTTGCCGTTAGTAAGGCTTTCAAACATGGTCCTTCCTTTTTTGGGTGTTCGCCCCAGTCATCCTCGTCCAAGTCATCTTCGTCTAGGTTACCTTAATTTTGGACTACTTTTTCCTTTCACTCCTTGGCTTCTTTGTCGAGTTTGTAGGACGCATACCCTCTTCTCTCTCCTTCATAGGGTGCATGAAACTTCCAGTGGCCCCATACTCTTTTCCATAGTGTAGGTGTTCCGAATAGAGCATTAGTTAAATGTTTATGTTACCGGGGTACTGCAATTCCTTCTACCCTTTTCTTGATGAGTCTTTCTTCGACTATTTTTTGGCCTGTTGGTGCTGTCCAATCTTCCTCTTCTGCGAACTGGTTTCTAGTTATTCCCCAATCTTGTTCTTCCATGGTTTCATTTTTGCTTATTGCCCAACCTTCTTTTGTTGTGTAGCCTAGCATGTTTATTCCGATTGTTGCTTCCTTTCTCTCTTGATAAGGTTTCAACTTCGATCCGTTGATGGAGTCTTGTAACAGAGTTCCATCTAAATTCTTGAGTTTGATTGCTTTGTTCTCGCCAACTTCTCTAATTTTAAATGGTTTGAGCCACCTTACCTTGAATTTACCTAGCTTAATCTCGTTACAGCCGTTATATTTTAAAACTAACTGACCAAGTTGGAATCTCATTCGACGAAGGTGCTTGTTGTGCCAGTACTTCGTTCTCTTCATTATTGCCTTTGTCACCCATTGTGCTAATATTTTTTGTTCATCAAGTTTGTTGAGTTGGAATAACTGCTCCTTCAGACTCTTCGTGTCGCCAAGTCTATTCTCCATGTCGACACCATGTGTTCGGTTGACACTTTCGCTTCTTGACCGTACATTAGTTGGAATGGTGTGTGTCTGGTTGTACGATACACCCATAGTACAATAGGTAACTTCTCTTCCCAATCAGCCTCCTTGATGCCGCACGACTTGTGAATGACCGAGACTAGTACCTTATTTGTCGACTCTGCTTGTCCATTCGCTCTCGGGTAGTACAGACTTGACAAGTTGTGAAAGATTTGAAACTTTGTTGTCATCAGGCCAATGACATGTATGACGAAGTGTCCTCCCTTATTGTTTGTAATCTGTATTGGAATGTCGTACCTTGTGGCTATCTGTTTGTAGATGAATATCGTCATATTAATTGCCGTGTTGTCTGGCAGTGCTTGAGCCTCTGCCCATTTCGTCAAGTACTCAGTAGCAATGACTATGTACCCTGCACCGATGTAATTGACTTTGCCCCACTATTCAAAAAGTTCTCGAGGTTGAGATGGAAAAGTGGCATGTAATCCCTTTTGAGAGGTTTGCCAACTCTCTAGCACGTGTTGCATCCTATCACCCACTCTCAGGCATCTGTATGTACAGTTGGCCACCATAATCTTGCCAAGAGAAATTTCCAAACCGTGGCATCCGGTCCCATATGCTCTCCAGCCAAACCATCATACGCTTCCTTGAGCACTCCTGGAATTTCTTCCTACATGATGCATCGTCTCAACACATGACCCGATCCCATTTTATATAATAGGCCATTAATGAGCTGAAATGTTTTTCTCTTCAATGCTAACTTTCATTTGTCTTGGTGGCATTTCCTTCCAAAAGGTGGATGTGGACAGGTACTCTCCAATTTGCTCCTACCATGGGTGTTGTGTTGCGATCTAAAACAAGTGCGCATTAGGGAAATCTTCGTTCACTCCCTCGGGTGGTTCACCAAACTGAATTCTTGATAATTGGTCGGCAATAACATGACTCTTTCCTGGCTGTACAATTATGGTGAATGTGACATGAGGGCTTGCCGATCGATTTAGAATGTGAAGGGTGTAGCCAGCAAGCAGTGCCTAATTTTTTGCATGACGTACACCATCTTGAGAGGTTCCCTCTTCGTTGTACTGCAATTCTTTTTTGCCTTTGACAACAACTGATTTGCAAAAAGTACTGGGTGGTCTAACCCTTGCACTCCTACTTGCGCAAGTGTTGCTCCGATCGTGTAATTTGAGGCGTCGACATGCACATGAAACTCTTCACTCCAATTTAGGTACGCTAGGATTGGCGAACTGATTAGTTGTACTTTCAGCTCTTGGAAAGCTTCTTCTTGTGCTTTTGTCCATATGAATGGTTGTCCTTTCCTAGTGAGTGCGTCTAGTGGATAAGGAATCTAGGCAAAGTTTTTGATGAATCTCTTGTAGTATCAAACATGGCCTAGGAATGACTTCACTCTAGTGATGTTTTGGGGTGGTTCCATCTGTACAATCACCCAAATTTTATTTGGGTCAATCTTCAATCTAGCTTTCCAAACTATGTATCCAAGTAGTTTCCCTTGAGGCACCATGAATCGACACTTCTTCAGGTTTAATGCTAGTTGTGGTGCTCTGCACCATTCCATGCATTCTCGAAGAGCCTTCAAATGTGTTTGTTTGTTGCTGTAAATCAACCAGTTGTCCAAGAATGCCTTAAAGTTCCCCATCGACATCTTGTCGAATGTGTAGAATTATTCTTTGGAAAGTCATCGAAGCATTGCATAGACCGAACGACATCTAGTTTTATGCATACACTCTGTCTTCAACCACGAACATCATCTTTAGTTTATCTTCCTCGGCTATACTTATTTGATTATAGCCCGATAACCCATCGATAAATGAATAGATTCCATGGCTTGCGACCTCTCTAGTATTGAATCAGTGAATAGGATCATGAAGGGGTCCTTTATGGTTACGACTTTCAAACTTCGAAAGTCCACGCATATCCGAATTTGTTCAGATTCTTTCTTTAGTGATATGACAATTGGTGACACCCAGTCGTTGACTTCAACCTTAAAGATGATTCCTACTTCCAACAATTTTTCAATCTCTTCTTGTACCTTGGCAGCATAGTTTTTGTTCATTCGATAGGGTCTCTTTTGCATAGGCTGTGCTCTCGATACCAAAGGGATTCTATGTATGCATAGTTTTGGAGGTGCACCCTTCAAGTCTTTGGACGTCCATGCGAAGGCATCTTTGTATTCTGTGAAGATTTAAAATGTTGTTGAACATCTCCTACCAGGATCGTTCAAGGGCTATGCTCCTCTCCAAGATTTACCTTCTTTATGTTTGGTTCTTCGTACTTGATCATCTTGTCTCTTTCAAAATTATGTGTTGGCGTGTTGTTTAGTTTGGCCACTAGTATTTTCTTTACTCTGGAGGAAATGCTTGACTCGTTGAGGCTTTGTCTTCTTCCCCTTCCATCTCTTTGGTTTGCAACATATTGCAATCTCGTCGGAATACTTCGTAATCCTCCATCTACCAGTGGAAGAGTCCATTGTGTGAACTCGTCTTGTCCTTCGAACAATGTTGGAGGTCTAGGAGACCTTTTTCATTTGGTTCCATGACTCCCTTTTCTTTGTCCATTCTTGATCCTTCTTTAGACTTTGAGTTCAATGATGCCAATTCTTCATTCACTACTTGATTTCTTAAATTGATCATGTACTTTCTCCCGTTGTTCTCTATGGAGAGTGTATTTCTTTTCCAGTTGTGGTTCGCCTTGGCTGCAATCAGCCATCCTCTCCCGAGTAGTGCATTGTACACATTTTTTCTCTAGTGGGATGACCACAAAATTCAACAGGAATGGTTGGGTCTTGATCATCACCTTCTGCTCCATCAGTGTTCCCAATGGCTTGATGCCATGTTGGTCGGCACCCGCCAATTGGAGTGTTGGTGGCTAAAGAGTTAGTTTCCCGAGACACTTCCATGTGTCTTCGGGCAATACGTTGAATCCCGATCCTCCATCGACAATTGTGTTTGTTAAATTCTTCCTTCTGATCTCCATTTGTACAACAACCGATCTCTTCTTGATGTTTACTGTGAGCAACATTGGGTCGATGACTTGTTCCCCTTCGGGTGGCATCTCCACTATCATTCCTTTTCATCGGCCCACCTGTTGTCGACTTTGCTCGTCACCGACCATGTTTGTTATGGCCATTCCCAGTTGTGGCATTGTCTGGAGAAGGTCTATTACTTTCATTGGTACGATCGTTTGCAGTACCTGCCATACGATGTTCTTTTTAGACTCCGACCACAATGAGGTACTTACAGTTTCTTGGGAGGTTCTTCGTTCTCTAGCCATCGCCTATTCTATTTCAGTTTTGGCTTCCCTCATTTTTTCTTTTTTTGTACGAGGATTTGGGTACATTGCTTTCTTTGTTTGTGCTCTAGTGATTGCTAGTACTTCCTCGTTCCGTTCCTCCACATCCAACATGTTGATGCCTTTTTGTTTTGGGTAGTCGGTATCCTCATGGTCACCTGGTCCACACCAATTGCACAACATCACCGTTTTGTCTTGGTTACTTTGGCATTCTCGGGCGAAGTGACCCCATTCGTTACACTTTCTGCACTAGATCATTGGTCGCCCCTTTGCATTGTACTTGTTGTACCCAAACCAAATTCTTTTGCTTCATTATTAAGGCATTTTGCTTGAAATGGTTTAAACCTTGTAAAATGATGTCAAAACGTAGTTTTTGGGCAAATCAAGAATGGGCTTTTAGTCAGTTTGATGTCAGGAAGATACTGTTAAAATTTGAAAAATTTGAAAATTAAGGTTTTTGGACCGTTGTTTTTAGGTAAAAACCCTAAAAATTGAAACTTGTCAGAATTGATTGAAAATTGTTTTGATTGGCTTATTTTACTTCACGATCACAATGGTGAAGTCAGATTCAGTTAAAACTTAGTTTAAGTCTGGTGGGTAGTTTTTGCTTTTTCAAGTGAAAAGTTAGGATTTTCGAGGCCAACAATGGCAGATGGCCAGGTGCCAGGTGTTGAAATCTAAGCTTGAAATGCTCCAGTGAAGATTCTATGGCGAGATATGTCCAAAATGATGCTTCGTCTTGGAGGGGATTTTCATCAAGGAGAAGAAGTCGAAATTTTTTCTAAATTTGGAGACAAAAGAGCACCTGCTAGCCAGAGGCGCCTTTGATTTTAGGGGCCCAAATCAATTTTTTGAGGTTTGTCACTTCCAAGAGGACTTCTTCGGAATCCTGTCAGCCTCGTGATGAGCCTACCAGCTAATCCGAAAGATCTATCTAGCACCTAAAATTGGAGATTGAATGCGAAATGAGGGAGGTCGAAAAAATGAATCACTGGCAGAAAAGCGCCCTTGGAGGCTAGGGGTGTCCAAATTTTTGAAGCATCAGATGGAGGTTTCTGATCAAATGATACCCAAGATGTTTGTCTTAGACTTGGTCTGGCTTCGCAACAAATCTATTAGCGTATGAATTTGAGTTGATGAACTGTCGGAATCAGGAGTCAAACATAAGGTTTATCATGGTAAAATGTCAGAAAAAGAAAAAGCACCCTTGGAGGCCAAGGCGCTCAAGGTTTTCAAGCCTCAAATGCTATCTTTTGGGTCATCTCAAATATTCATCCTATCTATGACGCTTCCATCTTTCCATTGCATACCTCAGCCGAGTTAGAAGACTTGATAGCAGCTTGTAGCCGAAGATTAAGTGGATTTTTAGCCAGTTGGAAAAATGGCTATCTTTGGGAAGAAAAGTGCCCCTGGAGGCCAGGGGCGCCCATGATTTTCACCTAGCAGATGATATTTTTAGGAAAAGTGCTCTCTAGGAGCTTATGTTCAGAATCCAACCAGCACTACAGTGAGCCTATCAGCCAACTCTGAAGTTTTGCCAGTTGTTGGAGAATGCGAGATGAAGTAAGGTCAAAATCACTTTCAAAATGATGAAAATTTGACTAAGTCTGAAGCTAACAGCGCCCCTGAAGGCCAGGGGAACCCTGAATTTTGAAGCTTTAGAAGTCAAAATTTGGATTTGCAGCCTCAAGGAGTTTCTTGTTAGTTTTGATCCTGCTCTTCAATGAAACTGTCAACTAGTCATTTGGATACATCAGTCAATCAGAATCAGTGATCGAACATGAGCTCCGTTGACGTTTGCAAATTGAAATTTTCATAAATTTGGTTAAGTCTAAAAGTGACGCCTAAAGTCAAAGTTTGACTTTTGAACTGAAGTGAAAAGGGATGCCCTATAAAGGTGGAGGTTGTTAACTGGATTTAAATAATATTAAATCTTTAGTTGTACTTCTCAAGTCGACTTCAACTGGACTTAATTTTTGCATGCAATTAGTGAACTTATTTTCGCACGCACAGTTAATTGAAGTGCATGGAGGTGGCGCCCTATTTAGGGCTAATTTCTTAGGCAGTTAACTGTTTTTGAGGTCCAATCAGGAGGTGGCGTCCATTTTTAGGTGTTTGCAAGCATAAGTTGGTGCCTTCATAAATTTTATTTATTAAGGCAAGAGGCGTCCATTATTCTCATCACAGGTAGAAGCAAACACGTATTTTCTTGAGCAAGCAAAGATCTGAAGGTGCTACGAGCAATATTTTTCAGTATTCTTCGTAGTGCCAGGTCCAGATTGTTCAGAGGAAGTATTTTTCAGACTTCATTTTTCAGAGTGCATGCAGACTTCATCAAATTCAATTCAAACATAGGCAACTTTTTCAGAGACAGAATAACTTCTATTTTCTATCTCTGAAATTCTTCTATTCTTGTTTTAGGTTTTCTTTCGCATGTCAAAGTAAACAGCATAGTTTTCAGAATTTGATCATCTTGGGTTCACATATTTCAGCATCAACAGCAAAACCCATGTTCCAAAATTTTTTGTGAAAATTGCCTCGTTGCTTCTATTTTTGAAGCACTGTGTTTTTTTCTGAAGATTCTTTTGCATGTGGGCCTAAAACTCAAATTTTTGAAAAATGAAGATTTTGGGTCTTCTTAGCTCATCATGCCTACAATACCCATATGCCATTTTTTCTCGCAATTTTTTTTCCTGGGAACCCCCTACGACCGTTAAAGTTCTCAACCTAAAAGCCTTTGCATGCCTCGCTAAATCTCATTTTTTTCGAATTTCCGACAAATTGGGTTGTCTTAGAATTTAATTCTGTACAAAACCCACGTTTTAGAAAATTTCCTTAAAATTTTCCTCCGACTGCGTATTTTTAGCCTCTTCCAGAGCCTTTTTCAGCTTTTTCTGAAGTTTTTCCAAACATACCCGACTTTATAGTTAAAAGTCCAGCTTTTCAAAATGCAATTCAACCCAATAGATTACAAGGCCAAATCGGTCTTAGTTCACGACTTTTTGAAAACTGCTGACACAGACTTGGGTCACGTCTATCCGATGGTCAGATTGAGCACGTTGGAAGGCACTGACAGTTCGACAGTCAAGAATCTCAAGCGATCCGGATTGCTGGTAGCGGCATCTATTCCTATCGTAGTTTCTGATCTTGAGTTTGTGATTGCATGCATAAGGCATTATGATTCATCCACAAGACAAATTTGATCAGCAGATGGGAGAGTCATTTGCAGCTTGAAGCTGAGAGATGTCGAGAAGTGTTTTGCTATTCCATCCCGTTCAGACAATTTCCTCATAAGCATTGAGGAATGTGACAAGATATGGCTGGGAGACAAGGAAAGATCTTAGAGAAAGGTTGCTCAGAGGTGGTTAAAAGAACAAAAGACAAACATGCCAAAGAAGGTTGGGCGTGGAGAATTCAAGGACGAGGTTGCTATCTTGATTACTTTGCTCAATCGGGTTAAAGGTCAAGAGGAAGCTCATATTTTCCATCCGTGGATGTTCTATGTCATTTCCTAGTTTATTGATAAGAAGGAACATTTTGATTGGGCAATGTTGATTAGCGAGTGTCTTCACTAGCAAATCACTGGATTCCTCGAAATCCACGAGTTTCACATGGTTTCTTATTTGGTCTACTTAATTGCATTCCAAGGCAATTTCAGAACTTTGAAGACCATTGGCACTCTTGGTGTTTAGCACGTGTGCAAGTACTTCCCTCAATTGGAGTTCTCAAAGGCTGAACAAGATTTTAAGCAGGTGAATGCCCACTTCCTAGTGAAGACAGTCAAAGACCTAGATAATGAAATGCACATTAGAATCTCGGTGGAGGCAAAATCAGCAATGGAGAGTTGGGCAGATTGGTTTATCCAGTTTCCCACTTTCACATATATTCGAGTGTATGGTTACACCAGAGAACTTCTGATGCTACCGAGGTATCCTTCAGACAAGGTTCTATTCATGGAGTTCCTAAGACAAGCTCAAGAGGTTCATACTTTTCTTCGCAATTGGCACAAGCAAGCATTTACCTTTCCTTTTGGTTTAGGTATATACATGTGTAGAACAATAGCTGATTGCAAGCATATGACCAACGAGTTGTTGAAACTCCATCTGAAGTACTTCATTGAGAAATGCTCCTATGATCCCTTGGGTCATTATGCAGCTCGGTTGGAATGAAGTTAGTCAAACAGGGCAGCACTTGACGACTTTTGGGTCAACTGCGAAGATGATTTTGAAGTGCACCGACATCACTACTGCAAACTTACTCTTCCATAGCTTGCTGATTTCCTATCAGAAGATGTTGAGGGTTTGTCAGATGACGACGAAGAAGTACTACTTAGCACATTCGTCAAAGACCAAGTTGCTCACCAACCACTTCGACAATTGGATTGGTATGCGAGGGAGAGTACTTCAATTGAAGACTTGTCTAAAGGAGTTATCAAAACGAGTATGTACTTCTTGGATAGCAAGAGGAGGCGGAAGGCAGTTTCAATTCCAAAGTCGCCAAAGGTGTTTTCTTCACTACCTTCTAGATCAAAGTCAAAACCCAGAGTAAAGCAAAGGAGCAATCCAATTGAAGGTGCTAGAGTTAGTGGAAGAACGAGGAAAGGAAATGGAAAAGAGAAAGCGCTGGAAGTTCTAGTAGAGCTAGTGGTGCAAGCCGAAGTCGGTTCATCATCTCCTGGTCCACCATCTTCTCCACGGTCATCTCCCATTGATGTTGACTCGGAGCCAGAATTGCCAGTCCATGCAACTTCCGTACCAGTTGATCCACCAGTGGTTGACACAGCAGAAGCAATTTCTCCCCAAGAAGATAACATTGATCATTCATGTTGGCTCGAGAGGTCTTTGGGAAGACGGAGGTGAAAGCCTTCATATTAGCTTGATTTATTTGAGTTTGGCGATCCTTATCAGGATAAGTCAAACAAGAAGATCAAAAATAAGGTGCATATTGAGAAGACTCCTGAAGTAGAGATCGTCGTTGAACTTGCTACACCACCAGAGGGCAAGAGCCTGGATGAAGTTGAAGTTGGTGATTTTACCTTCATCAAAGCAAATCTTGGCAGAGCACTCGACACATGGACGTGAGCCTTTTCAAGGTCGCTGCAAGTAATCTTGAAGAGCGTGTCATGAAGGATGGAGAAGACAAGGCAACCCTCAAGGCTAAGGTTAAGTAGCTTTGATAGTACATCTCGGATCTTCTTCATGGAACCGTAGGCCAAGCACCTATGCTCCCACAGCTTCGAGAGACACTTGCAGATCAACAAAAACTTGGTCGGTTAGTCAATCGTGGAAAGCTCTTGGAAAACTAGATCGAGGAATTTATTGTTGTAGGCCGATACCTCCTCATAGAGTTATATCAGTTGAGGTACGAGGCACATAATCTTCTTTAGGGGATCCAGTGGCTTGAAGTGTCTATAGTAGAGTGCAAGCCGAAGGACTTGATACTCATATCCCATTTGGCAGTTGCATATGATGCCATTGTAGCAGATGAGGATAAAAGGAAGGTTTTCGCTTGGAGAGAACAACATCTCTTCAAAGTGGTAACGTATGAAATAATCTCTACAAAGATGGCTGTGCTCAAAGAGGATGTTGTTGGGGCTCTCAAACTTATCAACGGGTTTATCACTCAGATCCGATGCCACTATCTTCGTGAGGATGGCACATATGCTGAGCTTGATGTAGTGCAGACCGAGTTCGAGAAGCTGGTTCGTGATAGCCTTGATGGAGATCCTGTGCCATCCAAGTTGGATCACTTCTCACTGATGACAACTAGTTTCAACAAGGCAATTGAAGATGTCAGAAAATGTTAGAGGATGATCAAAGATGGAGAGGAGTTGATGCAGTGTATCATCGTGGATAGCGTCAAAGTTCCAGAAGATGAGACAGTCGACAAGTTCTTGGACGAGGTGATAGCCCGTGATGGCTTGGAGTAGACAGTCAGTTAGATCCTGCAGTTATTTCCAAGGATAGAGTCAGAATCAATAGTTAACTCGACATCAGTCTTGAGCTCTCATTGCTGATTTTAAGCATGTTTATCTCATTCTCAGAGATATCTTTGGAGGTTGGACTTTCAGTTAGGATCCAATTAACTGATGTTAGTTATCAGTGAACTTTCATTTCAATAAGGACTTGCATGTTGCACATGTCCATTTAGTTTAGTTTTGTTTCAGTTAACTGATGGTAGCTTTCCAGTTAATTGTATAGTTTCATTTATTTAGGTTTAGCAATAAACTCTTGCATGCTTGCAAGACTCATATTAACTCAAGGTGATTTTAAGGTTACCTACACCTGGAGATCTATAAATAAGAGCACCCTTGCTCATTTGTAATTAACTTTTGCGTGATAGCATACATGTTGAGCCCACTTTGCCTGTAGTATTGCTGTTTTTGTATTTGTCCATGAACTTTTGATTGTGATAGAGAGTTGCTGTGTTGCCGGCAATATTCCTATTATCAGTATTGGTTCACTTTGTACTTTGAACTTTTATTAGTAATAACAAATTGCTGAGCCACCTTGCCATGCAATGTTACTTGTAATGGTTCATCTTTGTTCAATATAATGCTGGTTGATCGTTTATTTGTGTGATAGGTCCTTCATACAGTTTGCTGTCCTGGGCTATATTTGTGATTAATAAGCTTTGTTTCATATCTACACCTCGGATAGAGTATTTTACCTCCTTGGGAATTTAGAGATGAAGATTATCGTTTGATGTCGTTTCTAGTAATCTTGTTTGCAGCCTACACCTTGGATAAAGTGTTTTACTTCCTTGGGAATCCTGTGATCGAGCTTTCCATTTAGTGTTCATTTCTAGTAACCTACTTTCAGCCTACACTTCGAATAGAGTGTTTTACCTCCTTGGGAATCCTGGATACTAGTTTACTGTTTGTTGTCATTCTCAATAACCTTTATTTCAGCCTACACCTCGGATAGAGTATTTTACCTCCTTGGGAATCCTGTTATAAAGTTTATCGTTTAAACATTCCTTGCTCCTAAGTCCTCATGCTCTGTTTCTCTTGAGGAAATAGGATAGATTAAAGCATTAAGCTAGTTGTAGTTAAGATCTGCAAAACCAGAGAAAAACCTTAGCTGCAATGTATTGGTTTTCTTAACCTTGTGCCTCTTCCAACTGAGTCAAAAAGATAGGATTTAGATCATTTACTTTTTCACGCATATCAGCAAAAGAGGGAGCTTCCCCTCTCCTAATTTGAAGAGCAGTCATTACGCACTGTGCATAGCTGTCTGTTGCCAATACACACTCCAGAGGTGCGAATTGTAATGCCAACAATTTTTTGGTGCCCACCGTGGGGCATGAGGCAAGAAAACTTCAAGAAAAGCTTCAAGCTTTTATGTCACGGGAATGACCATCTGGCGTCCTATTGCTCCAGTTCAACAATCAGGACTCACTCCGGCTATCATACAGCCAAACTTTATGCTGATTCAAGGCGAGCAGCCCGACACCATCAGTAGCTTGTGAAGTTTTATATTTGACAATCATACCTCATCTACTTAGTGGAAGAATGTAGCTACTACTTTGGACAAAGAAGAAGAAAGGGTGGATCTTGTAGTCGGTAGACTAGTTTTGCCACCACCCGTGTGGGAATAAAGCATCCTGACTCACCTAGTATACACAAGAAGGAGAAATAATCCTCTCTTTCAAGAAGAGCCGATTTTTGAAGAGGTTCTTGAGCATTTCCTAGAAGAACTTGAAGAAGAATCTCCAGCCCCAGCTGAAGCAATGGGCGATAACAGCAACAACGACAACAACAACAACAATCACAATGGTTAGAATGGAAGAAATGTAAGACTTCCAACCCCATTACCTTGGGGGGACAACATCGGACCGTTGGCCTTAGGAAGACACCATGAGCTGCCCAAGGGATTGCGAAAGTATTTTCCTCGATTCCATGGCGATGGATCTCGACACCCTGATGAACACATCTCAACATTCACAACGGCTTGTTCCATTTTGCATGTTCCACATGAAGACATTGCTGTTCTTCTCTTTGTTGAGACCTTGGAGAATAACGTTGGAGATTGGTTCAATAATCTTGAACCAGGCATTATCACAAGTTGGGCAGCCATGAGCAAAAGATTCTTGGCGAGATTCAAGCCCGCCGAGGACAGTCACCAATTATTTGCACAACTCTCAAACTCGAAGATGGAGCCTACAGAAGCGATGAGGGAGTTCGTAGCAAGGTTTAACTGCCTTGTCACACGTCCTTCCCATACACTCAATCCATTTGATGAGATTTTGATGAGCAACTTCATCAACACAGTACTATCAGAAATAGCCTTTTTCTTGAAAGGAAGCCAAGGAGTAGTTTTTTCGGACAATTTGTTTTTGTATGGCCTCGTCCTTTGCAGTCAGTGCACCATAGTTCCTTGTTTTCTCTTGTATTCTCTTTCTCGGCCTTCAACTCCATCATCATCATCATGTCTTTTCTCAAGGATTGAACGGTCTTTGATTCTCTGTCGCAACTGTCGTTTGTGCTCTTGTCATCGTCCATCTTCCTCTTTCCTCGAGAAGATGTCTTGTCTTCACTTTCTGTCCATTGGCCAATTGTAGGTTTCGACATACAATGATGGAGGTACAACCTTCATCTTCTTCGTTAGCGAAGGGAGCGACCCTTTGATGAACCACCTCTTTTTCAGCCCATCGGCTGGTTGGATTTCCAATTTGACTAGTAACTCTTTGAGTGTATAGTTGTAGGCTTATGCATTCTCGTGCTTTCCTTGTTTGGTTTTGTATATCTCTACTACAATCTCATTGTCATCTCTCAAGAAACAAGCATTCCCAGAGAGTTGCTGGAAATGCTCTCAGCCAATGCGCTCTGTTATCTTGACTGTTCACTACTCAGATTGTTTTGCAAGTTTTACAATGTCATACAGGGTCCTCCGACCCGTTTTTGGTGAACTTTGGGAGTTTCTGCCGCTCCACATTTGGACTTGCTAGGGGAGTCACCATCTTGCCTCTTTGATGCACCTTTTGTGATAGTGACCTTCTTGGAGAGTTTTGATTCGTATGTTCCGGTGCCTTCCCTGCACTCTTGGACACACCACAATCCTCTACTTGTCCCTTGTCTTGTCACCCTCAGGCTGCCTTCAAGGTCTTTTCAATGCTCCCTCTATCTTGGCATTTTTGGCTCTGATCTTCTGATGTTCAAATCTTCCTTCAATGTCCAATGTTCAATTTGGTGAATGGTCTCTGTCAGATTGTCGGTATATTTCCTTTGGCTTTCCCCTTTGGCCGATTCTATTTGTATGAATTGTTCTTGGATGGTCAGGTTGGCTGTTTCCTTCTTGCCTTCCCCTTCACCTGACGGTGTGACTTTTTTATCACCTGATGATGATCCTTCTTCGTTTGATGGTTCCCTGGTAGTGTTTTCTTCCCCACTTTCCCCTTCTTTTGATGATGATGGTACAAATGGTTTTATTACTTGGTTGGCGAGATCAGTTTGTGTTTTGTCATCGAGAAGTGGTAGGTATTTGGCTATTTCAATCTAATCTCTCCATGTACGTTCTCTTGTTTTGACAGTTCTCTTTGTCTCTCCCAACTATGGCTTCTACTTGCACTTTAGCTTTGACTTCTGTTCCTGGGTGGGCTTGGACTTTCTTTGAGAAATCCTTTCCCTTCGTCAACTTCACCCCTCAATCGTCATTGTCTTTATGTTTGTTCTTTTATCCTTAAGGACCTTATTTTATGGTCGATTGATTCTTGACCGCTTTGCTTTAATTTCCTGTTTTTGTTTAAAGTTAATGGCATTAATTCTTTGACGTACCTGACAATCAAATCGTTAAACATAGGCACCAATTCTGATTGAATCGATCAACCATCACCTAGGGTGGATCTTTCACCACCATATAGCCAATATGCTTCTGGAGGATTTTTGTCCTCAGGAAGTTCTTGAAGTATTCCTTTGCACAAGTTTCCAAAACAATTTTTTCGTATATGCCCAAATGAACTTAAACATATTATTTTATTATTCCCAAACTCCAACACTTTGAAAATAAAATAATATTTAATTCCTTCCTTGTGTCTCCCGTTAAATTCCCAACAAGAACATTAAAATAATCTTTTAAAAGATTTGCTCCTACTTAGGCATCAAATAAGTCACTTTAAATATTTAAATAAATACTAAAGTGAACTTATTATTTTATTACATTTCTTCCCCTTGACTTGTTGAAAACACCTTCAGAATATCACCCCTACTGATGTGAGATGATGTTGAACTCTACTACTCCAAGAATTGCCGGTTCCTTGAAACATCCGATTAGCCTACAGGACCTTGACGAATAGGCTAATAGTTGATAGATGGCTAACTCATGAGGGGAACATTACATTCTAATTAAACTAAGATAAATGAATTAGAAAAAAGTAAAAGCGGTTAGGGTTTGTGTGAAGAGCCCAACTGGCTCCAACTCACCCACTAACGTTTACTGACTTGTTTTTGTGTTTTTGTTTGTTTTAGAAGAATTTTAGACAAGAAGTAGAGAGGTGTGCCAAGCATAAAATTGTGCCAGAACTCAAATTAAAGAAAAAATTAAGAAACTGCTATCATATTAAGAAGTATTCAACTGCTATAGATAGATTCTAAACAATAGACATACCCGGAAACCTCCAGATTAATTAAATAAAGCAGATCTGTACATGACAGGCAAGAAATGCTGAAACTGGTGAAAAGCTACGCCCATCTCTAGAAATGGATCTCCCACGCAATAGCGGAATCAAAACCCTCAAGAAGCCAAGGCGTCCAAGATGGTATCAAAGAACTGGCCAAAAGAGAGGCGTTTTAGGTTTTTACTTCACACGCCCTTGCTTGAGAAACACGCCTTTTTGAAGAGAAAGTATGACCCTTTGAAGGAGATGTACGACCTCAACCTCCTCTATAAACTGGTGCCTATTGGATGATGAAGATGGCGTCCAATGATCAAAGCCCTTCCCTGTTATTGAAGAAAACTAATGAAATATAAACATACAATCTTTGATGAAGCTCAAATAGACTTTTGAATTGAAGCCCTCTCAATAGCACAGATTCAACTGGTATTTCACAGCCTCAAGCATGCAAATCCCTGAAGAATTTTCGCTCTCCAATGGAAGAAATATCCTATAACCCTTGTCTTAGACAAATGCACAGAGAACCAATTTTGAAGCAAAGTCAAATAATCATAAATAATGAGGTCAAATTGCTTCATTTGCCTTATAACCCCAAAAAAGTACAACTTCCAAGAAGTAACGCCACTTTGCCATTAAAATACATTTAAAATGTATTTAACATCTTTTCAATAGTTGGGCGCCCAAAATAAATGACTTAAGTGAATTTAATATTCACTTTAACATTTAAGTCATAAAATTATAATAGTTCAAGTGGGATTTAATTATTATAAAGTCAAATAATAACTTTATAATATCTCAATAGACAATAAAATACCCAACCACTGAAATATTAATATCTCCCTCAATTCTTAGTGTTTTAATGTGCCGTCAGAAGCTAGCAAACACTGAACTGCAAAAGCCCGCACTGAGCACAACATTGAATCGAAGGGGTGGAAATGTCAAAACCTACCATACTCTGCCACTGAGATCCTCTATCCAACACACTGGCCTACGAGGATCAAAATAATAGGCTAATCATCATAAAACAAGATCATGCTAAAAGGGGACATTACAGTTTGTAGCTATAAAATTAAAAAAATTACAAAAAAAGCTAGGGTTTGTTTATAAAAAATATTAAAATAAGCAAAGGTTTGAATTTTTTCCATAAATAATGAAAAATAAAAAAGAACAAATGTAGAAGAGAAATGAAATTGAAACAACCAAAAAAAGATTCAAAATACACAAATACCTCTTCAAATTTGCTTCAAATTGATGGTGGGCTACTTCAAATCAATGGTGGGCTCTTCCAAATGCATTGTAGGCTCCTTTTAATACTTCGAGGGTTGCTAGAAATATTCCCAAATGGTGTTCAATCAATGTTGTACAACTTGTGTGCTTATTTTCCTTCTATGGCATGTGATTTTGGCTTCAATACCCATTTTGTTCTTCTACTTATGCTTGCAAATGAAATGAGTGCGCTTTTAGAATTGTAGAGGTCATTTAAGACAATAGATTTTAATTTTTTGTTCTTTTATTTATTTTTCCTAGTTGTAGGCAAGTTTGCTCATTCAGATTCACCAAGTCCAATGAGTTTGACCAAACTTGTCAGGCACTTGATTCTTGGGTCCCTGGGCCTTGGTTTAAGCGGTTTGGCTTAGAACTTGTTGAGTCTAGGCAAGTCTTGACAAGTCTTGTATCTATGGGTGCATTAATTGGTCTTACACACCTCTTATAGTTGCCTACATAAAGCCGATCAAAGATGCTAGTCATAGTTAACCTAGTAACCCTCTTTTTAATGACTTCTCACAACCATCATAACTCAAATGACACATGGCGAAAATTGCCCACTTAGGAATCTCAAGATTCTTTCCATGTGGAATGTCATTTTCCATGTAGGTATATTGTTTACAATATTTTTATTAAACAATTCAACTAGACCTAGGATTTGCAAGGTGGAAAACACCTAGTTCTAACAATTTATGCCTATAAAACTGTGTTATCAGTTTGTTGGTATTGGCTTGCCAATTTGGGTCTGGTCCAACCAAGACATAGGTTTGGATCTAGTCCACCCTAGGGCCGTCCAGGGTCCCCCTTGAGACTTGTAGGTCTTTTGAGACGAATTTGCAGCAAGATTTGGTGAAGACCAACGCCTAGGTGGTGAATTTGATTGCTTTTTAATTTTTTTGACTTCTACGTTTCACCAAAAACCATATTCATCCCCCGAAACCCAAAAACATGGATTCTAATACATCTTAAAGACAAAAACAAATTCATTTCTCATAGTGTGAATGCAAAACAAAAATGGTTTTTCTTCTTTGCTGAACTTTCATTCTTGCATGCCATTGCATGAATAGAGTTGAAGATTGATAGGTGAATGTTCCATATTGGTTGGTTTGCTATTCCTATGCATTTGGAAACGTTCATTTGTTGCCAAGGAGATCGTAGAGGAAAATTTCTACAAAAGAGGTAGGTTTTTTTCAAGTTTTTGGTTTTTTTTTTTACAAATAAACTCTCTTGTTTTGTTTTGTTTTCATTTTTCTATGAATCTATAACACATGCTGATTTTTTAAATTGAAATAAGTTGTGTATATATATATATATATATCTATATTTTTTTTCATTTGTTTCAATTCTTTAAATGCATTGTTAATTGAACTTGTTGTCATATGTATTACAATGGCATCTGGTTCTAGCTCCATGGGCCGACCCTGCTTCAAAATAGATCCAAACTCTCCCCTTTGGAAATATGGTGGAATGGTAGGTGGTGGGGGTTATGTTTGGATTTGTAGTGTGTGTGATATTAGATATTAAAGCTCATACAATTGAGTTAAAGGCCATTTGTGCCACATCCCTAAACTAGGCATCAAAGCTTTTCCAGGAAAAAATGGTGCGCCCATTCCAAAAGCACAAGTCATGGCATATATTAATGAGCAAGAAAAAATAGATCAAGCAATAGGTGGTAATCAAATTATCCTTTGTTAAAGAAAGGCCACTACCTTCTAATCTTCAACCTATAGAGAGCCACCTGCTAGGACTCAATTCTGTAGTGTTAGTTTTACTTGAGTCCTTCCTTTTTGTGTGTGTTAGTGGTGTCTAACCTATTGTTGATAACCCATTTGAGAAATTCCAAATGGGTCATGTTGCTTTAGTGGTGCCTCTGGATGTTGTATTAATGCCCCCATGTTCATGTCTTAGTGAAAACCCCAGTTAAAAATCCAAAATAGGCTAAGTATGGAGATTTTTGGTTTGTCCGACTTTTAGTGTTCCTCATGCTTGCATGCTTTCTCTATTGGCCTAGAGTCCTCGCTTGTACCATTGTAAAAGTGGCTAAGTGTCAATGTTGTTGACGTTTCAGGTTGTTAGGGTTTCCTTTTCCTTCTTACCATCTCCTTAGTCCCCTCTATCCTCGAAGTCTGAAGCCTAAAATGCCTAAGTGTTCCTCTTGTTGGACTTTCAGGTTGTTGGTGACTCCCTTGATCTTATGCCTTCCCATCTTCTTTTGATGTTTTGACTCTCCGATCTCCTTTGTTTAAAATTTGCCTATCTTTCGGAGATTGGGGTTTCAACATCCTCCTTACTTGTTTGCCTATTTCGAGGTTTCCCGATTCCCCAACCCCTAAAGTCTAAGTCCCTAAATAATTGAGTGTTGATCCATCACTTTTCGGTCATTGGTGTCTTCCATACTTTCATCTCTTTTTGGCATTCTTCCCTTCACCTCCTTGACGCTCGAAGCTCTCCCTTTGTAAAGCGCCTAAGTGTTCAACTTGTTGGAGTTTAGAAGATCTCCCCCCTATATCACCTTGGCATGTAGTATGAATTCTTCTCGAATCTCAACCCTCGACTCGTTCCCTTTGCCCATTGGAAATTCCTCTAAGTCATCTTTTCGGACTTTTGGGGTTTCGCCTACCTTCCTAACTTCCATCCATTCCTTGTTCCTCAAACCTTCAACCTTTGTCGGAAGTTAGACTTTCGACGTCCCTCTTCCATTCCTCCTCTTTTGGCATGTAGTATGCGGTAAGCTTGAGGCTCAATCCTTGAAGGCTTCCTTGTTTCTTTGTCAAGGGTTTGAGAATTTTAATTCCAAATCATTCAAAGGCTTGATAATGTTTGAAACGATTTTTTCATAGGTTTCAATGACGTGCTTCTCTTTCACTTGCTTCACCAACTTGCATTACTAGTGACATTTCACCCATCTACTAGAAGTAAATGCAGATGTCCTCCTTCAATCTGGAATGCCCATTTTGGGTGGGATTTATCCTTGGCCTTGGATTTTGAAGTAGTATAGTGCAGCGATTAGGGTTTGACACTTTGTAGGTATTAAGGCACAATTTTTTAATAATTTTTAGGGAGGTTGGTGCAATGGTGGTTCACTAGATGCCAGAGATTTGTCAATATGTTGCAGGGCAGCCATTGATGCCAGATCTAGTTTGTTGAGGGATTGTAGGCCTGCAGAATAGAAAAAGACTAATATTGTAAGGGGATTTTGTTGCAGAATGTCTCCATGGCACTAAGTATGTATTCAAGAAGGTTTCTTAGTTGTAGCTAGGGATTTTCCTTTGCCACATTTGTTGGCATGAACGTAATGCCGAGATAGATGAATGCAACAACATTTTGAAAACATTGCAAGGCTTGTAATGATCTTTCTCACTTTATGTATGGGTATATGCAGTTTTGTTCTAGATTACTAAGTATGCTTTGTTGCAAGATTTCATGATCATTGTTGTATGCAAATACATAGCTCCATGTTCTTTATTTCCAGTTTGTCCTTTTCTTACTGCGCCATGACTCTATTGCCCAATAGATAGGCACCGGTCTGGAACCATGCACCAATCTCACACCATCAAATAAATATATAATCAGTATCGTAGGAGTAGTGTGCAATTATGAGCTCGTGATGTAACTAGGGATTTGTTCTTAAGTGAACTCTCAATAATATATTTTTATGTGGGTCATGCTTGCACAATTGTATCAGCTATATAGGGGTTTTGAGGCGGCTAGTTGTTCTTGGTTCAGTAATAGTCTTTGAGACCAAGACATCAAGCTGGGTTTGGCTGTCATTATTTTATTGTTGTTCATTTTATGTGATTTCAGTTAAGGTATACCCTTGGGAATACCCTCCTGAGTCTAAGCTGAGCTTGATCTGTAAAAGATAGAACCCACTCTCGTTGAGTTGGCCTTCGATTTCCCAGGGTTTGTTGATGAGCTGATTTCACTTGCATGATGACAACCTTTGCCTTGCGAGTGAGATTTGGTTCTAGGAAGTGGAGCAGTGGTTTTGGGACCCAACACCACCCATTTTTGTCCACATTTGGAGAACCCATGGCCTTTACATATAAGAGATAAAAGGGATTGTTGGAAATGACATTTCAAAATGAGTCTTGAGAGATTGTCTATCAACACATAACAAGATGTCTCTATGCAAATAGATTGCCATTCAATGTTGTTCGCTCACCATATTGGCAGCAAATGATGAAAGCAATTGAGGCTCCAAAAGGGTACAAGGGCTCGGGTTTTGAGAAGGTGCGTATCACCTTATTGAAAAAAGAGGTGAAGTTTGTAGAGGAGTTGTTGAAGCCTATAAGGGATTTGTGGGCTGAAATAGGGGTGTCCATTGTTTCCGATTATAATTTCCCCTTCTTGAGCATGATCAATTTGTGGACAATTAGCCAATTTTCTGAGTTTTCCTGTAGGCTAATTGGTGAGTAAGGGAGAGCTCCAAAGTTCTTGGAGAGCACAGGATTAGTCTAATGGAGGTGTTGTTCTTGGCAGTGAGTTTATTTGGTCTTGGTGAGCCTCTTGGTGCTTTTGAAATTGATTCCTAACCTTTTGGGAGCTCCAAATTTCTTGGAGAAGTTTGCTATGTTTAGCAGATCACCTAGTTGCTTCGGTTTTTCATGCTAAGACTTCAGGGACACATCGGTATGGTTAGAATTGCATATTTGTGTCATTTTGATACTTTCCGCAATTTGGGTAAATTATTAAATAATTATTCACTTAAGTTGTCTTATGTTGAAAATATTAAAAGACAACTTAGTGTAATAATTTATTAAAAAGGTGTTATAAGTTGTGCATCATTTTGGATGCCTAGGAATGGGGGTCATTTTGCACATTGGATTATTATTTTTTTTTCAAAAAGGTTTTTGTGGAGGAAAACATAATTATTCTTTTTAACTTTTGTTATTTCCCTCTAGAAAAGTTATTAAAGGAGATTGAGAGCTCATTTGAAAGGTTAGCCATAAAATGTTATTTGCCTTTGCATATGGAGAGAACCTGTTTTTTTCTCAAAAATTCTTGAGGATGAAAATCCTCTTGAGATTGCTGGTTTTGGGGACGAAAATCCCCTAGCTGGTTAGAGTGATTTCATTCAGGAATCACTAGTGAGCTGCAAAGTGAAGTTCCAGTTTTTGTTGCAAGCATGGATGATTTTGATGTTGCAAGAGTTTGATATTGTTTGCTAAGTGTTTTCAGAGGATTTTGAAGTGTTATAAGGTGATTCAAAAGGATTCCCAGTTGGCTATACACCTTGCCTGACCGTACCATTTTGGAGTTTTCCTTTGTACTGTTGGGCATTATAAGTCATTAACTCTGTTGATATAAGTGTGCAAGTGATGTAAGTACAGGCCGTATAGTTTCAGGGAGAAAATGAGGAGTTTTGTGGGCCGAACTATTCCATAACCAGGCTGCATGTGTCTGGCAAGGGGTGTGGGAAGTTTGGGAAATCACCTTGGGAGCTACTTTCTCTTTGTTTGGAGGCACCTCAATATTGATTGCTGTTCTTAATGGTTTTCACGGTGAAGTGGGATTTTGTTGAGTTCTATGCAATTTACTCTTGCTGTTCTAGGTGATCCAGCAGCAAATATATTTGGTTTCAGACCTGTACCTGATCAGACTTTCATTTCAGTCATACCAAGTCTCATTTTGATGTGTTTAGGTGTGTTTGAAGGAGTTTTGAAGGGTATTTTTTTAGTAGTATGCAGTTGGGTGTGTTAGTATGCTTCCTTTCAGTGTTTTAGTTCTGATTTGACAACATGACAGTAGCTATAGAGGGTTTCCGGACTTGCATCAATGTTATACTTCTTTCTTACAAGGTATCCTATTGATTGTTACATAGTTAACTGATTATTTCATGCCATTTGGCTCATTCCTAGATTGATACAACAACCGATACAACAACCTTATTATGAACGACACTAAATATCAGTTCGTATCAGCAATTGTGCTTTCTATATGGTGTTTGAAAAGCTTTGAGCTAACTTTGTAATACCTTGGATTGTAGCACCACTAGTGGTTTCTTACTTTCTCTTGATGTATTTGCTCACCACACTCAACAAGTGGAAGTATTATATATGCTAATGCCCCCTTTCGAGGAGTAATCCGTAGTGACTAATTAGCCTATTTTATTCCCGTAGGCTATAGTCAGGCAAAAGGGAATAATTTAATTTAATTATTTAATATTATCCAACAAAGTACATTTTATTGGTAATATTATTTAATTAATTTAGTAAAGTTTCATAAAGTGACTGAAGTGAAAAATTTAACGGAGTTTAATAAAGTCATTTTATTACTCAGATTTAAATGAAATATTAAAGTGCGGGAATACGAAAAGTTTTTCTAGTGGCTTCGGGGATTAACACAAAAGTACATTTGGAAGCTCATTTTCTCATGCTTGATTATTTTTCTTGATGAAATTGGAGAGTTCTTAGAGAAAAAAACCCTTGGACGAAACCTTGAGGGATGCTGGTTTCGGTAGTGCAAGATTCTATCTTAGTTGGTTGCTGAAGAGATGATTCAGATTACTTGCATTGATTTATAGCGATTGAAGATTTGGAAATTTGTGAAGTCTTGTTTCAAGACAAATTTCAGAATTGTCTGATTAAGTGAATTCCGGGGAATATTTGAGTAAATAAGTATTATTGACTTCCAACCGTCCAGTTACAGCCATGGCAGCCGTACCATCTGTTCTGTAACCAATTTGGTGTAAAGAATATATTACACAACCTATTCATATGGAGAGATTAAAGTTGGGTCTTCAAATAAAAGGGGCTGATAAATATTGATACGACTACCCTTGGGCGTAGCAATTCCTCACTAGCCGCCAATACCTTCATTTGCATTAAAAGACTGTTGCAAAGTTTGACGTGGGTCCAAGTCATCATTCAATAGTCAAACAGCTATGTTATCGAAGGAAAAGGCCAACAAGTTGAATATTTGACTAAAGGTGGACTAGTAGCTGTCAAAGGAGCTTGGTTATATATTCTTGTAGCTGTCGTTCCAATTTGAGGAGTTGAACAAATTATTGAAGGCAAAGAGAATTGTTATGACGTTGAACAGGTCAGGAATATTATTTACTTACGCATTCAAATTGATGTATTAATGTATTTTTGTTTATATCAACTAAAACAATCAATTGCTATAAATTTTTATATGGTATCAATTATATGAAATGTTCCAAAACTATTATCAAAATATATACATTCAACTTGGAGGTTTGCAAACTGTTTGATGGAATGACTACAAAGTAAATTGTAAAAAACAAATGTGTTAATGGATGATAGGTTCGGTCAGATATAAGTAATGAATGCTGAAAGCATCTTCGTTATTTATATGTGATCAAAGATTATCCTCAATACACATATTAATGGAAATCGAATTTATGAGCATATATATATAAATTCGTATTAATAAAAGATATTGTTATTTGCATTTAATATAATCGGAATTCTCCTATCCGCCATAGTGTAAAGGTTATGTGTGTTAGACATTAACCATATGCTAAACGGTTCTTCAAGAACCCGCACGCTCTAAGGGACACGTCCCATGAGCGGACGTGTCTCCACTTATGGAGACACGTCCTCTCATGAGGCGCACCCTTTGGAGGTGGGTCTACAAACATATTTATGGCGACTCCTTGGTTGATATGCAAACATAGAAATCAATAAATGTTCTGCAATCAGCACATTCGAGTTTAAGAAGAAATCTGGAAATCGTGTTTACTTAGAATTCTCACATAGAATTTCAGTCTTTAGTTTTTTTAACCTTAGATTCAGGATCCTATTTGATGCAGATTTGATTACATTTACATGGTATTAGAGCCACGTTGTGTGAATCCAAATCAAATCCAAATATCATATTATTTTAAATCTTATTCTCAAGAACGGGGAACTGGAGATTCGAAATAGTTATTGACAGATGGTTTGCGTCCGTGCCAGCCTCAACGTAGCCCAACAGACTCTTCGTTCACTCTGCAACTTCTCACGGTGCAACCAACAACGATTTCATCAAGCTCATTGTAGGATATCCACAAAAGACCATCTTTGAATCCGTTTATGAATCCGGCCTCGACTTCGGTATTTATCAGATCTACCAGTGGTTCGGCGCCGCCATCCCTTACATTAAGAAAACATGGGTTTTGCGTGATATGTGAAGGCTTTTATGCTGCGGTGGATGGAGGATACGATCGGGATGGAGACGGGAAGAAAGGAAAATAGGGTGTTTGTAGGGTGCTGGCTCATCCCCTTGGCGCCCGTAAGAACAAGGCTATGCAGAGGAGACACGAGAAGCGTCTGCCGAGGTACGATCATGTTGGCTCTTGCCACCCCATCTCAAAGCACCTCCCGTGATCAGACTCACACCTTCTCGTGGACTGCTATGATGACGGGATTCATACAAGTCATGAGGATTGATGTCACGCGGCATTTTTTGACAGTTTGCTTGAAGTCGTCACTAAGTAAGAACAATCTAATTTGTCTTACTTGTTGAGATCGCACTTGGTTGGGAGTCACAAATTGAAGGATTTCATGAACAAGTTTCGATAAGTGAAGTTGAATGTTGTGCAAGTTGCTACCTTCGCAATATTTACATTTTCCAACTTACTGTATGATCGGAACTTCATCGCGACTCTACAATGTATAACCCGGTTTTGTACTCCAGTGTTCGGGTCAAGTATTGTAGTTGCAGAGTGTTGGTGGGTCAAATTCCATCTAAATTCCTGAGCCTTGGATAAGAGTTCGAGGCCACTCTAAGCGTCTCCAGGAAGTCGTGTATGAAGATGTCTGCAAATATCTTGGTTGGAGAGGTGAATTTTGTATATTGGGCCGATATAATGAAAATAATATTTTTTTTGGAACCACTTCTAATGCCGGGTTAAAGCCCGTCAACTCTCTACCAAGCCGTTCACAATGGTTAAAAGAGATTGAAATCTGGAAAACATCCCTGATTGGAGCTGTTTTATAATTTGGTGGATTACAAAAGGCCTGTGCTCAAACCATGAAGGTGGTGGACTGATTTGAGCACAAGCGCAACGTTCCATACTGTGTCCTATATTTGCATCCATCGGAATATTTAAAAGAAATGATTATTCTTTGTTGAAATTCTGTTATAGCATTTATTTGGATCTTGTGTGATTAGTAAAAGAGATTATGTTTTCTCTTGCTTTGTTCACTAATTTAAGATCCTTGAAGTTTCAAATTATTATTTGCAAGTCATTTTTCATGCTAGTTGTGAAGATTTCTGAGTGCGACTCTGAAATAAAAGGAGAACTGCAATTTCGATGGTGATAAGTTGGTCACATCGATATCATTCTCTAATGCATGAACTGTGATAGAGCCTTGACTCTTAGAGAGGAAATCTGTAGTTGTTCAGATTGTCTTTTGTTGTGCTGAGTTTAGCACTCTTGAGAGGAGTAAAAGATGGAAGAAAGAGTTATAGCAGAATTTAATAAAGATAAGCTTCCTTATCCCTTCATTCTGATCTTTTGATATATTTCTCTTATAAATTGATTTATTTATTCATGTTTTAATATTGTTCATAAATTCTTATGCATTCATGCTATAACCTGAGATAGTAAACCTTGTATGATTCTAGCCTTGATATTTCTTTAGATAATTATAAACTGTTAGTAATCTCTCTCTAAAATGCTTTCTGGACAGATCTAGGAACAAGAAGGTGATGAGAGATTGCTTAGTGATGAAAAGCTTGAGGCATCTTGTAAGGAAGTCATGCCGACTAAAGAAATGATCAAACATGAAGTCACAACTTGCAGCCATGGGACTGAGTTGGTGACTAGAGGGAGTTCACTTCGAGAAGTCTTCTTTGCAATCTCTAAGGCAGGGATCAAGAGGGAGTTCTGTGACTCACGGAGAAGAAGATGCAAGGCCTGATGCTAAGATCCTCTTCAGCAGTTGAGATAAGAATTGCTCAAGTCAGCCAACCTGGATTCAACATTGGTAGCTCTGCAAACTTGTTTCGTATAGAGTGTTCTAGGATGAGGTTGAAGAGCATAGCCCTAAATCTCTACAGAGGTGTGCATTGGAAACCATTTCTCTAAAGCAAGTATTGCTGACGATTTTGGATGAGGAGGTCAGGAGGCTGATACAAGTACTTAGAGCTTCAGAGGGAGTCACATCATCACTTGTTCTAATGCATAAATCTTTGAGATAGAGAGATATGAGGTGAAAGCCCTTGTTCATCTTTGAGACTGAGATGAGGCGTCATGTTGAGAGACTCCATGACGACAGGTCCTTGGATCTAACTTCAAGAGCCCCAAGCACCCGTAGTGTGGCTTAAAGGGGGGGTGTTGGATATAAGCCACACTTGGACTGATGATGGGCTGGTCACAAGGGGCCAGTAGCTCAGTTGATAAAGCACTCCTGTTGCAAATGGAAGGTACTAGTGAATGCTCTAAGCCAGTTCAAGTGTGAGCCAAAGGAAATTCACCTTATGGCTGTAAAACATATATTCATCTTCCAGGCACTATTGGATATGGTCTTCTTTATAGAAATGACCAACTAGATCAACCTGGATACTTTGATTCAAATTGGGCTGGGAATATAACCGATTGGGAAAGCACATTAGGATGTTGCTTCAGTTTAGGATCGGCTATGATCTCTTGGATCTGCAGAAAACAGTTTTTTTTAGCACAAAGCTCAACAGAAAGGAATGTGATCTAGCTGGAGTATGTTAGTACAAATGATCAAACAGCAGACATTCTCACCACACCTGTGATGAACCAACACTCTGCTGATTGGTTTTTCACTGTGTTTCGTAGGTCTGATTTTGTTTTAGTTTAATTTCTTCCTTCTTGTTTTTTGAGTTTGTTTGCCAATAATGTTAAAATGGTACCATGAAGCATATGCAAACAATGTAAAGCTTCTAATAACCTAATCTACTGAAAATAATTCAAGTAATTACTCAATTTAAGAGCCAAAGACGCTTTCTTCATTACATAATAGATCACATAAAATAGTTGGCTTACATCAGATTTTAAAAGATACATCTTATGCCTTGATTTTTACTTACAGCCATACAAGCACTGTGAATAGTGACTTGCTACAGTACCCGCCCCCAAAGAAGTGCACACAACTTTTGGAAGAGGAACTTCTCCCACCAAAATCTGGATTGGCAAGCCTTCTAGGATAAGGGCACCCCCTTTAGGAAAGATAGCAGCCTCTTAGAAGAGGCGTTTCTTTTAATATGTGTTGATTAAAACCCTCAAGAAATGTAGATGGCTGTAACTTCCAAAAAACAGTCCCAAAATGCTCCACAAGCGAACAGCTCTCGTGCAAATGTGAATCGAGTCTATGGCAGTCCAGACCCCTTTGAAAATGGCTCAAATAAATTGCGAACAGCAACTTGTGTCTCCAAAAGAAGCCACCAAAATCTGATTAGCAACTTTAAGGTGGTGTTTCACACCCTCAAGCAGCTCCAAACGAAGAACCAAGCCTCACCAGGCTCACCCACTGCAAGAAATTAGGAAACCCTAGTCTCCTTCTTCCTCCCAAGCAACACTTCCAAGTTTCTTCAAGCTAAAATCATTCATCCATGAAGAGGGTCGAAATTCTCCTTCTATTTATAAGTTTTTGCATTAAAAAAACACTATTCATAAAAGTGAGCACTATTCACTTAAGTTATTTCTTTTTTCACTTTATGAATGAATAGTAACTAAAAAATATAAAGTGACCCCTTCCTTTTAAAGACACATGGTCCCTAGGCCGAGGATGGTGAAATAGAAGGTGAGTATCATAAATTTAAGCACAAGTATCCTGCCAAACACAACAATTCACCTTGTCACCATACTCCGAAGACCCATACTGCAAACTAACGACCAAGTGCCCGTCCAAGAAACCCTCTATCCAGAACTATTAGCCTACAAGGGTCAGGAAAATAGGCTAATCCCCCAACTCTGATGCTCGTGAAAAAGGGGACATTACAGTCCGCCCTCCCTGAAATTGCTTGTCCCCAAGCAATCTCTACTGCAAAGAAACCTCACTCCTCGAAAGGCCGAAAAGAAGAACTGAAAAATGTCCCATGCATCATTGACTAACTCCAGAAGCACCAGCATAAATACAACTGCACTAAATATTCTTGGATCCCAAGCCCAAAATGAAGGTTTGTTGTGTTTACCTCCCTCCGACTTCTAATGCGCTCTATTGCCCCCAACTTCATCATGCTGTGAGCGGTGAAGTAACCCAATGGGACCCATCCAATATTCAGTACTAAACCTGTTACCACCTGGATCCCAAAACAATCTGAACTCACATCCATCTGTCATGCAGAGATAAGAATATCTAGAAGCATCCGCTATGCCAAATCTCTCTCTGTCCTTCGTTAAACACCCATGGATGCGATAACTAACCCAACCATCATGCCAATTGACATCACAGTCACTCTGTAACACTATACGTGAATGTAATCCCTGTGACATTAAAGTAGCAAACCATGTCAGATACATATTAGCACGATGGATAATTGACTGTTGTCCTTGCAAGTAATCCCTTGCAAACAACTGAGTCAAGTACTTGCAGCCTCTAGTCCCATCTTCTGAAGATGGTAACTCTGGACACAGTAAGGAGTCACTCCCCTTGATTGCACCAAGGAAAACACCCTGCACACAAGGATTGTGCATCGAATACGAGTCATGTACAGGTGGATCAAAGGTCAAACTATAAGCATTCCTCACCTTGTACACACTATTAAACTCAGTGAGCCCTCTTTGGAATCCCGATGCACTAGGACTATTCCAAACACTGCGATTGCCGCTCAACCCCGAACTAGTATCAGGAGTATGATTGACTTCCAGCTTGAAGAGTGGATTATCATAGATCGAACCGCCATCTAACTCAGATAAGGGATTATCCACAAACTGCGCAATCACTCTGTGCGGGTCTGAATCATCCAACTCTGAGTCCCTGGAACAATACATTGAATTGTACTCCAGAATTGGCTCATCAAGCTGCCAATCATAATCAACTGTATGGAATGAAATGACAGATTTGCTTCTAGGAGAGGGAAACAAATCGACGCAAGAACCACTCTCCCAATTAGATGTTGCTCTGCATATCTCTTGTGAAGTGGACAAAGTAGTGTCGTGAGTTGACACATAACTTTCTGGTGAGTCAACTTCCATGTCACAAGAGCTATCGATGATTTGTTCTGCATCACCTGTCATGGGACTAAACTGTGGAGAACCTGGTGCAACACATGGCTCTCTGCAACTCTCAACCAATGCACTCATCCCATTTGTATCAACTGCACCTGAAACTGTGATGGATGTAGTAACCACATCCTCAATCTGCTCACAACCACAATCCGTGGACATATGTTCATCACCCACTGCTACCATGGAAACCTGAACTATATCGGAAGAGAGTGAAGGCTGTGCCAAACTCGATACCATGGTAAGCTTCACATCCAATGACTGTGACTCTTGAAGGGCCAATTGAGTGCTCTTCAAAGAATCCATAGTCGTCTCTAGCTCATAAGTGAGCTCATCAACCTCCTCTTCTTTTCCCTTCAATGCCTTATGACAGATGCAACCCCACTCGAGAAGGAAATTTCTATCCGCAAGTAGCTGTAGGTAATTCTGTTTCATAATTCCAATTGCCTCTCGAAGTGTATGGAACTCTGCGAGGGAAAGACTACTAACACCGTACTCATCTGACATAGGAGTACTCCAACCATAGGTTGCCAACATCTGCCGAGCAACATCAAAATGCTCCAAAGATGTAACAATCATATCATCACTAACCTTCAACTGTCCTGCCAGATGATGATACCCCTGTGACTCATCATTTCCACCGAATTCCACACTATAGTAAGAGGCTGAATCCTCATCGCTCACCTTCTAATCAGCAACATCATGTGTGCTATCATCAGTGCACACATCAGCAACTAAGGTACTGCTGCTATGTACCTCAAAGGATGGCTCAACTGATAAGATAGAAGCTGCTGATATGACAGTATCTTTATACACTTCCACCTCCAATTTAATTGCATCACCATCCAACTCACGATCCTGGGATTCTATGTCAACGCATGAATCATCAAACCTGTTCTCTAAGGCTTGATCTGGAAAATCAGACTCACCATGACACGAATCCACGCCAAATACTGCACCATTAGTACCCAATTCCTGAGTACTTTCATGTAACAACTCAATAGTAGCATCTTGCACATGTGTAGCCACCGTTGTTTCATGTTGTTGCAGGCTATGAGCTAATCTTTGTTGTGAAAGTGTGAGTTTTCGCTGGGTATTATTCAAGATGCTCTCAACCCTGATCCTAACTCCACCATACCAGAAGTGGTGAAGCAATACACTGGGACCCCTCCAAATGGCAGTGCTAACTCTACCTCCACTTGGATCCCAACTCAGTAAACCATGCCAATTCCAAACACTATGCTGATACACCTCAGGTATCATACTTGAGTCGCACGGATAAATTGAAAATCTATTAACCTCGACACCATCTGACTTTAGCGGCGCCACTCGGATACACCCTTTATCCAAAGTTGAGCAAGTCTCCAAGTTTTGAATCAAATGATAATCAACATGGGAGAATAAAGTAGAGGACCTGCTAAACCCGGAATCGTCATCTGAAGTCGGAGACAAGTCATACCAGAGCTGACTAGAGCACTCCTTATTCCACTCACCTCTTTGTGCCAACAAAGTCATCATCAAATCTTGTGTATGTGGGATGTAAATAAGTTGATGAGCATAACTCATGCTGCAATCGAGGTGAAACTCTCCTAACTGTGCTAATTGAGTGCTCACCAAAGAACCCTTAACGTCCTCAAGCTCTAGAGGGAGCTTATCAGCTTCCTTTTCTTCCCTCATCAAGGAATCTGAATAGATCCCAACAAGGCTAAGTAGGGTGTCTCTGTCTGAAAGAAGGTTCAAATAATTCGTCTTCATTGTTTCCATACCTTCTTTGACAATCTGCAAAGCATCATGAGAAGATCCGGCTCCAGTCCCTTCTTCTCTTCTCTCTAGCTGCACTGCCCTAAGATGATCCTCAATTAATTTGTGCATCCTGTCATGATGAGATAATGCCGCAATAATCCCATCCTCCTTCACTTTCAACTTCGTCTCCAAGCTACGAACAACTCCTGCACCATGTGATGAAGCCTCTAACTGTTCTTGCTTACCCATGTCTGGAATCTTCACCAAGTTCTTCGATTGCCCAGGCTTACCAACCTCATCACTATCATTGGAACAAAGTGCATCCCTTCTCTGCGTAAGGAGTCCTCTAAGGTTATCTATTCCCTTTTGTCTTGCTATGTTGAGGAGATTGACTTTGTCTTTTACGTTTTGAAGGTGTTGTCTCGCATTGGCAGCCACTAATTTAGCCTCCTTTGCTTTTTGCAACCATCCTTCGTTCAACTTTTCAGACCTCTTTACCTCTTCGCTGCCAAAATATACAAAACCAGCCCTCATATGCTTGATATCTTCATGTCTACCAAATGTTGTAGTCAAAACACTAGTGGCTGCTCCACTAAGTAGAAGATCAATTTTCACATTCTCCTCAATATCTTGGGCCTTCAATGGACTTTCATATGTGTGAATAACATCCACCAAACCACAATCCGATTCCTTGTCATGATAGGTTGAAGTAATGCTAGACTCAAATAATGAGGTATCACAAGAAATTTGACCTTCATGTCTAATGTAACTGATTTAACTTCAACCCACTTTTGCTTTTCTTCAACCTTGACGCCATCATGAAGTGTCATGTGATCCAAATCTTCCTCTTAGCAAATCTATTTTGTACTCTCCTTAGGATCATCAGTAGGCTGATCACTAACTGCTGCAATATCATTGTAGAGATTTCTAGAAGTTTCTCCTATAGATGCCTCTTCTCTCTCCTTTTTGTTTTGTGATCTAGACCTGAAGAAGTATAATATGTATTGTTCTGAATTTGGGTCTGAAAGCATTTTATTCATCCTTGTTAATGGATGATAGCTTCGGTTAGATATGAATGACAGTGATGCAAGTATCATTGTCATTCATAAGTGATCGAAATTATCATTCATGTTATGATATTTCTAAAGGAAACATTTAAAATCGAAATTATGAGCATTCATATAAATTCGATCATTCTCGTGATATTATATTCTGCATTCATGTGAAATCGGAATTCTCTTATGTCATCCGCCATCATATAGAAGATTATATACGTGTGAGTATATACATAACAAATGGTAATAAGAGTTGTTATAAACCGCATCCTAAGGGATGCGTCCCATGAGTGGACGTGCCTCCACTCGTGGAGACACGTCCTCTCATGAGGCGCGCCTCTTAGGGGGCGGACTTATCACCTATTTATGGCGGTACCTCATTCGATATGCAAACATAGAAATCGGACAATGTACTGCAATCAGCACATTCAATAAAAGCAATTCATATCTGGAAATCGAAATCTGAAGAATCGAAAATCTGAACATAGAGGATAAATATCATTTGTCTTAGGAAGTTTCTCATACAGTTTTCTTGACTTTACTTCTATCTTAGTATTGTATTAGGATCCCTTTAGTGAACATATTTGATTACATCTACATGGTATCAAAGCCATGTTGTGCGAATCCAAATCAAATCTAAAATCAGATTGCTCAAAAGAAATTCGTATTTTCTAAAATCGAATTCACATCACATTCTTCATAATGTCTATTGTGATCAGATTTGAAAATCATCTTACAGGAGCAGATAAACTAGTCTCACTTATGAGAGAAACTATTAGGGAACCAGTGGCTGAACCTAAGAAAACTGAGAACCTTGTGTTCTACACAGCCCTTTCTAATCAAGTATCTGACAACACTCAAAATTGGGTAATTGATAGTGGTTCATCCAGACACATCACAGGGTTCAGAGAACACCTAGACTCCATAACTGAAAAGTTTGATGAAGAAGTAACCATCGGGGATGATTCTGCATACCCTGTAAAAGGGGTTGGAACATGCTCTATCAAGTTGAAATCTGGGATTTCTCTACAACTCACTGGAGTCCTATTTGTACCTGGAATTAAGAGAAATCTTATATCCATCTCTGCCCTTGAAGACAATGGCTACAGAGTTACATTTATGGATGGTAAAGTTCTAGTATGGCCTAAAAATTCAACTATCAAGAAAGCACATACTATAGGCATAAGACAAGGGTACCTTTGCAAACTTTGCACTAAGGTTAAACAAGCCCTTACCCTTGACACTATTGATTCAAATGAAATCTGGCATAGAAGACTAGGTCACCTTCATTTCTGTGCCCTACCTTCTATGGAAAAACTTGTTACAGGCTTACCGAAGCTAAAACTATCTCATGAGGGAACTTGTAAAGGTTGTGCCCTAGGAAACAATACTAAAGGATCCTTCCAGAATAGCCTAAGTAAAACCCTTAATGTATTAGAATTGGTTCACTCTAATCTTTGTGGACCCATGTATGTACCTTCTAAAGCAGGATTTCTATACTATGTTATATTTGTAGATGACTTCTCTAGGAAAACTTGGATCTATTTCCTTAAATGCAAAGAGTCAATAGAAATCCTCAAAAGGTTCGAAGAGTTTAAAGCCCTCACTGAAAACTTCTCCGGAAAGAAAATAAAAACCTTAAGGACAGACAATGGAAAAGAATATACCTCTGAGATCTTTAAAGAATTCTGCATGAGTGCCGGAATTAAGAGGGAATTCACTGTCGCCTACAATCCTCAACAGAATGGGGTTGCTGAGAGAAAAAATAGAACCATTGTAGAAGCTGCTAAAGCAATGTTGCTAGACCAAAACATTGAAACATCTTTTTGGGCAGAAGCCTCTAGGACTGCTGTCTATATCCAAAATAGATGTCCTCATTCTCATCTTGATAACAAAACTCCTGAAGAAGCCTTTACCGGCATAAAACCTGACATTAGCCATCTTAGGATTTTTGGCTGCTCTGTCTATATTCATGTACCCAAAGAGAAGAGATCCAAACTAGAACCTTCTGGAAAGAAGGGAGTATTTGTGGGTTATAGTGAAACCTCCAAAGCTTACAGAATATTCATACCCGGGCAAAAACAAATTGAGTTGAGCAGAGATGTCATCTTCGAAAAAGACATTGCATTCAAGAGGGCAAGAAGTACGAGTGAAATAGAAACCTATTTCCCTAGGATACCTGAAATGGAACCTGCTCCTGAGATTCAAAGGGAGCATCTTGAGGAAATGCCACTTGAACCTCCTACCACTTCAAATGAGGACACAAATGACATTGGCAGAAAGAGACCACTTTGGGCAAGGAAGATGATCAAAGAAGTAGAGGATCATGTAGCACCTAAAGGAACGTTCAGGGAGAGTAAAAGACCCAAACGTTTCTCTAGCTATGTTGCCCTAATGAACATCATAAACTCTGAACCTGCCAGTGTTACAAAAGCCTTCAGACATCAAGCTTGGAAGGATGCAATGACAGAGGAGTACCAGTCCATACTAAAGAATGGTGTATGGGACATAGTGCCTAGACCAAAAGAGAAATTTGTTGTTTCTTCCAAATGGCTCTTCAAAATCAAGCATGTTGTTGATGGCAGTACAGAAAAACATAAAACACGTTTCGTGGCTAGGGGTTTTTCTCAAAAGGAAGGCATTGATTACGAAGAAACATTTGCACTTTTTGCCCGTTATACATCAGTAAGAGCACTATTAGCCATTGCAACAGCTAAAGGATGGAAGATCCATCAAATGGATGTGAAAACTGCCTTCCTGAATGGAACCATTGAAGAAGAAGTCTAGCTGGAACAGCTTGAAGGTTTTGTGATACATAAATCTAACTCACATGTGTGCAGGCTCAAGAAAGCTCTCTATGGACTTAAACAGGCTCCCAGGGTCTGGTATGAAAGAATTGACAGCTATCTCTTGGGATTAGGATTTTCCAAGAATGATGCTGACTCCAATCTATACTTCAAGGTAATCAAAGGTGATATGCTTATAATTATTTTATATGTTGATGACCTGCTAATAACAGGAGAAGATCACCTCATTGCTCAAGGGAAACAAGATCTAATCTCTGAATTTGACATGAAAGGCTTGGGTATTCTTCACTACTTCCTCGGTTTGGAAGTATGGCATAAATCAGAAGGTATTATACTAAATCAAGGGAAGTATACTATTGACATTCTGAAAAGATTTAGAATGTTGGACTGTAGACCGATGTCTACACCCATGGAAACCAACCTTCACAAATTGAAAGAAGTAGCAGCAGAATCCAAATGTGCAGATCCGACCCTTTACAGACAGATGATTGGATCCTTGATGTATCTGGTTAACACCAGGCCTGATATTTGCTATGTTGTAAATGCCCTCAGCCAGTTCATGTGTGAACCCAAGGAAATTCACTTGATGGCTATAAAACATATTTTTAGATATCTTCAAGGCACCATTGGATATGGTCTTCATTACAAGAATGATCCACTAGATCTACATGGGTACTCTGATTCAAATTGGGCTGGAAGTGTAACTGATCGAAAAAGCACATCAGGATGCTGTTTTAGTTTGGGATCGGCTATGATCTTCTGGATTTGCAGAAAACAATTGTTAGTTGCACAGAGCTCAACAGAAGTTGAATATATTGCAGCCTCAATGGGAGCAAGAGAAGTAGTGTGGCTTCGTAAATTGATTGTGGGACTCTTTGGTGAGCCCTTGAATCCAACGATTATTCATTGTGATAATCAGAGTTGTATAAAACTCTCTGTGAATCCTGTCTTTCATGACAGATCTAAACACATTGATATCCCCTATCATTATGTAAGAGATATGGTGGAAAGGAAAGTGATTCAGTTGGAGTATATTAGTACAAATGATCAAACTGCAGACATTCTCACCAAGCCTCTCTCCTGGATCAAGGTAGAGCACTTCAGGAAGAAACTTGGTATGGTTGAAATGTAATTTGTTATTTATGTTTGAAATACAAATTGTTTATAAATTGTAGTAATATATAAAGATGTTTAATGTGTAAACTCTTTTGTCATGTATGTGACTCCATGACTTTATGGGCCTACTCCCCCTGTGTGCATTATCGAAAGGTGACGATCTTTCTAATAATGAACACTTGTATTTGACATTGTAAAGTGACGACTCTACAATGATGAACTATCATGATAGATATCATGTGACTTGATATCTGTGGACATGTCATGATAGTATCTCTTGGACACCTTGATGGATATCATGAGACTTGATATTTGAAGGTCATTGTGATCCGTAAGAGATAATCATGGTGGATGATTATATCCATGGATATGCCATGAATTATGGTAGACATCATGTGACTTGATGTCAGTGCACATACCATAATGAAGATGTGTTATGGAGAATGTCATGTGACTTGACACTTTCAGAAGCATATCATATCTTCTGATATCACGAGTTAGGTGATATCACTTTTGGAAGTTATTCTTCCTAGTTAAAGAGGGAGTGTTGAAATAATGAAGATGTGTTATGAAGAATGTCATGTGACTTGACAACTTTGAGAAAACATATCATATCACGTGTGAAAGTGATATCTTAACTTATTTGATTTGAAATATCTTCCCTAGCTAAGAGGGAGTGTTAATGGATGATAGCTTCGGTCAGATATGAATGACAGTGATGTAAGTATCATTGCCATTCATAAGTGATCGAAATTATCATTCATGTTATGATATTTCTAAAGGAAACATTTAAAATCGAAATTATAAGCATTCATATAAATTCGATCATTCCCGTGATATTATATTCTGCATTCATGTGAAATCGGAATTCTCTTATGTCATCCGCCATCATATAGAAGATTATATATGTGTGAGTATATACATAACAAATGGTAATAAGAGTTGTTATAAACCGCATCCTAAGGGATGCGTCCCATGAGTGGACGTGCCTCCACTCGTGGAGACACGTCCTCTCATGAGGCGCGCCTCTTAGGGGGCGGATTTCTCACCTATTTATGGCGGTACCTCATTCGATATGCAAACATAGAATCGGACAATGTTTTGCAATCAGCACATTCAATAAAAGCAATTCATATCTGGAAATCGAAATCTGAAGAATCGAAAATCTGAACATAGAGGATAAATATTATTTGTCTTAGGAAGTTTTTCATACAGTTTTCTTGACTTTACTTCTATCTTAGTATTGTATTAGGATCCCTTTAGTGAACAGATTTGATTACATTTACAATCCTTTTTGAAATCTGACTTGACTCCTTCGCTACGGTATCCAATTGCTTTAATATGGCATTCCATTGCTTTCCATGCATGGCCATGAAGCACAACTAAAACTTTTGCAGCTGAAACTCACCCACCAAGTTGGTAGGAAACCGCTCTGATACCACTGTGATGAACCAACACTCTGCTGATTGGTTTTTCACTGTGTTTCGTAGGTCTGATTTTGTTTTAGTTTAATTTCTTCCTTCTTGTTTTTTGAGTTTGTTTGCCAATAATGTTAAAATGGTACCACGAAGCATATGCAAACAATGTAAAACTTCTAATAACCTAATCTACTGAAAATAATTCAAGTAATTACTCAATTTAAGAGCCAAAGATGCTTTCTTCATTACATAATAGATCACATAAAATAGTTGGTTTACATCAGATTTTAAAAGACATATCTTATGCCTTGATTTTTACTTACAGCCATACAAGCACTGTGAATAGTGACTGGCTACAGTACCCGCCCTCAAAGAAGTGCACACAACTTTTGGAAGACGAACTTCTCCCACCAAAATCTGGATTGGCAAGCCTTCTAGGATAAGGGCGCCCCCTTTAGGAAAGATAGAAGCCTCTTAGAAGAGGCGTTTCTTTTAATATGTGTTGATTAAAACCCTCAAGAAATGCAGCTGGCTGTAACTTCCAAAAAACAGTCCCAAAATGCTCCACAAGCGAACAACTCTCGTGCAAATGTGAATGGAGTCTATGGCAGTCCAAACCCCTTTGAAAATGGCTCAAATAAACTACGAACAGCAACTTGTATCTCCAAAAGAAGCCACCAAAAACTGATCAGCAACTTTAAGGTGGTGTTTCACACCCTCAAGCAGCTCCAAATGAAGAACCAAGCCCCACCAGGCTCACCCACTGCAAGAAATTAGGAAACCCTAGTCTCCTTCTTCCTCCCAAGCAACACTTCCAAGTTTCTTCAAGCTAAAATCATTCATCCATGAAGAGGGTCGAAATTCTCCTTCTATTTATAAGTTTTTGCATTAAAAAAACACTATTCATAAAAGTGAGCACTATTCACTTAAGTTATTTCTTTTTTCACTTTATGAATGAATAGTAACTGAAAAATATAAAGTGACCCCTTCCTTTTAAAGACACATGGTCCCTAGGCCGAGGATGGTGAAATAGAAGCTGAGTATCATAAATTTAAGCACAAGTATCCTGCCAAACGCAACAATTCACCTTGTCACCATACTCCGAAGACCCATACTGCAAACTGACGACCAAGTGCCTGTCCAAGAAACCCTCTATCCAGAACTATTAGCCTACAAGGGTCAGGAAAATAGGCTAATCCCCCAACTCTGATGCTCGTGAAAAAGGGGACATTACAACACCTCTCTCTCGAATCAAGGTAGAACACTTTAGGAAGAAACTGGTATGGTTGAAATGTAATTTGATATTATGTTGAAATTCAAATTGTTTATAAGTTGTACTAATATATATAAAGATGTTTAATGTGTAAACTCTTTTGTCATGTGTGTGACTCCATGACCTTATGGGCCCGCTCCCCCTGTGTACATTATTGAAAGGTGACGATCTTTCTAATAATGAACACTTTTATTTGACATTGTAAAGTGACGACTCTACAATGATAAACTATCATGTGACTTGATATTTGTGGACATGTCATGATAGTATCTCTTGGACACTTTTGATGGATGTCATGGGACTTGATATCATCTGAAGATCATTGTGATCCTTAAGAGATAATCATGGTGGATATTTATATCCGTGGATATGCCATGAATTATGGTAGACATCATGTGACTTGATGTCAGTGCACATACCATAATGAAGATGTGTTATGAAGAATGTCATGTGACTTGACACTTTCAGATGCATACCATATCTTCTGATATCACGAGTTAGGTGATATCATTTTTACTTAGTGGAAGTTATTTTTCTTTAGCTTAGAGGGAGTGTTGAATAATGAAGATGTGTTATGAAGAATGTCATGTGACTTGACACTTTCAAAAGCATACCATATCTTCTAATATCATGAGTTAGGTGATATCACTTTTGGAAGTTATCCTCCCTAGTTAAAGAGGGAGTGTTGAATAATGAAGATGTGTTATGAAGAATGTCATGTGACTTGACAACATTAAGAAAAACATATCATATCTTCGATATCACGTGTGAAGGTGATATCTCCATTTATTTGATTTGAAATATCTTCCCTAGCTAAGAGGGAGTGTTAATCGATGATAGCTTCGGTCAGATATAAGTAACAAATGCTGAAAGCATCTTCGTTATTTATATGTGATCAAAGATTATCCTCAATACACATATTAATGGAAATCGAATTTATGAGCATATATATATAAATTTGTATTAATAAAAGATATTGTTATTTGCATTTAATATAATCGGAATTCTCCTATCCGCCATAGTGTAAAGGTTATGTGTGTTAGACATTAACCATATGCTAAATGGTTCTTCAAGAACCCGCACGCTCTAAGGGACACGTCCTCTCATGAGGCGCACCCTTTGGAGGCGGGTCTACAAACATATTTATGGCGACTCCTTGTTTGATATGCAAACATAGAAATCAATAAATGTTCTACAATCAGCACATTCGAGTTTAAGAAGAAATCTGGAAATCGTGTTTACTTAGAATTCTCACATAGAATTTCAGTCTTCAGTTTTTTAACCTTAGATTTAGGATCCTATTTGATACAGATTTGATTACATTTACAAAATGCAACAAATTGGTTTAAAAATTGGGTCAGCTCATTACACACCCCATTGAATAAGTGGAAGTTTTGTAATTGCACTCCATTGAATAAGCGAGAAGTGCTTGTGCTTTGTAATTGCAATCCACTGAATAAGTGTGAAGTGCTTGTGCTTATTGTATTGTACACTCCATTGAATAAGTGTGAAGTGTTCTTTCCTTTCAGTTGCATCACACTCCATTGAAGAAGTGAGATTGGCTTGGTTGCTGCCTAATGTGTTTACTTTCAAGTTGCTGCATTCTAGTTAGTTGTGTGGTCCTGCACATCGTATGCTCTCACCTTGCCCATCTCGGGAATTGGGTGATCAGAAAAGTGGAAAGGACATTGCATTGTATCTCATTTTTAGTTGGAAAAATTTTCAAAAAAAATTAGGGGTGTTCATTACCAAAGAAGCAGAAATCGCTAGAAAATCGTGAAAATCGCAATTTTTAAAAAATCGCTAGGCGTCCCGATTTTTACTTGGAAAAAATCGCGATTTTTTCAATAGCGTTGGCTTAGGAAAAAATTGTTGAAAATCATGATTTCTTCTGCATTTAAATCTCTTAAAAAATCGTTAAAAAATCTCCCGCATAAAATACCCTAAGAAACACACATTTTCTGCTATTGATATGAGGTTGCGATAAGTTAGGTTTACTATTGGAAACCGATTGCTACTGGAACGTGCTGCAAAGCTTTGACTTGGGATGTGCTCGAGTATTTTTTGGCTGCCAACTCTGCTCTACACGGGAACATGTTCCTTCTTTCCTTGAAATTTTAACAAATATGATTGTATATGCTGCGTTGAGTTCCCTTCTATGAGCTACAAATCTTGCAAAACATTTTAGAAATTTCATAGTACAACAAGAAGACTATTACGTTGCTGGCATGTAGAGGGTCTTCTTGAATAAAATAAATAGAACAAAAAATTTAACTTCTGTATATCCCTTGAAGTTTTAATCATCAGCAGTGCTGAGCAAGTAGTCTCTAAACAATAAACTAGAAATCTCTATAAGGATTTCTCATAGCAACTCCTTAACCTATTTTCTGCTGAAAAAAGTATATGCTCAAAAGAGAAAAGAACATGATTTGGAGTAGGAAACAAAGGTTGGGTTAATGATATCAAACTCATAAGCAATATATATAAATATATACATATAAAATAATGACAATATGGATTTATCCTAAGGACACTCTACCAGTTTTAGGAGCATGTCTGTGGTGGCATGGTCATACCCACAAACCCCGTTTAATTGATATTTTGTACTATTAATAATGTTTAATTGAGATAAAAATAATCTTCATTATATTTCTAATTTTATAATAATATATTAATCATCAAATAATTAAAATAATAATAGTTGAATAATAAAATAAAATAAAATTGCATTTCAAATAGAAACTTATAAAAAATATATTTTTTTTAGAAAAGATGCATGTCATGTAATTTTTAATAGTTTAATAATGTTATTTTTTAACTAATTATATATCTTTGATAATTTAATAATTTAGTTAGCAATAAGCAAAATTTAACAAAATCATTGTTATAATATGGTTTTATCTATTTTGATTTGTCGTTGTTAGTTGTTATATTAAGATTTATTTATTAATGAAAATTTTCATTTCTTTTGATTAGACCACCTTGAACATATTTCGATTTAAAACAACACATTATGTGATAATCAATAGAATTATAGCTAATTCATATGTATCATTATTCCATAACTAAGTTAGGTAGAAGTTTCTTTGCATTCTTTAACTTAATTTGTTTTTGAAGTGTTTACTATAAACTAGAGAATGGTCAATTTTTTGTTATCACATTGTATGTAGATGATAAATTAGTTTTAGTCACACTAAGGATGGGATTATAGATAAGATAAATTTATTAATATTATTAAAGTTATTAAGCTTCTAGATATTCCTCCTCTCTAGAATTCACTATTGGTTACCTCACTCTTTTTTTTTTATTCCTATACATTATATTAATATATACAAATTTTAATACTTAAAAATAATCTTATTAATTATTTTGCATAAAGAATTTCAAAGAATTGATGGTAGGGAAGAAAGATACAATACTTTCTAAGAAGAAATCAATCCTTCTTAAGTGTGAGTAAACTTGCCTATTTTTACAACATAGCTCCAAGTTAAAAAAACACAAATATTTGCCATGCCTTTCTAGTTGTAAATTCTAATTTTACCTTGACATCTTTTGTGTTAATTTACATGTTGGAACTCACAAACCAGCCAAAGGCATGTGAATAATATGAAACCATGTTATACAATAGCCATCAACATATAGATTTGAATGAAGAATTTATGAAGTCCTTTTTTTAGGGAACAATTAACTTTGAACTTGAAAGAAAATGAACAAACAACCATTAGAAAAGGATTCACAAAGATTCTATCCTGAACAACCTAAATTCTAGGAGAAAACTCCAAAAGTGAGACAAATCACCTCCTTATCTACTATCTTCGATGAACTTTAAATGAACTAATTTCAGTCCCAAAGATCACACTATTCATAGATATTCATGCCTTCAAAGTTGAACAAATCACCATTTCTTTGTGCATTGACAAACACAACTCCACTCTGTTGATGTTATAGCAGTGGGAGATATCTTTCTCTCAAATTTAAAAATGATGGATAAATAATACCAAAGCAAGTCGGACTTGCTATATATAATAATATTATGAAGAGTCACCTTGTTTCTTAAAAGAGGCCAACCCAAATGAAGAGTCACCTAGTTTTGTATAAATACAAGGTGATGATCATTCATTTGATCATCAAGTTCATTCATCATAATTCGCATTCCTAGAAGAAGTTCATACTTGAGCAGCAGATCATCATCTTGTAGCAGCAGATCATCGTTTTGTAGCAGCAGACTGAATTCAAGGAGAAACATATTCATTTTTATCTTTGCATCTAGGAGAGGTGCTATTATTCATTGTATCAAATTCGGCATTGTGTTGGGCCTGAGTCGTAAGCAGATTTCTGCTCTTATTCCTTCAATATATAAGAGATATATTTGCTGGGTTTTTCTCCCTCGAGTAGGAGGGTTTTCCCAGGGTATCTTGTTGTGTTCATTGTCTTATGTGTTGCATTTTCTGATTGCTTTCATTTCTGATCCTAAATCTAACACACTCATGTTCATAGACATAACATTTAACTACTTCATCAACAAAATTTTAGTTACAACAAATTTAAATCTACATTGTGTTATAAATGAACAAATTAGCATTCTCTGTAATCCAACCCAAAGCATAAGGCTTAGGGTGTTGACAAGTTTTCAAACCAAGATTAACATTTAATTCTTGTGAAATGAGGTTAGCTTGGGAACAAGATAAAATAGTGCATCAACTTTAACATTCTTGAATTGAATCCTAGAATAGTGTACATAAAGGAAGTAACTTGGATGTTTGGTAAGTTTGTGCCTCAGAACCTCTTTGTTTGGAATGCACTAGTAGATTGACACATTGCCTTCAAACTTTATCATTCATGCCTTCAAAGTCCAAACTTTCTTGTGGCCTTTGATGGCAAACTAGACTGAATTAAAACGTTTTTGCAGATTTGATCATAATGCCACGTCAAAAAGACTTTGCGTGGACACATTGCACATCAATTTCGGGTACAATGAAGGTTAAATGCAACTCGTGTCTAAATGATGTCACTGGCGACATTTATCGCTTCAAATGGCACTTGGCAAAGGAGCTAGGTTTAACAACACTCCTTGTCAAGCATGCCTTGCAGATGTCACATATCAGGGAAGACAGGCTCTTCATGCGATTCTTGAGAACAAGGAAAAAGGACAAGAATTAGAGTTGAAATAGGTTCTAATTCTACAAATGCTAGAAGGAATTGCTTGGGTGAGGAAGATGGTGCAAATGAGTTTTTGAGGGAATCAGGGTCAACACCTTCTACAACACATGGCCCAAACACAGGTGGAGGAAAACATTAATGCTTTCTTCACACCTTGTACTACAGTTGGATCACAAATTACTTTGGAGAGTACAGGATGGAGGAAGAATGTCCATGAACAAGCAAAGAAAGTGATTGGAAACTTCTGGTACTACTCTAGCTTGCCATTTCATGTTGCTAGGTCACCATATTGGCAAGGTATGGTGGATGCTATTGCAGATGCGAGTCCTGGGTTCAAAGCCCCATCTTACAAGACATTGAGGGTTGGTATGCTCAATGATGCAGTACATGATGTTAATGATGTTCGTAATGAGCATTGACTAGAGTGGGTTAAGATTGGTTGCACCATAATGTCAGATGGATGGACAGAAAGAAGGAATCGAACCCTCATCGACTTCCTCGTCTTTTGTGACATTGGCACTATATTTTTGAAATTTGTGGATGCATCAAATACAAACAAATTTGTAGCTGCATTGTTTGAGATGTTTGACTTGTTGGTCAAAGATGTAGGGTCAAAAAATGTGGTTCAATTTATTACAGATAATGCTGCTGCTTGTGTTGCTGCTAGGAGACTCTTGACGAACAAATACCCCTCTGCATTTTTTACCCCATGTGCAGTACATTGCCTTGATCTAACCCTTGAGGACATTGGAAAACTTGAATGGATTAAAGAGGTATTGCAAAAGGCTCGCACAGTTACAAAATTCATTTATAATCATACAAGGGTTTTGTGCATGATGCGTTCTTTCATAGAGGGCGAGGAGCTAGTTTGACGAGGGGTGACAAGATTTGCAACACACTTCCTTGCACTACAGCCTCTTTGCCAACAAAAAATGAATTTGAAACGAATGTTTGTTTCAAATGAGTGGATGAAGTTTGGCTTCACAAATCAAGCAGATGGCATAGTAGTGGCAGGATCATGTATTCTACTAGTTTTTGGGATGCAGCTGAACAAGTTGTAGAATTTTTAGAGCCTCTAGTAAAAGTATTGAGACTAGTGGATGGGGATAAATCCCCCATGGGATATTTGTACATGAGACCATGGATAGGGCCAAGGAGGTGATGAGGAGTAGGATGTAAAATAATAGGGACAAATATATGCCATTATGGGACATAATTGATAGAAGATGGGATTGACATATGCTCTCTCCTCTCCATGCTGCAGGATACTATCTCAATCCAATGTTATTCTATAACTCTTGATTCAGACATGATGGTGAGATAACACAGGGCTTGTTTATATGCATGGAGAAAATGTGTCCTACCACAAAACAATTGCAGGCAGCTATGGCAGAGTTGCCAATGCACAAGCAAGCATGGGGTTTTCTATCATCTAGGGCTACTGTAGAAGGCAAGAAGACCTTCCAAGTAGACTCTATAAACTTGTGATAGTCTCTCTATTTTGTGGACATGATCGTTAAATGTGCTAAGATTTTTTTAAGATATTTTTACATGATATCATATCCATGTAATATGTTTTTTAGCACATTGGTGGGATTTTTTTGGTCACGAAACTAAAATTTTAGATGGATGGTGAGACGCATTTTGAGCCAGCCATGCTGTTCATCCGCTTGTGAGCATACTTGGAGTGTTTTTGAACACATACACTCCAAGAAACACAACTGCTTAACACAACAACGGATAAATGACTTGGTGTTGTTCACCATAACCTCCGCTTGAAGCTAAAGAAAGATCAAGGTTAGATTTTCAATATACTTGTAGTTAGTTGAAATTGTATTCATTATCTTTTTCACTTGTAAGGCCAAGACTAATTTCTACATGGACAAAAATAGGTGCTATTGAGGATGACAAGCCAATTGACCTTGATGAGATTGATCTAGAGTCTAAGTGGATTGTTGGTGATTGTAATGTCCCCTTCCCAACTGTGACCGTTTCAGTTGACCGTTGGCCTATTCCGGAGACCCGTAGGCTACGCGGATGGTGAAATTAGGGTTTCCTGGTTTTGAGGAGGTTGTTGCTTGAGGTTCAGGATTCTGTTTGCGGATTCTTTCTGGGTTTTCAGAGAGCTTCGCAGTGATGTGTTCAGTTTGGCATTCCGGGCAACTTCGCGAATTTACTATTTTTAGTAAATTCTATTTTTGGCAGTGGACAGTTTGGGTTCAGTTCAGTTGGTCCTCTTCTTCAGTTGGTTCAGCTGGCACTTCAATTCTTGGCTTTGGGCGCATATTTCTTGGAGAGATAAGTATTTTCATTATAATATTATATTTTAATATTATACCCCTTGCCTAGCAGTACAACTTTAAGTTGTTTTTAAAAAAGGGGGAACTTTGAGGGTCTAGGCGTCATGGAGAGATAAGTTATATCTTTTAAATGTCAAATATTGAGATGAAGAAAGGGACGCCTATTTGAGAGAATTGATTTTATTTTAAAAGAAAAAACAAAGTGAAATATTTCATGGGTGAAAAAGGACGCCATTCTTTGGAGGGAAAAGGTGAATTTGAAATTAGGGTTTGGGCGCCTTCTGGAAGCTTCTAGATGTTTCTCTCTTGTCTATTTAATCAGGCCTCAGCTCTTCATTTGGCATCTTTTGTCTACTACACCGTTATGCTGCTGAATTGTCTTCAGGCACTCGCTTCGAGGAAAGCATTCCTCCTAGCATGGGCTCATCTTCTTGCTTGAAAGATAGCAACTAGTTGAGAGGTTAGCTTGTAATAGGTTTGAATTGCATTTCCAATTGAGTCATTGCATTTTGGGAGTTCTAGTTTACATTTTCTGTCATATTTTGATGTTGCTGAATGTCATTGAGGAATGTAAGATTTGCTCACAGCTCATGAAATAAAAATGCTATCATTCTGGGTATTGAACCTATCAATCTGTTTATGAGGGGCGACCATTCATGCCAATTTCCAGATTTTATTTGGGTCTCTTTGATTTTATAGAGGAAATTCGCCCTTGCAGCTGGGCCGTACCATCTTGAAGTACATTGAAGTTTGTGCAAAAATAAATAAGGCTTGTTTTGGGTGGTTTAGGGATTGCATCTTGGGCGCCTATATCAGTATAGTAATCTGCATTTGATTTCTCGTCAATAGGATGTGTTTAGAGTGAGTTATGTGCATTTTCGTGAGTGATTATGTTGCTGTTCTACATTAAATCTGTCAAATCAGTCATACCAGATTTAAGGAAGTTCATTAGTTGTGCGAGGGGTTGATATTCAAAGAGTTTGTGATTGTAGAAGAGGGATCTTATCTTGTTATAGCTTTGGAAGTTCTTACTCTTATGATATTTGGCAAGCTCTCTAATTTGCTGTAAGCTGAACAGTAGTACTGTCAGCAATTCATTCCCTTCATTTTGAATTTACATGTAATCCCCACTGAATAAGTGGAAGAGGTTGGCTTGCCGCCTATTTGCTTTCAGTTGAATAGTTTAGGGACCCTCTGACCATATGCTCGCCATCCATCGGCGCCATTCTTGGTTAGGGTTACATTCTGTCATCATGCATTGATCCTCTGACCATATGCTCGCCATCACTCGGCGCCATTCTTGGTTAGAGTTCCTTCAGTTTGCATTGCATTGATCCTCTGACCATATGCTCGCCATCACTCGGCGCCATTCTTGGTTAGAGTTCCTTCAGTTTGCATTGCATAGATCCTTTGACCAATGCTCACACCTTGCCCACATCGGGATCTTGGTGTACATTCTAGTTAGAGTTACTTTCCGCAACGTTTTGGTTTGTGCTAACCTTAACGGGTGCGTGTTGCATTGTAATCAATTGTGAAAAATTAAAAAAAAATTTGGTCTGGTTCATTACAGTGATGATGACTTTCTTGAGCTTGAGGATTTTGAGATCCTAGAGGCTAACTTGGATAGCCACGTGGTTGAACAAATTAGGAGAGGCTCTGGCCTAGGAGCTTCATCATCAGGACCTGCTGCCTTCTAGCATAGTTGTCATTGGCTACATTTGATTTTTCTAACTTTGTACTTAGTTTAGAGGTTGACTTTGTACAAAGTTACAAACTATAGTGTAATTGAGATTTTGTCAACTGTCAACATTTAGTTATTATTTATGCACTATGAAGTATATTTTGTGCAATGCAATGTAATCAATGATATGAATATAAACAACATAAATCTATTTTCTACAATTCATGGGTTAAACTCTCTATTTTTTTGCTCTCTATATCTCTATGCTATGGAAATGACCTTGAATTTAAAAAAAGAGTAGCTTTTGCCTCTTTTTCTACAATTTTTTACGTTTTTTTTTCAAATCCAATTTTTTTTCCGATTTTTTCAAAAAATCCTAAACTTTTGGTTTGCCGATTTTTTCCCCAAGCAATTTTTTCTGCTATGTTTATTACACCAATATATGGAAAGATGCAAGAAGTCAACCATTGATCAATGTTAATGCAGTGTCCCCTAAAGGGACAATGCTTTTGAGAGCAGTGGATTGTGAAAGGGAGGTGAAGGATGGTGCATTTATTGGTAACATTCTCATGACAGCCATTGAAAAAGTGGGCCCTCAAAATGTTGTGCAAGTCATAACAGACAATGCCAAAAATTGTAGAGTGGTTGGGTTATTGGTTGAGGACTGTTATTCACACATTTTTTGGATACATTGTGCTGTCCACTTCCTCAACCTTATGCCACAAAAAATTGGCACCAAAATTGATTGGATCAAATAGGTGTATGCTGAGGCCAAAGAGATTCAAATGTTCATCACCAACCACCATATGTCACAAGGCATATTCAAAACATTCTTGAAATTGGAGCTGTTGAAGGTAAGTTAAATATGTTTCACTTTAACAAAAATTTTAATTTTGATTTTCAAATAGGTTGTTGAGACCTATTTTGCCTTCAACACAATTGTTTTGAGACGATTTGTGAGGGTTTGTGAGGCACTTTCTAACATGGTTATAAACCTAAATTGGTCCATATGGAGGCAGTCTAGCACTACAAGGGAAGAAAAAATCAAGCAAATGATCCTAGATGATTTTTGGTGGGATTTTGTTGAATATCTCCTCAGTTTCACTTAGCCCATGTTGAGTATGATCTGTTATATAGACATGGATAGGCCTTGTTTGGCTGAGATATATGATGGCATTGACTCAATGATTGAGAAGATGAAAGCTATCATAAATGCAAGATCTTGAAGAAACTTTCTTCAAATAACTACACAAAAACATTGAAGAGAGATAGAACAAAATGACCACTTTGCTGCATCTTCTTGCCTTTACATTGAGTCCCAAATATTATAGTGCTGAACTCCATTTTTGTGTCAACACGAATTACCCCATATAGAGATGTTGAAGTTAGTCAAGGGCACAAGGCAACACTTTGTAGACTCTTCTTTGATTCTAACATGCTGGATGTAGTGAGGATCGAGTTCATGGATTTGTGTGCTCCAATGAATTTAGTATTGATGCTCTTTGGGACAAGTATAAGGTCGATGTTCATAGTTGGTGGTACTTCCATGACCAATCATTCACACCCCTACAACCTCTTGCAGTCAAAATTTTATTGCAAGTAAGTTTTATAAGTATTTTTTTAATCTTTTAAGTTTCATTTATTTCTTATAATTTAAATTTTTAAATTTCATCTCTTAAATTTCTAATTTTGTTTTAATAGGTTGCTAGTTCATTTGCATTTGAGAGGAATTGGAGCACATACTCCATCCACTCAATAAAGTGCAATCACTACACTCAAAAAAGGCAAAGGACTTGGTGTATGTGGATTCAAACTTGTGGCTCCTTTCACACAAAGTGGCTACAAGAAGGGGACACAAGGAAGTGAGATATCAAGCCAAAACATATTGACTTGGATGCTTCCACTTCCCACCTTGCCGTACTCGATGTTAAACATGAGCCAACTAGCAAGCATGAGAGTTCTAGTGTTAGTGCTAGTGCCAAGGCCAATGCTAGTGGCATTGTTTGTGGTTCTTCTAATTTACCAGTACCTACATCATCTAATATAGATGGTGATGATGATATTTTTGAAGACCCATATGATGATGCTTGATCAAAGATGGCTAATTGTTGACACTTGAAATTGTTATTTTTTAATTTTAATATATATTATGACATTTAAGTTTGACTAATTGACATTGTAGTATTTTTAATTTTTATGGTGGTTTTGTTTATTAGACAATATATGATGCTATGTGCTGTATTTTGAACTTAATTACTGCTGCAGATATGTATATATTTCTGGTTTTTATATGTTTTGTATGGACAAACCCAAAACGAACCCAACCCCAATTATTTTTTTGATTGAACCTACAAACCCAAACCTAAACCAGTACTAGGACCGGTAAAAGCCATAAAATGATGGTTAGTTATCAATCCAACACAATGTAATAAAGGCTTTTCAGTGTTGATTGTATACAAATCTTCCTTAAATACACCTTGGGAAACAATCTTACTAGCTTAGTTATTATCCTTAACAAAACAAATCAGCATAGAAATTAAAATTTGTGGTTTTCTTACAAATTTGACTTCACAAGGCCAACTCCATGAAGTGTAAGGACATAAAATACATTTCTCACAAATTGCTTCTTCACATCTTCCAATTTAAGATAACATCACTTTTCTCTTTAAAATCAAGAGAACTTCCATAGCCAAAAGAACGTTTCTTATGTTTCATAATATTTTTTGTTTTTTGATGAATAAATATTTATTATATAACTTTATAAAAGAGATAATGTACACCATATTCACAAAAAAGCACGAAACTAGGTATCACCTAGAACAACATCAAAACAAACAAAAGGAACCTCATTTTCATTCAATTACCTAAAGTAATAATGAATGTATTACCTCTATGTTATCGGTTCTTCACAAAACCCCTCTGAATTTGGGTACGATCCACTCCTAGTTTGGATATAGGTGTAGTTTGGTCGCAAGGTCAGCTAGGGTTTTGGTTTTTGCTTGTGAGTTTTGCTTTGACAAACTAGTGCGAAACCAATTTGAACCCGACCAATTTTTTAAGAATCCTAATGAACTTGATAGCAATTCACCAGTTTTTAGAAGAAAATTGGACATTTTCGACATTTTTTATGTCTTCCCTGCAATGAACTATAATGACTGTAATTTTTTTAGGGTTTTTCCTTGTTTGCTGGCCATTTGATTCGGTGTGGCAGGGAGTGGGTTTGGGTTGGAGATGCTAAGTGTTGGAATATCCCATTGACATAGATAAGTCATGGGTGGGCGACTGTTGATGAACCATCGAAGCTGCTCCTATGCTTGGCCAAGGAATTCAATCAAAAGTAGTTGGTGAGGTCGTGGGGGATAATGCTCACTAATAGTAAATATTTATATATTATAATATTATTATAAATAAGTCATGGGTGGGCGACTGTTGATGAACCATCGAAGCTGCTCCTATGCTTGGCCAAGGAATTCAATCAAAAGTAGTTGGTGAAGTCGTGGGGGATAATGCTCACTAATAGTAAATATTTATATATTATAATATTGTTAATATATAAATATATTTATAATAATATTATAATAGAATTTTTATCAACGTTGCACAGAGACGCGTCTCGAATACCAAGACGTGTTTCCCCATACTAGAAACTCGTTGGAGACGTCTCCTCAATTTTTCATTTAAATATAATTTTTACATGTGTTTGTATGGACAAACCCAAATGAAGCCAACCCCAAAATTTATTAATATTATGTATTAATTTTATATCTTATATATATAATATATCTATACAATCATATTAATAGGAACAGCCTAAATGCACTCTTTACCATGCCTCGATCAATGATATATAAATATGCATTTTTTATAACATTGCACTTGAGTGACTTGACCTTTAAAAGATGGTTCAAAGCTAATTAATCTTATAATCCAACATCCTGAAGAGCACATTTAGAGAGTAATTGTCCATCTATATTTGAAATTACATCATTAATAAATAAGAAGTGACCTTTATGGAATATGATAAGATATAGGTTGACACCTAAAGATAAGCGTTCCCTGAGTTGCATTCTTTTAAGCCACCCCCATATGGATGGAGCTGCGAACATCACAAACCTTCCAAAGGATCCCCTCTTGTGTAACTAACACGATTTATGTTCTTTGCCGCACCTTTTCTGGAAATTATTGACAAGTGGCTCTTCCTGTACATCATAGCTTTAATGCATACACGTTTCCCTAATTCCTGCACCCCTCTAGCTCGTAGATAAGAATAACAAAAAATATGCTTCCAGGGCATAATGGAGTAGTCTTCCAAAGATTACTAGGCTTCATCTCTGAAAATATCTAGTTGATATTTAGCTACCCATGTAAAGATGACCTCATAACTACTTGTATGTACCAAAATCTTGGAGTTAGTATGCCTAGAGTGATGATGTGCATATACATGACACATGCAAATACCATGCATACACTATGGACATTGCAAACAACATTTTCAAGGTTTTAGTATGAAACAGGCAAAACATCCATACCTTAAATGCAGGTAGTGAGTTTAAAGAAGAAACTAAGTGCAATCAGGGTCAACTATCTGCCATGCAAATGCAACAATGACAGGAGTTGTCTATCTCAAAGGTACACTGGGGACTGACACTAGGAAGAGGGCACTATGACGTAACAAAATACTCCTAACCCTTCCCAAAAACTCTTTCTAGGAAATTGGCAACTTGGGGTTGCTTAGACTTGTCATTTGTGCCTCATACATAAATCCATTAAATAACCACAAAAAGATCCAAAACTCACTATTGAAAAGGAAAATATGCAATTTTTTTTAATAGGATGTATCATGTTTCCTTACATAGTACACCCCCCCTTAAAAGTGGCCTGACTGTGGTATATAAATAAAGAGATGAAGAATGAAACAATAGGAAATATCTATGGCTTTTTTAAACCCTAAGTATCTTTTAATAGAATGTAGGTGCCAAACATACTGCAAAGAGGGCAATTCCTGATTTGAAAATATTCTAGGTTGAAGAAAAGTAAAAGATCCTAGATAATAGAACCAATCTGAAACCATTCTTCCGATGAGAACAAATCCATACAATTCTTAAATGTTGGTTTCTAATTTTTTTATTTGTCAATGTCAAGTGAGTTTGATTTGGCATGATATCATAAAAGGGCTATTGATAATAGAAGTCATAAATTTTTATATAAAAATTTGTAGAATCCACACACAAATTTGGTTAGTCTTTGTGTGTCTTGTTTAGAATCTACACACTTTTAGTACTTCTAATTAAAACTTAATTTTGTATGTCATTTGTGTTATGCAGTGGTTATTTGGCTCCAGAATATGCCATGCGTGGCCAGCTGACAAAAAAAGCAGACGTTTACAGCTTTGGCATACTTGTTCTTGAGGTAATTAGTGGCAGGAATAATACAAAGCTTAGCCAGCCAGATGAGAAACAAATACTTCTGGAGTGGGTAAGGTTATTCATTTCAATTCTTGTTATGCACATCTTCAAATTATAGAAATAAAAATATACTTTTAAAAATATAATGTATTCTGAAAGCTAAGGAAATTTCTTAATGTATTCTTAGAACTAACTTATCCTTATAGAGAGAATTCAAGAAAGACAATATAGATAATCAAAGTAAATACCTGATGTTTGTGTCCATTGACTTTGGTTTTTGTATTCCGTCAATGATACAACACCTTTATTTGCAGCAACTACGGAGGCCCAAAACCCTTGAACTGAACAATCTTTTGTTAAAATTTAGTAAGCCATGCCTTTTAGGTCCACTATGAACTAAAAGAGTTTTTGAGGAAACTCTAGTAGACATAAAATTCAAGCAGATTAAGGGAATGAGAGCTGTACCATTGGAAATCGCATTGTGAGAGATCTTTGGGGATATGCAACATGTTTATGTTTTCTAAAACATGAGAAACTAACAGTTATACAAGTTAAATGTCTTGAATCTTATGTTTTAGCTGACTTAAAGTCCTTTCAGTACTAGCATTAATTTTATTATAAACACATACAAATTCTTTGGCATTTATTGTCATCATGATTTTGGAGATGCGCCTCCTAAAAAATATCATAATAGAAGAGGAGATATTTCAGATGAAGATATTCAAGGAGTTGACTCCAGCAGTTAACTAATCATTTGTGTGACCTTCCTTTTACCTCCAGAAAACCACATTGATTGTTTTGTAAGATAGAAATCTAAGTTGCTGAATCGGAATCAAGTAGGGGTACTAGTACTTGGGTACGGTATGCTAGTGTGTAAATGTACTCAAATCTTTCACAAATAGGATACTAAAACCTAAGAATAAACTAAGTATCCTAAGAATAAACTAAGGTCTAAAATTCCGTGTAAGAAAATTCTAAGTCAAAATGCGATTTCCAGATTTCTTCTCTAAATGCGAATGTGCTGATTGCAGAACATTAATTGATTTCGATGTTTGCATATCAATGAGGGAACCAAGTTTAATACCTTAGAGACTTGCCTCTAAGGGATGCATCCTTTGAGAGGACGTGTCCCTTTGGGCGCGCAGGTCTCTTAGATAGCCGACTAACACTTGGCTTTAACAACACTTAACACATAAGTCCTTACACATATGGCGGACATATATAATATGAGTTCCGATTTTATTCACTGCAGATAACAATATCTTTTATTAATACGAATTTATATATATATGCTCATAAATTCGATTTCCATTAATATGTGTAATGAGGATAATCTTTGATCATATATAAATAGCGAAGATGCTTTCAGCATTCGTTACTTATATCTGACCGAAGCTATCATCCATTAACACTCCCTCTTAGCTAGGGAAGATATTTCAAATCAAATAAGTGGAGATATCACCTTAACACGTGATATCTAAGACATGCTATGATTTCTCAATATTGTCAAGTCACATGACATTCTTCATAACACATCTTCGTTATTCAACACTCCCTCTTTAACTAGGGAGGATAACTTCCAAAAGTGATATCACCTAACTTGTGATATCGGAAGATATGGTATGCTTTTGAAAGTGTCAAGTCACATGACATTCTCCATAACACATCTTCATTAGGGTATGTGCACTGACATCAAGTCACATGATGTCTACCATAATTCATGGCATATCCACGGATATAAATATCCACCATGATTATCTCTTAAGGATCACAATGATCTTCAGATGATATCAAGTCCTATGATATCCATCAAAGTGTCCAAGAGATACTATCATGACATGTCCACAGATATCAAATCACATGATATCTATCATGATAGTTTATCATTGTAGAGTCGTCACTTTACAATGTCAAATACAAGTGTTTATTATTAGAAAGATCGTCACCTTTCAATAATGTACACAGGGGGAGTAGGCCCATAAATTCATGGAGTCACACACATGACGAAAGAGTTTACACATTAAACATCTTTATATATTAGTACAATTTATAAACAGTTTGTATTTCAAACATAAATAACAAATTACATTTCAACCATACCAAGTTTCTTCCGGAAGTGCTCTACCTTGATTCGGGAGAGAGGCTTGGTGAGAATGTCTGCAGTTTGATCATTTGTACTGATATACTCCAGCTGAATCACTTTCCTTTCCACCATATCTCTTACATAATGATAGGGGATCTCAATGTGCTTAGATCTATCATGAAAGACAGGATTCATAGAGAGTTTGATGCAACTCTGATTATCACAATGAATAATTGTAGGATTCAAGGGCTCACCAAAGAGTCCCACAAGCAATTTACGAAGCCAAATTGCTTTTCTTGCTCCCATTGAGGCTGCAATGTATTCAACTTCCGTTGAACTCTGTGCAACTAAAGATTGTTTTTTGCAAATCCAGGAGATTATAGCTGATCCTAAACTGAAGCAACATCTTGATGTGCTTTTCCGATTGGTTACACTTCCAGCCCAATCTGAATCAGAGTACCCATGTAGATCTAGTTGATCATTCTTGTAGAGAAGACCATATCCAATAGTGCCTTGAAGATATCTCAGAGTATGTTTCACAGCCATTAAGTGAATTTCCTTTGGCTCACACATGAACTGGTTGAGAACATTCACTGCATAGCAAATATCAGGTCTGGTGTTAACCAGATACATCAGCGATCCAATCATCTACCTGTAAAGGGTTGGATCTGCACTTTTGGATTCTGCTGCTGCTTCTTTCAATTTGTGAAGGTTGGTTTCCATAGGTGTAGACATTGGTCTACAATCCAACATTCCAAATCTCTTCAAAATATCGATTGTGTATTTCCCTTGAGCAATGAGGTGATCTTCTCCTGTTTATTAGCAGGTCATCAACATATAAAATAATTATTAGCATATCACCTTTGATTACTTTGAAGTAGAGATTGGAGTCAGCATCATTCTTGGAAAATCCTAATCCCAAGAGATAGCTGTCAATTCTTTCATACCAAACCCTGGGAGCCTGTTTAAGTCCATAGAGAGCTTTCTTCAGCCTGCACACATGTGATTTGGACTTATGTATCACAAAACCTTCAGGTTGTTCCAGATAGACTTCCTCTTCAATGGTTCCATTCAGGAAGGCAGTTTTCACATCCATTTGATGGAACTTCCAGCCTTTAGCTGCTGCAATGGCTAATACTGCTCTCACTGATGTGTAACGGGCAACAGGTGCAAATGTTTCTTCATAATCAATGCCTTCCTTTTGAGAAAAGCCTCTAGCCACAAAACGTGCTTTATGTTTTTCTATACTGCCATTAGCAGCATGCTTGATTTTGAAGAGCCATTTAGAAGAGACAACAGATTTCTCTTTTGGTCTAGGCACTATATCCCATACATCATTCTTTAGGATGGATCGATATTCCTCCATCATTACATCCTTCCAAGCTTGATGTCTGAAGGCTTCTATAACACTGGCAGGTTCTGAGCTTATGATGTTGTTCATTAAAGCAACATAACTAGAGAACCGTTTGGGTCTTTTACTTTCCCTGTCCGTTCCTTTGGGTGTTGTAAGATCTTCGGCTTCTTTGATCATCTTTCTAGCCCAAAGTGGTCTCTTTCTGCCGTTGTCATTTGTATTCTTATTTGAATTAGAAGGAAGTTCATGTGGCATTTCCTCAGGATGCTCCCTCTGAATCTCAGGAGAAGGTTCCTCTTTAGGTACTCTAGGGGAATAGGTTTCTATCTCACTAGAACTTCTTGCCCTCTTGAATGGTTTCAATGTTTAGGTCAAGCAACTTGTGAACTCCCTCTTAATTCCAGCACTCATGCAAAATTCCTTAAAATTTCAGAGGTGCATTCTTACCTATTGTCCGTTTTTAAGGTTTTATTTTCTTTCCTAAGGCACAACCTTTACAAGTTCCTTTATGAGATGGTTTTAGACTTCGGTGTATAGTTTGTAAAGGTACCCTTGTCTTACACCAATAGTTTGAGCTTTCTTGATAGTTGAGTTTTTAGGTCATGCTAGAATTTTCCCGTCCATAAAGCTAACTCTATATCCATATGTCTTTCCTAGAACACAAAGTTCTCAGATTCATGATCTGAATTTGTCTTTCCTACTTTGGCAAAAGATGCTTGTTGTTTCGATCTGTCAGGGCACTTCATTGCATAGTGACCATATTGATCACATCTAAAGCATTGCACTTGAGAGATGTCTTTCTTCTTAAAAGATTCCTTTCCATTGGAATTTCTCTTTCTTTTAAAAGATCCTCTCTGGTAGGAGTTTTTTTTATTCCTTTTATTAGATGATGTGTTGAGTACATGAATGTCTTCATCTAAGTTCTTCTGTTTATTTTCTTTTGAGGAGAGTCTTGTTTCTTCTTGAAGGCAGTCAATTCTTAGCCTATCAAATTTAGGGAGTTTGGATCTTGCACTTATTCCTTGAACAAATGACTCCCATGAGTTTGAAAGGCCTCCTAGTGCAATTAGAGTTAACTCTTTGCTATCAATCTGATATCCAATTGTGGATAATTGATCCCTTAGTTCAATGATCCTCATGAAGTAAGCGTTGATTGATTCTCCTTTGTTTATTTGAGCATTGTTGATTTGCCTCTTTAATGCAAGAGTCCTACTGGTGTTGTTGATCTCATAGGTACTCTCAAGGGATTTGAACATATGATATGCAGTTTCATGTTTTGCTAAGATAGGCACTATATGATTCCTAACTGCATCTACTAGGATTTTCATGGCTCTTTCATTGTTTTCAATCCATTGATTTTTCTCAGGTTCAGCCTCAGGTTCCCTTTTATTTTCTCTCACAAGTGAGTCTAGTTTATTCTCTTTTAGGATCATCATGATTCTAAATTTCCATGATGTAAAGTTATTTGCTCCTGCAAGACGATCTTCAAATCTGATCACAATTGACATTATGAAGAATGTGATGTGAATTCAATTTTTAGAAAATACGAATTTCTTGAGCAATCTGATTTTAGATTTGATTTGGATTCACACAACGTGGCTCTGATACCATGTAAATGTAATCAAATCTTTCACAAATAGGATCCTCAAACCTAAGAATAAACTAAGGTCTAAAATTATGTGTAAGAAAATTCTAAGTCAAAATGTGATTTCCAGATTTCTTCTCTAAATGGGATTTCTAGATTTCTTCTCTAAATGCAAATGTGTTGATTGTAGAATATTAATTGATTTCGATGTTTGCATATCGATGAGGGAACCAAGTTTAATACCTTAGAGACTTGCCTCTAAGGGATGCGTCCTTTGAGTGGAGACACGTCCACTTAAGGGACGTGTCCCTTTGGGCACGCGGGTCTCTTAGATAGCCGACTAACACTCGGCTTTAACAACACTTAACACATAAGTCCTTACAAATATGGCGGACATATATAATATGAGTTCCGATTTTATTCACTGCAGATAACAATATCTTTTATTAATACGAATATATATATATATATATATATATATGCTCATAAATTCGATTTCCATTAATATGTGTAATGAGGATAATCTTTGATCATATATAAATAGCGAAGATGCTTTCAGCATTCGTTACTTATATCTGACCGAAGCTATCATCCATTAACAACAACAATAGTAGAGCCACAATGTGAAAACCCTTGGTTCTCCTTGATCTAAATTTGCAACTGCTGGTTTGATGTTTTGAAGTTTTCTTGAAAAGTTTACCAGAAAATGCATAAAATTTACAAAACACAAAAATGCTGAAGCACAATTATATTATTATATCAGAGATCATACATATCATGAAATTACATTGGAAGCATTCATACCCGACAACAATCTTCTGATCTTGAATGCAGATGAAACTCTCCTGTAAATCCGATGAAACACAAATAGAACTCCTGAATGAAGCTCTCACAGGCAATAATATCAGCTGGTATTGCACAGCCTCAGAATTGCATAAACATTGAAGAGTTTTCGTTCTCCAATGGCTGAAGATGACTGAAACCCTTAGTCTCCATGTCAAATCCCGAGAACACCAAAAATGACAGTCAATTAATCATCAAGAATGAATTCTATTTGCTTTTGATGCTCAATATATATTTCCCTCAATTAGGTCGATTTCCTCCATGAGATCATTTTAAATACATTTAAAATGTATTTAAATGTTTGATAACCTATTTAATTACCTTCTCAACTTGGGCATACCATTTTAAATGACTTAAGTGATTTTTATTTTCACTTTATAACATTTAAGTCATTATTTTATAATATTTTAAGTGGCTTTTAATTATTATAAAATCAAATTATAATTTTATAATATTAAATGACTTAACCACTAAAATATTCATAACTCCCTTAATACTCAGTGTTTTGACATGCCGTTAGAAGCTAGCAAACAATGAATTGCAAAAGCTTGCATTGAGCCCAACACTGAATTGAAGGGGTGGAAACGACAATATCCACCATCATCTACCACTGAGATCACCTATCCACACATGTTAGCCTACGAGGATCCAAATAATAGGCTAACCCATCTGACTTTGATGCTCACGAAAATGGGGACATTACAGTCTGCCCTCCCTGAAATTGCTTGTCCCCAAGCAACCACGACTGCAAAGAAACTCCACTCCTCGGAAGGCCCAAAAGAAGAATTGTGAAATGTCCTACACATCTCTGACTGACTCTCGTAGCACCAGCATAAACACAACTACGCAAGATATCCCTGGATCCCAAACCCAGAATGGAAGTTTGCCATGTTTGATACCCTTCGACTTCCTCTGCGCAAAACTGATCTCAACTTCACCATGCTGAAAATGGTGAAGTAAACCCATGGGACCCATCCAAATTGCAACACTAACTCTGTCACCACCTAGATCCCAATATAATCAGTAGCTGCAAGTACCCGAGTTCTTCTTTTGTGGGGGATTACTTGCAGAGTCAGCAAATCCATGGGAGTCTAGCAGAGGATGGAGATAGTTGTTGTAATACAAACACTTTCAGATGTTCATATCTCCGCAGTATAGATGGATGATTGTTCTTAAGAAGAATTCTAGATAGAAGTAGAAGGTGCGCCAAGCATATAAATGGAAATAAACTAAACATACAAGAAATTTTGGAACAATTGTAATGCTATTGAAGATCTGGCAATTTATACAAAGAGATTACATACAAACAACATACCCGAAAACCTCCAGAATATTTAAATAAGATAGATCAGTGCATGCCAGGCAAGATATGTTGGAACTGTCAAAATGCAACGCCTAGACCTCATATCTACTTTCTCCCACGTTGTAGCTGATGAAATGGTGCGGAGAAGGTAGGATGCCAATGATGGAGCAAAGAAACAGTTAGAAAGAGAGGCATTTTTGCCTCTAACCTCACACGCCTTTCCCAGGAGATCACGCCTTTTGCAAGGAAAGTATGGTCTTTTGCAAGAAATGGTACGGTCTCAACCTCTGCAATAAGTTGGAGCTAACTGGAAGGAAAGAATGGCGACCCAAGTATGAAGCCCTTCCCTGTTATTGAAAGCTGGTAAAATATGCATAAATAAATTCAGATGAAGCACAAATGAACTTTTGAATGAAGCTCTCATAGGCAATAATATCAGCTGGTATTGCACAACCTTAGAATTGCATAAACATTGAAGAGTTTTCGTTCTCCAATGGTTGAAGATGACTGAAACCCTTGGTCTCCATGTCAAATCCCGAGAACACCAAAAATGACAATCAATTAATCATCAAGAATGAATTTTATTTGCTTTTGATGCTCAATATATATTTCCCTCAGTTAGGTCAATTTCCTCCATGATATCATTTTAAATACATTTAAAATGTATTTAAATGTTTGATACCCCATTTAATTACCTTCTCAACTTGGGCGTACCATTTTAAATGACTTAAGTATTTTCACTTTATAACATTTAAGTCATTATTTTATAATATTTTAAGTGGCTTTTAATTATTATAAAATCAAATTATAATTTTATAATATTAAATGACTTAACCACTAAAATATTCATAACTCCCTTAATACTCAATGTTTTGATGTGCCGTCAGAAGCTGGCGAACACTGAACTGCAAAAGCCTGCACTGAGCCCAACACCAAACTGAAGGGGTGGAAACGGCAATATCCACCATCATCTGCCACTGAGAGCCCCTATCCACACATGTTAGCTTACGAGGATCCAAATAATAGGCTAACCCATTTGACTCTGATGCTCAGGAAAATGGGGACATTACACACAACTATAACAACAACGATAGGCTGAAACTATTATGCTCAAACCCATAGCAAAAATGCAAATTTATACAAACTTGCAGCAACAAAACTCGCAACCTTTCAAATCTCATTCACAAACTTTGAGTGAGATTGGCCTTCAGCGCCAAAGGGATGTCATCCTCTAAACTTTTGCACTTTGGCATAGTTTGTGAACTTGCAAACTTTGTGACACTCAGAACTCATCACTCTTTGCCTCTTCTTTTCTTCTCCCCACTTCTCTTTGTTATCCTTCTCTTCATCTTGTCACACTTTTTGTCATTCCATGAACCTTGTCGTAGTTTCACAAAGTTTGCAAACTTTGTGACATTACAAACTTGATAACTTCTTTCTTTTCTTGTCACACTTTTGCATTATTGATGAACTAGTGATTTGAAGAATCTTGTCACATTTTCTTTCAGTTCATGAACCTTCAAATTTTGCTACGTATTAAACTTTCCTCCCTTTTGTTGCACTTTCAAGAAGTTTGCGAATTTGCAAACCTTGCGACAAATAGAACCTTGTTGCAGTTTCACACTTTTCACAAGCCCGTGAACTTTGCGAAAAATGTAACTTGTCGACCTTAAACTTCTTTCCCCTGGTTAGCTTTTTGATTTAGAGCTTTTTTAGGATTTGGACAACTTCATAGATGAACATTGGATCAACTATTTCCTAATTTTTGTACCTTAGCCCATTGGAAATAGGGAATGGGCTGATATTACCTCCAATTCAGAAATGGTCTGAAAGGGGACATTACAACTTGGTTTTCCACTTCTACTTCTTGATGCCAATGAATACAACATGGGCATTTTAAAATAGAAAAACAAAAACAATTTAATTGCTGCAAATCCTAGCATTGAAAAGAACCCTAGCTTTGAGATTTTTTTTTTTCAAAATTCCAGAACCCTAGCTAATGTAGATTAATTCAAATGCATGTAAAATACAAATGCACATGTAAATGACAATTGAATTTAGAAATATAAAACAAATTTGAAAAAAATTGAAAAAAAAAAAACTAGGAAAAAGGAAACTTGAAGGATCTTCAAAAATCTCCAAAATCTCCCTTCCACAATTGCCTAAAATTCACAAGAAGATTTCAAAGGAAAATGATTATTGTGTGAGTGAGAAGGAAGGTTGTGGAAGGCTTAGAAGGAAAAAATAACCCACATTTTTTCTGCACCTTCATGTGTAGACCGCATTGGGTGAGTTATCAGCACAAACATGCCAAGTACTTGAAGCAAGCTTTGGCCTACAATTCACTTGCAAGTTACTCGACGCCCTCTGCAACTTTTGAGTACTCACAATTTCTGCCATTTTTAAAACACTGCTCTTAATGAATAGTTTAAAGGTAATTATCCCTTATTTTCAGAGTGCTAGACTTTTCTTAAGAGTATTACTAATTGCTTTTTCTTCCACAATACTTTAGGCTGCACATTTAATTATGTGTCAAGATTTGTTCTTTGATATATTGCAACATTGTTTCAAGTTGTGACGTTTGATCCTTAAATTAAGTTTTTGATTTCTGTGAGTGAGATTTTTAATTATTCTTCAAACAAGTTGTTTCTAGAGTAATAGAAGGTGCACCTCTTTAAAAAATTGGTCCACATCATGCAAAAGTTTCTTGAATTTTGACGCTTCAGTCTTAAGATCTCACCATCTTGTTCAACCAATTTTGCCCCTAACCATATTTTCTTAAGAAAATCCTTATAGTTGTTAAGCTAAATTTTTTAAAGTCTAATATCAAGGCTATTCCAAAATTACTTTGTTTCATTAGTAAGACATGAATATACGGAACTTCAGAAACTGACATTGTTTTGTCCTAGAAAATGCACTTCTTGGTCTTTGAGCTTTAATATAGTTCAAATGCCTACAAGGACTTCCCTTGATCAATAGGGAAAGAAAGTCAAGGAGGACAGGTAGGAATTGCTAGTGCATATGGAATGTTCAACTGATAGGTGCTCTTATGTGTGTGGCTTGTCTAGATGATTCAGATCTCTACTTGTCATGGGTCCGAACTCTCTAAGCTCTATATTGGTAGGGAATTAGACAATGTTCTTTCGAGCATTGACTATGTATTAGTCTCTTGAATGCTTGAGGATGATTTAACATGCTAAGGACTTGTGCTTGTGGGCAAGGGTGAATATGGTAGACTAGCAGATTAAGAAGTTGACAATCACTTAGACTTGATATAAGTTGTCACAAGTATGCCATTTATATTAGGACATACATCAAAATGTCCACAAACTAATTGGCGATGTATTCCTTCTTGACATTTGTCTTGACTAGGGTCTTCTTTAGCTAATATTAACTTCTTGAAGCATTTGAGTACGTTTCTCACTATATTTGAATATGTGTTTAATCGGATTGTTGTTGGTCTCCTTAGGATGAAAATTTCACACAATGACTTTTTACTATTAGTTCATTTGTGCTCACCACATTTTGTGAATTAGATCAACTTGAAGGAATCAACTGATAGAACATAGCATTGATGCACTCTACTGTCAGCCTATTCATAGTGATGACCTTTAGGTTGAGGCTTGATAGGGAATTTATGCACTTAACTATCTTCAAGGCTTGACCAATGAGTTGATCTGCTTTCCTGAAATTATAGGTGTGAAATTACTAATTCACAACTCATCATTATCATTTATCCCCAATGCTTTGTGCCTAGTGACTTTCATATATCAGGACTTTTTCTATCTTGGAATTGTCACCTCTCACAACTTTGTGTTGCAACTCTCTTGTGCCTCTTCATATCATGTACCTTTTTCTATCTCCCAACACTCTTATCACCTTTTTCCTTATGTATTTTGCAGTTCTTTTGCATCTCATACCTATTCATATCTTGTGGTTGGCAAATGCAAGTTGGATACCAGACAACACAAAGAAATTACCAATCAAGCTCTAGGTAAGCTAGTCAAGTGTCGATTGTGGACTAGGCAAGTGTCATGTGGCAAATCCAAGCAGATGTTGGCCAATAGACAAGAAATATGACTAAAATATATAGCTGTAGGCCAAAGACGTAAACTTCAACATGCCAGAAAACAAATGAGCTATGACCTTTAATTAATTTCTCCATTGGTGATCACAAGTAAGAGCAAACTTTGCTTTGATGCCATTTGTGATATAAGATCAAATGGTCTATTATGTGAAATCAATAGAGGGAACTTTATATAGAAAATATTATAGAAATAATGAAATAAGTTATATTAATGCATAAAGATGACTAAACTAGGTCAATAGATGTGAAAATACATTCTTTACATTAGAAACACACTAAGTTAGAGAACAACCTAGGGTTTGAAAAGTAGTGCTGAGCTTTCTGGATTGAAACTATGTGCAATTTTATTCTTCTCTCTAACTGCATCTTATTCTGATGATGGATCCTGGAGTACGATCTGAAACATTGATATAAAAAAATTGCACACAGTTTCAATCCAGAAATCTTAGCACCATTATCATAGACTGTGGAAACTTCATATTATTAATAGTTTGAAAAGTAACTTAACATTAAAACAGTGCACATAAGACGAGGGGTTTAAATCCTAAAATCATAGTGTAAGTAGAGTTACAAATAGCTGCGTGAGAGAAGGATCCCTCAATGAAACAAGTGGCTAACAAAAATAAAAGATTGAGAACAAGACTAGAAGTCGATAGTATCACACCTTTGCAGTAAGGCTAGATAACGAAAAGAACCAGTAAATTAGTCATCCATGGACCATGACCATGAGGCTGCTAATGCAAGATCTGCCAATGTCCATAGAGAAATGTTGAATCACAAGGGGGAGATGTTGGACAATCCTAGGAAGAAGCAACCTACCTTTTAATGTATAACTATAAACTGATGACAAATGAATATTTACACTATCCAAGGAGTGTAACCCTAAGAGTTGTAATCTATCAACTCTAACTTTTAATAAATATATTATAAAAAGTGATAAGGTAGGTTATACATATTGTACTGTTGTAATATAAGATAGGAAGTATATTCACTACATTAAGTTTCCTAGTTAGGACTTGAAATATACCCTTTTATTTCACTGTAAGAGTTTGCTTTGAACAAAAACTTAATGGTTCTCCAATAATCACTTAAAAAATGAGAATGGTTGACAATAGAATGGATTGGTGCTTGAAATACTTTTTGGAAGTTGAGATGAGGAGGATAGGTGGATTAATGATTTGAGAGAGAATATCTTTTATTTTAATGCAATCTTCTTTATGTAATTTCCTTTCAATTTATGGCATGGGTTTCTGACCGGGGGTTATAATAGAAATTCACTAGCATATCAATTTAATTGTCAAGCTGAATCTTCTACAGTATCTTGTCTAATTGTCAGTACCACATGGTAATCGCCCATCCTCTATTTACTTGCATACGACTCCACCATTTTACCATATCCTATGAACACAAGATGGCTACTCCAAGCACTTAAAGGCCCCTTGCCACATGGGTCAAGACATGTAGATTTGTGCTCATGAACACAATACCTTCCTTATCCTATTGAATTTAACACTGTCCCAACATATGATAAAATGGATATAACAATTTCAATCTAAATATTTAATAATAAAACCCATGCCTAGACCAAGTGGATCATACAAGAAATAAATAATCATCTAAGTTACTGGGTTCTTCAGATTTTCCCCAAGAACCCAGTTGGGTTGGGTTCGGGTACGGCTTTGGTTCGGGTACGGCTTTGGGTACAGCTTGGGAACTTGGGTTCTTTGTGGGTTCTTCTGTGAAGGACCCACAAAGAACCCAGTTGCTTGGGTTCTCTGTGGTTTCTTCTGTGAAGGACCCACAAAGAACTGAGGTGCCTGGGCAGTACAAATTCAATATTGTCTTGGCAGAACAAGAACTTATAACTGTTGTTTAAAAAAAATTACGGCTATTGTTTCCAATTGAACATGTGTAGATAGCATTAATTGATCCTCATGAATGCATCATTCCATCATTTACTCTCTCATTTGATCAGCACTATTGTAGGAGGGGGAAAAAGACAATATTTGAACTTTGGGCCAGCCCATAAATTTGACTTCATTTGTTAATCAACACACCATATCTTCAACATTGACCCTCTACACCTGCATTGACCTTGTTTGATTGACTCTTCTTAAATGTGGTTATCTGACAATGTTGACCAAAGAGCTCTGCTATACTGACTATCTTGACCAAAAATCTCTTCTGCATAGACAGCATTAACTTCTGTACCACTTACATCGACTATTTTGTTTGATGATTATGTTGCATTGAGTGTAATAGTCTACTTTTCATTGAGTCGTGATCAATATTGACCAAGAAACTAGTAAGGTATGCAGGCTTCTTTGAGTTTTTATTTTGTCTACTATATTTTTTAAGGAGAATCAATTACTGTACTTGTGAAGTGATCATTAATTGAACTGTTATAAGTTGCTATCTCAAAATTATATTGTATTTTATTTATTGGCAATTATGAGCATCACTATTCTTATATATATATATATATATTCCTGTACCCGTACCTGTAACCAAGGAATTTTTTTTTGCCATACTGTCATACCAAACCCGTACCTGAACCGACAACTTAGATAATCATACATATAACTGAGTATGTAATTCCTTCTCTAGCTAGGTGACCAAGTGACTAGTGTGGGCCCTCAAATGTTGATGCTATGCTGAAAATGTTGTCCAACTCAATACAATCCTAGGGAAAAAATTCTAGTAGCTTATGATGATGAAAATACGCATGAAACAATTAGCAGTTGATGGATCACAAAACCAACTCATAATAGGCTGTAAACCATTGACACCCAAGAAATGGTGTCTTGTGGGTCTGCAAAACTAATGCCTCCAAGGAAAAGTTTCTCAACCCAGATTTAATTTTGCTTCATAGCTTGTCAATATATATCTTCTACCTTTTGAACCCATCAGAATAAATCAGTAGATATTTCAATATTGCCACAAGCATTAGAACTTATATCTTCTACCTTTTGAACCATTCTTCATCAAGGGTGCGTTCCCAACCCTAATGAAGATGTTTGTAAAGAGTATATTCATAATACCTTTTTAGCATAGTTCTTGCAATTATATTCATTTGTTTCGAGCCCAGTTGCTTAGAAAAGTAATTCCTTGCTATAATTTGCATCGTTTTAGTTAAAGTGTTAGAGCATGGTAGTTATTAGTTTTGAATGATATTACTGCAGACATGGCATCGCAGGGAGGAGAACAAACTTTTAGATGTCGTTGATCCAAAGTTAAAGGAGTGTCCCACAGAAGAAGTATTGCGCTTCATCAAGGTTGCACTTCTATGCACACAAGCTGCAGCCAACTTCAGGCCTTCTATGTCTCAAGTGGTGGCAATGCTTTCAAAAGACATAAATATAAATGAGAACCTGCTGACACGTCCTGGATTGATCTCCGACTTCAGGAACTTCAAAGTAGGAGTTGGCACACATGGTTCTGCAAGCAGAACAAAGGTATTAGATACATTTTCTTGCCACTCGAGTCAGACAGGAAGTGATTACAGTGAGCCACTGCAAACTAATGGTTCAGAGGAATGAATATAATCTGCTGAGATTGGTCCTCGCTTTTGTTATTAGATACCTTTACTTCTTCGTGTGAGCCTTAGTCTTATTATTATGCTTTTCACACTCCTCAGGCACAATCAACGCACAAAGGATCGTCATCATCATCGTCATCTCTAATGAGTACTATAGTTAGCAGCTCACCAGCCAGCTTCACTCAAATGGAACCTAGGTGAATGCAAACACTATGAATTCTGGCACCAGCTTTTGCAGGATGGTGGGAATACCCTCCCAAGTAATTTTGCAGTGTTGTTACCTGATGGAAGGGTTAAATATTTCAATGTTATTTTTTAATCACCTATTTTACTCCTTGCCATGCAAGGAAAGGTCAATTATCAAATTGTTTTTGTGTGAAAGGATAGTTTAAAGATCAAATACGCCAAGACTTTTCGAATCTATCTGTTGGAGTCAAGTCATAAGTTGTAATTTTTCCTACCAACTTCATACAAAACCGGCATAGCTTGCACACTGATCAACGGCGCCAAATTCAGCACTGGAGTTATGACAGTAAGCAGAATGGAACTTAGATGTTCCCATTGATTTGAAGAAGTGCCTTGATGGCCGTGAAAACAGCACGGGATTCAAAATTTGTATTGTGTACAGGGTATATTGACTGTAATTTGGGTGTCAGAAGTACATTTATGCTTCGTCAAAAGGAATTCAATTTTTAATTCATAGTTCCTAAACATATATATTCTGAGGAGGCTAATGATTTGGAAATGCCAGCGTGCTTAATTGTGTATGACTAGCTTTCATTTACATGTAATATTCATATCTTGTGGAATGCTACCATGTACTTGACAAAGGGCACAAGGATCAGTTTTTCTTTCAGAAGAAAGATAAAGATTGTGACTACAGTCTACGACATTTGGTTCTTGAAGGCATGCATGTTTATGAGCTTAACTACATTGCTCATGTAACACCGAATTTTGCATAAGCGTGTTCCTAGCGGTAAGATAAAGCAAAACAATATCAGCAGTGATTGCCAGTTATCCCAATGCAATATTATTTGAGAGGAGTCACAAATGCATCATAGTGTTGTGCCAGTATATCATTCAAAGAGAAATTGCGTCTTAACTAACTTCACTATAAATTGTTTAGATGAAGCCATGATATATTATACCTACATTTGACGTTAATCCAAAATGTTTCTGCAATTTAGAATGGGATTTTTTGAACTGATGATATCATGGCCTGAAAACACATTCAAAAATATCAAGAGTATCGCACAATTCAGGCTTCACTTCAATTCTTGTTTGGGTTATTATTTGAAAGGAGAATAACATCATCCTTTTTACATAGTGTAAATAAATAAATAAATCTATAAGCATTCAGAGTTTATTTTAGATAAAGTTGGGAATGATAAATGTATAGAATTAAATATTTTAGAAAATAAAATAATGATATTTAATTAGGAATCTGGTGCAAATATGTTGTGATAGATGTCTCAAAATGATTTGTGACTGCAAGAAATTCAATGATGCTTGAATGAATATTTTGGAATTTGTAAACATATTCTGTATCATTGAAGGTTCAACAATTGCGGGATTGATTATGCAAATGCAATTCTGACCTTGCCAAGTATGATTTGATATGTATATGCAGATTTGATCGTTGTAAATATGTGAATGTTCACTTGTAACCTATCACAAATTTATTTCTTTGGCTTTGTATAAAAACTTGGTTGTGTGGTCAAGAATTTGCGTGTGATACAAATGATTACTCCCTTATGTCAAACCCCATAAGGATGTAGTCAACTACTTAGAACATGATTGAAGACAAATGACAAACATGCAACATATGCATAATGCAAGTACTCTAATGTTCCTCGATTATTGTGCAAGTAAGAATGTAAGCTGAGATCTAGATGCCACCAAATGAAATATATTTACCCCTTTAAATACAACTCCAATAATTGTAAATCAATGTTTTCTACATCAAGTCAACACACAATGGTCAAGTAAGAAGAGTTAAGCTCACCCTAAATTTGAATTTGAATTTGAATTCTAAAGTTTAGAGGATATTTCAACAATTACATATTTGAACTAGGTAATTTATGTAACTATAGATTTGATTAAGGGTGGGAAATTGATGAATTTGTGTAATGACCACCCCATATTTTTTTGAAAATATTTAATTGAAATAAAGTTACAATGTAATGTCCTTATCATTTTTGATCAATTAGTTTTTGAGATGGGCAAGGAGAGATCATATGGTGTATAAGATCACACCCAATGATCTAGAAAACAACAAATGAAATAATCTAATCAATTGAAGCACGCAAGGCAACATAGCTAGCCAAAACTTCACTTCTTTAGTAGAGTGTGCTTGATGCAATAATTGAAAGGAAACACTTGTACATTTATTCAATAGAGTGCACAATTACAATAAGTAGATGCTTCTTGCTTATTTAGTGGAGTGCAATTACAATAATCACATGCACTTGTTTATTTAGCATAATGCAATTATATTAAGCACAAACACTTTTCACTTATTCAACAAAGTGCAATTACACAACACAACTACTTCCACTTATTCAATAAGGTTGACAAATACATTTAAGTACATTTAAGTACATCAAACACACTCTACAAATCAACTTATCAAAACACATCAAATGTACCCATCATTAACAACGAGATTGAAAACTTCACTTGTAGGCGCAATTGTGGCTCCTATATGAAACCACCAAGACTAGCTTGGGGGTTTTCGTCATCGAAACTAATATTTTCAAAAGGTTTTTCATCCTCAAGAAAATTAGAGATGAACACAGGTTCAAGCTCAAATGCAAATGAAAAAATCATATCAAGTCTAACCTCAACAATGAGTTGTCAACCTCCTTTTATAACATTCTAGGAGAAATAAAATAATAATTTTCTTTTCTTCCAAAAGTTCTTTTTTCTTTCAGATTAAATAATTGAAACATAGAAAGATAGGGTGCACCAAAATGGATTAACCAAATGATGCACCTAACTTTTGACTAGTTTGTTTCACTCAATTATGAGAGTTATAATACATAAATAACAATTAGAAAACAAACCTAACTGATATAATAGTAAAAAGGTAGGTTTTAAGATGGTAAAATGATGTGTACCTATTGCAAAAAGTGCTTCTTCAAGCCTCACTAAGGACTCATTCGCCCACTGGGGAATGGGTCCCTACTAGGGTTCTAGAAAATCAGTTTCTGGGTTCTGTTCTTCAATGTCTGCACACCTAGATCCTAGGTGTTCAACTCCCGAAAGTTGGAAATGGATTTTGTAGAAGACTTTCCGTGATCTTGCAAGAAAGATGACGACTTTGCAACTTTTTGTTCTCCAATTGATCTTCAATCTAAAAGTTGCAATCACACATCAAAAGAGAAGAAAAATGTTGTTTTGTTAGGGAATAGGGGTTTGCCTTGGTGAAACCCTATTTTGGTAATTAAACCTTGAATTGAAACAATGCATAAAAGGAAAGTTGAATAAACAATGTAATGCCACAACTCACAAATCCTCAATTGAACCTTGGAATACAAATCAACAATCTTGCATGAAGTGGCCTCAATGAAAGTAGATCTTAATCATGAACTTGACATAAGATAATGGCTTTAAACACTTGAATTTGATCATCAATGTTACATCATCACATTATCTCAATAACAAGCATGACTTTGACATGATGAATTGGATCCTTGATTGCTGCAATAAACTTTAATAATCTTCCTTTGAATGCCTTCTTGAATGCTCTTGGATGCTCTACAATGCTCTTGTGAAAGTACTCTTGATTGCTTATGAAGATCTAGGATGAAACTATGTGAAATAACCTTATATTTATACTTATCTAAGATTAAATCCTGAAATTCAAATAACACAAGCCGACATCAGATCTAGGATTTGAAATCATCAAAATACCGCCACAAACATATCCCAACGGGGCTTCCTATGTGAAGTGAGGGCCCATTTTCCATAGGGCGAATGGGTCCTAGCATACTTAACTAGGACACACTTTGGGGGATGTGAAATGATATGCAAAAAGGGGGTCCTAGGACCTAGTGAGGATCCATTCGCCAGGTGGCGAATGGGTCCTAGGTCACTAGCCTAGGACACATTCCTTGTAAAATTAAGTGTTGTGTAATATTATTTAAGAGTGTCAGATCCCTTAGAAAATGCAATAGATTAGGCTTGGATTTGAATTAAAGGGGCCAATTAAGCTCAAATTAACCTCAATTAATTAATAAAGCCCTAGATTAGTGTGAAAGTGTAAAGATACACTTTACAACACCCTAAATAAGACATCATTGAGTCCATTTTATTATTAATTATTCATTCCCAACTTAACTATGAAAAAGGGCTTATTTTTCTACACTACAATAATACTCTTTTTATGAGAGAAAAAGTCCCCTATGTGCCTAGGTGTCCCCTTTGAAGGCACAACTTAAAAACTTTTTAATAAATAATTATACCTTAGTTTCCTTTTTAATTTATCCTTCTTAAGATAACTTACATATAATTATTTAATAAATTAATAAATCACCCAAATTATGAAAAATGAGACAAGTATGGACTTCTAACAATACCATAATGTTATTGAGGACTTAGGATGATGAACTGAAGCATCTTGGTGTCAATTTAAAAATAACATGCTTTTTAAAAAAGTTTGGAGAGATCACAAAAGGATGAAATTGTATTTTGAAAGTATTATGAGGCTTATCAAGACCACTTGAACTCAATGCTATGATCAAAACCATTGCTTGATCAATCCTGTGCTCTCCAAGAAAGTTGGAGTTCTCCCTTGTCTACCAATTAACCTATGAGAAAACTCAAAAAATAGGTTAATTATTCCCAAATTGATTATACTTGAGAAGGGGGCATTATAGTCCTCCCTCTCCATAATTGTTTTTCCTCAAGCAATTGCAAATCAACCAATTATTCAATCCAGAAATGATCAATGTGGCTTCCAAGATTCCAAATCAATCTAGGATGTCTGAAAGTGCTTCTGTTGGGAGTAATAATTTACAATTGGCCTTCACAAGAGACCTCCTTTAGCTTTCTTCATAATTGAATCACAATCCTCCATATGAAATAAAAAAACTCCCCCATAAAGTGCTTGGTTCTACCATGTTTCTATTGCACCGCCCTAATATAATCTGGAAGTTTTATGTGCCAACTCTCTGTTTTCATTGTAGATTTGTGATTTTGAAATCAGTAGTGAGCAAGAATCTCCTCATCTTGGTTCTTAGGATCTTCTCTATTGCAGGTGTTCCTTAGCGATGGACCTATTGTTGCTGGACAATTTATGTCCTACAATGGGAATGTTGGGCCTCGTGGGACACCCCTTGTCCCCAAGCCTTCACTTGCTAAAGTCTCTAGTCGATTGGAATCTCTAGCCCTCTAGAAAGATCTCTTTCTGGGCAGTAGATTTTTTTGACGATGTCATAATTGTCCTCTCTAATGAAGAAACTACTATCAAGATCAAAGACCCCTCTTTGGATAAGTTTTTGACCAAAATGGAAAATTCATTGATCAGAAGGTTTGTAAGCAAGTACCCTAATATAGAATCGATGAGAAAATGGACTTTTTCCTGGTAGTTAGCCAAGGGTTCTTAATCTATCTCGACGCTCCCAAAAGGCCTCTTTTGCTTCTCTTTCTCCCTCCAAGAGGACTATTGTAAGGAACTTATCTTAGGACCTTGGTTCTTTGGGAAATAGAACCTAGCTCTTTTCAAACGACACATAGATTTTGACCCCTCAGTGCATCTGGCTATCGCTCTCCCAACCTGGGTTAGGCTTTCAAGCCTCCCCTTGGAGTTCTAGGATGAGGTAATTATTGTTGGGGTTTCCAACTCCTTTGACAATTTTCTCTCCCTAGACCATGTCACCAAGGAAATGACTAGAATGGTGTTTTCTCAAATTTGTCTCAGTATTGAGCCCAATAAAGTCCTTCCGACTTCAATCATTCTGGAGTCTAAGCTTGGAAAATGGACTAAAGCTATTGAATATGAGAACACAACTCTCTTTTGTCAAATCTGCTCCTTGGTAGGCCACCTCTGTAATGCTTGTCCAAAAAAAGAGTGAGAAAATCATCTCCTAATCTTTTCAAAGAAAAGGGTGTGACAAGGCCCCCTTCATCCTTAGAGCCTTCAAGCCCAATGACTAAGCAACTTATGAATTCTAAAGAAGCAAAAAAATTGATCACCACCCAACCTCTTGTTGGGGCTCCCTCTTCGGCTCCCTCTCTGGAAGGCATTCTAATGCCTATAGGGTTGTCTTCTAGTGGAGTTATGGTGGGATCCGATTGCACAAATGGACCTACTATGGAGATAGTACCGATACCTCCCTCCTCTTCGGAGCTTATTTTAGAAAAGGTTATGGAAGTATCTGCCCTCTCATTATAAGTTGGTTCGGTGAAGGACATTGATGTCTTTTCTCCTCTTGGTTTGGTTCAATGGAAGGAGCTCCTAATGTCTCCTCCAATCTCTTAAATTCCTACCTCCCCTAGGCCTTTAGAGGGGCTTGGAATAGGCCACATTTTCTTTCCTCCTACTCTATATAGGCTCATGGCTACTCAAGACAGTTGATGTGGGAACCAACTCAAAACCTAGGCAAAAATCTATTAGAGAAACAAGGCAAAAGAGCACAACTAAGGATATTGCGAAGGGAAACCAAAGTACATTAGAGTAGTTAGGTTTCAGAAGAACTAAAGAATGTTGATTCTCTCTTGGAATGTAAGGGGGCTAAATAGCCTCCAAAAATAACACATTGTCAAGAATCTTATCAAGGAATTCAACCTTGACATTCTGCTCATCCAAGAAACCAAAATGAGTGTTGTTGCATTCAATCAAATTAGCAAGTATATCTAGCCTAATGCTCTTTCTATTACTGTGGATGTGGATGGTGCTTCTAATGGTTTAGCCACCATGTGGAAACCACATTATCATGGCTCCCTTATTTCTATGAAGATTTTTTTTCTTAATATTGTCCTCTTAAATTCGTGGGCACTTTGATTGGGTTCTTTCTAATATTTACACCTCGATCAATTTGGTTCTTCATAGAGAGACTTGGTCCAACCTTTTTAGCAGTAGAATCTCCTTCTTGATTTCCCATGAGATGTTGTTTGGTGTCTTTAACTCCCCACTCTACCCCTCAGAGAAGATGAGGGGTATTCAAGATTTATTTGATAACATGTTGGACTTTAGCAACCTCTTGATCAATGGTGGTATTTTGGATCTAGATCTCTAAGGAAATCAATACACTTGGTCCAATAAAATAATAGGTGACAAACATATTCAAGTCAGACTTGATATGTGCCTTTTTTCCTCTAACTGGGATGTGATCAATTATTGTCCTCTCTCCTCCCAATTGAGAGTGGGATATGATCACACCCCTTTGATTCTCAAATGGAATACCCAAATAATAAAGCCAACTATCCTTTCTGATTTGAATTAATGTGGACTCCTCACCTTGATATCAAAAAACTTATCTTGGAATGGTGGAATATAGATGTAAATGCCATTGTGATGTTTAGAATTACCTTCAAGCTTAAAAGCATCAAAAGAAACTTGAAAACTTGGAATAAAAATTCCTTTGGTAACACTCTCACCCAAAAATTGACTTTAAAGAACCAACTTGGGAAAATTCAAATGGAAATGGATAGAGGAGGAGCTTCAGAAGCTCTATGCTAGAGGGATAAGTTACTTCTAAGTGATCTTCATAATGTTATCGAGAAAGAGGAATTCTATTGGAAACAACAATCCAAAAATCAATGGATAAAATAATGAGACATGAACTCAAATTTTTTACATCTATCATCCATCAAACACATAAAAAGAAATAGAATAACTGAATTGATTGGTGTTGATGGTTCCCACTTCTCCAAGGAAGAAGAGATATCTCAAGAAGGAATCACATTTTTCATGGACCTCCTTAACCCTCCTAAAACTCTACTCATCTGGACCTTATAGCTAACCGATTATTGCAAGTCATCCCAGCTCTCTATCCACCTCTGATATTATGTCCATGGAAAGGAGTGCCACTGCAAATGAAATAAAAGCTATTGTGTTCTCCCTTAACCCTTCCAAATCTCTTAGTCCTAATGGGTTCCCTCTAATATTTTTTTTTAAATATTGGGATATAGTCGACATGGATGTTGTTCTAGTGGTTAGAGAACTCCAATCCTTAGCTAGCATTCTCAAAGAGATTAATAATACCTTCATAGCCCTTATCCTTAGTTTTTTTTGGGGCAAATAGATTCATAGATTTCAAAACTATAAGCCTTTGTAACACAATCTACAAGATCTATTCTAAATAGTTGGTGAATTGAATAAAACCTTTCCTGGATAAATTGAGCCGTAGTGATAAAAATGGTTTTGTTCTGGAAAGGAAAATCATTGATGTCATTCTTTTGGTCTATGAAACTCTCCATTCCATTGAAAAAAGCATCAAGGAAAGTATGGCCCTCAAGTTGGATATCTCCAAATCTTATGATAAAGTTTCCTAGAGATTTCTCTTCCAAGTCCTTTAGAGATTCAGATTCAAAGAAAAAATCCACATATTAATCGAAGCATGTGTTTCCTCCATGATGTTCTTAGTTCTCATCAATGGTTCTCCTCATGGCCACTTTGTTGCATCTAGGGGTATTAGACAAGGGGATTCTCTCTCCCCCTATTTGTAAATTATGTTGGCAGAGGTCTTGGGTAAAAATATTGCTGAGGGGATCACGAGGGGAAGTCTCAATGGTTTCTCTCCTACAGTTGGTTTCCCACCAACAATTCATTGACAACACCATCCTCTTTGGGGAACCTACAATAGTAGAAGCTAAGGGCTAGGTTAGAATCCTTTCTATTTTTTCCTCCACTCCTAGCCAAAACATTAACCTGGATAAAAGTGTTGTTTTATTCCTAAACATGCCTCCTCCTTTGCAACTCAAAATTTCTAGGGTTCTTATGTGTCAAACTTATCTTCTCCCTTCTTCTTATTCAAGAATGCCATTAACCTATAGAAAAGATAATTCAGTTTGGTCCAACCTTTTGGAAAGGGTACAAAGGAAGATGGCTGCATTGAAGGGTGCTCTTCCCAACAATGTTGGAAAAATTCAAATCCTCAAAGCTACACTAATGAGTATTGTTGCCTACCTCCTTTCCCTTTTGATAATGATCACAATTGGATTTGATAAAATGGAACAAATCTAAATAATATTTTTCTTGTCTAGAATTGAAGAAAAGAATCGAATCTCCCTTGTCAGCTAGGACATGGTTTTCTTGCAAAAAAATAATGGATGCTTAGATATCAGAAAGACTAGACAGATGAATTTGGCTCTCCTCTCTAAAGTCAGCTAGCATTTGATTAAACAAATTTTTGAATGGATCAATATCCTAAGAGTTAAGTATTTAAATGGAGGTGAGGGTATCTCTTTCCTGTATAAAATCATATTCCTAAAGGGTCTACTATTTGGAATATCCTTCACAAAACTAAGGACATCAAAAGACAAGGAGCTTTCTAGTAGATTGGTAATTGGGATTATGTGAGGTTCTGGGAAGGCTCTTGGATTTTGCCTTTAACTCAAGGATTTCACTTGGTTTGTTCGACCATCCAAATTGATCTTTGTAGGAGATTGGGCTACAAGGTGAAAGATTATTGGGATCATTCCTCTGACCCCCCTTCTTGGAGAATTGATCCTAATTGGTATGATCCTTCGCTTTGTTTGGCTACTTATGAGGTTCTTAGAATTATTGCTAAATAAAGGTTCTATAGAATTAATTCTTCTGACACTCTTCTTTGGGTGGATTCTAAAGAAGGTAATTATATGGTCAAGTTTGGATATAATATTTTATTCCAAAAAAGGGCCTCTTAGTTCAATTTAATGAAGATATGGAAGAATAATACTATTCCCAATGTTAGTTTCTTCTTGTGGACAAATTGCCACAAGAATATTCTCACTCTTGACAATCTTCAAAAGAGAGGAATTCAACTTGTTAATATGTGTTTCCTTTGTGAAGAGGAAGAAGAAATCATTGCTCATCTCCCTTTTTATTGTGATTACTCCTAGAGAGTTCATCAAAAAATCCAGTCAATGTTCCTTCTCAGTTGGGTTTGGCACAAGCGCACATAGAATATTTGATTTCCAGAACCCCTCATTCAATCATCCTCTTCTTTCTGAGTTGTGGTGGTAAGCCTTCCTTCTTACTGGATACACTTTCTAAAAAGAACACAAAAATGAGTTTTTTTAGGGATAAAAATGTCCTTGGAATGTACTCACAAACCTCACCATTCAAAATATCAAGGAAAACCTTAAGACGGTAACCATCAATCCTAAAAGAAACCCATCCTCTTTGGAGGTCAGAGTTGCTACATCTTGGGGTATTATCAACATCCTAAATAAATTGATCTCTAAAATTCCTACTAATCACAATAATATTCTTTGGATCTCGCTAACCTTGGTTGGTTTAAGATCACTTTTGATGGATTAGCAAAAGGGAACCCGGGTCGAGCAAGAGTGGGTGGCATCCTCTGGGATCATAGGGGAAAAATGATTTTTGCTTATGTGATAAATCTTGGTACCTAGTCTTCTAGTTTTGTAGAGGTGGCAGTGACCTATCATGGAATTCAACTAGATAACCAAATGGGCATAATAAATTTGGCTATAGAAGGGGACTCCAGGAATACAATCATGACATTGAATTTGATGCGTCAGGCCAAGCTGGTCACTTCGCGACCTCACTGATTCTGCTCGCTTAAACATGATGGGTTTAGGATAATGCAAGTTAATGCATGTCTATCGAGAAGAGAATTCTGTTGTAGATGGGTTGACCAATTTAGGGGCCTTTGTCAAAAATATTAAAGTTTGGGATGATGTTCATTTGATGATGAAAAATGTGAGAAAATCCATCATAAATGAAGCTTCCTATCAAATTGCACACCATGATAGAGACTAATATCTATCTCTCTCATAATTTCAATTATAACATGTATCCTCTTAGTTGCATGATGAATAATTGTTGCTTCTTGCTTTTGGATCCATTTATCAATATTGCTTCGTCTATGGTTACTAAAATCTTTTGGAGTCATCAACGGCTGGTTTTACACTACTATTCCATTGCTCCATTGTCAAACACTATGGGTGGGGAACTAGTTTAAGAAGAGCCCAACAACTGTGATTCTTTGAGAAATGACCCTGAGATATAGCCTATCCTATAGAAAGGGAAGCTCTCCTCATACATTGAAGCCATGAAGGGTCACAACCCTAACCTTTTCATGAAGTTTATGAATTCATGGAAGGGAGGCCTTGTTGAGGTGCGGGGCATCTCCTTATTTGTTTTTTTGGAGCTTATTTCGGTGGTTGTGTGCCTTCCTCTAGAGGGGGCTAATATTCCTAAAAAACCTAAAGGGTACTATCAAAGGGATATGAAAAAATTCTTAAAGAAAGGTGAGAAAGTCAACATGTTGCATAATGGTTATTATAGAGATGATTTGCCTGGTGTATGGAAGAAGATAGTTGAGGTGTTAATGAGGTATGTTTCTCTTGATGGAAATTTTAAAAGATTTCATGTTCATTTTTTTCTATGTTAAATAATTTCCGTCAGAATATAAACATAAATTTTTCTTTTTGGATCCACTCATCAGAGCAATTCATTAAAGTAGTGCAATAAAATGGGAAACCCCTGCCCTTCATTAGGGTTTGATTTATAGACTCTATTGGTATAATGTGGCTCTCTCATCCTTTCCTTGTTCACAAGGGTCTTGTTGATATTTTGGAGGGTAACCCAGTAATCCCATCTCTGACTACCTATTCCACCCCCCTCCATCACCCCATAGTCACTAAGTTCGATAAGAAAAAGGTGTCATTTGAGGAACCACCCCGAATTTCTACTTCAAATGAAAATTCTAGCTCCTCATGGTCCCCTTCACTAGATGCTACCCCTAAAGACTCCCCCCTTTTCTCCTCAATTGCACAAAGTTTCTACTAGTCCCTCTTCTTCCCCTAAGCTAGATGTTGGCCAGACTTAGGAGCCATGGGTTGCTCCTATGGACACCCCTAATCCCTGCTTGAATTGTGCCCCCCTAAGAGAGAAATTAGATGAGCTCTATAGAGCCACCAACATTGAAAACTACATATTCAAGTAGTTGCTAGCCCATTTGATTACGGTGAAAGATAAAGTTCAAAACCTGGAAACTACTATACTAAAAAAGACTAAAGATTGGTCAAGTGAAGAGGACACGGATCACTAGGAGTTTTGAGAGAGATATCACAAAATTTTGTCAATTGGGCCAATATGGAAAAAGAGGGTGGGGAAATTAGAAATGCTATTGGGTCTCCCGAGGAGTGTGCGAGCTTGAGAAATGAGGTTGCTAAACTTATTGTAATCAAGACAAGACCCTCCTTAGTTTGTAGGATATTATTGAATACACCAAGGAAACGATGAAGAATATGGCAGTCACCATAATTAATATACAATGTTATTTTATATAATAAAAAATAAACTATAAATAATATAATTATATTACTTATTATATATCTTATTCTTTAACAAAATTATCAAATACATTTATATTAGGTTTTAAAATTTCAACATCCTTTATCCTACATAGTTAAGTATAAATTAGCATAATTAATATAGTATGTTTATTAAAATGAAAATTACGCCCTAATAACGAGCAAATTTAGATTTTAACATTATGACATCCTTTCCCTTATAAAATATAATATATTAACTACATAAATAATAATGATAATATAATAATAAATAATAAAATAATGATGAAGAATTGGGCCAACTATCCTTTCTTATTTGAATTAACGTGGACTCCTCACCTTGATATCAAAAAACTTATGTTGGAATGGTGGAATATAGATGTAAATGTCACTATGATGTTTAGAATTACCTTCAAGCTTAAAAGCATCAAAAGAAACTTGAAAACTTGGAATAAAAATTTCTTTGGTAACACTCTCACCCAAAAATTGACTTTAAAGAGCCAGCTTAGGAAAATTCAAATGGAAATGGATAGAGGAGGAGCTTCAGAAGCTCTATGCTAAAGGGATAAGTTACTTCTAAGTGATCTTCATAATGTTATCGAGAAAGAGGAATTCTATTGGAAACAACAATCCAAAAATCAATGGATAAAAGAATGAGACATGAACTCCAAGTTTTTCCATCTATCATCCATCAAACACATAAAAAGAAATAGAATAACTGAATTGATTGGTGTTGATGGTTCCCACTTCTCCAAGGAAGAAGAGATATCTCAAAAAGGAATCACATTTTTCATTGACCTCCTCAACCCTCCTAAAACTCTACTCATCTGGACCTTATAGCCAATCGATTATTGCAAGTCATCCCAGCTCTCTATCCACCTCTGATATTGTGTCCATGGAAAGGACTGCCACTACAAATGAAATAAAAGCTATTGTGTTCTCCCTTAACCCTTCCAAATCTCTTAGTCCTAATGGGTTCCTTGTAATATTTTTTTAAGAATATTGGGATATAGTTGACATGGATGTTGTTCAAGTGGTTAAAGAACTCCAATCCTTAGCTAGCATTCTCAAGGAGATTAATAATACCTTCATAGCCCTTATCCTTAGTTTTTTTTGGGCCGAATAGATTCATAGATTTCAAAACTATAAGCCTTTGTAACACACTCTACAAGATCTATTCTAAATAGTTGGTGAATTGAATAAAACCTTTCCTAGATAAATTGAGCCGTAGTGATAAAAAAGGTTTTGTTCCAGAAAGAAAAATCATTGATGTCATTCTTTTGGTCTATGAAACTCTCCATTCCATTGAAAAAAGCATCAAGGAAAGTATGGCCCTCAAGTTGGACATCTCCAAATCTTATGATAAAGTTTCCTAGAGATTTCTCTTCCAAGTCCTTTAGAGATTCAGATTCAAAGAAAAAATCCACAGATTAATCGAAGCATGTGTTTCCTCCATGATGTTCTTAGTTCTCATCAATGGTTCTCCTCATGGCCACTTCATTGCATCTGGGGGTATTAGACAAGGGGATTCTCTCTCCCCCTATTTTTAAATTATGTTGGAAGAGGTCTTGAGTAAAAAAATTGCTGAGGGGATCACGAGGGGAAGTCTCAATGGTTTCTCTCCTGCAATCGGTTTCCCACCAACAATTCATTGACAACACCATCCTCTTTGGGGAAGCTACAATAGTAGAAGCTAAGGGCTAGGTTAGAATCCTTTCTATTTTTTCCTCCACTCCTAGCCAAAACATTAACCTAGATAAAAGTGTTGTTTTATTCCTAAACATGCCTCCTCCTTTGCAACTCAAAATTTCTAGGGTTCTTAAGTGTCAAACTTATCTTCTCCCTTCTTCTTATTCAAGAATGCCATTAACCTATAGAAAAGATAATTCAGTTTGGTCCAACCTTTTGGAAAGGGTACAAAGGAAGATGGTTGCATCGAAGGGTGCTCTTCTCAACAATCTTGGAAAAATTCAAATCCTCAAAGCTACCCTAATGAGTACTGTTGCCTACCTCCATTCCCTTTTGATAATGCTCAAAATTGGATTGATACAATGGAACAAATCTAAATAATATTTTTCTTGTCTAAAATTGAAGAAAAGAATCGAATCTCCCTTGTCAGCTAGGACATGGTTTTCTTGCAAAAAAATAATGGAGGCTTAGATATTAGAAAGACAAGACAAATGAATTTGGCTCTCCTCTCTAAAGTTAGCTAGCATTTGATTAAACAAAATTTTGAATGGATCAATATCCTAAGAGTTAAGTATTTAAGTGGAGGTGAGGGTATCTCTTTTCTGTATAAAATCATATTCCTAAAGGGTCTACTATTTGGAATATCCTTCACAAAACTAAGGACATCAAAAGACAAGGAGCTTTCTAGTAGATTGGTAATTGGGATTATGTGAGGTTCTGGGAAGGCTCTTGGATTTTGCCTTTAACTCTAGAATTTCACTTGGTTTGTTTGACCATTCAAATTGATCATTCTAGGAGATTGGGCTACAAGGTGAAAGATTATTGGGATCATTCCTCTGACCCCCCCTTCTTGAAGAATTGATCCTAATTGGTATGATCCTTCGCTCTGTTTGGATACTTATGAGGTTCTAGAGAATTAATTCTTCCGACACTCTTGTTTGGGCGGATTCTAAAGAAGGTAATTATATGGTCAAGTCTAGATATAATATTTTATTCCAAAAAAGGGCCTCTTAGTTCAATTTTATGAAGATATGGAAGAATAATACTATTCCCAATGTTAGTTTCTTCTTGTGGACAAATTGCCACAAGAATATTCTCACTCTTGACAATCTTCAAAAGAGAGGAATTCAACTTGTTAATATGTGTTTCCTTTGTGAAGAGGAAGAAGAAACCATTGCCCATCTCCCTTTTTATTGTGATTACTCCTAGAGAGTTCATCAAAAAATCTAGTCAAAGTTCCTTCTCAGTTGGGTTTGGCACAAATGCACTAATAGTATATTTGATTGTCGGAACCCCCCATTCAATCATCCCCTTGTTTTCGAGTTGCGGTGGCAAGCTTTCCTTCTTACCGGATACGCTTTCTAGAAAGAACACAAAAATGAGTTTTTTAGGGATAAAAATGTCGTTGGAATGTACTCACAAACCTCACCATTCAAAATATCAAGGAAAACCTTAAGACGGTAACCATCAATCCTAAAAGAAACCCATCCTCTTTTGAGGTCAAAGTTGCTACATCTTGGGGTATTATCAACATCCTAAATAAATTGAGCTCTGAAATTCCTACTAATCACAATAATATTCTTTGGACCTCGCCGACCTTGGTTGGTTTAAGCTCAAATTTGATGGCTTTGCAAAAGGGAACCCGGGTCGAGCAGGAGTGGGTGGCATCCTCCGGGATCATAGGGGAAAAACGATTTTTTCTTATGTGATAAATCTTGGTACCTAGTCTTCTAGTTTTGCAGAGGTGGCAGCGACCTATCATGGAATTCAACTGGATAGCCAAAGGGGCATAATGAATTTGGCTATAGAAGGGGACTCCAGGAATACAATCATGACATTGAATTGTGATGCGTCGGGCCAAGCTGGTCACTTCGTGACCTCACTGATTTTGCTCGCTTAAACATGATGGGTTTAGGATAATGCAAGTTAATGCATGTCTATCGAGAAGAGAATTCTGTTGCGGATGGGTTGACCAATTTAGGGGCCTTTGTCAAAAATATTAAAGTTTGGGATGATGTTCATTTGATGATGAAAAATGTGAGAAAATCCATCATAAATGAAGCTTCCTATCAAATCGCACACCATGACAGAGACTAATATTTATATCTCTCGTAATTGCAATTATAACACGTATCCTCTTAGTTGCATGATGAATAATTGTTGCTGCTTGCTTTTGGATGCATTTATCAATATTGCTTCGTCTATGGTTTCTAAAATATTTTGGAGTCTTCAGCGACTGGTTTTACACTACTATTCCATTGCTCCATTGTCAAACACTATGGGTGGGGAACTAGTTTAAGAAGAGCCCAACTACTGTGATTCTTTGAGAAATGACCCTGAGATATAGCCTATCCTATAGAAAGGGAAGCTCTCCTCATACATTGAAGCCATGAAGGGTCACAACCCTAACCTTTTCATGGAGTTTATGAATTCATGGAAGGGAGGCCTTGTTGAGGTGCGGGGCATCTCCTTATTTGTTTTTTTGGAGCTTATTTCGGTGGCTATGTGCCTTCCTCTGGAGGGGGCTAATATTCCTAAAAACCCTGAAGGGTACTATCAAAGGGATATGAAAAAATTCTTAAACCAAGGTGAGAAAGTCAACATGTTGCATAATGGTTATAATAGAGATGATTTGTCTGGTGTGTGGAAGAAGATAGTTGAGGTGTTAATGAGGTATATTTCTCTTGATGGAAATTTTAAAAGATTTCATGTTCATTTTTTCCTATGTTAAATCATTTCCGTCAGAACATAAACATAAATTTTTCTTTTTGGATCCACTCATCAGAACAATCCATTGAAGTAGTGCAATAAAATGGGAAACCCCTTCCCTTCATTAGGGTTTGATTTATAGACTCTATTGGTATAATATGGCTCTCTCACCCTTTCCTTGTTCACAAGGGTCTTGTTGATATTTTGGAGGGTAACCCAGTAATCCCATCTTTGACTACCTATTCCAACCCCCTCCATCACCCCATAGTCACTAAGTCTAACCCCCTAGGCTTCAAAAGGAAAAACCTCTATTTTTTATTCCCCTAATCTCTTCGATAAGAAAAAGGTGTCATTTGAAGAACCACCCCGAATTTTTACTTCAAATGAAAATTCTAGCTCCTCATGGTCCCCTTCACTAGATGCTACCCCTAAAGACTCCCCCCTTTTCTTCTCAATTTCACGAAGTTTCTACTAGTCCCTCTTCTTCCCCTAACCTAGATGTTGGCCAGACTTAGGAGCTAGGGGTTGCTCCTATGGACACCTCTAATCCCTGCTTGAATTGTGCCCCCCTAAGAGAGAAATTAGATGAGCTCTATAAAGCCACTAACATTGAAAACTAAATATTCAAGTAGTTTCTGGCCCATTTGATTACGGTGAAAGATAAAGTTCAAAACTTGGAAACTACTATACTAAAAAAGACTAAAGATTGGTCGAGTGAAGAGGACATGGATCACTAGGAGTTTTGAGAGAGATATCACAAAATTTTGTCAATTGGGCCAATATGGAAAAAGAGGGTAGGGAAATTAGAAATGCTATTGGGTCTCCTGAGGAGTGTGCGAGCTTGAGAAATGAGGTTGCTAAACTTACTGTAATCAAGACAAGATCCTCCTTAGTTTGTAGGATATTATTGAATACAACAAGGAAACGATGAAGAATATGGCGTTCACCATACAAGTGTTTCAATAGGAGCTTAAAATTTTCCATGCTAAGTGTGAATTCAGAGAAACAAAGGTAACACATAAAAAATATTTATGTAATTAAGAAATTGAACTCCAAAGTTGAAGATAAAGCATCTTTGCCATCTCAAATTGATATTGTAGTAAATTCTCAAACATTGATTAAATTAATAAAATGAAACAATCAATAATGATGCAATTATAAATGTGAATTTAAATGTTACATCAATTGATCAACTTATTAAAAAGACACAAAATTTACCAAATTATGAATATGAAAAGATTTGTGAAATGAACAAAATAGATCTAATGAATCAAGTTTACCATTGAGAATACTACCTAGAATTTTTTAGAGTAAAAGGTATTTCATAATGAATTATTTACTTAATTATTAGGTCCCTTTTCCTCTAATTTCTTAAGCTTACTTAGGCCATGTTCTTTTTTGTGTCTTGTGTCATAGGATGAGGACACATGTCATGATCTTGTTTTATCCTCACTTAGGGTTTCTAGGTTAATTATCCTTTTATAAGGATTCTTTATTGTATAATCATTAAGATGCACATTAATTATGATTCATGTTTTTTGGATCAATAGCTCTTTGCCTCCATAGATTTTCTATTCTCTCTTTCTTTGGCAGGTGTTTGATTGCAAGTGATATTTGGGAGATGTGAAGTTAATTTTTTCCAACTTCAACATGGTATCAGAGCTCTAGGTTGTAATCCCCTCTCCTTTTGAGATATTTTTTTCCTTGAGCTATCATTCAGTGCATCCTTAACCGAAATAGTCTTCCTTTGGATTCAAAGTTGTTGGAAAAGTTAGATTTGATTTTTGTTTGGCCTGATTTGGACTCCAGAGGTTAGATCTATAAGGGTTTGAAGTAGTTGTTTTTTTTCAGATCTAAAGGGTAGCTATAATTTCAAAGCATTTTGAGCCAATACAGACATTGCCATTGCACTTAGAAGACCCAAAACCTTAAGATCACCTATCAAATCATCGAAATCTGTGCCAAGAGCATTTGGGACAAATTGTTTTGCTAGAGAGGCCATACATCTTCCCCAGCACACAGGCTGAAGTATTTTAAAACAAATCATTTTTTTTTGCGAAAATAAAATAAAATTAAAAAACTTTATTAAAACCCACTATAGGTTTTTTTGTTTTTAATTGATATTAAATTTTTATTTTGGGCCTACATGGGGGGTATCGCACCCTACCATAGTGTGGTAGGACGACGCCCCTCATGCCCCACCCCTGCATGGGGGGTACCACGAAGGTACTGACCCCTGCCACAATGTGGTAGGGTAGTGAACCCTCAAGCCTCACCTAGGGCTGGTGTAGGGTGGGCTCAGCCCCCCCCTGCCCCTTTATTTTTTAATATATATTTTTTTAAATAAATTTTTTATATAATAGTTTTTTAATATTTTTTTTTTTTCTTAAAAAAATATAATAGTTTTTTCGTAAAAAATATAATAGTTTTTTCGTAAAAAAATATAATAGTTTTTTTTGTGCATGTTTTTTAACATTAAAATAAAATATGCAATTTTTTCAATAAATCCAACCTGTACCTATACTTGGAGATCTTTTTTCTCAGAGGTGTAAATTTGGCAAATTTCCAAATTTGGAGGTTTTTTTGCCTCGCCCTACCCCTCTTTGTTGGGCTTTTCAATTTTGCACTTCATCTTCCAGTGACGATATCTCAACCATATGGTCATTTTTTTCGGTGTTATTTTTTTTGAAACAGGGTAGAATTTTGTGCTCTTCATAGTGGTGCAAGTGGTTTTCAGTTTTGGTTTTTTCTCCAAAAATCATTTTTCTCAGTGATGTGCAATCCTCATTTTGGAGACTTTAATGGGCCATATCTTCTGCATCCAAGCTCCTTTTTGAGTTCCATTTTTTTGAAAGAGCATGATTTTTTGTGTAATTCATCATGGTGCTATCATTTTCCTCATTTTAAAAAAAATGTATTTTCAGTATGTAGTCCTTTTTGGACATTGTGGACTTCCATTGTAAGCACTTCTCATATGTAAATACATTGAATAAAGTGCCTCAACATTGTACATGTATTATTGAGATCTTGCACATCATATTGTGCCATTATTGTACTTGCACTGGTTCATAAAGTGCCATTGGGGGTTTGTTATGTGAGCTTCTTATTTGACATCACAACCTTGTCTACCTTCATGAGAGTATGCCTTTTGTTTGCACACCCTTTTTTAGTTGCTAGTACTTCTTCATGCACCATTTGATGTTGCTAGTTCTTTTTCATGCACTACATTCTGGCATTTAGTTTCAATGGACCTATCATCTCTCACCCTTCTCCGCATTATGGGGGTATCATACTATTGGTGCTAATGCTTTCTTGCTTTTGGTTTGGACTGAGCTATGCATTTAGTTTTTATTCCTATGGACTAAGTAGATGCAGTGGATGGCTACCCATGCATTTCGGTGAGATGAGACGTTTACCATATAGAAACTCTTGATTTCCTATTTTTTGGAGGTGACTTTCCATTTTTAGTTGATCAATTTCTTCAGACTATTGGTACCTATATTTTTGAATTACAATTTTCATGCATTAGTTGAGTAGTGTTGTTGGGGCCACTCGTGTAGATTTATGTGCCATCTGTATCTTTTACTTTCAGATTTTTTGCCTTGGTTTTCCATTTGGTCATTGGTTGAGTAGTGTTGTTGGGGGCACTCATGCAAATTTTTGTCTTCTTGATCCTGATCTTCATCCTAATTTCAAAGGAGGTTCTTATTTCAGTATTATAGTGGTCATTCTTTGACAATGTTTGCAACTTCTTCATACTTTAGTGGTGTTCTTCATGTTCATCCTTTGTTCCTACTCTTTTGGGATAATTTAGTTTGGAGGATTCTTAGACCATCACTTGTATTTCTCTTTTTGGAGAGGAGATTTTTCCCATTGGGCTTTTCTCCTTTTCTCTAATTTTGAGAGATATTTTGTTTGTACATGGGTACCTCACCAGTCCTTGTTTTTTGAGACCCATCATGCATTCATCTTTAAAGTTCGGAGCTTCTCCCTAAGTTTCATTTAAGGGGGGTGTTAGAGTAAAAGGTATTTCCTAATTAATTATTTACTTAATTATTAGGTCCCTTTCCTCTAATTGCTTAAGATTAGGTCATGCTCTTTTTATGTCTCATGTCATAGGATGAGGACACATGTCATGATCTTGTTTTATCCTCACCTAGGGTTTCTAGGTTAATTATCCTTTTATAAAGATTCTTTATTGTATAATCATTAAGATGCACATTCATAATGATTCGTTCTTTTTTAGACTAATAGAGCTCTTGGCCTCTATAACTTTGATGTTCTCTCTTTCTGTGACATATTTTTGATTGCAAGTGATGCATTGGAGTGAGCTATGTATCTAGTATTTGTTCCTATGTAATAGGTAGACGTAGCAGCTAGCGACCCATGCATTTCAATGAGATGGAGTATTTACCATATGGATACTTGCATACCTATTTTCTGGAGGTGACCTTCAATTTTTATTTGATCAGTGTTCTTCATACTATTGACACTTGTATTTTTGACTTGCATCTTGCATGTTGAGTAGTGTCATTAGGGCCACTCATGCAAATTCATGTGCCATATGTATCTTCAATTTTTAGATGTTTTGCCTTTGTTTTACATCTGATTTGAGTAGTGTTTTAGGGGGAATTGATGCAAATTCTTATCTTCTTGATCCTGATCATTATTTGTTTTAGAGGAGGTTCTTCATTTTAGCATTGTAGCAATCATCATTTGACAGTTGTCTATAGATTTTTCATGCTTTAGTGATTTTCTTCATGTTCCTATTCTTTTGTGACATTGTTTTTGAGGATTTTCAGTCCTTTACATTTTTTTAGAGGCTTCTTTAGTCCTTCACTTGCATTTCTCTGTTTTTGGAGAGAATTTTTCTCCCACTAGGTTTTATCCTTTTCTTTGATTGCGAGAGATTGGATTATTTGTACATGGGTACCTCACCAAGCCTTGTTTGCCATGACCCATCATGCATTCTTAATTTTTAAGGTTTTTAGCTACTCCCTAAGTGTTGGTGTGAACATATTTCTTGTACCTAGCTAATTCATTCACTAGGTAACTAGGGGACATATTCACATGTTAAGTTTACTTAGGATATAAGATTCTTTCTAGAAGTATTAGCTGGATTTTCTAGAACTTATCTTATCTAGCTAGTATTGCTTGATTCCTAGGTATTAGTTTGTTAATTGTCTCATGTAATAGGATTAAGACACTTGTCATGATATTGTCTAATCCTATCTCTCAACCTTGCCTTTATAAGAAAGGAATCTCATGTATTCAAGCATATTCAACCAATATTCAATCTTGCATTGTTGAAGCAAGATTTCTTGCCATTTTCTCTCTTGTGGAAGATATTTTGGTCTAGCAACTGTCCTTGCCATTTTTTTCAAAGATTTTTTTTTAAAATGTAAAACATTGTAAAAAAGGTCGACCATATTTTTTGGCCCTCTGTGCCCTTTGGTCACATCAGTGAATAAGGGCCATTACTTTTTAGCCCCTGAGCGCGTATATTTTGTGCCAATTTAGTCTTCTAGTGATTGATTTTTGCCCCCAAGTGTCCTCAAATAGGGTCTTTTTTTTTCATTTTGGCATAAATTTCTCATACGAAGGCAATTTTTTTGAAACTAAATATCTTCGAAAAGCTAACGATCCCAATTTTCCAGTGGTGCATCTATTTTTCAAAAAAATTACAGTTTTGTTCCAGTTTTGTAGGTTTGAAGTCAGATATTTCTTTCCAGCCTTCGAGTCCATATCTTTTTTCTCCAGATTCTATTTTTCCCCAAATTTATGGCATTAAGAAGTTATTCAGGAGCACTATAGTTCTATTCATGCACTTTTTGCAGATTTTTTTCTAGAAATTCAAATTTTCAGTTTGAAGCTAATTTGGTATTTTTGGATACATTGTTGTAAATTTGCAAAAAAAAAGTGTCAATTTATTTGGGACAAAGGGGTTAATTTCTTGTATTGTGAGGGAATTTGTTGTTCCTCTATTGCAATATTTGATTGTATGATGGATCTGTCAAAAAATGTACTTCTAACCCCATATAACTATCATGAATGGAAGTCACAAATAGGGATGCTATTATTAACATTGAAGTTGTAAAGAATCACATTTGGTGAAGATCCATAACCCACAAGAGAAAAAGAGAGAAGAAAATGGCTTGATAGAAGGGATGGGGCTTTAGGTACTCTTTTTTGTCCATTTCTCCAGATCTTAGATATCATGTTGCATCTTGCACACATCCTAATCAAGTTTGGACTACTTTAGAGAGTTTCTTTGGTAAGCCAAATAAAATGAGGAAATTTAAGTTGGAGAATGAACTAATGGGTCTTAATCCATCAAATTTTGACAATATCCAAGACTTCTTCTCTAAGCTCAATTCTCTAAGGTTGTAGTTATCTAATTATGGGGTCACTAAAGAGAACAAACATTTGATTCTTTCTATTCTTTCTAAGCTTGGTCTTGATTATTCAATGTTTGTTTCTACATTCTATGCTACAATGGATGCCCTTGAAAATGCATACAAAATGCCTTCTCTTGATGAATTTGCAGCTCATCTCACAAGGGAACAAGCAAAGTTGGTACACATGGGCACATTGAAGTCTTCTAAATCTCATGCTCTTCTTACAAAGGATACAAATGCTTCAAGTGGCAAAGGTAAGAAGAAAAATAAGGTACCCAAGTCTAATGAGCAAGGTAAAGATTCTCCTTCACATATCACTCCCGAGTCTACACCCTCTTCTAAAGAGGAATCATCTAAAAAGAAGAAGTTCAAATGTACATATTGAAAAAGGCTAGGACATGATGAGCATAGATGTTATAATAAGAAGATCAATGATTTCACACACCTTCTTCAAAAGAATAAAATTCAACTGCCCTCATCAGTGTCTTCTTCTTCTTCTTCTTCTTCAGCATCTCAATCGTCAACCCCCTCATCATCATCTCAATTAGAGAACATAAGATCTACATCTGGGCTGCATAAAATAAAAGGACAAGCACTCTTGGCCTCTACAAGTCCTGAATCTCATAGATGACTTCTTGATCCAAGGGCATCTCATCATATGGCATCTATTATGGATATCTTCTCTTCTTTTGAGCCTTTTAATTCACCTCATATCTTGATGGGTAATAATACATATATGAAGGTAAGTGGGAAGGGTTCTGTTGACATGGGGGAAGGGAATTTTAATGATGTACTGTGTGTTCCTTCCTTGACACCAAATCTCCTTTCTATTTATCAAATTGCTCATGGGGGTCAAGGTAAAATAGTTGAGTTCACTCTTGATAGGGTGTACATATGAGACTTGGAGGCTAGGGATATTTTTCTATCGAGATGGTTGATCATTCATCTCATTCATATTCCTTTTGACATTTTGCTTCAGAAGGTGATAATGTTCCTTTGATTGCATCACACACTCCATTGAGTGTGAACCATATTTGTGAGGAGAAGTTTGGTCATCTACACCTTGGTATTTTAGAGATCAGTGCTAAGCTTCCTACTCCACCTTCTGCTTCTTCAACCATCAGTGCTTCTATTCAACAGGATGATCATAGTTTTTCAGATATTGCTATGTGGGATGAATATTTGACATGTATTTGTAGCTTGTTCATGGAGTATCATACTACAAATTTGGAGGACATACTTGAAGGGGTTTCTCTCCTATTTGATGACAGTTTCATTACAATTGTTGTATCATCTACTTTGACTTTGGAGATTGACATTCATGAGTCTCCTCCTTCACTTGATTTGTCATGTTTCTTGGTTGATTTTGACCATGATTATGTTGTGGCTTATTCAATCTTGGAGATTCCTACTCACTGTTTAGAGGTATACATGTTGTGACATCATCCTTCCTCATTTTAGTTGGACATGGAGTGGCTTGTTCATCAGATTATGGAGTTGTTTCTTCCTAAGGGGAGATGTGTTGCTTGCAGACAATGGATCATCTTTTGTTTCCAAGCATTCTTCATCAGCATTGGAGCTTCTTCATTGTGGGGGGGTATCTTATCTCTCTTTTTCCCTCTTATGGGGGAGTGGGGTAATTTATTGTATATACATTAAGGATGTGGTCCTTGGGGGTATCATTGAGTCCTCCATACATCATGCTTATTTTGTTTGTTTTATTTTCTCTCTTTTGGAGAGGGGTTTTGTCCCACTAGGTTTTCTCCCTTTCTCCACTTGTGAGAGATTGATTGCATTGATTGCATTTTCATTTGTAAATGAGTACCTAACATGGCCTCGTAGCCGAGACCCATCTTCATCTTCATCTTTGCATAGTTTGCATAATAATCTTCTCCCTAAGTTGCACTTAAGGGGGGTGTTGGTGTGAATATATGTTTTGTACCTAGCTAATTCACTCACTAGGTAATTAGGGGACATATTCACATGTTAAGTTTACTTAGGATATAATATTCTTTCTAGAAGTCTTAGTTGGATTTTCTAGAACTTATCTTATCTAGCTAGTATTGCTTGATTCCTAAATAGTTAGTTTGTTAGTTGTCTCATGTAATAGGATTAATACACTTGTAATTATCTTGTCTAATCCTATCTCTCAACCTTGCATTTATAAGCAAGGAATCTCATGTATTCAAGTATATTCAACCAATATTCAATCTTGCATTGTTGAAGCAAGCTTTCTTTCCATTTTCTCTCTTGTGGAAGATATTTTTGTCTAGCAATTATTCTTGGGGGTGTTGGGGAGTCACCATTTACTCCCACACTAAGTTCATCTTAAGAGGGGGGTGTTAGATTAATCGTGAATTAGCTATTAATTAATTAATCTTAATTAATTATTAAGCTAATTTATTCCCATTAACTTAAGCTAAACTTAGAAGTGCTTTTATTTTTACTAGTTGAGATATTATTAGGCCATTTTTTCTCATTGTATGAGATGTTGACATTTGTCATGATCTAATCCCTTTCTCATTTAGGGTTTTACTCTTATAAGAACTCAACCCTCATTGTATTTTCTCTTAAGATTCTCTTTTCAGATTCTAGAGTTTCATTGTTGTAGCTTTTTCTTGTTAAGGATATTGCATATTATTGTTTGCAACTCTCTTGTGTGGAAGGTGTCTTTGTTCATTGTTTGATCTTGTGGCTCTTGTTTTTCATAATTCTAAAAAAATATACTTGAATACGTGCTAATTAAATATGGATAATATTTTTTGAAAACTTTAAAAAAGGAAGATGTCAATTATTTATTGAAATGATGAGAACTATTAAATTTAATCCCACCATGAAGATCCTTGGTCTAAGAACACAAATATTAATAGGAAAAAATCCATTGTAAAAATCTAATCAATGCATACCAAATAGTGGGTTCAACATCATTCACAAAATATAGTAATTCTTTGATTACATAAAGCATGAAGGGTCCAAACCCATTACAAACTGGTCATAGAGGCTAAAGAGAGGAGTCTCACAAGGAGTGAGACATAAAAAAAGCACTAAAAAAAGACCAGCAACCAACATACACTCAAAAGGGACCAACCCAAGACCAACCATCTGAGAAGATCAATTACTGGTCACCAAGGAGGTGAAGGCCTTTGATGGCTTGCCACTCCTTGGTTAAGAAATCTAGCTTGTCCTCAAAGGATAGATCATTGAGACTATTTTAACAGTATTCTCCAAGGTGGCAAGCTGGGTGTTCTCTTTGGATTTTATTTTCTTGTTGGATCTTGAAGGGTAAGTGATAGAAGATTCTTCCCTTTCATGATTATCATGTCTATTCTTTAACTCTTGTCGAAATACTGAATGGTCACCACCATGTTCTTGATAGTTTCCTTGCTGTAGCCAATGATTTCTTGCAAGTTAAAAAAAATGTCTTAGTTGTCTTAAATGTTGGCAACCACCTTTTCTAAATTCTTATAATCCTTAGTCGACCCAAGAGCATCCTGTATGCTTCCAAAATCCTTCTCCAACTTAGCCCAATCATCAAATTTAGTAGAAAATCCTTTCATCATTTCCTAGTACTCCTCATCTGCCACCTCTCCAGGCTAATCAAAAGTCTTTTTCAGAACAATAGACTCTAGAGAGAATATTTTTCTTGGTTTTTAGTAGTTAGGCAAGTTGTCATTTGAGAATTTTTTTCTAGATATCAGTAGCCTTGCATAAGTCATTAAATTTGGCATAAAGAGAAACATAATTCTTGCAAGAGGGGGGTTTAAAGAGATTGAGGGATCTTTAGCCATGTCCTAAGAAGGAAAATCCTCCTTCCAAGGAGAGGGAGGGGGCTAATAGAGATGTTACAAGAGGGAGGAGAGTTAATAGGGGAGGCCTTTGGGGAGACATCGGGTGAGGGGAACCAAGTAGGCCCAGAGTAATCATCTGAGATAGAAATTTGAGGGGGATCCACAAAGGAAACTTTTTTCTTACTTAAGGAAGTAGGAAAATTAGAAGCTAGGGATTTTCCTTTAGAGGAGCATGATGGGTTGGACTAAGTTTATCTACTTGAGAGGAGGGGGTTTTAGCAATAGAGGAAGGAGTGTCAATCCTTTTAAAAATTATATCCAAATTAATTCCCACTTGGATGGGACATGGGTTAGTAATGTGCGGGAGAGAGGAGAAGGTCAGGGTGAGGGCAAGATTAAACTAGTGAAAAAATAAAATAGTGGAAACTCTGAGATTTTACTCTAGGATTTAGACACCTTTCCTTATGATTTTAATTATAATTTGAGGTAGCAGGGGTTTGATGGATTTGGACAAGGTATAAGACTGACTTACAACTTGAAAGGTGAGTCAACTTTCCCTTGACCAAACTTGAAATGGATTTAAGAATGAAATGCAATGATTTGACTAGGTTAGTGATGCAATTAACTATTCTGATGCAAAAATAATAATTTTGGAAAGTCAAAGATAAATTCAAACTTTAGAAATAGATTGAGTAGAGTGTTGTGCACCCGTGGTTTGAATTTGAGCTTGATTTTGGAGGAATAAGTCACCCAGGGAACCACTATCCTTGTTGACTAATTTTAGATTTATTTTCATAGCTCTTTGGAGCCAAATCAAAGATTTATTTCCCTTTGTGTCTCACTACCTGATCTTCATTGAGTGCCGAGATAATTGAGTTTCCACATGTTGTCAAGTTGTAGGGTTTGAATGTAGTAATGAATAATTGACCTTCAAGCTTCTCCCAATCTTCTTTAGATCTGGAACCTACACATTCAAAGAGAGAGGAATGATTGTGCTATATAGGGGCTTGCCTTGGTCAAACCTTGTGTTGGTGTTTCCACCTCCACAATGGAAATTCCAATGAAAGAGAGCTTATTCTTTTGAGGGATAGAGGCTAAATGATAAATGAATGATAAATCAATAATGGAATACAACTCACCATTGAAAAATGGCTTCCTTGAAGGAATGAAGTCATACACATATCCTCAAGGCTTGATTGTTGTTTTCTTGATTTGCTCGAAGACTTGCAAGGGTTAGATATCACAAGCAATATGATAACATAAAAATGAACAAACTCACAGAAAATTTGACACAATGATTTGATATTGAATTGCTACAATAAATATACTCTTGACTGCTCTTGACTTACTTGATAATTCTCTTGATCTCCAAAATTTCCTCTTAATGCTAGATAGATTTCAAATGATGCAATGACTAGGTATTTATATGCAATTATTCTAATTTCTAAAAAATTAAATCCCGATAGCCAACATTGACATTTGAAATTCAAATAATAAAATGCCAACTTCGACATATTTAATTTTGGAGGAAAAATAGGGCGACTAAGTCACCTAGGGTGACTTAGTCTTGGCCCTATTTTGTGGAATCAAAGGTCTTAGGGACAAATTTTTTAAATGAATGCATTGGTTTTCCATATAGGTTTTCTTGATAATTGTTCAAATGGGCTATGGAATACATAGTTTAGGAAATTAGGTGTATAATTAGGTCCATACACTTAGGGGGAGAAAAACATAGTGTGAAACTATCAAGGGCGACAATTTATTATGCTACATTTAACCTCCACTTTAGTGAGAGTATGAAATTATGCTCATAATCATACTAAAGTAGAAAAATATGTCAAGAGGGGTCTGAGTGTCCTATAAAAAACCAACATAAGCACAAAGGAACACACATGTATGTAATGAAACAAGACAAAATACATGACAAACACACAACACAATACACTACACAATACACAACACAATACAAACATGATATGAACATAAGAAAACACAAACACAAATACAAGTTAGTACTAAAGAGATTCGAGTTGGAAAGGAAAAAAAGACCTCAATATTAAAATTGTCTCAAATACCAAACACCATCCATCAAATAAATGTTAAAGAAAGTAATTCTCTCATGAGGAATAACAATTTGTGTTATTCCCAATCACTCGTGAGCTACATGTATCTACTGGCTAGCAAGCAACATTATGCTAGGTTTCCATGCAATATGATGGATTCCATAAGGCTAGCAAGTTGTGTTATGCTAGACACTCATGAAACAAATGGTTGTATTGGCTAGCAAGGTGTGTTATGCTAGGTGGCCATGTTAAAAGGGGTGCTCAATTTCATGAACTAGCAAGTTGCATTATGTTGCATCCATGGACTATATTGCTAAATTTTTAACGGCCAAGGGGACGAACAAGACTCACCTAAGAAGGTACACAAATGTCCAAGAGGATGAACTACAAAATCGCCTAAGAAGGAACATAAAACATGTCTAAGAGGATGAATGAAAAAATTTCTTAAGAAGGTGTAGAAATACCCAAGAGGACGAACAAGACAAAGACAAACCTCAAGGTGTGTTGAAAAAAATACCACCACAAAAGGTTTTTGACAAAAATGAAAAAGGGGGATTGCTTAATATATGAAGGCTCACACCTTAGGGAATATCACACATTACATCACCGCTAAGAGAGGACAAGTCGTGGAATAAAAAATCACACTTTAGGGAATACTAGTCTTAGTATTACCACCATAGGGAGCATCATATGTCATGAAAGGTCACACTCTTAAGGGATAACAAGCCTAATATCACCAAAAAGGAGACCCTAGCATAGATTGAGAAGTCCACACTTCAATTGACAAGGTCACACTTTCTAGGAGATGTATGCTATTATCACTAAAAAGGGACCATTTCTTATGAAACAATATGCAGGGGACTATATGCCCCCCTTAAAATGTTAGTGTACTTGCTACACTAATATTTTAAGGTAATAGGAAGGGATCCCTTGCTAGAAGGAATGCACCTGATGCAAGGCTATCTAACTCCTTATCGCCCAAGTGCAAAGACAAAGATGAGCCAAAAATGGATGATGATATGTTGCTCCTTACGAAATGAAATATGGTTGCATAAAACTTAATTTATACCCACATGCATGGTAATGAGTATTGTGTGATACTGCAACTACCACATGGCAAGGAGTGATAATTGATGCTATTTGTCTTGGGAGAATCTTGCACGATTAAGTAAAAGTATTTTTTATTTTTTTGTTATTTTTGAAGGACAATAGCCAAGACCTCTTATTATTTCTTGCATGTTGAGATCTATGGGGACACAACTACCCTGTTCTTTTACATCACATCCTTTTCCATTATAGCCAAATTATTTCAAAATTTGATAACCTCTTCCATAAATGACTCCATTTCTTTCGAAGAAGGTGGTTTTTCATAATTTGTGTTTTCCTCATTGTTAACAGTTTTCAAATCAGATGTTCTTGATGATTCACCAATGGGTTGTATGGATATCATCGTAACTTCTTTTTTTTCTCTTCTGATTTTGATGGTGAAATCTTATATTCCCCCATGAATGTAGGTGTGAAATCTAATGATCCCCAATCATCATCTAATAGCCTTGTTATAGATGAAATACACTCATCTTTATCTTCAATTTGTAAAGGTTCTAATTTTGAAGCTGTTATTAATGTGCTAAAAGGATTCTTCATTCCTGTTTCAGTTTGTAAACAATTCTTAGATTTAGGACCAACTTTGGCTATATAAACCTTATTTTTGTATGTGTATTTTATTGAACGATGAAATGTTGAAGGCACTCTTTTCATCTCATGAATCTATGGTCTACCCAAGAGAAGATTATATGAAATATTTTCGGGCATGACATGGATATGAGTTTGTAACACCACAAGACCGACTTTAATTGGTAATGTTATTACACCAAGTGGTTGTCTTCCCACATTATAAAAACCTTTGATTTAAAAATCATCAGGTTGGATTAAGTTTTTTTTCACTCCAAGTTGATCTAAAAGGTGGACACTAGAAACCTTAAGCCCTGAACCATTATCAATAAGAGTACGTTTAATCCCTATCTTATTAGTAACTACCATTATCATCAAAACATCATTTTATTTTTGTATTTTCAAAGGGGGTATTCATTTTGATAAAAGATAATGTCCAAATTAGATTTTTTCATAGCTTCAAGAAAAGCTTCTACATCATTCAGTTTAATAGAAGTTGGGACATTAATCTTTTGTAAAGCCTGTTGGAGCATCCTGTGGTAAGTAGGTGATGTTTGGATCAAATCCCAAAGGGATATTTTAGCTAGAGTATTACAAAGCTTCCCAACAAGATCATATTTTTTACCACTACCTTGAGGAATATTAGGTGTAGGTGGAGGGTATGGTTGAGGTAATGAGATGGATGTAATTGGAATTTGTTTTGGTGGCTTATTTTTTCTAGTGTTATATGTGTGAGAAACTACATGATAACTTGGTTGTTGCGGCACATGATTACTAGTGGTTGTTTTGCAAAGTTTAGGATATGGCCATGAGTTTAGGAGGTCCTATAATGAGAGGTGACTTAGGAGGTATAATAATTAGAGGAAATTTAGGAGGTCCAATAATTAAAGGAGTTTTAGGAGGTCTAATAATTAAAGGATATTTAATAACAAATTGTGTGTTCATAACCTCAACTGAGTTATCCACTTATTGATGATCTTCTATCACTGTGGGATCTAATGTCACCTTAGAATCTTCATCTATGCAATCCATATTATTGTATTTTGAAAGAAATGTATCAATGATTTTATCCTTTTTCACTACAATATCTTCCCAAGTAGGAGAGGTATTTGGAGAGAAACAAACAACATTCTCATAACGCTCAATGATTGGATCCTCTAACACCAAGATACCTTCTTCATAAGTAGGTGAGGTATCAGGAGAAGAAAAAACATGATTATCATGATTTTAAATGATTGCATTCTCTTACACCAAACTAACCTCACACATAGGAGAGATAGTGGGAGAGGGATCAATGAAAAATAATAAGATGAGAAATAAACTCATTTTCACATGCTTGTAACAATTTTTTTTTGAAATACTTAACAAGATCTAACAATGGAACATGAATTATGAAAACACAAGATTTTTGCAATGAAAACATTATGCTACACCCTATAGACCAAGATAGCAATATTTTTAGCAAAAAAATCAATTACATGACTAATCTTTAGAGATTAAGGGTAGATTTGGGCAAAGACTAGAGACAAGATTTTGCAAATTAAATTTGGGCTCAATTTAGATGGACAAGGGCACCCAGAGTGATTATGTCCTACATAGATTTTTGTAAAATTCAAAATTTGATTGTGTACAATACTATTTGAATTTCCCATTTCTATGTGTATATAGGTGTGATCGTGAGTAGTTTTCCAAAATTTACCCAATTTATGATTATGCAATTCAAAATGCAAGTGTGCAACAATTTGCAAAATGTTCAAGCAATAAAAGATAATTGTAAATATAATTTTGAGATCTAAGATGTAACAACTGGCTGATTCTAATATGCCAAAATTTGAAAATGATGATGTTGATTCCTTTTCGAAACAAAACAATGCAAATTTTCACTTTTTGAGCTATACGTAAGATGCCTAAATGAATGCAATGAACACTTTCAGATTTAAATGACCTAATGTAGAGTTATAAATGTAATTAGAATGTAGATCTGACCTAAGATGACTGAAATTAACCCTATTTCAACCTATGATGCAATATGATATGCAAGTTTTTGATTTTTTATGCTTTTTATGATCCAAAGGTGAATGCCTAAATGAACAATGCAAAACAATTCAATGTTAAACCTAGATCTAGGATGATTTGCCTCAAATTTTAGAAGGTTTAAAATGTTAGCATGTTGGGTTCACATAAATGAAATAAAGAAAAAGGGAAACCTTGGGATTTTACTCTAGGGTTTAGACACTTTTTTTGATGTATTTAATTTAGAATGTGGTTGGAGGTGGCGGTGGTTTGATGGATTTGGACAAAGTATAAGACTGGCTTGCAACTTGAAAGGTGAGTCAACCTATTCTTGACCAAATTTGGAATGGATTTTGCAATGAAATACAATGATTTGAATAGGATAATGATGCAATTAACTATTCTGATTCAAAAATAGTAATTTTGGAAAGTCACAGACAAATTTAGACTTCAAAAATAGATTGAGCAGAGTACTATGCACATGTGGTTCGAATCTAAGCTTGATTTTGGAGGACTAAGTCACTCAAAGCACCACTGTCCTTGTTGACAAATTTTAGATCTATTTTCATAGTCCTCTGGAGACAAATCAAAGCTTTCTTTCCCTCCGTGTCTCACTATCAGATCTTCATCAGGTGCTGAGATAACTGAGTTCTTGTATATTGTCAAGTTGTAGGGTTTGAATGCAAAAATGAATAACTGACCTTCAATATTGTCCCAATCTTCTTTAGATCTGAAACCTACACATTCTAAGAGAGAGGAATGGTTGTTCCATATAGGGTCTTGTCTCAATCAAACCCTATGTTGGTGTTTCCACCTCCACAATGGAATTGTCAATGAAATAGAGCTTATCCATTTGAGGGATAGAGGCTAAATGATAAATGAATGATGAATCAACAATGGACTGCAACTCACCAATCAAAATGGCTTCCTTGAAGGACTGAAGTCATACACATCTCCTCAAGGCTTGATTGTTTTTTTCTTGATTTGTTTGAAGACCTACAAGGGTTAGATCTCACAAAAAATATGATAATATAAACATGAAAAAATTCACATACACTTTGACATGATGCTTTGATATTGAATTATTGCAATAAATCTACTCTTGAATACTCTTGACTTGTTTATTAATTCTGCTGATCTCTAAATTGCCTCTTAATGCTAGATAGATTTCAAATGATGCAATGGCTAGGTATTTATAAGCAATTATTTATTTTCTGAAAAAATAAATCCCGATAGATGGCATTTGACATTTTAAATTTAAATATTATAATGCCGACTCCAACATATTCAAATTTGGAGGAAACATAGGGGGACTAAGTCGCATAGGGAGACTTAGTCTTGGCCTTATTTTGTAGGATCAAAGGTGTCGAGGACAAAATATTAAATGAATGCATTGGTTTTCCATATGGGTTTTCTTGATAATTGTTCAAATGGGCTATGGAATGAATAATTTAGGAAATTAGGAGTATAGTTAGGTATATGCACTTAGGGGAGAGAAAAACATAGTGTGAAATTGTCAAGGGTGACAATCTATAATGCTACAACTAGTAGAGAGAGTAAAATAGGCTCTAGTGGAGAGGAAAGGACTTACTACTGTTAAGCACAACTTTTATAGACTACTCCAACAATTAATGAATCTAGAAGGCAAAATTTATCTTCACATTATGCCTAAAATTATTAAGAATAGGAAAATTTTGAGAATGTAACCTTTTGTAATAAAATTCTAGAGTGACATACCTCATAATCAGTTCAACAATTTTCTTCCAAAACCACAAGATCTTTTTTTTGTTAAATCCATTTTGTAGATGATTAATCTTTTTGCCCCTCTTCATGATCTTTTCCATGTATTTTTGGTAGTCCCCATTAGTTTTTTTAGGAAATTGGCCCCTTGAAGGAGAAGGCTAGAAGTAGCCAAGATGAGCACAACAATAATAAAAAAGGAGAGGCCCCTAACATCAACTAACCCATCCTTCTAAGAATTTGCAAACTCAACTGAAAGGGTGGGGTCATGAACTTTCATAACCTTAATGTAGGGGAGTAGATTACCCTTCTAGAGAATAGCCTAGACTTCCTGGTCATTCTTGAAACTCTCACAGTTATTGGGCTCCTCTTAGAATAGGTCACCACCCATTGTAGTTGGATTATTGGCAATGACATAACAACAAATGAGAAACCAAGAAATGGAGATTCTAGAAACTTTTGTCATACAAAGGAGGGGCAAGATGAAAATGAACTCACTATAATGAACTGATGGGGGGAATATCACATAAAACCCTAAGAAATTGGTGGTTATGTGTGAGACTTACACAATATATTTCGATATTAGTATCTGACATTAGAGGCAAAGAGAAATTACACTTCACTAATGGTCGAGGTTCTCACATGCTCCAAGAGAAGATTCGTATCATCCCAAACTTTAATAGTTTGGACAAAGGACCCTAAGTTCACCATCAAATTTGTAGAAATATTACCTTCACAGAAAGCATGCTTTAATCTACTATGCTTAGAGCTCATCATATCATGGCGATATTCCTCAATGAGATCTCAGAGAGACTAGATGGGAGTGGCTTCCCCATACAACATCATGATTTCATTTTTTGAGTCTCCTTCGATTAGAACTTTAGTTAATCCTTATTGTTTAGCCATCTAGATACCATGATAAGCGGAAACCAACTCAACAAAGTTTGATGATTGGATACCCGAGTTGAAAGCATAAGAAGAGATCATTGAGACCCTATGATCCCTTAGGATACCACCCAACATGTAATTGAAACAACAAAATATTTATTAATACGAAAAATAAGTGGATCACTAAAAATAAATAGAGAAATAGTAATGAAATCTATTGGGTTTCATTAAATATTTGAGAACATAAATAAAAATGAAATATGGTCATTCTTTGGTAAGTTCTCATATAAAAATAATCATAGTTGTAGCCCTAAAACTCCTAATTGAAGAATTAAAAAGAAAAAAAATGATTATCACCTAATCAAAGAGATATATTATAAAGAGGAATTGATTATCAAGACTATGATCCACATATAAAATACTTTTGAGTACGAACCAAATATATTATTCTCCAAATTTATAGAGTACTATCTTCAAATAGAAATTACTCAAAGGTATCTTTAAATGGATTTTTTTTATGATAAAATAAATCATACATACACTACATATTGTAAGTTTTACATTGAATTTTCTATGGATTATGATGTTTTTCAACATTGATGCAGAACAGGGGTGGATTAAGCTTGATGGGACCTAAAAAAACAAGATTCAACCATTGGTTAACTTCCTAGACTTCCACAAGTGAGATTTTCAATACTTAGCTTCCCAATCCTAGTAGGTCTCCTCCTTGACATAAATTGGCATAAATTTAAGAGAAGGTAGTATCTCATAGAGAAATAGACCTCTTTGGATACCCATTTGGGCATACATTAGCATATCTAAACAATGGTATAAGTTGTCCTGGAGTGAAGAGGTCAAATCAGGTCTGCTACACTGTGGAATAGGCCTTATAAGCCACTTTTACAAAGGAAGTATGTTAGATAATTCTTCCAGACCCCTAAAATCATCACCTACACCACGAACCAATCAAAAATAGGAATATCAAAAGATTTTATCCACTGATCACTCATCCAACCTGCTGTCCTATTATCTAGCTATGCAATCTAGCCTAGCACATGAAGATGTTAGGCTAGAAGCTTGCTAAAAATTCCATGAATCTCCATCCCTTGCTCTACAGACCTACAAGACATGTAAAAAACACCTACTAACAACATTCCACCATTCCTAACTATCATACATCGATGGAATGGCTCTAACACTTACATTTTCACTCAAAACCCTTAGAAGATAGGGTTTCCAAGCGGTAGAGAAGAAAAATCTTTAAACTAACACAAAGCTCGATGAAATGAGCTCAAACCAGAACCAAATGAATTTTAGAACACTACACAAGATTTTCCAAAATGTTTCAAGTTATAACAATACTGTATGGCTGCACACAAATTGCAAAAAACAGATATTTTCACACTAAAGCTCAGAATTAGAGCCTCCTTGTTCACTTTTTTGTCTTCTCAAGATTAAAAAATTCAATGCCTCAAGGTCCTTGACATGGGAACATGAAATGAAAATATAAAGCAACAGTTACAAACACCAGATCCAAGAAAGGACTGGCCACCAACCAAACATGCAAAAGTGACAAGTTGTAAAAAGCAACTTTTTGCAACTTTCACCCAATTCTTTCCCTAACGCCTAAACTGAATCCAAGATGGATCTAACATTCCACATGGGTCTTATTCAACCTTATTCCAATAAGTACAACATCATGACACAAAATATAACTTTAACATCTATTATGCATTCCTAGGCCTAACAATGACAGGAGTAAAATGCATTCCTAAGTCTAAACATGACAGGGTGCTTTGCACCATAAAATCGGTGTAAAAAGATTTCAATCTCCTGATGAAATGAGCTCCTAAATAGAGACTCCATGATTCTTCACATCTTCCTCTGACATCCAAGTAGCATCCTCATTTGGTAAGCCATGTCACTTAACCAAATATTCATTGTATACCTTGTGTCTAGTCCTCTTGGCCTCTCTAGTGTCCAAAATTGATTCTAGCTTCATTGGTTGGCTGGGTGGTAAGTCTTTCACCCATTCAGCATCTTCAAATTTATTAGCTTCAAATTATTCACCTGCAATCATAGTGTTCTTAAAAGGATATAGGTCAGCAACATTAAAAATAGGAGATATAGCCACTCCAGGAGGGAGTTCTATCTCATAGGCATTTTGACCATACTTGTGGACCACCTTGAAAGGTCCAATCTTCTTCATCATCAGTTTGGTGTATTTAACCTTGGGTAACCTTTCTTTCCTTAGGTGAGCAAGTACCAAGTCTCCTACTTTGAATTGAACATCTCTCTTTTTCAAATCTATTTTTACCTTATACTTTTCCACACTCTTTCTCAAGTTCTCCTTGACTTGTTCATGGATATCTTTCATAGAAATGGAAAAGTATTCTCCTGCTGCACTCCTTTTCTCCATGTCTCTTAGGTCTCTAAGTTCACAAACACCTCTTGGAATCATCCCATAGAACACTTCAAAATGGATTCTTCCTATACTTCTATTTATAGAGTCATTGTATGCATATTCTGCTTGAGGAAGTACAATGTCCCATGCTGCACTATGCTCCTTGGTTAGACATCTCAACAAGTTTATGAGAGACCTATTAACAACCTTAGTTTGGCCATATGTTTGTGGATGGTATGCTGAACTGAATTGCAGATTGGTACCCAAATTTTTCCACAAGGTCCTCCAAAAATGACCAATAAACTTAGCATTTCTATCAAACACAATGGTTAGAGGCAAACCATGAATCCTTACAATCTCCTTAAAGAACAAACCAGCTATGTGAGATTCATCATTTGTGCTCCTACAAGCAATGAAGTGATCCATCTTGCTAAACCTATCTACAACAACATAAATGCTATCATACCCTCTTTGTGTCTTAGGCAAACCTAGAAAAAAGTCCATGCTGATTGACTCCCATGGGCGGTTAGGAATTGGAAAAGGCTAGTAAAGTCTTGCATTAGAGCTTGTTCCTTTGACTCTTTGACATGCCACATAGCTCTCCACAAAATTTTTGGTATCCAAATGCATTTTAGGCTAGTAGTAAAACCTTTTGACCTACTCCAAAGTTTTTTCACAACCAAAATGTCCACATATGCTGCCACTATGCTTTTCTCTGATCATATTTTCTCTCATGGAGCATTTGGGTACACACAACTGAGAACCTTTGAACAAAAGATCATTTTTAAATACAAAATCTGCATACTCACTGTGGAAATTATCTTTGAATTGGCTGCAAACAACATATGTATCTTTAAAGTTATCATCATGCTCATAAATACCTTTTAGAGAGTCTATTCCAACACTTTGAAGTTGTACCTCTTGCACCATCATAGAAATTATGCTCAAAGCATCAACAAACTTACTTGCTTGTCCCTTCTTATGCTTGATTGAAAATGTATAGGCTTGCAAGTATTCCATCCATTTCATGTGCCTCTAATTTAACTTGCCTTGGGTGTTCAAGTAACTTAATGCATGGTTGTTAGTAAACACAAAAAATTCCTTGGGTAAGAGATAATGTCTCCATTTCTTGAGAGACTGAACCATGGCATAAAGTTCAAGATCATATGTGGAGTATTTACTTTTTGCCTCATTGAGTTTCTCACTGAAAAATGCAACTGGCCTCCCTTCTTGGCTCAAAACAACACCTATTGCATAACTGCTTGCATCACATTCTATTGTAAAGACTTTGTTAAAATCAAGGAGTGTAATAATAGGTTGCTTAGCCACTCTAGTTTTCAAGTATTCAAAGCTTCTATTAGCCTCCTCAGTCCATTGAAACTTAGTTTTCTTCTCACCTTTAATTGTATCAATGAGTGGTGCACAAATATGGTTAAAATTCTTGATGAACTTCCTATAGAAGCTAGACAAACCATAAAAAATTCTTACCTCTGTTGTTGCTTTAGGGGTTGGCCAATTGAGTATGGATTCAAACTTTGTGGGATACATCTTCAAGGCTCCTTCTACAATCACAAATCCAAGATAGACAAGCTCCTTCTTCATAAACTCACACTTCTTGAGATTGATCATCAACTTCTCCTTATTTAGCTTCTTCAACAACATGTTCAAGTGCTGCAAATGCTCCTCTTTTGTTCTACTGTATACAAGGATATCATCCAAGTACACTACCAAAAATTTAGCTATGAAATGCTTTAGGACTTTGTTCATTAGCCTCATGAATGTGCTTGGGGCATTAGATAACCCAAATGGCATCACTAGCCATTCATACAAACCCTTATTAGTCTTGAAGGTAGTCTTCCACTCATCTCCTTACCTTATCCTAATCTGATGGTATCCACTTTTAAGATTAATTTTAGAGAAGTAACAAGCTCTTGGCAAGCTATCCACCAAGTCTTCCATCTAGGGTATAGGAAACCTATACCTAATAGTGATCTTGTTTATTGCTCTTGAGTCAGTACAAAGTCTCCACTCTCCACCTTTCTTTGGTACCAAAATTGTAGGCACAACACAAGGGCTCAAGCTCTCCCTTATTAGACCCTTATCCAATAACTCTTGTATCTTATTTTTAATCTCCTCATTCTATCTAGGGGTCATCTTGTATGCTGCCTTGTTTGGCAGACTTGCACCCAGTATGAGATCAATGTGGTGGCTCACATCTTTGATAGGTGGCAAAGAGTTTGGAAACTCCTTCACCACTATGTCTTCATATTTTTCTAATAAGACCTGCACCTCCTTTGGTACCTCTATTCCATCTGCTGCTACATTTGAAATAGGCTTTCCAACAATGGCATAACAAATGTTCTCCTCCTCTAAATCCTTCAAAAACTCTTTCTCTTTGACTATCATCACACTTGGTCCTTCATGAACAACATTATTATCTTCTTGCAGAGGTGTGAGAGTGTATGAAACTCCATCCTTCTCAATGACATACACATTCTTTTATCCATCATGCTTGGCCTTTCTGTCAAATTGCAAGGTCTTCCGAGTAGTAGGTGGCACACATCCATTGGAACAATATCACACAATATTTTATCCTTGTGAGAAACTATGTTAAACTCCACCCAAACTTGCTCATTAACAAGCACTTGCTGCCCTTTACTAAGCCATGAAATCTTGTAAGGGGTAGGATGAGGATTCCTTTTCATCTTGAGCTTTTCCACTATTTCCAATGACACTATGTTTTTAGTTGAACCATAGTCCATTATCACCTTGCACACTTTCCCTTGAGATTTGCACGTTGTCTGAAACAAAGCCTTTATTTGAGGGGGTTCCTTGCTGGTTGGTACCTTAAGTAAGGTCCTTCTAATCATTAAAATCTCTCCAACCTTTGGTGTAGCTTGTACAAATGGTGAATTCACACTCTCAGCATCCTCTTCTTGCACTAGCTGATTTCTTCTTTCTCCCCCATGAGAACTTGCATTTTTTTTATCAAGGCACTTCCGTGCAAGATGTCCATATTGACTGCAGCTATAGCATTTTCTAGAGAAGGTATTGGACCCTCTTCCATGACCATTGAGTCCGCCTCTTCCATTTGGACTTTTTCCTCTAAAACTTCCCCTTGCTTCACTGCTTGATTCTTGATTTCCACTTTATTCACCTTGGTCTCTTTGTGTTGTTCCTCTACCATTAGAGGCTTCTCTACCCCTAAATTTCTTTCCTTTGCCTCTTGATTGCTTTTCTTGTCTCCTTCTTATCTTATCTTCTGCCTTAGTGGCCATTTGAAAGCACTCCTCTATTGTCCTAGGAGTAGTGAGGTTTATCTCATCTTGTATGTTGAATCTCAGGACGTTCAAGTACCTTGCTACTTTCTCTTTTTCATTCTCAGAATGTCCAGAACTTATAGTCAACCTATGAAACTCCTTAGTATATGCTGCTACATCCATTTATTTTTGTCTCAAATTTTGTAGTCTTCTAAATACTTGAATCTCATAATCTGCTGGCAGGAATTGGCTTTTCACTTTAGCTACCATCTTATCCCAAGAACCAATCTTTTCCTTACGATTATTTATCCTTTCCTCTTGAATGTAGTTCCACCATGTCAATAGTGGTCCTTTGAGCTTGGTTTTGGAAAACTTGACCTTCTTCTCCTCTTCCACCTCCTTGTATTCAAAATAGTTATCTAAAGCATTTATCCACTCTATCACCTCTTCACAACTCATTTTACCACCATACATTGGTAGTTCCATTTTTACTTCATGAGAATATCCCTTTGCAGCCTTGAGCACTCTTAGAAACTTCTTTTCCTCTGGATCCAACTCCTCTTGTGGATCTTGAATAGGGTTCCCACTCTCCCCTTCTTTCTCATCTTCAGGGTCACTCTCATATGCAGTAACCTTTCCTCTCTTTTCTCTAACTTATAGTGCTTCCATCTTGGCTAACACAACTTCTTGAGACTCCCTTAGGGCCTTAATCTCCCTAGCAACTACTCAACCACCTTTTGGAGGCATTTTGATTGCTGAAATTGAAACTTTTCCTTCCTTCAATACACTTCTTACTCCCAATCGATCAAGAGCCTAAGCTATGATACCACCTAATGCATAATAGGGGTGGATTAAGCTTGAGGGGACTTAAACAAACAAGATTCAACCATTGGTTAACTTCCTAGACTCCCACAAGTGAGATTTTCAATACTTAGCTTCCCAATTCTAGTAGGTCTCCTCCTTGATATAAATTGGCATAAGTTTAAGAGAAGGTAGTATATAAACAATGGAATAAGTTGTTTTGGAGTGAAGAGGTCAAATCAGGTCTGCTACATTGTGGAATAGGCCTTTTAGGCCACTTTTACAAAGGAAGTATGTTAGATACTTCTTCCAGACCCCTAAAATCATCACCTACACTATGAAATAGTCACAAATAGGCATAATCAACATATTTTATCCACTAATCACTCATCCAACATGTTGTCCTATTATCGAGCTATGTAATCTAGCCTAACACATGAAGATGTTAGGATAGAAAGTTGCTCAAAACTCCATGAATATCCATCCCATACTCTACAGACCTACAAGACATGTTAAAAACTCCTACTAACACCATTCCACCATTCCTAACTATCATACACTAGTGGAATGGCTCTAACACTTACATTTTCACCCAAAACCCTTAGAAGGTAGGGTTTCCAAGCGATAGAGAACAAAAAGCTTCAAAATAACACAAAGCTAAATGAAATGAGATCACACCAAATCCAAATGAATGTTAGAAAACTACACAATATTTTACAAAAGGTTTCAATTCATAACAGTACTGTACAACTGCACATAGATTGCAAAAAACAAAGATTTTCACACTAAAACTTAGAATTAGAGCCTCCTTGTTCACTTTTTTGTCTTCTCAAGATTAAAAAATTCAATTCCTCAAGGTAGCTGGCATGCGAACATGACATGAAAAGCTAAAACAATAGTTACAAACACAATATCTAAGAAAGGACCGGCCACCAACCAAATATACAAAAGTGACAAGTTGCAAAAAGCAACTTTTTGCAACTTTCACCCAATTCTTTCCCTAACGCGTAAACCGACTCCAAGATGGATCTAACATGCCACATGGGTCTTATTCAAACTTATTCCAATGAGTACAAAATCATGACAAAAAATTTAACTTTAACATCTATTATGCATTCCTAGGCCTAACAATGACATGAGTAAAATCCATTCCTAAGTCTAAACATGACAGGGTGCTCTGCACCAAACATATGCATGTTAATTTACATACTAATGATAATTTATAAGAGTGTATGATAGAAGATACACCTATATCATCAAGAGATTTAATTTTAAGAACTTTTTATGGGAGAGTAGATGGACAGTTTTTTTAATAAATTATGTTTGGATAAAACATGTGTAATTGTGGTGGTTTGTAATGTTTGAAAATTTATGTACACATAGAGAATACATATACAATTAGAAATGAACTAGTAAGTTTTCAAAAACATAATTAAGTGAAATACAATTTAAAATATGATAAAGAGGACAAGATGTGTGAATTAGTGATTGAAGAAATAAGAGTATCAAAATTTATGGCTATCTTTTGAGAGAAGATAATGTATAACCATGAAATATATATACACATATTTTGATGATTGAACTTGTAATTCAAGTTATGCAAGGACACATTTTCTCTTCATACCACCATTTTGGTTATAATTTCTATATAGAATTATACACTAAAACTAGAAATAGAGGGAGAGAGAGGTAGGGAGAGAGAAAGAGAGAGGGAGGTAATGAAAGAGATATCAAGGGAGAGAAATTGGTAAAGTTAGGGAGAGAGTTAGGGAGATAGAGATAGAGAGAGTTAGAGAGAGATATTATAATGAAATAATTTATTCTAAATGTTGACTTGAATGTTCTAAATTTTCTATAGGAAACTAATATATAAAAGAAGTACATTTGTATCTAGATGAATGTAAATATTGTATATATGCAAAGTAATATGAGCAATAGTAATGTATATATTTCCTTAGATTAATATTCACTAATACTACTAATTTACTTTTATAATTTTAGTAAGAAAATAAAAGTATGTTTGCAAGAGAAAGAGATGATAGTGAGAGAGGAAGAGAAAGAGAGAGACAAAGTGACAACATATCTAGGTAGATAGGTTATTGGTACTAGAGGCATATTTTATCTACCCAAGCATATAGATCCTTTTGGGCCACATTAGATCAATAGTCTTTTAAGAGCCCTAGGAATAAAAAGTGCTAAAATTTGGCTTGACTACCCTTTCAAGTTGTGGCACTAGGAATGCCTCATATGAACTAATAGGTGGAAATTAGGTCTACCTACACATGCCTATCTCATTTTTTTATCAACTTTTTTTTTGTGGTGTCAATAAACACAATGTTTCAAAATGCTTCAATTTTATTTAGTAAAAGGGTTCTAGGGGTGATATTTTTTATTCCACATTTCATGAAACTAAATTGATGATACCAACATGTCAAAGTGGGAAGGATGCTACTACTACTGATACTACTAGAGGTGTCTTGTTTCTACTCAAGAATCATGATCCTTATATGATACACTTGACCAATTTTTTTTGTTAATATCCTTAAGATAAAAGAGTCCAACATTGGCACAATTATTTTCTCAAACTATGGAATATATGAATATCTTGTCTAAACCTATAGATGGATCTTGGGCCCTCCTATAAATACCTAGATCTAATTTTTTCAAAATAAATTTATTTTCTCATGGTGATAATGAAGGAAATATTACAAAATTATTTAGTTTTTAGTTGGTAAAAGGGTGTTAAGTGTGATATTTTGCATTCAACACCTCATGAAATGAAACTAACTTAGATTGACAAAGTTTGTTAAGATCCCTAAGAGAAAAAGGTCCAAAATTATACATGATTTTTCTCTCTAACCATGACATGTAGGAATGTATCCTATGAACCTATTGGTATATACTTGGACCACATACAAATACATGTCATTTTTCTAGCTCAATTTTATTTTCCTATAGTGGTGATGAAAATAATGTTGCAAATTGCTCCAGTTTCATTCAACGAAAGGGTGTTAGGTTTTTTTTCATTCTACACCTCAAACCACCAAACTAACATAAAAAAAAAATCTAGGTGGGTGGGTTACTACTAATAGAAGTGTCCTTTTGGTTCCCAAGTGCCCTAATCCTTCTAGGCTACATTGGTTTGACAAATTTTCTTAAGAATCCTAAAACTAAGAAATTATCAAAATTTTGTATGATTATTCTCTTAAATTATGGCACCTAATAATGTATCATTTGAAGATATAGGTGGATGTTAAATCCAACTAAAAATAACTATAATTTTTCTGTCAACTCAAATTTGTTTGCTCATAGTGGCAATAGATGTACAATGTTTCAAGATGCTTCAATTTTATTTAGTGAAAGGGTGCTAGGAGTGATATTTTACATTCCACAACTTGTGGGATTGAACCAACAATGAAACACATATAAGTGGGTGGGTTATACTATGGGAGATGTGTTTTTAGCTCCCAAGTGGCTCAATCCTTCTAGGCTACATTCTATTGGCAAAGTCTCTTAAGAGCCCTAAGAGGAAAAAGTGCCAAACCTTGGCACAAATATTATCATAAATTGTAGTACATAGGAATGTATCATTTAAAATTACAAGTGAAATTTAGGACCACCTAAAATTAACTTGTTAGATACATAGGAAAATTGAGAGGGAGGGTGAATCAATTGCATACTTTTAAAACATAAAATATCCTCATTGACATTCAAATCTGCATTAGCTTTTAAACCCTTATCCACCATTAAACCCTTAACATGCATTAGCAGAATGCAAACATGTAAAGCAGTAATACAAATGTACATAAGAACACTAGATTTACATGGAAAACCTAAGAAGGGAAAAACCAAGGTGAGGATTAGCTCACTAATATATGAATTGCAACATTGAATACAATAAGGCTCATTGCCAAGGGCTCACTACCTAGAAAGATAAAGAAAGGCTCACTGCCAAAGAAAACACTGTCCAAAAGAAAGAAGAATAGAAGGGGTAGCTCACTACCAATTTGAATTGCTAACAATGCATCTCTCATATGCTGAAGGTATAGTTCCACTAAAGCACAAAAAAATCATCAAACAGACTGAAATGTAGACACCTTTTTCTCATTGCATTAGGAATTCATAGGAATTAAGGGGTAAACCCACAAAACTGGTTTACAATTCTAGTGAGAAAGGAAAATTGCAAAAATGCTCCAATGATTATTTTTTCCTTTTAGGGGTTCGCACAAACTGGGCTGTTCAACTGGACCCAAAAGGGATTCAAATGGCCCCTGGTTCGAGCGAACCATATTAAATGATGGGTCCCACTTTTTATGATTTTTTTTTTACGAAGAAAAAGAGGGGGTTTGATCGAACCTGGGTTCATTAAAACCCCCCTTTTCCCCCCTTCTCCCCCTCTGACACCAAATTTTTGTAGATTTTTTGCCTTCGAAGCTCGAGTTGAGGATGAAAATGGAGGAGAATTCATAGACCCAATTGGATGATGGTATTCCTTAGAATGAGCTATCCATTGAATATAATATTAATATGTTTTAGTTTTATTATGTATTTGCTTTTTTAGTTTGATTAAACATAGGTTTTTCACCGAAAATCAAGATCTTTGTTCTACACATGTGAAAAAATAACAAATTATCAAAATAAAATTCTGAAAAATATGTACAAGCTAGTTATTGATGTCCTTGAGCCTATAAAAAAAATTGAATTTCGATACATACAAAAAAAGTTATGTTGTATACAGTTTGCCTATGTCTGAATTATAACTAGTTTGACTTCGAAACTTGATTAAGGAAAAAATATTCAATACAACACTATGAAACCAAATGAAAGGGTTAGATATCATAGTTACAAATCTAAATTCAAAAAAAATAGAATTTTATCCTTCATATAAAAAAATTTATGTTGTATACAGTGAGCATCACTCCTTAGAAATGGTGTTTACTGATAAAAACTAGTTTTCGAAGGAGATGGAAAAAGAAGTGAAATATGATTCCAAAATTTTTGAAAAAAATATATTTAGAATCTATTGAATTTTTTTCACAAATCACTAGTTTGCATCATCTTAAAATTCCTCATGGTTTAGTCGCTATAGGTGCCCGAAAGTGAATATTTTGTTAGAAAAAATTAGTTCAGTGTCTAGTTTGAACAAAAATTATAAACCTGTATTGTGGGATCACCTTAAGGTTCGCACTCAGATCAAAACACTTGATCACTTTCACATCTTTCACATCACACACACTTCTTGATCCACACAACAACTCACCTTGCATTTGTACCCTCCACGACCTAAAACAGTCTCAATTAGATTGGCCTTAATGAAACACATACACCTCTACCATGCAACACCAAATAGGTCGGCACCAAAAACTTTGACCATATAAATAAGTGAATCCAAACCATACCAATACTTAATTGGGACCCAAATATATACAAACATGCTTCTCATTACTTCCTCAAACAACAATTATCCTCAACAATTAGCACTAGCATGCCAGGTCAGCCAAACCTGCACTAATACTAACAAGAAAAACCAAACACGCCTCTTAAGGTATGAACACATATTGAAAACCACACAAAACCACTCCAAAATATCAATACAACATCTCAAAATATTCCAAAATTATCAGAATACTTTGCACAACTACTGCAACCATTTGAAACTCAAGAGCACCTTAATTTTGTGTAACAAGGCACACTAGCACATACATCCAACACACTAGAAAACCTTGCATAAAAAATTAACACCTACAACTTCAAGGGAAGGTAGATACAAACTATATAAGCACATTCCTAGATCTATAATACCAGAACCTTCACTATGGAGAAATACGAAGCAAACTCATTTCTCTTAGAAACCCTATTTCACTAGACAAACATACTGTCAAACACATCTTCCACTGCAGTATGATCCAAAACCTAAAACTATGGATATAAAATCTATGAACACCTTTGATCATCATGTCCAAACCACATGGGAATATCTTCAACCATGAAGAAATGTGGAGCAAAACAGTGAACACCACTTTGTAACACTGAACTCTCTTTTATTCAATTTTTCTCAAAAGCACTTGGAAACCAAGTGAACCAACTTCATCAAAAACATTACTAACACCTATGGAACACTTTAAAACTACAAAAATATTGTCAAACATAAGTCAGACCAACAACCTCTGCAACTATATTGAAGTAAGATATCAATGACAACACCAACAAAATTATGTTGACATTAATACCGACAAGTCCAAACTTCCAAAAAATCCAATGCTAGGGTTTGAAATTATCAACACCAACAAAATTCCAACAGTCTCTTCATATGAGGGGTTGAAATCAATGAAAACACCCAGGAAACTCACAAACAACTCAAGCTTCCAAACTTCCAACAATCTCCTCCTTTGCCATTGATGAAAACACCCGCTTTCTAAAAACCCATCAACAACAAAAGAAACCAACATCAATATTGCAATAAGTAGTATTCCCCTTGACAAGGAATTTTTTTTACTCTTCATCCTCTTTCTTCAAAGACTTTTTCTCTTTCAACACCAAAAAATCTTGCATAGATCACTCTCCTTCTTTGCTCCCCAGATAATAATTTCCCATACTCTCTCCCCTTATGGTCTTCAAATTATTTCTCTCCCTTACTCTTTACTATGGTTTTTCAATCATCTCTCTCCCCCTTTGAAATCAATGGAAAAGGGACATAAACTCATCCAAATTCTCTTGCTCACCTCCTTTGACAACATTCAAAGGGAAACACCTGCATACACCACTTGTAGTACCAACAAGAAACTGCACTCATTCTTCTACACTCTCTTTTCTGTATACCCCCCCTTAGGAGAACACAATATGCTCCATCTAACTGCACCATCTAGCAACCACTACTACCTACTCCCCTTGAGAGGTAGCCTTCAATATTAGTCCAGGACCAAGAGATATATTTATTGAAATGATTCTTGGACAGATGCACACACTTATGCATCTAGTTAAAAGGAGGGGAAATAACCCCTAACTTCTCTTGGAGATACTCAAAGGTATCTTTTGGAAGAGCCTTTGTGAAAATATCAACAAGTTGATCCTTAGTAGGCACATACTCTAGCTTCACGTCATTCTCTACAACTTTATCTCTCAAGAAGTGATACCAGATTGATATATGTTTTGTTCTTGAATGCATTACCGGATTCTTTGAAATATTGATTGCACTTGTATTGTCACATAAGATAGGAATGGGTTCATCATATGAAACTCTGATATCCTTCAATGTTTGCTTCATCCACAACACCTATGTACAACATGATGCTAGTGCAATATATTCTACTTCTGCAGTAGATAATGAAACAAGATCTCACTTCTTAATTAGCTATGAAACCAACCTACTCCTAAGAAATAAAGCATCACCATTTTTACTTTTCCTATCATTTTCCCATCTAGGCCAATCTATATCTGCATATGCACTCAAAGAGAAGTTAGTATCCTTAGGATAACAAAAACCATAATCCAGAGTGCCCTTCAAATATCTGAATATCCTCTTCATTGTTGCAACATGAGATTCTCTGGGATCTTCTTGAAATATGGCCGCAAGACAAACTGAATGCATAATATCCGGTCTAGTAGAAGTAAGATATAATAGTCCACCAAACATTGATATATATATTCTTTGATTTGTCTTAAGAGATTCATCATTCTTGCTCAAATTACAACTAGTAACCATAGGAGTACATACCGGTTTAGAGTCATCCATTCCAAACTTCTTCAACAATTCCTTAACATACTTAGATTGTGATATGAATAAATCTTTCTTTGATTGACTGATCTGCAAACCAAGGAAGAAATTCATCTCCCCACACATTGACATCTCAAATTATTTCTGCATTTCTTCTACAAAACTCTTGCACATATCTTCATTTCATTCAAATATTATGTCATCAACATATACCACCATAATTAATATTTGTTCTCCTTCAAATTTGAAATACAAATTTCTATTTGCAGTACCTTTCCTGAATCCTTTATGCAACAAGTACTTATCTAACCTTGAATACCAAGCTATGGGAGCTTGCTTCAGTCCATACAATTCTTTCTTCAACCTACAGACCATATTTGCATCTTTTGACAACTGAAAACCTTCTGGTTGTTCAATGTATACTTCTTCTAATTCACCATTCAAGAATGTAAACTTCACATCCATCTAATAAAATTTAAAATTATTTATGTTGCAAAAGCTAAAAACATCCCGATAGCTGAACCATTCTTGCAACTGAAGAAAAAGTTTCCTCAAAATCTATACCTTCAACCTATGAGTAACCCTTACACACAAGTCTATCCTTTTTCCTGACAACTTTTCCATCTTCATTCAACTTGTTCTAGAATATCCACTTAGTACCGATGACATTCTTATTTCCCAATCTTGGGACCAATTCCCAAGTCAAATTATTCTCTATATTTTCTAACTCTTGCTTCATTACTTTGACCCAATTTTCATCTTTGCATGCCTTAGTCACTATTTTTGGTTCCACCTCAAAAAGTAAACATACATTCATTTGTTCCTCTGTCATAGCAAATTTTCTTCTTGTCAACACACCTTTTCTCTTATCTCCAATGATCTCATATTCTAAATGATTCTTCTACACATACTTAGGAGTCTTAGGATTCTTTTCTAGAGCTTCTTCCTCTTCAACTGTCAACTGTTTTTCCTTTTTCTTCAACCTTTTCTTCTTCATTTCAAGGGGGTTCATTAGATTCATATCCTTCAATTAATACTAAAATTTTATGTGGTTCTTCATCCAATTTGAAACTTGCACTCTCAACAATCTTCTTCAATATTTTATTGTAACATTGGTATGCATTTATTCTTGTACATTATCCAAGGAAGATTCCTTCATTAGATCTTGCATCAAAATTTCCCTAGTTTCCTTCATATTTTCTGATATAACACTTGCTTCCAAAAACTCTAAAATATTTCACAGTAGGGGGTTTACCATACCATTACTCTTAGGGAGTCTTTGAACTATTTTCTCTTGCTCGACCTTTGTTAAGAACATATATTTCAGTATGAATTGCTTCTCTCCAATAGAAATCTAGAAGATTAGCTTCCTTCATCATTGTCGTAGCTACTTCTTGAACTATTCTATTTTTCCTTTCCACAACTCCATTCTACTAAGGAGTTATAGGGGCTAAAAAATTCCTTCTTATTCCATGATCTTCACAAAAAATGATAAACTCATTTGAAGTAAACTCACCACCTCTATTAGAGCTCAAACATTTGATTTTCAGATTCATTATATTCTCAACCATAGCCTTAAATTCTTTAAAATTATCCAGAGCTTCAGATTTTTCTTTGAGAAATGTAACCCAAGCCATTCTAGAATAATCATCAATTAATATCATGAAATACATGTCAACACATGAGATTCTAATTATAGTAGGTCCACATAGATATATATGTACTAACTCCAAGGGACCTATGGGAGAATATTCCTGTCTTGAATCTTGTCTTTGTTTGCTTTACAACTTGACATTCTTTGTAGATTGCATTGATAGGATTTGTAATCTTTGGAAAATCTCTCACAATATCAGTAGAAATTATTAAGTTTTCAAGTTATCAAAATTAATGTGACCCATTCTTCTATTCCATATCCAACTTTCATTAGTTTGAGACATAAAGCACTTTGAACCATTACCTTTGAGTTGATAGACATTACCTCTTGTTCTTGTTCTAGCAGCAACCAAAATACCAAAGCTTCCTTTTTTTATTTCAAAGTCACCATTCTGAAACACAAGATTATATCCTTTGCTACACATTTTTCCTACACTTATAAAATTATGTCGGAGGCCCTTAACATAAGGAACATCATCTATATTATGCTTGCCATAAAAAATAATTGAGCCTTTTCCACATATCTTATTAGATGTATCAACACCAAACTTAACAAGACCACCACCATACTTTTCAAGATTAACAAACTTACTCTTATCACCTATCATATGATTTGAGAATCCACTACCAATGATCCAGTAATTCTACTCCTCTCTAGCATGAAAAGTAATTCTTCTCCTCTGTAGCATGAAAAGTAGTCAACATAGTTCCTTTAATGTTATGACTTGTTTCTGGAGCACTTTCCTTAACACATCTTTCAAGATTAGTAGAATTAGTTCCAACATTTAAATCCATGAATAAGAATTCATCACTTCCTTCATTCAGATAATTTCATTCTTCATCATCAGATACACCATTATCCTTTTCAACATAATAACTCTTCTTGACAAATTTACCCTTATGATCCTTTTGTTTTTCATTAGTAACTTTGATTGGACATTTCGATACATAATGACCTATCTTTCCACAATTGAAACATTTGAAAGATAGATGACCTCTGTATTTTCCATTCCCTTTTTCAATCTCCTCACAAAGTTTTCTTCCACCTCATCAAGATCATTTGGATCTAATCCATCATCCTTTTCCACTTTGCAAACTTTAAAAGTAGTTTCTTTTTTTATAGTATCTTGACAAAAATCTCATTTCAAAAGAAGTTAAAGCACCAAACATATAATCTCTAGAATAATTATCCAAATTATGAGATTCCTCAATAGCATAAAATTTATGACTATAAGCTTTAGGCAGAGTTCTTAATACCTTTTTCGAAACTTTTCTTTCATCCAACTTTCTACCAAGACCATTGATGGAATTGACAACTTCATCAACTCAGAGCATGTAGGCAGTAATATCATCTTAGGGTTTCAATTTTGTCTTTGTAGTTCTACATATTTGCTTGTTTGACATTGTCATCTCCTTCATCAAGAATTTATAGCTTCTTCTAGATATCTTTAGCGGACTCGTAGCTCATAACCTTCACAAGTTCTGAATCAATAATACCACTCAGGATTGCATCTTTGACATTTTTATCATATGCCTTATCTCATTATTAGTTGATGGTCCATTTGCAGGCATAGTATAACCTCTTTCAATAGACTACTAGGCTCCATATCCAAGGGAGTCTAAGAAAGAGTCCATCCTAGCTTTTGAGTAGGTAAAATTTGTTCCATCGAACAAAGGAGCTTTGATACCTTTCCCGTGCACCATCTAAATCTACCTCAAGCAGTTAAGATTCTTCCTAGGATCCTATCTCTGATACCAATTGTTAGATGCATAAAACAACTAAGAGGGGGGCTGAATCAATTGTATACTTTTAAAACATCAAAAACCCTTGTTGACATTCAAATCTGCATTAGCTCTTAAACTCCTATCCACCATTAAACCCTTAATATGCATTAGCTGAATGTAAACATGTAAAGTAGTAATGCAAACACATCAAACACATAAGAACACTAGATTTATGTGGAAAACCCAAGAAGTGAAAGACCATGGTGAGGATTAGCTCACTAATATATGAATTGCAACACCGAATACAATAAGGCTCACTACCTAGAAAGATAAAGAAAGGCTCAGTGTTGGTGGATCACTGCCAAAGGACTCACTATCTAGAAGAAAGAATAATAGAATAAGGGGTGTCTCACTCCCAATTTGATCTGCTAACAATGCATCTCTCATATGTCGAAGGTACAGTTCCACTGAAGCACAAACAACTTATCAAATAGACTAAAATGTATACACCTTATGCTCACTACATTAGGAATTCATAGGTATTAAGGATTTCACTCAGATCAATACACTTGATCACTTTCACATATTTCATATCACACACACATCTCTTGATCCACACAAAATTTCACCTTGCATTTATACCCTCCACGACCTAAAATAATCTCAATTAGTTCGTCCTTAATGAAACATATACACCTCTACTATGCAACATGAAATAGGTTGGCACCAAACACTTCCACCATATAAAGAAGTGAATCCAAATATATACAAACATACTTCTCAACACTTAAACAACAATTATCCTACGCAATTAGTGCTAGCATGCTAGGTCAACCAAACCTACACTAACACTAACACTAACACTAACACTAACAAGTGACTCCAAACACACCTCTCAAGGTCCAAACATATCTCGTAGACCATACAAAAACATTACACAATATCCATACATCTTAAAATATTCTAGAATCATCAAAATAATCTACACAACTACTGCAACCATCTGAAACTCAAGAGAACCTTCATTTTGTGCAACCAGACACACTGGCACAGACATCCAGCACACAAAACAACCTTGTGGAATAACTCAACACCTAAAAATTCAAGGGAAGGTAGATACAAACTATATAATAAAGTTCCCAAATCAGCAACACCATAACCTTCACTTCGGATAAATATGGAGCAATCTCATTTCTCTCAGACACCCTATTTCACCAGACAAGCATGCTATCAAACACATCTTCCACTGTAGTACGATCCAAAACCTAAAACTCTCGATATAACATCTCTAAAAACCTTTGATTATCATGTCCAAACCGCATGGGAATATCTTCAACCATGAAGAAATGCAGAGAAAAACACTGGACACCACTCTATCATACTGAACTCTCTTTTATTCAAATTTTCTCAAAAGCACTTGGAAATCAAGAGAACCAAATTCATCAATAACATTACTAAAAAATTTCAATATGTCTACAACATATACAAAATGCAACACTTTCCAACTACAAAAATCTTCTCAAACATAAGTCAGGCCAACAACCTCTACAACTATACTGAAGTAAGATATCAATGACAACACCAACAACATTGTGTTGACATTAATACTAACAACTCCAATGCTAGGGGTTGACATTATAAACAACAGAAACATTCTAACACTCTCTTCATATGAAGAGTTGACATCAATGATAACACCCAAGCAACTCACAAACAACTCAAGCTTCCAAACTTCCAACATACCTATCTTTGTTTTTGTCAACTTGATTTTTTCCTTTGGTGGCAACAAATATAATGCTATAAAATTCTTCAATTTTATTGATTGAAAGGGTGTAGGGGTGATATTTTTATACCTTGTGGTACCAAACTAGTTGTGAAAACAAATTCAGGTGGGTGGGTTACTACTAATTGAGGTGTCTTTTTGGTGCCCAAGTGTCTTGATCCATCTAGGCTACATTGCATTGATAAAGTCTCTTAAGAGATCAAGGAGAAAAGGGTGCTAAAACCTATTCTCTCAAAGTGTGTCATTTAGAACTGTCTTATTTGAACCTACAAGTGGATGGTGATCCCACTTATAAATACCTATCTCAAGTTTCATTTAGTGAAAGGGTGTTAGGAGTGGTATTTTACATTTCACACCTTGTGGAATCAAAATGACAACACCAATATGTCTAGGTGGATGGGTTAATTCTACTATAGGTTTATTTTTGATGTCCAAGAATCCTAATCCTTATATAATACATTTGACCAAAAAATTCTCTTAAGAGACCTAAGATAAAAAAAATTCCACTTTGGCACACCTATTTTCTCAAACCATGGAAAGTAAGAATGTATGGTCTAAACATATAGGTAGAAATCACACCCACATAAAAATACTTATCTTGGTTTTTGTCAACTTGAATTTATTTTCTTGTGGTCGTAGTAAATGCAATGTTGCAAAATTGTTCAATTTCATTTTTATGAAAGGGTTTTAGGATATATTTTGTATTTCATAACTCATGGCACTAAATCATCAATGCCAATAAATTTGGGTGGATGGATTACTAATAGAGGTGTCTTGTTAGTTCCCAATTCTCTTGATCCTTCTAGGCTATATTGGACTTATAAAGTCTTGTAAGAGTCCTGTTACCAAAGAGTAACAAAATTTCGCACAATTATTCCTCAAATAATGACACATAGACATGTCTCATTTGAAATTATAGGTGTATGTTGGTTCTAGATGCAAATGCCTATTTCATTTTTGGTTAACTCAAATTTATTTTCCAATTGTCTTGATGAATGCAATGTTATACAATACTTTAATTTGGTTTAGTGAAAGGGTGCTAGGAGTGATATGTAATGCCCCAAGTCAACACACCTAGGACAAAACTTGATGGGACAATTTTTTTAAAATAATGACAATAATGTCGTTGATGTGACGAAAACATGTCACACTCACAAAAAAAAATGCACATAAGTATCATATTAACACATCAAAATAAGGGTACTAACCACAAGAACAAATTCACCATTACTACAAGCAAGGTGGTACCAATGTAAAACTTAACAATCGCGAGATAAATCCACCATGATGAACCTACTAGAGAGGGATGGAATCTAAACAATTATTAGTTACTAATCCATGATCATATTCTCTCAAAAAATTAAGCAAGGGTAGGATGAGGGAATCATCAACCTCCAATCCACACCAAGACACGCTAAAATTTCTTACAACACTCAAGGGATCCCTCAAGATGATGGAACAACTAGGAGCTAACACACTTCCATTGGATGACACAACTATCAATTTATGAAACAAGGAGTAGAATGAGGGAACATCCACCTCCAATCCACTCAACCACAACCTTAGAAAACAAATAAACAAAAGGACCAACCTTAAAAATAGGCTTCCTAACCAAGAGGCACAAACCCTCCACTAACTAGAATAATTAGAGTTCGCTTCCAAGAAACAACATGCTTCCCAAGTTCACGAGGTACCATAAAAATTGATGCATGACACTTGTTAATGAATTGAAAAAAATGGGAAGACTCTCAAGACCAAGGGGACCAAATTTTTAATACAAATTTTCTTTGAGAAATAATTGAAAGACCAAACAAATGATGAAATGATGAAAGTGGGGCACTAGAGGACACTAGCACCCAAAAAGGACACTAGTGTGAGTGATCAAATATCCAATTCCAGTGCTAGTGTCCTAGTCTAGTGCTGGAGTCCTTCACTGGCATTGGAGTCCCTACTAGGTGCTATAGTTCTTCTGAAGCATTGTAGTCCTGATTTGGCATTGGTGTCCTTACCAGTGAGAAAACCCAAGCTACGGGTTGGTCCATAGGACATGAAAAAAACATAGAAAATATAGGAAACCTTGACAAGAAACAAACTTTGAAATGGCAAAAATGATTGGGAGACCATGAAAGTCCTAGACACCTGATCTCGCCTCACATTAGCCCACAAAGGAGAACACTCCAAAGGGCTAGGGAGACTACAAGAGGACCCCAAATGAAGCCGACAACAAAAGGGTTTAAGGGGAAAGGTATTCCACACTTCTCAACTCCACCAAGACCACTCAAACAATCCCTAAATGACCCCTCAATGAGGCATTTCTCAATGATATACTATACACACAAAAACAAGAAGATCTAAAGAGTTTTCATTGTTTGATTTAATGTTTTCTAAACCAAAAGTTCATTTTAAAAACCAAAAGAAGATGCTCTATATTCACTTTAACCAAAAACATAAAAAGGTTTACATAAAATTTAAGATAGTATGTATGCTCAAATCCAACATTGAGGAACGCAAAAAATAATAACACTAATACCACTTATGTGGAACAATTACATTCCATCCACTTGAAATGTAAAATGATTAAATTATAGTTTAATACAAGGACTCAAATATGCTTCAATACAATTTTTAGCAACATTTTAACAATAAAGATATAGCTGAAATGTGAACCTTTATCATTGATCATGATCTTCGAGCTCCTCCCAAGATCCTCAATGCCCAATGGTGGTTTTTGCCCCACCCAACCTCATGGTGCCCTCAAGTCCATTCCTAGTATTCTAGGAGATAGTCACATTGGACACAAGCACAATCACGCCAAAAAAAAGGGATAAGGCTTACACACACACCATACATAAAGTATACACTCAACACACATATCATACAAATTAGTCATTCAACATCAAAAGATAAATCAAGTACAAAACCTCATTGGGTATTGTTAGAAATTTGAAATAGATTGAATAACCAAGATTGTCATGCCCAAAATTTTCATAAAAAAAGCCTACATAATAATTTTTTAAAAACAAACATTAAGCTAATTAACACTGTAAATATCATGCCCACTTTTTAATGTGGCTAACACAACAGACACAACTTATACATCACACCATCATAGCGTAACATAACTGCTAAAGTTTAACACTATTTGATACTAGAATGAGAAATAACTCATGATTTAATTCTTGACCTATTAACTAGTAGTAGCATTATTGTTATTAGTTGAAGATATTATACGCCTATATTGAATGATATTTAAGCAATACATATTATTATTCTTATTTAATCCACCATTTCAATGCTAATGATATTACCATCCGTTTTTGATGGTATTATTACCAACAATTGATTTTCCAAGGTGATAGCCATACTGTCACTTAATCACCTACTAAAAATTGATAGTATTCCCATTTTTCACAGAGAACATTGTTAATTATCAATAAATTGATATTGTTATCATTTAATTATTAAGAATTCGTGATGTTATTATTTACTAGGCTATTGAATCTTTAATGATAAATATGAACTATTGATGATAAATAATGTTAACCAACCCCAATTAACACTGATGATGTAATTAGTATTCACTCAAGTATTATTGTTAATACTCATCGTAAATTAACAAAGTTAATATTCCTTTCAATTGACCAAAATAGTGATATTACTACTAATTTCTAAATTATGATTTAATGTATCATTATTATTCAACCCAAATAATATTATTGTTACTATAAGATCATTTACATTATTAAACACATTAGTATTAATACTATCCATTAATATTAATACTAATATTATAATTTCCTTTATTATTCATAATATTAGTATTTATATCATCCATTATTATTAACTTTAATATTAAAATTATAATTAATAACAATAACATCACATTCACTATTGATTTAAAAGGGATGCTCAAATGACACTCAAAGCACTTGACGTAATGATGCTCAACTTCAAATGCCATTCAATAAATTTTTTATTGACATTACCATAAATTATTTATACTACTCTTATTACTTACTAGTATTGGTATTAATACTATTTACAATATCAACACTTATATTAACAAGTGCCACGTAGTGGCTAATACTTGCCTTCATAGTATTTTAATTATTGTTTTTTAGATTTGAAAAAAATAAATGTAAGTTTTATTAATGTGAATAAAAATAAATTTAAGTTTTTTTAATTATAGTGTTTTAGTATTGTTAATTAGTTTTTTGCATTACCCAACCCTAACCCTAACTCACACCTTAACTCTAACCCTAATCCTAACCCTAAGCCTAAGCCTTACAATAAATTTTAAACCATTATCCTAATCCTAGACCTATCTCTAACCCTAACTATGGTCATAACACTATCCATAACTATGGTTGTAACCCTAAACCTAAGAATTATTAAAGTTATCATGTATTAGAGAATAATTAATTAATCTTTAATTAATTATTATTCTAATTCTCATGCACTTAAGCTAAACTTATGTTTGCTTTATTAGTTAACATAAATACAACATTGAGTTAACTAGTAAAGCAAATCTAAGTTTAGCTTAAGTGCATGAGAATTAGAATATAATTAATTAAAGATTAATTAATTATTCTATAATACATGATACTCTAACACCCCTTTAAGTGTAACTTAGGGAGTAGCTAAAATAATCGAAAAGTAAATGCATAAAAAGAAAAGAAAGCATGAATGGGTCCCAACAACCAAGCCCGATTAGGTACCTAGAACAACTAAAAGATCTCAAAAAAGTTGAAAAATGGAGAAAACCTCATGGGAAAAACTCCACTCCAAAAAGATTCAAGGATGTCTTTATGATCCCATAGTTTACATTCAGATATAAGAGGGTGATATTTTGATCCTTGTAATATATGTGGATGATTTTATCCTTACAAGCGGTTCATCCTCCATGATCTAAAATGTTCAGTGAGCTTTGATGGAGTAGTTTGAGATGACATATCTCGGCCTTCTGCACTACTTTCTTGGTTTACAGGTTATTCAATATTCAGATGGGATTTCCACATTTCAGTAGAAGTATGCTCTTGACATGCTTTAGAGATTTGGCATGCTTGATTGCAAGCCTACCCCCACACATTTCAGTTAGATGTTGTATTATCTTCCACTTGTTCTACTCCTTTAGTAGATGCTACATTATACAGGTAGTTGGTTGGCAGTCTTTTGTACCTGGCACATTCACATCCCAATCTTTCATTTGTGGTTGGATTTGTCTCTCTATTCTCACATGATCCACATGAGAGTCATTGGAAAGCTTCCGAACGAATTTTGAAATATATTCAGGACACCTCACATTATGGTATTTGTAGACACCTAAATTTGACCACTTCCATATGGTCATAATCCCATAATTTATTTGTCTAATCCATCTATATTAATTAAATGACACATTTAATTAATATTATCCCTTTTCCCTAAGGTTCCCAAAAGTATTTAAATAAATACTTTATCCTTTACCATTTCCTCTCTAAATTAAATAAATCAAGCAATTTATTTAATTTAGTCAATTACCCTTTTCAATTTTTAATTCATTCTTTCTCTCTCCTTGTCCCATCCTCCATAACCCTTTCACTAATTTGGGTTAATTTAAATAATCCTTCATTAATACGTGCATATCCTTAATTAGGATTAATGTCACATCCTTCATATCTATCCACTTGCCTCTAATCATCATTAATTAGCCTAATCACCTATTTGCACAATCCTAATCCTAATCACTTACCTTTTCTAGCATGTCCTTAAGTCAACCTTCTTGGTACTTACATTTTTTGGGTTGACCTCTTCCCCATGTCAATTAAAAATTCACACTTATTCCCCCCATGCATTTGTCTTCCCCATGACCTCTCAAAGTTTACATCATAACCATGGGACAAGGACCCCTTTTAGGGGGAATCTTCTCTTACGCATTGGTTTCTTCCAAAAAGTGAATTAAAAATTCACTTTTATTCCTCCAAGGCCATCTCCAATCCCCATGGTGACAAGGGTGGACTTTCTAAAAGTCCTCACTTGTCACTTTCAGCCCCATATGGGGCCAAGGAATACCTTTTCAGGGAAATCCTCTCCCATCCCAAGGTACTTACAAGTACCTTGGCACCACATGGCCTTTTCCATGTCACTTGTACCCTTGCCATCTCACCTTGTCCTTTGGACACTTCACCCGCCACATGGCGAGATGTGAGAGCTTGTGAGTCCTCAACTCATAATAGCCCTCCATCTTGGCCATGGTGGCTCAATCTTGACCATTGAATCCTCTAGAGAATTCAAATTCTTCTATAAATACCCCCATCTACCTTCATTAAAGGAGTTAGATCTTGAATCTTATGAGCTAGATTTAGAACTTGTTATTTTCATGCATTCATGCTTTCAAGCCAAGCATCTTAGGTATTTATTGCATCATCTTATCACTTCCATTTTCATTCTAGCATCCATTATGGCATTCACCCACCTCCATTAATCCTTCAACCACCATCTTTATAAGCTTATCATCCAAGGAGCACACATCAACAATATCATCAAGGGCCAACCAAGGATCAACACAAATAGAAGGTATAATCATTTTTGTTTTTATCTTCCTTTTGTTTGTGTTTAACGTAGCCCAATCTTGAGGTGTTAGATGTTATTTGATTCTCTTGCATTCTACTTTGTTTTGCATTTTTAGACTAGCAAATTTCTCCTGATCACATTTCTGGCATGCCCGGTGGGACCCACGTCATGGGTCCATTGGACTTACGGTTGTTGTTTTTTGAAGTTTTATAAATTCTGAAATACAGGGGCGACCTTGCCCAAACAACCAGACTATTTTATTGTTGTTTTCTGTTGTTTTTATCTTTTGACTGTTTGCAAGTTCACAAAATAGGCGACCTTGCCCAAGAGGGGTGACCTTACCAAAACAACCAAACTATATTATTGCCATTTTATGCTATTTTTACCTTCTGACTATTTGCAGGTTCACAAAATAGGCGATCTTGCCCAAGAGGGGCAACCTTACCCAAGCAACCAGACTATTTTATTGTTGTTTTTACCTTCTAATTGTTTGTAGGTTCACAAAAGTGGTGACCTTACCTAGGAGGGGTGACCTTTCCAAGGAGGGGTGACCTTGCCCAAACAACCAGATTGTTTTATTGTTGTTTTTACCTTCTAACACTTTGCAGGTTCACCAGAAGGGGAGACCTTGCCCAGGAGGGGCGACCTTGCCCAAAAACATAGATTTTTACTTTCTATTTTGTTACTGTTTTCTGCTGTTTTTGGCTTTCTGAAAGTTTGCATGTTCACCAGAAGGTGCGACCTTGCCCAAAAACATAGATTTTTACTTTCTGTTTTGTTGCTATTTTTTGTTGTTTTTGGCTTTCTGACATCTTGCAGGTTCACTGAACAAGCGGCCACGCCCAAAACACAGAGGCGACCACGCCCAAAAACAAAATTCGCTTGTCAAAGATTAAAAACAAAACTACTGACAAGTGTGTTGCAGGTGGAGAAACATTATTTAGCTTGTTTTGTGCTTTCATTTCTTTAAACTAGGAACTTAGGACTAGTTAAAGGGTCAAAGAATCTGCTTGTTGTGTTTGAAAGTGGACTATTTACGTATCCAATCCCCTTGCACCATTTGGTGATCCTGGGTGAAGAGAAATCATAGTCCACTTAGTCCCTTTACCCTTTTTAATTTTATTAGTGGGACCTGCTTGGGGATTTCATCACCCCAAGGGACGATCCCAACCACGTGTTACCGACAGTTTATATAAAGGGGGGAGGTGAAAGCTATACCTCAATCTAGTCACATTTTGTTTGGTGGAGCATCAAAGCTAGGGTGATACCTAGACAAGATGTGAAGAGTTGGTCCGAGCTCCCAGTCTCTCGCTGGTTGCTCCCAACTCACGTCTATAGACGAGCTGGTGTTCACAGTTATGCCCCATGTACCGTGCATATATCAGGGATGCCCTTAGCAACCTTTTTAAGCCTAGATAGAGGACTGTGTTGACCATACCCTTAACACTAGAATTAGGCTTGTGCTATTTTGAAGTGTTTTCTTGTCAAAAACCAGTACTTGTCAATCAATTTTGGACTTTTACTTACTGTTTTCATTCTTTTCCATCACTATTTTTGACTAAGTTAGGTTCAAACCAGTACATAGAGGTGACCTTTCCCTAAAGGGGTGACCTTGACCCCTTGCCTCAACTGATGTTTATCTTGTTTAAGTCAAAATTTTTCCAGTCTTCCTTGTTTGGGTGGCCTTACCCCTTGTTTGTGCAACCCCGCCCACTGTCTGGGTGACCTTGCCCTATAGGGGTGACCCTGCCCTTCCGAACAACCTTTTTCAACCTCTGTTTTCTAGCTGTTACCTTGTTCTGGGAACCTATTTTCTGATTTTGAGTGTCATTCCCTCGTTTGGGGTACCCGCTTACCCATCCCGACCAACCGTCCATCCATGTTGAGTATCCATTTGCTCGTTTCGAGCATTGTTCCCCCTTTTCGATGCACTGTTCACCCATTTCAAAAAGCCGTTCATTTGATGTGAGAATCCATTTTCCCATTCCAAGTATCGTTCCCCAGCCTTGTACATCCGTTCACCTGTTTCGAGTGGTCATTTGCACGTTCCACAAATCCGATTGCCCGTTCTGAGAGTTTGTTTTATTGATATCATTTAATCATTTTACACTTGAATTTGAAACTGGGACCTATTTGGGTGACCTTCCCAAATTTTTGGGCGGCTGTACCCCAAAAATGCACCTGTTTCCCAAATTTGATCCGAAAAGCGAACTTCTCGTAGTTTTTGAAATGCTTGTTGAATGTCCCACTATTAATGCATCTCATTCATCTACATCATGATCCATTTGCATTCACATCATCATCTAAAATCATGTAGGCTGCATTTATAATCATCCTTAGGTTATATATCCATCATCATCATCGTATCGATTTGAATCCTCTAAACTTCATTTGAAATTGTTATCCAAATTGACCTAGGTTCCTAAACTTGATCGTCACCCTTGAACATCTGGTTAGGCTCTCTATTTGTCGTAAGTTGATCATCATCCTCAGCCCTATCAATCCCCTTCCATCTCAAGGTGGATTTCGTGTCTTGATCATCATTTCATCCTTCAATCCGATCAATTAGCACCTTACGTCACTTAGGGTGATCTCTGAACCCAGTTTAGAAACTCTTCCAATCATCCAATCATTTGATCTTTAATTTGATTCCATCCAATCCTATCAATCATTTTATCGATCAAATCCAATCAAATCAAATATTATCCAATCATCCAATCAATTGATATATCATCAATTGATCCATCATATATCCTATCAATCAATCCAACATCCAATCCAATCCAACAATCTTTATCCAATCCAAATCATCATCTAGATCATCATTTAGAAGCTTACTTGCATCTTAGATCACTTAGTTGTTTTGCACGTTCATGCTTGTTCAGACTTGTTCACAAACAAAAAAGCAAGTGGCAGACCAACAGACCCAAGGTTCCCAACCAAATATCCCACAAGATCCTAACAACGTTCCCAACATCCCACAAGATCCCCATAATGGTGCCTCATCCCAATCCAATACCGACATCTAAAAAACCACACCACCCAGTGAGGAGAACATGGTTAACCAACTTGAAGTCATCGTTGATGAATACCTCAATGATCTTGTTAATGTCCAGATGACAGATCGTCTCCTGAATGAATGTGGAGATAATATTCTTGCCACCTTGCTCATGAGAGGAGTCAATCCACCATCTGACTTCGGCGCATCACAATATCTTGGTACACACACTCTTCCCGCACCCATCGATCCACAAACTTCACAAAATGTCCCAGGAAATTCATATGTCCTCGAAGGTGTGCCCACAGAAAACTGGTATCATCTTGAGTTCGACAAAACTGTAATACACCAAGTCGCTAGTTATCCTCACCTCCCAACTGAAACCTTGGTAGCACAACCTAAGCATCATGATCCCTACACATACAACATGCCATCCTACAACGTTCAACATCCTAGTCAACCACCTATCAATCCTGGGGGCATACCTACCCTTGCATCAATGGCACCTTCGGGATCTGCACCCGCTAACAACTTACCCCCACCTGCATTCCAACAACCTCCTATCAATCCCCATCAATCCACTCCATTGCAAACAACACCTCAACACACTACAACAGTTGGTACTTCATCCCTACCACCTTATCAACAACCACTGCAGCACAACATTCCCATCCCACAACAAAACATCTTGGATCCCACACATTCACCACATCAAGTAATACAAGCAGCATCCCAACAGTTGCAACCGCCACCTAGCACTTTAGTAGAAATCCCCCAGCAACAACATATTCCATCTCACCCATCTCACCAACAACAACCACAACAATGACCTCCACAACAACACATACATATCCCTACGCAAACACAAAATAATCCGCTTACCAAATATCTCTATCATCCATCCAGCACATACACTGCTCCATCCCATCTCAATTTAAATCCTCATCAGACTTGTCAAAACTAAACACGGACCCAACCACCACCTTACACCAATCCTCCATAGTCACAAAATCATCCCTACCAATAACCATCAAATCCATCCCCATACGTCACATGACAGCCCACCATTTCACAACAATACCAATCTTATCCACCCTATCTTTAGCAACAATCTTACCAGCAAGGTGCACCTTCCATCTCTTACTACCAACAACCATCACCACACCAACAAGGGGGTCCTACCTCTTTGTATTATCAAAATCCTACACAACAGCAGGGAACTTCACCCGCTTCTTACTACCAATTGAAGCCACCCTGCCAACAAGTGACTTCCACTCATCACAATTCATCATCTTCCTATCCACCATACATCAATCCGCAATCCACTTATCAGAATCAACAATCACATTCATATGCAACTCAACCCGCCTATGATCCAACTGCAGTGGGGCCATCCTCATTGTACCCACAATACTATCCATACAATCAGCCTACTCCAACTCCTACAACACCCATCAACAAGGACTTGGAAGAAGTTAAAGCTATGTTGAAGGATTTACAGGCTGGGATGGGCAAGCAATCATTCAAGTTTGAGGACATTTGTCCCTATCCATTTGATCCCTCTATCTCCTTGATTCACTTTCCCAAACATTTTGAAATACCAAAATTCGATAAATACAAGGGAACCAAGGACCGCAAAGCTCATCTGCAAGAGTTTTATGCCCATTTCTAGGAGGTCATGCACAATCACAACTATCTTATCCAACTATTCCCTAAGAGCTTACAGGGGGTTGCCCTTAACTGGTTCATGGGCCTTGAAATAGGATCTATCAAATCCTTTGCATAACTATCCGAACAATTCGTCTCCCACTTCTCTTTTAATCTGGAGGAGTTTGACACACTTGATATCCTAAAAGAAAAACAATGTGATGGAGAGACCTTTGCAAGCTATTTGCAAAGATGGGGTGCCTTAGCCAGCCGAATGAAGTCCCCACTATCGAAAAAGGACATGGTTACATTGTTCATCAAAAATTATCATCTGGATATGGCTCATAATTTCCAACTCCACTGTATCACCACCTTCGTGGAACTCGTGGAGAAGGGTCCCATCTTGGAACAAGCCCTTGCTGCTAAAGGGCAAGTCAAGATTTTCAATTCTGATAAAGAGAGATCCTCTAGGGATAAACCTCGATATTGGAATAAAAATAAGAATGTTGTTAATGACGGTGTCACCAACACCAAGCATGTCTAGATGGCTACCACCTCACAAAAATATCCTCCTCAACAACAGCAATCAATCCCGAACGCCATATCCATGCCCCAAGGAGCACTCCGAGAATAGTCAAACCAAAAAAACCAAGGGGGGAATAAATGACAATTCACTTAGTTAGGAGAACCCCTTAGCATCATTTTTAAAAAATTCCTACAAGCCAACTACCCCATCACTTATCCTATAACCAAGCCCCTTGACGAGTCCAAGCCCAAGCCAACTTGGTTCAAAGAAAATGAGTATTGTGAATTTCACAAGATTAAGGGACACACATTGGATAAATGTCAAGGTCTAAAAACTTATGTTCAGAGTCTCATAGATCGGGGTGAAATTCATGTGGATGCTAACACAACATCTTCATCCAATACTCAACTCCAAATATATCAAAATGCATTTCCTAAGCATAATCAGGGTCCCAGTACATCCAAATCCAATCCTAGCCCTAGCAACAACAATAATCAAAACAACAACACAAATAATATCACTTACAAAAATGTGCCATATAATTACCAAGGTTTTGTCACATACATAGAAAAAGTGGAGCCACGTGTATCCATGATACACGTCAAAGGAAAAGATCCACAATATGCTATTACCACTCATCGCACCCACATCACGGTTCCAACAACCCCCACATCTACCCAGCTGCCATCTATCAATTCACAATACAATATCCTTGATCACTTAGGAAATACCTTGGCTCAGATTTCCATCTTGGATTTGCTTAGGTATTCCCCCGTGTACCAGGACATCTTGAATAAATCCTTATAAAACACCCAAGTCCCTGATTATATCGACCCCACATAGTTCCAAGCGTTGGTAGGAAATATTTCCACAACCTGCCAATTAGGTTTCAGTCAGAAGGACATGCCACGCCTTGAATCAAGTCATAACCATCCCCTTCATCTCGAGGTCAGGGTGAATTGTCATAAAGTGAAAATGGTATTGGTAGATAATGGTTCGACCCTAAATCTTTGTACTTTAAAGTTTATACAACAAGTGGGATACACCCAGGATGACCTAAATAATCAGATTATCACCATTAAAGCATATGATAACGCATAGCGAGATTCAAAGGGTACTATCTGTCTTCTTATGCAGGTGGGTCCCATTGTATAGTATACTATGTGTCATGTTTTGGACCTAGAACTTCCATACAACATCCTCCTTGTCCAACCATGGATTCACTCTATGCAAGCTATCCCATCAACCTACCACCAATTTTTGAAGTTCCCATTTCAAGGAATGGAAGTACCCATCCATGAGGGACATCATGTCATGTCTTGCGGTGAGATCAACCAACATATCAATATTTGGTAATGGAAAGTCATCCTTGGGACAAGCTTTATTAAGATCTCATAAATCTGTACAAATTTTGATGTCTCTGCTAGGCTTAGCAACTGGGACTATATTGGATATCTAGTTGGATTTCTCAATCGGTCAGATGAACCCTTCTTCCAATAGCTTTTCTAATTCTTTCTTAACCAATAGGGCCACTTGAGGATGCATTTTTTTGAGCTTCTTTTTAACAAGTTTTGCATCGGGGCAAACATCTAGGTGATGTACCACCAAAGCTGGATCAAGGTCAGGCATGTCTAAGTATGTCCAGGAAAAATTGATGAATCCTTCTTTCAATAAGTTGATGATGGTAGAATTTTCTTTTTCTGATAGTGCCTTAGCCACATAAGTGATCTTGGGGTTTTCTTCGGTTCCCAAGTTTACTGCTTTTGTTTCTTCGATCAAGATGGATGATCGATCGAATAATTAAGTTCCTACAAGGGGAAGATGAAAATCCTCATCTTCTAGCGCCTCTTTGAGGTTTTCCCTAGCAGATATGCCCCTTTTTTTTACTATTTCATAGTCACAAAGTGCCTCAGGGAGGTTTTCACTAGGTGACCTCTTTTGATTTTGCTTCTTTTTATTTTTACGATTGGGGTGTTCATCTTCCCCCAATCCCATGAGATGTACATATTGGTCCACTGAGGGAAAGGTGTTGAGAGGTGTGGTACCTTGTAGGTCATAATCTATAAGCTTGTGATGTTTGATAGATAAGGTTATGGTGTAGACGGATAGGCATTCAAACATGGCAGGGAGGTCAATGTGATCTAGGTCATCGTATGCGTAAATGATGGATTCCTCCTTTGGTATGTCTTCGAGGGAACCTTCGTCCACACTGACATTGTTGGAGGTACTAGATTATTTTAGAGGGTTGTTTTGTTTCTAGTCATAGCCCAACCCCAAATTTCTTGGTTGGATGGTAGTTGCTTCTACGAGTTGTCATTTTCCTTGCTCTTCTATACCAAGACCTTTGCCTTGGTAACTGCACTTTTCAATGAACTTCGATGCACGTGGGTAGACCTCCTAGAAGTATTCTAAGAGAGGATAGGGTGGCTCAAGTTCTTCTGTGTAAACCCATTGGCTGATATCTTCTTCCATTTGATCCCGAAGGGAACCTAGATCTCTGAATGTTGTTGAGCCCATGTTCTTGGAAGTGAGTTTAAGTGTCTTTTCTTCCTCTTTTGGAACAGAGTGAGAGGATTGGCAATATGTACGTGGTGAGGGTGGCATGGTTTCCATGTTCAATTTTGTACACATTTCATAATCGCCACATAATAATGGAAGACTATGTTGATGGCTTGTTAGGAAAATCAAGAACAAGGGAAGAACATCCTGCTATCCTCAAGAAGATATTTGAACTTCTAGAAAAGTACAAGTTATGCCTTAATCCAAAGAAATGAGTCTTTGGTGTCACAGCTAGAAAGCTCTTAGGGTTCATTGTCTCCCATAGAGGAATAAAGGTCGATCCTTGTAAGGTCAAGGCAATCATGGAAATGCCTCCACCTCACACCATGAAACAACTAAGAAGTCTACAACGTAAGCTCCAGTCCATCCACAGATTCATTGCTCCTTGCCAAAAAATGTTAATTGTTCACACACCTCCTGAAGAAAGACATTGCATTTAAGTGGAGCCCACAATGTCAGCTTTTTTTTTATCAGATCAAGGAATACTTAGCTCACCTACCTATTTTCATGCAACCTATCCCAAGAAAGCCCCTCCTTTATATTTCAACTACTTTTGTGGAATTGGGGGCATTATTGGTGCAACATGATGAATCCTCCAAAGAACGAGAAATTTACTACATCAATAGGACTTTGGTCGGTTATGAGATTAATTATTCCCCAATGGAGAAGGCCTACCTAGCCGTCATCTTCAGCTCCCAAAAAATCAAACACTTCATGCTTAGTCATCCGGTTAAGCTAATCTCCAAAGTTGATCTACTAAAATATTTGTTATCAAGAACAACATTGACAGGTCGCATGGCTAAATGGATCATGCTACTAAGTGAATTTGACATAGAATATGTATATTGAAAAGAAATCAAAGGACAAGTCATTGTAGATCAATTAGCGAATGCTCCACTGGTTGATGCCTATCCTTTAGAGACAGAGTTTCCAGATGAAGGGGTCTTTTCAGTTTCAAAAGCCACCACATGGACATTATATTTTGATGGGTCTCACAGTAACAACAGATCAGGAGTAGGAGTATTGCTCATCACCCCCCAAGGAGACTACATACCCAATTCATTCAGACTGGATTTTCCATGCACCAACAATATTGCTGAGTATGAAGCTCTCCTCACAGGCCTTAAGATTGTCGTTCAATGGCGTATCTCACACTTGCATGTCTTTGGTGACTCCCAACTGGTGATCAAGCAAGTTAATGATGAATTCCTCATAAACGATAACAAGCTATTACCCTATAAACGCATGGTAGATTACTTCAATAAATATTTCTCCTCCATCCAGTTTGACCAAATCCCCAGGATATAGAATAAAGTAGTTGATGCCATGGCCACTATTGGTTCTCTCTTGGACATGCCCAGAGATCGTATCGAATGCAAGTTCCTTGTAGAACAAATTTTAATCCTTGCATATGACATCCCTGAGAGCGAAATGGTTTGTGACATTGTAGGCCCTGAAACCCCTTGGTACCAAGACATTTACACTTATCTTCGTAACAAAACCCTACCATTTGACCTCACAAGAAACCAAAGAAAATATTGCATCCAATGCATAGTCTACTACACCATCATTGGTGATACACTTTATCGATGTGGGTATGATAGAACCCTCCTTCCCTTCGGTGTTTAAATGAGACTGAAGACCACACCACATTAGAAAAAGTACATAGTGGTAATTGTGGGGCCCATTCTAATGGTATGGCCTTAGCCAAAAGGATTCTAAGAGCAGGGTATTACTGGCCTACTATGGAGCATGATTCTTGTAAGTTCATTAAAAAGTGTCTTCCTTGTCAGCAACATGCAGATTTGATTCATGCCCCAGCACAAGAGTTACAACCTATCATGACACCTTGGTCGTTTTCACAATGGGGTTTCAACTTGGTTGGCAAGATCTACCCTCCATCCTTTGATGGTCACACTTTCATCATCACGACCACTGAATACTTCACCAAGTGGGTGGAAGCCATACCACTCACTCAAATCATCGATGTTCAGATATCTAAGTTCATCCTCTACCATATCCTTTGTAGGTATGGAATCCCCTCCACCATCATCACTGACAATGGAAAGCCATTCAAAAATAAGTGCATGAAATTCCTGTATGAAACCTATCATATCCAACATCGTTGGTCTACCCCCTATTACCCCCAGGGTAATGGTCAAGTAGAGGAAACCAACAAAACATTGATCAAAATCATTAAAAATATGGTAAATAGCACTGGTTGAGATTGGCACCTCCACCTCCATCCTACCCTTTGGGCCTACTGCACGCCCATTCACACCCCCACCGATGCTACCCCATACTCACTAGTCTGTGGAACCGAAGCCATCTTGCCAATCAAAGTTGAAATCCCCTCACTTTGAATATCACTAAAGAATCTGATCACTGACAAAGACACCCGAGTGGCATGGCTTGCACAGTTGGAATTACTGGATGAAAAGGGATCAAAGCCTACAACCATCTACAAGACTATCAACACCGGATCAAGATAAGCTACAATAAGAAGATCTACCCTCATCAATTCAATGTTGGCGACTTAGTTCTCAAAGAAAATCAACAGAATTAGCAAGATCGAGATAAGAAGGGTAGGTTTGAAGCTAATTGGTTAGGCCCTTACATCGTCACCAACAAATATGGTTCTGGAGCATACAGGTCATCTACACCTGAAGGAGAGCCCCTAGAAGAACCCATCAACATAATGCATCTGAAGAAATTCTATACTTAGGTTAGTCGGGTTATCCTTCCTGGTAAAATCTAAAAAATACAAAAAAAGTAAAAAATTATCAAAAATCCAAAATAGTAAGGACAAATAATTCATCCTATGGTGAAAACCACCCCT